>OY756944.1:39165511-39765511 GCA_963580275.1 Crataegus laevigata
GGGTTCAAACCATTTAAGTAATCATACCTACTGTTTGGTTCTAGAGTTGTAGTTGTTAGGGTTTCAAAAACTTGACGAAAACAGAACGATAAGTAATTTAGTAGCCGATAATGCTCGATTAATATTTGAAGTTTTGCTATGTATTCAGGTGATTTTTGTCCCTCCGGCTCCTCTGCATCCTCACATTTACAGCAATGGCCATATCTGTTTAGGTACCGATCTTGTCCTTTAACTTTGTTTTTAGTATTTTCCGCAATCTTTAGTTTTCAGTAATTGGGTTAGTATGGAACTAATGTCTTGGTGTGAATTCCTACTTTCTTCGTATGGAAGATTGAAAATTAGATGGCTATATATTATCCGAGTCATTGCTTTGACCTATGCGATCGTTAGTTTCATTCTATCAAAATGATGACTAGTTGTTAAGTTGGTCGACTGTTACATCGCAATATTTGCTTGCAAGTTAGGCAACTTTATATTAAGTTTAATTGGATTCTATTGAATTTGCCGACCATTAGAGTTTGACCTTGCCTTGGAGAATATCATTCTATGTGCAACTAAGCTTGAGGAAAATGTTACCTAATGTTTGGATCTTAGCACTAGCAATTTAGAATGTTTCATTTTATCGTTCTGTGGTAGAAATCTAATGTCTCATGTCAAGCAAGTACACAACCCTCCGGTGCTTACTGTATCGAGTACACATGATCGCGGGACATGCCTAGTTGGATTTTGTGATATTCTGAATTGGCTTGATATGAAGATTGACGAGAAAATAAACTAGAAATTAGTGTGGTGCCCAGCATACGATCAGGTTTAGTTGTGAACTCTGAAAATCAGGCAGATAGCTTTTATTATTAAATCACATTGAGTATTATAGCCAGCCATATAGTGAATTTAAAAAGAAAGGACCCGGGATACCTAAGAAACATTGACAATAGCTCTTAGTTGAAGATCAAATTTAAGTTCCAGAGGTATGACTGCATGAGGTACATCCAAGCTCACAGTTTTGTGAGGCTTTGGTCATTGGATAGAATCTTCTAGGTGCTGGGAGTCACTCGGTATCCCTTACGTTTGCATCTATACTTGTTATTGCTCATTTGAGCTTTTAAAGTTGCAAACTTTCGTCTTTCAAGCACAAGATATCTTTTTTTTGTTGCCAGAAATGATAAGATAACAAAGAAGGGGAAACTATCATCTCCTTTTTGTTATCCTTGATTCCCTAGGGATTGTGTGCCTAAGGTAGCCCGAGCTGTTTGATCATGTCATGTTTAATTTATTGTTGTCGTTTACATATTCTCGCTTCTGCAATGGAATAGATAGCTGTCATGTACCTGATAATGAGCAACAGCCAATTGATTTTCCGGTTAACAGTTTTTGTTTTCATTTGCAGATATTCTATATGATTCATGGTCCCCAGCCATGACGGTGAGTTCCATCTGTATCAGCATTCTCTCCATGTTATCGAGTTCCACGGTGAAGGTATGGTTCAATTTGATGAATTTATAGCTTTGGATTATTCCACTTCACCCTACGTGACTTCGTTATAGCACGACCCTGATTTGTGCAATTTACCATTTGTGCAGCAACGCCCCGCGGATAACGATCGATACGTGAAGAACTGCAGGAACGGCAGATCTCCCAAGGAGACGAGGTGGTGGTTCCATGATGACAAGGTGTAATGTAATGACCTAACGAATATTAATTAATTATGTGTAAAAAAAGATTGATTTGGGATCAACTATTTAATCAATGTTAGCGGACATGTCCCCCCACCCCGCAACATATTTGGTTGCCATTGCTCGGAAGTTGGAATGCATATGTCGAGTCGAGTGAGGTGGGATGCGAATCAGATTGCGTACTGCAACTATGAATACGGTCAGATATCATGTCTCCATCCTTGCTTTGACAAACAGTAAGCTCGTATGAGACTTGTGTCGTTTCGGTTAGAAGCGCTTTTGGCTTTCTAAAAACAGTCTCGAGTTAACTGTGTTTTCAGACAACTGATAGCGGGGTGGCCGCAATTGCATCTAGAGGTGGTAAATCAACTAATAATGGTTGTTAATGGACACTCGTTAAGACTCGTTTAACTTAATATCAATATAATATAGATATGAGATTAGTAGTGGTGATGATAGGGTAAGGTGAAATCAAACTAAATGGATTTGAATGGGTGCTCATTAACAATCTAATGGATTGATTTGCCGCCTCTAATTGCACTGATTTAACTGTTTTTGGATACAAGTTCCTTGCAACTTGATAACCTTATACATTTTTTACTTGCTACTCAGTTGCTCTATCAATTAGAACAAGAAAATTCAACAGAAAGGATAGTTTGGCAACTAATTTCGAATTGCAAACCTGAACTTAACTACGTAGATTAGCATTGAATATCGCTTATATTAGAAAAAAGAAATCAAAATTATTAGAACTGAAAATTGAATTAGCGTCATTGCCGCTATCCCTATGCATTTCTCGAAGTAGTGTCTGTCAACTTATCGGTTCTAAAAAGATAATGCTAAGCAGACTAAATTTGCAAACTAAGGAGGGTGTATTCAATTGGGATTTTGAGAGATTTTAATTCTTTTAATGAATCTAGGGTATTTAATCAGGAATTTAAGCGATTCTCTGAAATTCGATGTGTATTCAATCAGGATTTTAAGATAGTTTATTAAAATTCTTTGAAATCCAGATGTATTCAATTAGGATTTTAAAGAAGTTTATAACATTCTAGGTGTATTCAATTAGAATTTGATTTTAAAGAACTTGAAAAAATTGAGGAATTAGAGGGAATTAGAGAGATTTTGTAGTGTATTTTAAGCATCCACAAATCTCACTCTACCCAAGAGATTTTGAGGGAATTGAATCAAAATTTTACATAGAATCTCTACAAATCAATTAGACTCTATAAAAATCCATGAATTTATAAATCCATTCAAATCTCTCAAATTCTCAATTGAATACACCCCTTAGTTTATGAAAGTATCTCTAATATTATCCGTTATAAAATATCCAAAACGGTTAACTTCAGCTGTGTTTTCCCTCCACCAAGAAGAAAGCGCGAGAGGTTTAGTTAGGGGAACAAATGCTATCGCGACGGCTTCCTTTCACGGCGGTTTCTTTCTCATGGCGGAGGTCCGGCCTCTCGAACTTGCTCCCTTCCCAGACGGTTCAGACGGCGCAGCCGTCTCTCCAATCACTATCCGTTTGCCCTAATAAAGCTAGCACAATCCCCTTCTGTTCTTCCAGCCCTCAAATCTCCGCCGAACTCATTGACTCAATTCCCCAACCGCCGTCGAAACAAGTAACCCTAATTTCCCTGCAATCTCATTTTTAATTTCTTTGCTTTTGCATGATCAAACCATTAATTTTTCGTTTTTTCAACAGAAGATTGTATTTTGAATGCTTGTTTCGGTTGCAGGGTCCTCTTGAACCGGGACTGTATCTGGTCGGAACTCCGATCGGAAACCTCGAAGATATCACCCTACGGTGCTTTCTCAATCTCAATACAATGTTACAAACCATGTATTTGTTTTCTATTCATTTTTCAATTTGATATCGGACCGAATTTTGCCAATGCAGGGCTCTCCGGGTGTTAAAATCAGCTCATGTAATACTTTCCGAAGACACTCGGCATTCGGGGAAGTTGCTCCACCATTATAGCATCAAAACTCCCCTTGTAAGTGAATAGGGGTTATTATATTTTTGGGATTCTGAGTTGGTTAGTTTTTAGTTTTAGCCATTTTGATTTATGCTTTTAGATTACAGCTGAGCTATCACAAATTCAATGAAGCTCAAAGGGGGCAAACAGTGTTGAAGCGGTTGAAGGAGGGTGAAATTGTGGCGCTCATAAGCGATGCTGGGATGCCGGGCATCAGTGATCCTGGTACGGAATTGGTGAGGGTCTACCCCTTTTCTTTAGTTTCCTTTGCTTTTACAGCAAGTAATTCATCATGTATCAGCTTGAATTGATTTTGTAAATTGTTTAGTCATTCGCAACACCATGACTTCGGAGTAATGTGGCGTGTATTATAGCAGATATGGTATTTATATATAGTCTTATAGATGTATCACGTAGCAGTGCAATTGATATCAAAGTTTTGGTGCAGGCAAAGCTATGCGTGGATGAAAACATCCCTGTCATTCCTATACCTGGGCCGTCCGCGTTTGTGGCTGCTCTCTCTGCATCTGGACTGTCCACGGATGAGTTTACATTTGGTAAGTTTTTCAAGGAATTTATGTTGCTGATATTCTTCTTGGTGGATGTGGCTTGGATGGATCAAGATATATAGTTTTGTATACTGATTGTAGTTCTGCAGTTGGATTTCTCTCTAAACATGCTGGATCCAGAAGGGAGAGGCTGACTGTTTCAGCAAATGAGGCGACGACTCAAATATTTTATGTACCTCCCCATAAGCTTCATCAGTTTCTTGAAGAGACTTCTTCACTTTTTGGTGTTTCAAGGTAAATACTTGATCTAATTGTTTTATTAGTTTTTTGTTATGATGAGTCACCCATTGAAATTCCACGGTTCGATCTATGCGCTTTTACTGGTTGAGTGGTGGTACAAAATGACGACCTTTTTTTTGTATATTTGTGTTGCAGAAAATGTGTCATAGCTCGTGAAATTACAAAAATTCATGAAGAGGTAGGTGGTTTGTGGCGATGTCTCTTATTTATCTCTGGTAAAACTCTTATTTCACATGATCCAGGAACTTAGCTAGTGCTTCGCGATGTGATCGAAACTTTTTGGAACCCAGATCCCATTGGGGAATAGCTGAATAGATCAGTTGCGCACATTGTATGAATGTAATTAATTTGATGTGATAACATTGTTGTTTCTTTCTCAAAAGAAAGAAAAAACTGATAAAATTGCTAATTCTATTGATATTTTTTTAATTTTTTCAAATGCTAGCAGGTTCTTCCACAAATAGAATGCTATTATGTTGATTCTATGTTGTGATCTCAGACTTATTTAATGGCATGCCCCTAAATTTGCCGTCTTATCAGTTTTGGCGGGGTACATTGGGGGAAGCTGAAGAAGCGTACTCTACTCACCAGCCAAAAGGTGAAATTACAGTATTAATTGAAGGAAAGGAAGATTCTCCAGTTGTAGCTCCTTCGGAGTCTCAGCTTGAGGATGAGTTAAGAGATTTGATCTCCAGTGGGCATAGTCTTTCCACGGTAATGACTTGTGTTTATTATATCAAACGCCACTGTTTCTGACATATGTTTGGATTTCTAATGACTTGTTGCATATTCATTTTACTCGGCGCATCACTTACTTGTGACCGAAATGCATTTGCCAGGTTTAACAAAATCATTCAGAGTGATCTTTTCTTCTGTTATTATGTACCCTTGAGTGGTTTGACAACTCTTTATGTTCATAACTTCGTATAGGCTGTCAAATTAGTGGCTGACAGGACATCAGTGCGAAGGAAAACAATATATTCAATCGCTTTGAAAAAATTCGGGAGGCAACTGGGTTCACAGAGTGATGCAGATCCATGCAAGCCGCAGCTAGATGAGTAAACCTTAGAGGTTATTGGCAGACCGCCGGACCGGATACATTAAGTTTGTATGTCTGTGAGGGGCTAAATTTTGGAGAAGAAAGAGCTCAGGGCAGGCTAAAATTTAATTTATATTAAGTTTGATTTTGTCTAATTACAAAGCTGTAGCTCATGCGTTCTACTTGTACATAGTGACCAATCTGAGAAGGGTATAACAGTAAATTGACAAACCATGAAGGATGATGATCAGAATCCAGCTCGTGTTGGATGAGGTTGCGGATAAAGACGTAAAGTCCCAGAACAAAACCAGACTGGGCTGTCCGGATCACGGGCGCTGCATACAAAAACATGACTTATGCAGATTGCGATCGTGGGCCCCATTCGGGTCCCATCGCTTCTCACTCTCACCTAACAAACCCTTAAAAATGAGAAATTCTTGAGTACGACTGGGCATATGCCACCTCACGTATACAACCAAGGGCACAAAAACATTGTATCTCGTTCCACTACTATACTCCGGCCCCATCAACGCTGTCCTAGTTCCACACAATGAGTCTCCGGGCTCGGCTGGACAGTCACGTGATCCGAGCATTCATACCGAAAAACTCTTTAAAAAAAACGCCTCGTTTTCTTTCTAATAACCAGCACCCATTTGATAATAAAAAAGATTTCATCTAACAGCATATGTACAAAGACTAACCCTAAAAACCGTACGTTTTGGTCATCTAAGAAATCGACAATTTATCACCACCAACACCAAGACTAGAAGAAACCGACGAAGGGCTGAAAATACGTTGGCCGGTGGCTAAAATGCGCCGAGGGTCGAACTCCATCTTCCTCTTGTAAAACCGGGCCCACTTATCTCCAAAGTGGTCCATCCACTCCTCCTGCGTAGTATAGTGCGGGAGGTACTGTTTCACCTCGATCCCCGCATCATCGCAGAATCTGAGGATCTGACGGTTCTGATTGGTCAGGTGCTCCAAGGTATGGGTGTCGTCACCGGTATCCAAGGCAGTTCTTAGCAGCGCCACAAGGTAAAAAATGTCCTCGTCGGGCGTCACCACCGAGCTACTCTGGTCCCACCTACACATAATCAAAACCAAACAAACGACAATGAGCAAAACATGTTTTTGGAATTAAAGGCTGTGTTAATAATAATAAAAAAATAAAAAGAATGACTTAAAAATTTTGAATTTAACGATAATGACGAAATAAAGATAACTCATAATAATATTGTATTGTAATAGCTAACGGAAATGTTTCTGGAACTAAGCTTGCGAAAAGACATGAGTGACGTCCCACCAGTGGATCCACTGACATGGGAATCCTTACGTTTGGACGATCCCGTCGACTACATTGGCTGTTTCTACTCGAAGCCAAAAAACCCAGCACTGTTTTGGTTCGTGGGGAACCTGGACCAAGTCTAACTATAGGTAATTACAAACGCTGTTATGTCCAAATTACACTAAGTCAAGAGAAAAGCCATGGAAGTTAAGTGCGGAAAATGATCCTCTTCGCATCGTTATCGTTCATCGTACTGTCAAATTTCGTTAGGTATTATTTATATTTAATTTAAAATTTTAAAATGATTTCTGACCGCACGATGCATGATGAATGGTCACGATCACTGAATCCTTAGAATTCCCAGAAAAAGAATCTGACAAGAATCCCCAGAAAAAGGATCCTTGCCGGATTCTTTTTTGTTAAGTGCTATACTATTCAAATTGTGTATGACAAAAGATTCAGTAGAGCGACCCGCGATTAACTAGTTTGTCACGTTACTCTCACAATAGTGTGACGGTATGCATTGGTTGTATTAGTTACGTAAGGCAAATATAATCCAAATACAGCGGAACATGTTCCTTTCGAGAAGTAAACGACGACCCACCCAAATTGTCCTACCTAAAAGTTTTTCCACACGAACAATGGCATCTCTACCAACCTACCTAAGTCCGTACCAACCCTAATACCCTTTGTAATATTGAGAATTTCATCCTCTAGATTATGGGATCATCTACTTAATCTCCAGTCATTCTTTCTCAATTACTGAGGATGTAAGCAGCTTCTGTCACAAGAGACTCTATTTGCCTATATAGTTTATTGTATAATTACCAGAGTGTTTAGAGCTAGGCTCAACAAATGCAATAACCTAGAAAGCATGTATTTTTCTATCAACCGTAGTGGTAGCATGCTGCACGCTGCATGCAACAGCTATGTCGTTATATTATATTTGCAGGCATATGCATGCATGCAGTGAAAAGACCATGTGGAACTCACTTGTCTTTGTTCATGGGGTAAATCAGAATGGGTCCGCTTGTCTTATTTCCCAAAATGCCCTTGAACACTCCTTCGTTGAAGTCAGAAATCCTTGATTTGGGGACAAAAAGGTTGAGCCATGGATGGGGGACGTCCCACAAACCCTTGGCTCGGAGCTTCAACTCGGCCTTGTGAACCCGGTTCAGAAAATCCACGTATGGAAGATCAGTTGTGAAGACTGACGTCGGCACAAAATCCAGTTTTTCCAGCAAATCCTCTATTTCCTGCGAGAAAAACAAATCCCCAACGCACAGTTTTTAATTATTTGTTGTTTTATATGCACGAATTATTTAAAGAATAATGTTAGGAATACCAAATTTTTTAAAACAAATTACAAATTAAATCATGTGTCACTAATAAGAAACAAATACATTAATCGACACTTAATTAATAATCCAATTATCTACAACCACATCATTGGTTTACAAAATTTAATTTCCTTATCATTACCCTTATTTAAAAAAAAAAACTAATGAAAATTGCTTGAAAATATTGAGTTTTATGACAAAATAAATGATAAAGTGAATAGTATCATATTGATTTTTTAGTGTAAAAATATAATTTTTCGTTAAAATGAACCGTACTGAATTTTTTTATTGTTAAATTTCTCTATTTAAAACAATTACAATCACAGTATGTTTAAGAGAGATTATATTCACACACCCCAAATTACTTCTCTCACACCCTTTTAATTTTTTAATATTTTTCTATCAAGTGTTTGTGGTGGGTAGAAAATATTAAAAAATTAAAAAATTGTGGGAGAATTAATTTGGGGTGTGAATATAATCTCTCATGTTTAAAGGAAAGCTACTTTTGTCGGGATAAGTTTCATTATTCTGTTAAGAGGAATAATTTGGTGGGTGGGCGGCTTAGATTTAGTAAATATATAATTAGTAAAAAATAGAAAAAAAAATGTTTATTCGATCTTAGGTTCGAATAGTATAATAGATCACAGATCGTCCATGTTTTCTTGCTAATGTCTTGTATACATAGTACCTTTAATTATTATATCCTCTAAGACTCTAATCATCTCAATCATATAATCTAGGGTTTAGTGGGACATCCTTCTAAATTAATGAATCTAGCAAAGCATAGCTCTAATTGGTTTCAAATTTTAATAAATGTGATAGGGTTGGAACCTGCTCTAAGAAAGCACTTTAAACAATCACTAAAACGATTTTAAATTAGTCTCAAAAGCCTGAGAGTGCCAACCAATTAGCGTTCTTACTGTTTATTCTAATGTATATTTTCTAGAAGTTGGTGTTCAATATATCAAAAACAGTCTGGTATATTATAGGTCATAATACAAATAGTTTAAATTTTTTTTTTTTTTAAGTATTCAACTACTTGTATTATGATATTTGATGTCCTAAGCTGTACTCCCACACACTAAAAATCTCTCTAGCATTACACACTCCATGCACGACACCATGTCCTCACTCATTACTTAATAAATATTTCATATCTGTTATATTCTACGACACTCTTTAAGTTACGTATTCTATAGTATTTTTCTTCTCTCTCTCTATTTCAACTGTTACCGGTAGCTTGCAGTAGACTTCAAAAAATTTAATACCCAAGACTAATACATCACCAACCACCTAATAAAACTATATTAGAGTGTAAATGCGAGCATAATTATACCTTGTCAATTGTATCGGCAGTCGATTCGTCGTAATTTTTCGTAATCTCCAAGCAATATAAAACACCACCTTCAGAATCAATGGAGGTGATTTTGACAGGGTTGCTAGGCGAGAAGAAAGATGACCTCCAATTGTTGATGAGGCCTTCATCGACAATAACGAAACCCTCGACATAGTCGAATTTCTGGCTGGAAGGTTGCCCATGCAGAGAGATGAGGAATTCCTGGTCTTTGGTAAATGCCGAAAAATTGGAATACAGTACTCGGATCCACCTCACCTATTGACAACAACGACAATAAAAACAATTTTTTTTTAATAAAGCTGCAACAAAAAGACTTAGAAAAGAGAGCACGTAACACGTCAACAACATTGCCAGCTATGGAACAGCCGTTTGAATGCGGTTATAAAGCTCCAATTCATGGACCCATCATCCATCCCCTTAAAACCCTTAATTAGGTCATGCATGATACCTTGCTAGCTTTTTAGGTTTTGTCACTAATTAACAAATACTAGGAAAGTTTTGCAAAAGTATGCATGTGCCCCACTCCCACTTTGGAAGATGTAACCAACCAAAACCTCCAGCATAATGTTATTTAGACGCTCATAACTAATATACTTAATAAGAAATATTAACGCAAGTCTTTCCTGCACTCTCGCTGTGTAAGGTAGAATTGATCAAAACTTTTAAAACTATAACTGGAAACAGCTAATGCTATTTAGACACATAAAACTCTTTAAACATCACTGACTTGATATGAAAGAGAGAGATATACCCTTTGGGGGGATGGTTCGAGAGCAATTCTAGCCCTAGTGATGATTCCAAACTGGCCTAGCCCACCAAGAACAGCGTGGAACAGCTCTGAGTTTTGCCCTTCTGAACATGTCAATAGCTCGCCTTTGCCTGTTGTTAAACAAGAATTAAGTCACTTCAATACATCAATTGTATATGTACTCGAAGATTTACCATATGTTGATTATGCATGATGAGATCATGCATATAAGATAATCAGTTTAATTGGTAGCAACGACAACAACCTATAATTATATAATATAATTAATATGCTAAACAAGGATATATATTAACTTATAACTAAATAAACTACATTTGTAGCTGTTTCGAGCCTTAAATAATTAGTAAAACAACGATTTGATGAAATAGTGATATAATCTCTTTGATGAAAATAATTAATGAATAAATTAAAATACTACAATTTCTGCGCGACGCTGATGAAACAATATAAAAAAAAACCATGTTAAAGAGATATTCATGTGCTCATGTGTACAGTTTAAACTGCAACTGAAAACATCCTTCATGACATAAGAAGGTGACTAAAAGTATAAAACGGGCAAATCTTACAATCCAATAAAATCTGCAAACACCAATTAGGAAAATGAATAAAAATTATTAATAAATATTGAGCATACTTATATTATTACTAAAACAGGGTTCTGCTCAACTGTTCATATAAACAAATTATACTAATTAAGACGAACCAGCAATGATATTTTAACCACATTTATTGTTAACAATTTTTCGAATACGAGGCAGTCGAGTTTCATATTGGTAATAAGATGGGAAATTAAACACACCATGAAAATAAATAAAATAACAGAATTGAGCGAAATATGTAACCCGAACCTGTAACGACGTCGAGCTCATGAACATTACTAATCTGAGGTCCATAATTGAAAGCTTGGCCGCTGATTCCGGCGTTGGAAAGGGTTCCTCCGACTGTTAAGTACAAATAATCAGTCCACGACTTCGGTGCGAGTCCATACTCTAGCGTGCTCCTGAGCACATCTATCCACAACTCCCCACCCCACGTATCAACATACATCCCCTTCTCCGACACTCGAGCCGCCTGAACCGGCCTCCCCGATCTCAACGATCGCCCGCTCATCTGAATCACGACACCGTTGTTGGTCTGCGCCTGCCCGTTGATGGAGTGCCCGTGGCCTCTGGCCGAGACCGTGAACCCGTGCGGCGAAGAGTAGGCTGCCCGCACAAGTCCCGCCACGTCTTGGGCGGAGGCCGGGTGTAAAACCGCCAAGGGCGCCGCTCTGCTCATCAGGCCGAAATCTTTCGAAGCGGTATCCACGTCAGATGGGTCTACACTGAGCAGTCCGTCGACGACGAGGCGGAGAAGCTCCGTTGGATCCACGGTTAAACCAACCGTGAGAATAAGTCGACAGATTGCGAATGTAATGAAAACAAGCTTGGTAGTTGCCATGTGTTCAAGTACGTTACTATTCTTGTTCTTGTTCTTGATCTTGATTTTCTTTGTTTGGTTTAAAATGATGAATTAGGTATAGGATTACATACTGGAGGAGGAGGAGGCGGCGGCGGCTAGAAGGATAAAGGATTAGAGAACTGTGGACAACGGCGGGCTGAAGCAGGTGGCGGTGGTGGTATCCAGCTGTACTCTAGCTATATATATAGTGAGTGAGACCGTGAGAGGAAGAAATTAACAAAATAAATAAGAGAAACATGGGAAGGAACAAAATCTTTGTGGCAGAGGGAGGAGGGAGGGAGGGATGTGTGGTCGCAGAGATAACGTAAGGCTGATTTTGCTTTGAAGATTTTGTCCGCAACATGCACAGATTCGCTCAGCTTCTCTTTCTTTTTTTCTTTCTTTTCCAGAACAAGATTTCTTCACGTTACAAGACAGCAAGTACACTCACATACATATATATGCTCTGTGAATAATATCTATCAAGATATACTATATAATATTTTAGCAGATAAGGTAACGAGGAATATATGTATATATGTAAATATTTTCTCTCTCACTCTACAATTTTCCGAGGCAACAAACAACAAATCATACAGAGATTCTGACTGTGTGTGCCTCTCTCTTTTGTGTCTAGGGTATAACATGCAGGTCCTCAATTTAAAGGACAAGAGACTCTTTGAGAGAATGGGCCAGGTGTGGGGCCGCGGACATGTGGCTGTTCACGTGGAAGGGTTGAGAGACACGTGCACGTAGAGTACTATTTTTTCCCTCTCATGACCCATTACCATATTACGACGCATTACCCACTGCACTGCCCAGAGACCCTGCTTTGAGGAGGAAGAAGAGAAAGGGAAGGGAAGGGAAGGGAAGGGAAGGGATGAGGGGATGATGGGGCCCACACTTGGATACGGAGGATCTTTGTGGGGACACGAGCGAGGGAACATTCACGTGGGTGCAGCACCACTGCGACGATGTTCATTCAGCTTAATGCAGCAACCAATAAAGATTTGAAGATTCTCTCTCCCTTCCCTTTCTTTCTTTTTAGCTGCTAGGGTTTCTTTCTCTTTTACGAAAGCCTCCCTCCCTCACTCCCTCTCAATCCTCATCAAACCAACACTACACAACACAACCGGATGTTTAATTAATTAAATTGATCAATATTAACTTTTAAGTCCTAAAGAAAATCGCAGAATCTAAGGTTAGGTTACACACGACTATTTATGGACTTAATTATGGTGCTTTCCAAACTTAAAACATTCATAAAACATCAAGTGGGCGTTTGGAAATTAGCCAGTCTTTTTATGTGATGATAGATCGACGTCAATTTCTCAAGTTGGTATTTTTGGCACCCACTTTGGGATTTTCCTTAGATTGGTCAACTTTTGCTAAGAATCTGACTTACTTAGTTATAAACTTAACAATTTTAATTGATGTGGCCATAGTTTAGTCAAGTCACTCAGCTTGTTGATAAAAAGAGGATTCTCAATGTCTCGTGCCAAGATTTTATAGGTTTTTATCATTGTTTTTATATTTTATACTAGCAATATTCTATACTGAAAAGCAGCTTATGTAAAGGGAGAATCAAACTTAAGTTGAAACACATGATATATGCAAAAAGCTCACCATTGCAGATATATAAATCATCAACTTGAAAACATGGCCAAGATCAATTCATTGTATCCCTCTCTCTCTCTCTCTCTCTCTCTCTCTCTCTCTCTCTCTCTCTCTCTCTCACATACTAATCCAAATGTTAATTATGTGAAGAGAGTTTCAAACTTTAATATAGAGCAGAGGAGCATACTATTCTAGTCAATTTGGTAAATCCCAAATATGCTAAAATTAAGATATATAGGTTCAAGTTACACCAATAACAACCGAAAAACCTCCATGGAGACTACATTAAAAGGCCTAAAATTCTATTGTTTATGTGAGTGAGTAAAAAAAACAAACAAATTAAGAAAGGTAATAGTTACGTTGTAAAACATTTTTTGGTTAAAGAAGTCATTATTTAGGAGGGCTCTCTTCAAATTGACCAGTCTCCCACCTTGGCTAGGAATGAAAATAATTATCCAATTAGCGAGTGCATATTTTAAGGAGTGAGGATTCTCGCCGGATTTTCTTTGTGAGGATTTTGGGGATTCTCAAGTCACATTTTCTTCCCTATCATTGTAAAAAAAATTATTTAAAATTGAATATAAACAATACTTGGTGAAAATTGACCGCACGATGTACGATAAACGGACGTGATTTAAGAATCTCTGGGATCCTCACAAAGAGGATCCGGCGAGGATCCTCTCTCTAGTTTAAGCTTTCATACATGTGGACGCTTGTTGGACCACCTAATAGTAGCTTGTCTAATTCACTTGTCTTCCACCACAGACATGAAGAGTAAGGGATAATTAGGATTAATATACGGGTAATGCTAGAAGATTATCCATTTAAACTATATTTTGTAAATCATATGACATGTTTGTTGATGATTGAATTAATATTATTTAAGTATTGATTAACGTGCTTATTTTTTATTTTGGACACGTCATATGCTTGTAAATGTGGTCTAAAAATTGGTCTATCTAGCATTACTCTTCATATATTATAGTGAGTTAACCTTGATCTTTGTTTTTTCACTTTTTTTAATAATTAAAGGGGTGTGATATTCACACACTCATTTTTACTTCTCTCACACCTTTTGGGATTTCGGCCGTTGGATCAAATGAATTGAAGAAGATATAACAGATAAAAAGTAATAGGGGTGTGTGAGAAGTAAAAATGGGTGTGTGGATAGCACACCCCTAATTAAACTAGGTAAATGGTGAAAATATAGGTTAACCCGAGCATGTAGAAAGAAGGGTGTTGGAAGTAACGTGTGGGTCAATGTCCAATATGTAAAGGGAAATCTCTCTCACACCCTCATTTTCTACCTTGATACCTTTCTCTATTTCTAAATTTTGAATTAAATAGAAAATAACTAAAAACCATATAAATTAACATGATATACATGAAAGAAAAATGGTACTTAAAAATCATTTTTCTGTATGTGTTAGGAAATTGGGGTTTGAGAATGACATTGACAATATAAAAGTTAAGTCGTGCATGTACTCTCATTTTCTTCCAATAAACAAGCCCACATGAACTGGGGACGCATGCATATATTTTCTTTCTTGGTGTGAATAGTTGGACCTAGCTAGCTTGCTTGCTTGGTTGTATAACATTTCTATACAGATTAAAGAACTTGTAAACGAAATTTGACGTAGATTTGAATTTGATGACCATTAGTCAGATCAATGTTGTAAACGAGGAAAATACTTCCAAATTATTCCAACTGTTAAATCCATATCAACACTTGCCTTTTTCTGCTCACAAGATTGAGTCTTGACATTAAAGCCTTGTCTCTGTCGGGTAGCCAAAGCCAACTGGATTAGATGTGAGAAGTTTGGTTGTACAATTATCATTGAATAATTTAGCTTAATGAATTAATCCTTGTTTAATCTGTCGACAAGAAGAGGTGAGTTGACAGTGCCTAATGACCATCAGTCTTGGGATTGCAACACGAGTCCGGTCCATAGGACCAACACCAACCAACTTGTGTACAAATAATTTTAATGGCCAACTGTTTTAATCAGCATCCAATTTGGACTCTACGTTGATAAATATGCATGCTTAGGACCCCATTAATTTATAACAATGAGTTAACTATGACACATTATCTTTACACATTAGAAATAAAGCTCAATTTATAAAATGTGACTTTGGATACGGTCCCTATTTATCAACGTTCTTTGATTGAAATTTTGTTAATTTTTAGTTTTTTATTGAAATTCCTGAAATTAATGCAATAATACATTTCTATGTAGGTTATTATAATTTTTAAATTAAAATTTGATATTTGTAATTATTTATATTAATGATATTTTAAATAAAATACATAATTCGTTGACAAAAATTATAAAAAAAATTATACTTAAATAAAACCCATGATTTTTCATTACTTATATTAATGACATTTTACATACAACAAAATTGGTAATTTTTATACTATACATTTTACATACAAAAAGTTTGTACATTTTATACAAAAAAAAAGGCGATACGTTTTATATTAAAAAAACAATTGGTACATTTTACACAAAAGAGATGGTACTTACTAAAAAAAAATTGGGTATATGTTACATATAACAAAGTGGTACATTTTTAAAGACAAATGAGTACATTATTAATAAATTATGGGTACAAAGAAAAGGTCAAAAAAATATGAGTACAAATAAAAGTTTGAAGCATATGAATACAAAAAGAAATTAATATATGAGTGCAAACTAAAACTGAATAGAAAATTGGCCCAATTTAAAAAAAGGGTTGCAAATTAAAATGGGTACAAACTAAAAATAAAAGTATATGATATAAAATTTAGCCATAAATATAAATATATCAAATGTAATGTTTCTAACACTAAATGAATAATTTAGAAATAAAATTTAATTATCTTGATATGTAAAACATTTTAATATTATTGAAATAATTAATGGTGTTTATTAAAACCAAGTGACCTTGATTAAAATTTGAAAAAGAATAAGGTTTTAATCAATGAAGTTGAAAAAGAGGGATGAGAATCTAATTTCTCTATTTATAAATATAATCATTGATATTTTATAAGGAATATAAATTATCAAGCAACTGAAAACTACAAAACAAAAATTCGTTTTTGTCTACCTTGTATATATGCATTTTTCTCTCATGCACAACTACGGTCGGTTAAGATTATAATTGAAATAAGGGATAAACATGCAACGCGCACAAATTGATAACCATCCTCTCATTTTATTCTGATCGAAAGCATGCACCTTCATAATCTTTTTTCTCTAACTCTCAACGATCATGCATCAAATACTAAATCAGCTGCTCGCATTGTGATTCTACTAACATTCTGAATAATAAATAAATAAAATATGAACACAAGAAAGGAAACTGAGCAAGGATCCAGGGAAACTTTACACTTCCACTGGGTAAGAAGAAGATAAGAAAGGAAACTGAGGAAAGATCCTGGGAAACTTTACACCAAATCCACTTGGGTAAGAAGAAGATAAGAAAGGAAACTGAGCAAAGATTCTGGGAAACTTTACACTAAATCCACTGGGTATGGCTGGTGCTGAGGTGGAGGAATTGGTGGTTCTTGTTAGTATTTGGTTAGAGTTGTTAGGATTTTTGTTATAAAAACAGAGTTGTATAATCGTTATATAACTTGAATTCAAGTCTCATATTTCTCTCTCTAAACTCTCTAGTTTATTTTTCTTTCTTTTACTCCTTCCTCAGTTTCTCTATCATTATCAAATATTTCAATGTAGTTAAGATTCTTAAACATTATTGTGTAAAAAATCCATTTTACTTTTTAGTTAACATTTAATCTCACTTTACGAAAAGGAAAAAGAAATCTAAAATCCTCCATGAGATTAAGAATGGCAATGACATTTGGTTTACCAATTTGGTCATTCCTCTCCTCACTCCTTCAATATGATTAGTTGGGATTAAACTATGAGAAAGATTAATTAGTGCGATTTTAAGCACGAACAAAAGTGATAATGATATAATTAATAAAATAATCGATATGAGGTCGTTTTTAAGCTGTAATTGCTCTTTTCAACAAAAGTTTGGCAAATAAGTGGAATTGGGAGCTCTCTCTCTCTCTCTCTCTCTCTCTCTCTTATATATCTTCTGTGCGTCTGTAAAAGAAGGAGAAAGTTGTCGATCTGCTTTGCTTTTGATTCGTTCATGCTGTCTTTGCTTTTGAGTTTAAACTCAACTTTTACGACAAAATGTGTGGTTTTTTCTCCCTCAATGTGCAAAGCAATGGGTCTACAAAGGTCTTGCACAAGTGTCACTTTACAGGCAAAGCTGCTCAAGAAAGCAAACACGGTCACTTCTGTGTTAGTGTATGACATAGCAGCCTCTTTTCCTTCCCGACACCAATTGTTCCCTAGCTTACATTCTTACACTTTTTTATTCAAAAAAATTGTAATTAAATGGGAGCTAAATCACAGATTATATTGCGCACTGAAACCCTAATTATGACTTGATGTGAAGAATATCAATAGCTAATTAGTTAGCTGGGGTTTAAATTAAAAAGTGAATTAGACAGTGTATTTTAATTACACGAAGAACAGCTCATTCCCCATTGTTTTCATTATCATTATTGGTCCCCGAATTTCTCTTTACTATATTATAGAACGGGAGCAAGCTGCCAACTAGTTTAATTAGTTTAATTAGTCCTTTTTAAAACCCTATAGTATTAAAATAAATTAAATTAAATATTTGTAATTTTTCGGGGAATTCCGCTCAACTATTCATGGAGTGAAATAAATAATATCATTGTATTGACTGTTTCGTGACCATGTATTCATCCTATACAGTAGAGAGTAAATTTCACATTAAAAATAGACATTGTATGTGCTTATAAAAAATCAAACTACTTCTTATATTATCAATTCTTTTATAATAAAATTTTAACTAATTCAGTATTGAGACGTATATATGTATCGATATGTACTAGAGAGACAATTGCTTCACAGGGACATATGAGAGACAATTAAAGTACAGTACAGATATTGCGTACGTAGGAGCCGACCTAATTGTGTAACTATTCATTTCCTTTAATTGCATACAAATAGTATACACAATAAATTGCACAAGCATGCTGCGATTGTTTTTACTATTCCAGCCTTAGCTACCAAGGTCATCATGCTTTGCCATTTTTATTGGTTCAACATTTAGAGAGGAACATCGCCGGATTCCCGTTGTAAGGATCCCGAATATTTTTTAATTACATCTATTTATCGTGTATGGTGCGATCAATTTTTGTCAAATAATGTTTATATTTAATTTTAAATTAAAAAAAATTACAATGATTTATGACCGCACGATATACAACAAACAAATATGATTGGAAAATTCCTAAAATCCTCACAAAGAGGATCCGGCAAGGATCCTCCTGGCAACATTTATTTATATTACTCTTGCGGCTGCATGCATCTACGAAGAACTTTGGTAGAAATGACTCGCGATCGGTTATGTAAGGTGAATATTACTAGCTAAGAAGTTGTACATGATCGGGCATGTAAGGTAAATATTACTAAGTTTAGACACATAAACACAAATACAACATAAATCCATAGGGTTTCAGAAAGAGAGTTAGGACAAGGAAATGGTTCATTTCCCTACGTTATAAGACAAGAATGAGCCAACATGATTTTTTTCTAATCCTGGTGGTAAGGATCTTGAAAATCTTCAAATCATGTTCGTTTATCGTATATCGTGCGATCAGTTTTTATCAAGTACTATTTGTATTTAATTTTAAATAAAAAATATTTAAAATAATTTTGAATCACATAATGTACGATGAATAGACATAATTGACAGATTTCTAGATTTCTCGTAAAGAGAATTCGGATTCATGAATGAGTATCTGAATTGAACAGTAGTGATAACATAATAATTAACATTTCACATCAGTGATGACTGAAGAGGGCGCAAAATGTAAACAAATACTGGCAAGATATGGTTAAGCGTCCATCACAGCTGATTGCTTCTTACATGGGTCGCCTTTGTGTAACACAATACTAGCTATAGGGAGCTTAAAGTCGCATATCGAACAGGGAGATCATGCATGCGTATGGATTATTGGCTTCATGCATTATATTATATGCCTATATATACAGTAATCTCTTGTCGCATATGCATGAGCACGTAGCAATTTATTTTTTACCTGTTATTTTTTAATTATAATTTTTGTTTGAACACACGAAATTAACACTTGCTCAAATAACACACGAAATTAACACTTGGAACGTACCTGTTATAGTATTTGAACACACAAAATTAACACTTGTGTTAAATAATCTCTAATATAGGCAAAACTCACATCCAATAGTAAGATCCAAATGTATGCACATATGTTAAATAATTTTGTGTCAAATTTGTGCATCCAAATAGCTGAAAGAAATGAGGTATATATATATATATATGCAATTAGTGATTCTAAATTTGTACAACAAGAGAAGACGCAGCCTGTTAATTTGCAGCAATGTTCATATTCATTATTTCAGTCAGAGCCTGCGACCTTCAGTCATGATACTGAAAGCTTTATATATATATATAATTTTTTTTTTCGTGACCATCGATATTAAAATTATTACTACTTTCGTTTATTAATAGCTTCGTCCCCCTTTCCCCTTCCCGCCCCTCCTTTTTCAATTTACTCCTGTTTTGACTAGCGAGGCTATTATTCAATAATTGGGCATAAATTCCTAACACTTTTTTTGTTAGTGCAAGAAAGCAATTGTTGTTAGTGCACTGGCCAAGCCAAAAAATACAAAGAGTGCACTTGAGTAAAGGGTTTCTCGGTCTAAAAGTTGGTTACCAACTCATGTTGCAAAAGAAGTCTTGTCGGGACATTAACTTTGCGTGTCTTTTTGCAACTCAAAATGTCGGACCATGGCATGCCAATGCCATGCCAAGACTCTCAAAATGTTGACCATGACATGCCAATGTCACGCTAAGCCTCGCAAAATGTCGACCATGGCATGCCAATGACATGCCAACACTCTCAAAATGTTGACCATGGCATGCCAAGGTCATCCCAAGACTCTCAAAATGTCGACCATGGCGACATGCTAATGACATGCCAATGCCACACTAAGCCTCGCAAAATGTCGACCATGGCATGTCATAGCCTCGCAAAATGTCGACCATGGCATGCCAACGACATGCCGAGCCCCGCAAAATGTCGACCATGGCAAGCCAACGACATGCCAAAACTCGCAAAATGTCGACTATGGCATGCCAATGACATACCAAGACTCTCAAAATGTCAACCATGGCATGCCAAAGCCATTGCATTCCCCCATGCAAAAGCCAAGCTACAAGAATAAAATCCAGCACATGATCTTGGTGTCCATCATTTTAATCGGGGATTATAATAGCAGATTGCCAGATCCAATTTAATTATTACTTTGCCATCTGGCATCTGGCATCATATTTGTTATGAAATTTCCCACAGCAAGTTGCATATCCACACTGCACAACATATATATAGGCCATTTGTCCCATGCATCGATCCCCAATTCTCCGTAAATCCATTTCTTCCTCTTTGGCATCATCTTATATTTTTGTTTATATATATTGGCAAATTCACTAATTATGCCATTTAGAATCCAATACCTAACCCTGATTATTCACTTAGGTCTACTAAATTAAGTGACACTTCATCTTTCATATTAGCTATAAGCTCATGCACATAACCACTCAAATTATCACTGCATTCCCACATTTTACATCTTTCACATGTAGCTCACTCTTAGATTCTAGGGAGGTCTCTCGCTTGGAGCTTTCATGTTGGAAGTTAATTACAGTAAAAATAATGTCACTTAGACACACAAAATTAGCATACTTGCTGATACAAATTCTTTAATCATATGAACATTACCATTTTATGTGAGACCCAACTGTATTAATGAGTATATCAATTCCGCGTGTCTAAATAATTAGTTAATTAATTGTAATTATAATTATTTGTTTCTTTGGATGCTAGAAGCTAATGGCTTTGTTTAAAACTTTAAAAGGGAAGTTTATTGTTCAAGGCAGTTGAATAGTGTACTCATATATATACATTTTGGAGGGTGCAATCCCATACCCATTTTTATCTATTTCACACTCCTTGTTAAATTATGTCTTTTGATTTTCTTCAATTCATTGGATCCGACAGTCTAAAATTGAGAGAGTTGTGTGATAAGTAAAAATTGGTTGACAAAGAAAAAAAAACTTGCTAAAGAAAGATAATATAAAAGAACTTGTTAAAGAAAAAAACAAAAAAATATTTTGAAAAATAATTACTTCAAGTACTTACTTATAGATTATAGAAATGTTTAATTAATTATAAATGGCTAATCAAAAGCATTTGGTGATCTACTTAAATTTGTTTCTTTGTATTTATATTAGTGAGAGTCTCACAATGGCATTGCCTTAGTCGTTGGGCGGTGATGCAGTTTGACATTATATACATGCGTGCAGGGGCTCTGATTAAAAGTTTGGCTTTACAGCCGTATATCGCATTGAGTCGGGTAACTTACAGCAAGGGGCGAATCTTGGTGAACACCAGGAGGGACACGTTTTTCGTTGGAAAAAAGTTGCTCTGAGCAGGAACTAGGAACCTAGTTAAATGGTAGCTGTCTTTTGTCGCTCGATAAGACGTCAAATTAGACTACAACTTATAAGAAGCAGCTCACCATCACGGTCAACTCTATCGCTCACTTTTACCAAAAATATTAGGAGGCAGATATAACACAAAATTGTTTAGTTGTAGAGTTGATTCCGACAACATACGAAGAAGAATTCCCTCCTTCCACGTGTTTAATAAATTTGACCTTCCAGCCCTATGCATATACAATTTATCTATTTGTTAAGTATAGCAATATTCACCCTCAAGAAACAACTAAAATGGCACAAACAATGGGAATGTATGCTAAGCACACAATGAGTATAGGTTGTTCAAATGTTCGACAAAATGCCTCATTTAAAATTGAAAAAAAAAATTGATGATGCGTGCACTCTTTTTTGGAATTCCACGATAACATGCACCCACCATTGATTAATTGTGCCATCTATGAACATTATTTTTAGTTTCGCCCCTATTTACAGCCACATCAGGCAGGAAACTTTCACTAATATACCATTATCTAAATTAACTTCACGTGAATTTCTCAACAGCAACACTACTTTTTCTTGAAATGTTAGGCTAAATCCTATCATATTTTTTCAAACTCCAGCTACGCGATTGTGACTCTTTTATTGTGCAGGATTGAATTGAAATGAATAACTCATTATATTTGTTGAATTACGTTAGAAAACAAAATTTATTCATTTCTTCCTCAACGTACCTTAAATAGCGACATGACCGTACCTAATTACAAACTTTGGAAATCTGAACGTCTGGACCGGGTTCAACTGTTTGCACCTCTTCATGTTGTACGGACTTTATGAGAAGTTGGCCCATTAAGACAACTGGCCTATGGCCCAAAAGCCCATCACTGTACTTGCCTTAGCCTGCCCCATAATTCGGGCTGCAGTAGGTGGCCCTAATAAGAGCCCATGTTCTTCATCTTATTTTTATTTATTTATTTATTTTTTTTAAATCTATTGACATACATACCATAAGGAAGTAAGGGAAACAAATTAATATCGAGCTCACCATTCACAAAATTCACATTTAAGACTTTTCACTCATAAGTGAAGAAAATAAGGAAAATAAATAGAATATTAAACTCATCATTGACGAGATTTGAATCTAAAACTCTTCACTCATAAGTGAAAGTTTGGATTGGATAAGCGACGATCGCAGAATAACAATGCATATATGCCATAACATTGGGAGGGTTTTGTATATCAAAACTAATTCCAACCTCCAATATTGACAATACAACACAACAGATCCAAACCTGTCAACGAGTAATTTGGGCTTGAAATAGGAAGGTAACAAGGGACCGTACCCTGCTTTCGAGGGCAATATACGAGCATAAATTTATGAACACGCATCACACTGTGATTGGTTTTTAAGAAGGAACGAGTTGTTACATGCAATGAGGACGGTTAGCGACTTTTCTTCTTATTATTAACAAATGAAGAGAGAAATTTGAAATGTGTCGAAATCAGGTCCCCACGAAAGACAATGTCTTCTAAATCCTCTAGGCAGATCGAAGTCCTTCATTGGCTTCCCCCTCCTAAATGTTGGTTTATGCTTAAATATATGGTGGTTATAGAGGATAGCAAGGCCACGCCGGAGCAGGTGGAGTTCTGCGCAATGAAAATGGAAGGGAGCTGAAGGCGCTTCTCTTTGAGCCATGGATTTGGAGTTGAATGTGACTCCAGCGCTGCTGTCCTCATGGTTACAAATCCCATAAAGATCAACCACCCCCTCTTCAGCTTTGTCAATAGCTGCAACATGATTATAGCTTGTGACTGGAGTTGTACCTCGAAGACGACCTGTTTCACTGAAACTGATCATTTAGCTTCCTCCTTTTATGCTTTTCCTCGAGGATCCTCTACCAATAGTCACCACATGAACAACGTCCATTGCTAAAATGGTGAAAGGACTTTGAGTCGCTCAAATATATCTCACACCCGAAAGCCATAGATATATACTTCGCCATCCTGTGGCAGTCTCCACACATTCTCAGATTCTTCACCATCCTAATACTCTTAGGTACGCTTGGGGAGCCAATGAGGGCAAAAGCAAATACCAGTTTTTCACTATGGACCCAGCTGATACCCCCCTCTTCTTCCTCAACACAAAGCTCATTACCAAAATCATGTCTCTTTGCTTTTTCTTCTATGTTTTGTAACCATGAATTTAGAACGTTCGAGCATAGTTCCGACCTGTCACCTGCAACATACGTATGCACCGAGTTCTTTACCTCAATCCAGCACTGCCCAATAAATTTCTTTATTGCAGCATCTCTACCAAACTGTTTCAATTTTGAAGTATCCTCAGACTTACCACATAAAGAATATGACTGTAGAAGTAACTGTTGAACCAAAATATTTCCTGGTTCCAAGTCGATTAAATGCTCCCCTGCACGAACTGCCAAGGCAAGATTCCCATGAATCCTACATGCAGTAAATAAGGCAGTCCAAATAGAGGAGTCTGGTTCTATGGGCATATCTTCAATAAGCTGCATTGCTTCTTGAAGCCTTCCAGAACGCCCGAAAAGATCTACCATAGCTGAATAATGTTCTAGACCTGGTATGATTTGGTAGTTTTCACTGATGCTGTAAAAAGCTTGTCTTCCTTCGTCTATCATTCCAACAAGACTGTATGCATATATAATACTTGTAAAGGTACCTCTATTTGGTTTAAACCCCGACTTCTTCAGTTGATCAAAAAGGTCAAGTGCAATGTCTGAAAGACCATGTAAGACACAACCAGAAATTGCCGAGTTCCAAGTGATGATATCTTTGGATGGCATTCTAGCAAATATGATCCTTGAATATGCTATGTTTCCCGATTTGGCATAGGTGTCTATTAGGGAATTTGCAACAGGGACTTCAGACTCTAAATTTCTACGCAATACACCACCGTGGATCTCTTTCACCTTTTTCGTGGCAACTAGATTTGCACAAGCGGGCAAGACACTCAATATAGTAACAGAATTAGGATTAACATAGTAGGCCTGCATCTGCCTGAATACCCCAAGTGCCTTGTTATTCTCCCCAAGTTGCAGGTAGCCAGAGATAAGAGAGTTCCATGATGCTGTATTTCGTTTAACTTTCCCGTCTTTTTCCATCCTTTGGAAGAGGTCTATTGCTTGATCCGCATCTCCATTCTGCATGTATCCTGTGATCATCACATTCCAGGTCACAGCATTGGGATGCACATCTGATTCCTGCATCTTCATGAGCAGTTCATAGGCCTTACCACAGTATCTAGCTTGGCAATATCCTCCTATCATTGAGTTCCAGGTATAGACGTCTTTCTCTGGGATCATAACAAAGACCTTCTGAGCAGCTTCCAGTTCCCCACATTTTGAAAACATATCAACAAGTGCATTTCCGACCAGTACGTCATCAATGAAACCCATCTTTATAGCAATATAATAGATTTCCAACCCTTTGTTAAGTGATTTTAAAGATGTGCATGCTGAGATTGGACTAGTGATTGTAATCCCATTTGGTTGCACCCGTGAAAGAAGCATCTTCTTGAACAAATCCAAAGACTGATTTTTCCTGTCATTTTGAGCAAATCCCGAAATCAAGGAAGTCCAAGTATATACATCAGGGGTTATGCCACAGCTCTCCATCCTCCTCATCAGTTCCATTGCGAGATCACAATGACCTAACTGGTTATGACTAGCAATCAATGTATTCCAAGTTACCAACCCCGGTTCAATCCCTTCTTTGCTCATCGCATCAAACAGTCTCCGAGCCTCTTCAGTCTCACCCTTGTGACAGTAACCAGATATAACTGCATTCCAACTCACCCCATCCCTCTCATCCATGTTGTCAAAGAACCTCCTTGCCCACTTCAATTTTCCACACTTTGCGTACACCGCCAGTATTGAATTATTCACGTGAATACAACTAGCCAAATTATACCGAACCACAATGGAGTGTATCAATTTCGTGGCCTCGAAATTGCTACAATTCCCACAAGCCTGCAATATTTTAGGGAACAGAAAGTAATCCGGCAAAACCCCATCTCTCATCATCGCGTAAAAAAGCTCCGCCACCTCTTTCCACCTCTGATATCTAAGACACGCACCGATCATGGCCGACCAAGAGTACAAATTTCTCTCATGCATTGCGTAGAACACCTTGCGCGCATCATCCAAAAACCCGCATTTCGCATACATGCTCACCAACTTGGTCTCAACAAACGGGTTCAATTCCTCAACTACATCAATACGCTCATGGATCCTCTGACCCAATTGAATAGAATTGGTGTCAATGCAAGATTGAAGTAAATTCATGTAAGTAGTGGAAGTTACCTTCGACCCACTTTTGGCAATGGAGTCAAGAACGGTGACGGCCTCCGTGAACTCGCTGTTCTTGCGGAGGTAATTCAAGTGAGAGTCTGTGAACTTCGGGAGGGTTTTTCTGGAAAAGGAGATTGTGGGTTTGGTTTGTCGCGGTAAGAATTCAGATGGGTTGCTGAATTTGGAAGGTACTATGGGTATTGGAGGGCTTGATTTGCAGGGGATTGTAAAATTCTCCATTGTTGAAAGCTCGAAACTTGAAGCACTTGGTTTTTTCGGGCGCTATTTGTTTCAGTTCATGTCTGGAAGATGAGGTGAAAAACGTGGATAGAAGATTGCAGGGCAGTAGTGTCCGTTGGAAGTGGATCTCGCGCGCGTTGCAAATTGCCATTGAGCCAGTGAAATTGCGCCACGTGGAAACATAGATTGTCCAACAAGTTTATGAATAAGGGTATCAGCTATGACATGTCATCGATATTTTACTTCGATATATAATTATTGATATTATTTGTCGACAAGATTTTAATTAAAATGTAATTGATGAGTATATTACATGTCAATAACAACAAAATAATCACTATGTTATTGATCACATTTTTATGTTTAATTAAGAGGATGAGGGATGAGTCCAAAATCCCACCAAATAACACAACCATAAGTCAACTAAAATAGTTCAAAGATCGACTTACTTAAATATAACAAAAAATAAAAATCAAGACTTACTAAACCACATAAGCAAATGTTTTCACGAGTCGAAAACTATTTTATTTTCCCTGCTGTATGAACTCCAATTATTGCTTGAGACGTATGATCAGTACTTCTTGAAGAGGGATGGCTTGTGGCTTGTTTTCTGATCACTTCCGAGCCAATGCTGCATGTGAACTCCGATGGCGTCCAAATACAGGCTGCTCCTCCCATGGAAGCCCACCACCTTGCCCTCCGTTGCGGTCGAAGTGAAGAATGTCCCAACTTGTTCTCCAAACGGACCATACCTGCCCCTGCTTGTGAAATTTGACAAATGGCTGAGCTGACTTAGAAATTTGAGCCCGAATGAATAAGTAATATGAGTCCGGCCTAATTCTCGATTTTGGAGTCCATCATAATTTACTCCGGCCCATATCCAATTCGGGCTTCAAGCCTTAACATGAGGGGCAATTGTAGCCCAATGGTTCCTTTCCTATTCTTTCAGTATGAGTCGAGTGAAACTAAAATACACGATGTCTCGTTATTTTGCGGAAAACCAATGATCTCTTCTCTATTATTTCAGTGGGCACTCTCATGCTTTTGTGAGAGGTTCTCTAGCACCGATCTCTTTTCTATTTTTTCAACTGCCACCAAAACACAACCCGTGAAAAAGTTTGTGCGCAGAGACCCAGGCTTTCCGTAGTAACCTTTTAAGTGATATAATTGGTAGGAGCATCCCGCAGAAGCATTGTCACATGATTATAATAACTAATTTATATAAAAATAATTATGAAGTATCAACTAAATAGCATTACTAACACTATGTGATAGCGACTTTACATGATTTGTTTGTATTTTCTCGGATTAAAATTGTGACATGCCACATCGCCCAATGGAGTGATCCTTAAATGTATATTTTCATCCCTACCTAGCACGAAGCCTTTTGAGAGCTCACTGGCTTCGGATTCTGTAGGAACTCCAAAGTTAAGCGAGAAAGGGGCTAGAGCACTCCCATGATGGATGATCCACTGGAAAGTTGCTCGTGAGTTCCAAAAACAAAACCGTGAGGGCGTGGTCGGGGCCCAAAGCGGACAATATCGTGCTACGGTGGTGGAGCGGGTCCGGAAAGTGATCCACCCCGGGCCGGGATGTGACAAAAATCTTAATTTTTTATTATTTTTTAATGAAAGTACGATATTCATTGATAAAAAATTAAAAATGTACAAATAAGATATGGTACATACAGTGAACTTTCGATAAAAACTTTACCGAAAATACCTAATTTTTTATCTTTAAAATTACATTGAAAAAAGAGAGCAAAATAGAAAAAGAAATATGCAAGGGGAAAATAATAAGACTTCCGATGGAAGTGGGATTTGATTCGCACCGACATAAACGGAACAGAATATTAGCCAATGACCATGGATTTAAATATCGATATTATCGGCGAAATATCGCCGATAATATTGATTTTTCGCGTTAAGGATATTTTAATAGGTATCCGTGTGGTTTTCGGCCAAATATCGCGATATTATCGATAATATCGCGATATTTTGGAAATATCGAGATATTTTGGTGAAGGACTCCGATATCGAACGCCGGAGAAGAACACCGGAATTCCAGATCCATTCCCGAGCCGATTTCGTCCCAAAAACCTTGCAAAAACACGAATTTTAACATCAATTTCACATAATATGTTCAAATTTCACGCATGCATCAACGATCCAACATATGTGATGTCGATTTAGGGCTTAGGGTTTCAAATCTCACCTAAAAAATCGACGGCGGGGAAGGATCGAGAGAGTGGGCGCACCACCAGAGACGACTGAGCCAAGTCCAACTTCGCCAGAGCCACGATCAACGGCGGCAAGGATCGAGGGCCTCTGTGTGTGTGTGGGTCGAATGGAGAAGGGGGAGAAGAGAGGCGGCTCAGAGAAGAAGAGAGAAGGACCGAGAATGGGAGAGAGAGAGAAAGAGAGAGAGAGAAAGAGAGAGAGAGAGAGCCCTGTGTGTGTGTGAGTCGAATGGAGAAGGTGGAGAAGAGAGGTCAGGCCTCGGAGAAGAAGAGAGAAGATCGAGGGCCTCTGTGTGTGTGTGGGTCGAATGGAGAAGGGTGTGTGTGTGGGTCGAATGGAGAAGGGGGAGAAGAGAGGCGGCTCAGAGAAGAAGAGAGAAGGACCGAGAATGAGAGAGAGAGAGAGAGAGAGGCGTATGCGTGTGGCGGATTAAGGGAGAAGAAGAGAGAAAGATCGAGAATGAGAGAGAGAGAGAGCCGTATGCGTGTGAGTGTTGTGTGCGTGTGTGATGGCATATCTGTGTGTGTGCTTGAGTGACCCATCTGAGTCACTTCACTACTTTTTCATTCACTTTTTCCAATTACAGACAATGGACAACGAATAATAGCATGTATGTGTGTGTGCCTCTGTGGTTGATTGACCCCATCTGACTCACCTCACTAATTTTTCAATCACTTTTTACAATTGCAGACAATGGAGGATCATGTATGGGACCGATGCACCAACTGTGAGAAAGTTAGCAATCAAAGTATTATCACAAACAGCTTCCTCATCTGCTTGTGAAAGAAATTGGAGCACATTTGCACTCATACACACAAAGCAAAGAAATAAGTTGGCTCATAGTAGCTTGGAAAAATTAGTTTATTGCTACTACAACATGAAGCTTCAACTTCGAGATAAGGAAGCAGAAATAGATCATGTCGACCGTGGTGACCCACTAGATGTGTTTGATATTGTTGGTGCAGATGATGATACACAGGATAACCAACTTTATCAATGGATTAGACCTCTTCATTTAGATGATGATGAAGGCAACCCAGCTCCCAGAGTTGCTGAAGAAGCACGTAATGAAGGGATAAATGTAGAAAGAGTATTAGAAAAGGAGGTGGGATCTAGCAGCACTGACTCTTTGGAAGAACATTTGCGCCCAAGACCAAGAAACACTGGAATTCCACCTTCTTCCAATCCTACACAACCACAACATCGTGCTGATACTAATGATAACTTTAGTACAAGATCAGGAGACTCACCTACCACCGGAGGTGGGAATGATGAAGGATGCAGTGGAGCTGGAGGTAGTGGTGGAGCAGGAGGTAGTGGTGGAGGTGGATACTATTATGGACCACCTCCGGGATTTATGAGCCCCTTCACTGGTGAGGCAAACTTCACGCATGCAACACAGGATGATGACCATGGCAGTAGGCGGGCAGGACCAGGAATTGGTGCCATAGGGAAGGACTATACTCGTAGAGAAAGAGGCAAGGGGATTTTGTCAAGTCAAGAAGATGACTCGTTATCTAGAACTTCGGACTCTGTTGGTGTGGGAAGTAGTAACTGTGGTTATACTCATAGCCAACCATTTCCCTACCCTTCATATCCCATTCCTGTTGGGATGGAATCGAGCGAGTCATGGAAACAATCCCAGACTCAATCTTCAAATGATTTTGCTTATGGACAACCTCAACCAATCTCGGATCCATATGGGTGGCATGTTAACAATTACATGCAAAACTATTTTGGGGATTTATCATTTGATAACTACTCTTCACAATACACTCACTCTACACGTAGAGATGATGAAGATAGTGAAAATTTTGAACCTCATAGGAACTCTATGTGGTACTAAAGTGTAAAATATTGTACTAATTCATTATATATAAATGATTTATGGTGTGTTTAGACTTCTTTCATTAATTACTACATATTTTCTACACTCACAATGTTTGTCAGCTCGCTATATAATCAACTTGATAATGTTAAATCCATCATGCAATGCATTTCCTTCCAATTTTTTGTGATAAACTAATAGATAATTGACTAAATAAACATCCTGCAAAGTTTCAATAAAAATTTCCAAGTTTTTCTTACAATTTCCGTGGTTTCCATATAATTTTTATCGATATCGATATTTCCGTGTTTTCGGACTACCGATATTTCCGATATTACCGATATTTAAATCCTTGCCAATGACTAGGACAGCTCAACGATTCGCACCGACGTAAACTGAACGGAGATCTAGCTCGCAGGACCAACTTCACGTGGCACGTGCAGGTTTCAAACAAACGAGTAAACGACCGTCAATGGTGCCCCCGTTACACGCTTCCAAAAAATCATAAATTTCCAATGAAAAAAATTGGGACCCACCACTCCCTAAATTTCTATCATTATTCTTCTTTTATTTTTAATAAATCATTGATTTTCTGCTTGTTCGTGCTTTTTGGAACCGGATTCCTTCCTGAATATAGGATAGAGATCTTTAAAATTTGATCCAACGATTTTAAAAATTATAATTATTATAATTGTTTGATTAAATTTTAAAAGTTCAGATTGACTAGTCAAGATGATTCCCGCCTTTTACTTAAGAGGGATCCGGTTCTGTCCTTTTTTGGACTTAGAGTAGACAGCTGGTTCTACGTCAATTTCAAAGTGCTACTTTTTTATTTAAGATATTGAACGATGGTGATGGTTTAGATTGATTAGAAGGTCTCAACACCTGCTTAATAGTTGGGTTTAATTTCTTTAATTATCAAACTTCAATAGTTGGGTTTAATTTCGTGTATTGACTAGAGTACAGATTACCACACAAAAGATAAAGATTTATAACTTAAGTAATTAATTAAGAACGTTTATTCACGCATAATAGATTTTGTGTATTTATCCTCTCTCTTTAGTACCGCTTGTATCAAATAGTATAGTCCACACTGCTCATACATCATTTTCATAAATTTTAAATAGATTTTTAAAAGTAAAACTCTTCGTGCATTCCTTCTCAACTCATGTTCTTACACAAGTATTGATATGAAAATTAACGTTAAAAAATGAGGTGACAAAGAGTCCATAGAGAGTTCAACTTTGAGAGAATCTCTTTAATATTTTCTCTAAATGTTTAATTTCATGCTTGTAATTCAATGTATGTAAATCGATATCCTATAAGATGTTAGGTTTCCACCCATGTGTTCCGAGTTCGAACTTTCTCTTTTTTAAATTATTATAATAATTTCAAACTTTCTTTCCCTTAATAATAATAATAATAATAATTTTAAAAAATGCTTGTAATTCTAGTAAAAATAAACATTCACCACATACCTTGCTTAACCAAACTAAGAGGGAATCATTGTTTGTACTATTTAAAATATGAAAAACATTTTATACATTTTCCAAATTCCAACAATAATCACGACCATATTAAATGAAACCCAAAAGAGTGAAAACGAAGTTAAGTCGGTTTGCCTAAATTTTTTTATTTAAAAAAAGGAACAAATAAATAAAATGATTGTTAGGGTTAAAAATGCGAGTGAGGAGTCAAAGGGGTGGACCGCTGTCTCAGTCTTCTTCTTCTTCTTCTTCATCCAAACTCCTTTCTGTCCCCTTTTAATATCTGTGGGAGACAGGTAGAAAGCAAATGGTGCAAAGTTTATGTTAACCTAAACATTATTATTATTATCTCAAAAGTGACGGTGCATATATGCACGGCCGCGAGCTAGAGTTGGTAACCGGCGGATTTTGAGTGTCACCGAATGTATGTATTTATGTGTTATAATTAACTTAATATTACGTGATGAGAAATATAGAAGACACATGATTTGTTTGGTGAAATACCATGACTTTCTCTAGCTCATGAGCAAAGACTTACATGAAACATTTTTGTTATATTGTTGTGTTTAATTTTCTTTTTGTAAAACATTACATTATTAAATTGAGAAACGACAATAAAAAAAATTGTTTTATATAAGTTGCTCTTGAGTTCGTGACAATCCAACCAACCAACCCACCATAGTTGGATTTAAAAAGGTTAGGGTTTTAATATGTAGAAGGAGAATTGTATTATATATAGGAACCGGATCCCCTCCTAAGCATGGGATAGAGATTCTCCTGACCAGCCAATCTGGGCCCTTGAAATTTGATTCAACAGCTATAAATAGGAAGTCTTCTAAAAATTATAATTATTATAACCGTTTGATTAAATTTTAAAGGCTCAGATGGACTGATCAGGGGATCCGGTTCCTAATATATAATGGGATATTAAATGTAGGATAAAACAAAGGTTGATCACATGGTGCAGTAAGTAAACCCATGGGACATATAGAACAGAAGACAAGCCTTTTGCTTACTCATATAGTCTCACAAGCATACATAATATGTTAAATCATTGATAAGACGTGGCTTTGGTAGGGTAGGGCAGGTGCTAGCAAAGCAAACAACTATTCATACGAGATTGTCATAAGGCGGTGGTATCTACTCATATATTTTTATTATTTTCAATTCATTTAATTTGATGGTTCAAAAAATTAAAAAAATAAATAAATATATATATATATATATATATATATATATATGAGGGGCACCACACTTTTTTGAATCAAATGTTACAAAATGCATTATATGGGCATGGGAAAGAAAGCATGAGAATTTGTTTTTACATGTTTTTAAATGTATGTGGCTTCATCATGAGACTAATCCACCTCAACTGCTGAGATTTAAAGACTAATAATATATGTTTGTGTTTTGTCATATTCAAAATAAAATTATTTCTAGTAACTAATTAATTAATTTAATTAGTCCGACTATTAAATTGAAGTCGTTCATCTTTTTGAGCAAAGATTGATATGGAATGTTATTGATAAGGAACTTTATACAATCACGAAGAAAAGGATAAGTGGTAAGGCCACTGATAGATTAGACGAACAAGGTTAAATACCAGAGCTTGATCATCGGTGGTTATTATTTAAAGCATACATATTGTTTGCCTTCAAAGCAATTGAAAATAATTAAGCTCCCAATAAAAAACACTCATGCCGCACTCAAACATCTAAACCAAATTTAATGTGTTAGTATGCTATCGATAATATATATTAGTATCATTTTTCAAAAAAAAAAAAAATAAATAAAAAATAATGACGCATTTTAAAACGTACATTATGGACAGAAAATTCCCAATTACCTAACAATTCAAAAGCTAAAACTAGAAGTAACATGCTTGAATTTAAAGAAAAACTAATGAAAAACGACTTGAAAATTTTGAGTTTTAACGATAATAAAAAAAAAAATAGTACTATAATTAACATTTTAATATAAAAATATAATTTTTCATTAAAATAAATAGGGTAAATGACAAAAAACTACCTCAACTATTGGTGTCACGACACTTTCATACCTCATCTTTAAAACGTGACAATGTCATACCGCATCTTACGAATTTGTGACAATGTCATACCTCCGTCAAATTTTCTGTTAGTTTTTCTGTTAAGTGCTGACGTGGCAAGATATGGGGACCACTCACTAATACAGCTGGATTAAAAAATAATTAAATATATTTTTAATAATTAAAAATAAAAAAAAATATTTTTATATTAAATCTCTCTCTCTCTTAAAAAAATTTAATTTTTTAATTTTTAATTATTAAAAATATATTTAATTATTTTTTAATCCAGCTGTATTAGTGAGTGGTCCCCATATCTTGCCACGTCAGCACTTAACAGAAAAATTGACGGAGGTATGACATTGTCACAAATTCGTAAGATGCGGTATGACATTGTCACGTTTTAAAGATGAGGTATGAAAGTGTCGTGACACCAATAGTTGAGGTAGTTTTTTGTAATTTACCCAAATAAATAATATTAAAAACTTTTTCGTCGAAATTCTCTTAATTAAACTCAACTTTTCCACCTCCCAGCTGAACCCATCAAAATATTCAACAATGTGGTTGAAATATAAGAATCACACAGCTAATTTAAGTACAATCCAAACCAAAACCTCAGTGTTGCTGTCAATGTCATCCTGTCACTGCAGAGTTTTATAGATCAGAATTCAGAATTTAAACTCAGAGCTTCTCTCTCACCTTTCCAGTTTCCACACACACATACGCACATTTTCTAGATTCAAATTTCTTCCCCCCAACGTTCTCACTTCTCAGAGATGGAAACTCGCTCGGTTTCCAAGCTCTTAGTTTTGTTCATGTCGATGGCATTGTTCTTGGGTTCTGAGCTCATCCACTGCACCACTGTCACCTACGACAAGAAGGCCATTCTCATCAATGGCCAGAGAAGATTGCTCATTTCTGGATCCATTCATTATCCCAGAAGTACCCCTGAAGTATCTCTCTCTCTCTCTCTCTCATTTTTTTTGTCTGGAAAATGATTTCCACAAGTCTTGCTACTGTTTATTTTGTCTCTCGATTCTCTTTTAATATTTCATTAAAATTCAAGAACACAGTATTGTGCATGGACGAAGAATATGGTATGCGGAAATCACTTACCGTTGTTTCACCATCCCAAAATCATAAAAACGTGATTTTTGTGATATTTTTTGTGTGTGTTTGACAAATCACGAATTGGGTTTTGCTGAAGATGTGGGAAGGCCTCATACAGAAAGCAAAAGATGGAGGCTTGGATGTGATCGACACCTACGTTTTCTGGAACGGCCATGAACCTTCTCCTGGAAATGTACTATTTTTACTACTAGTACTGTTAATTTTTCACTCAAATTTTGAAAATTTTAGCTAATTATTTAAGTTTCTTGAATTTTTATTCATTCTGTATCTCAGTATTATTTTGAGGGGAGATACGATCTAGTAGGGTTCATAAAGACAGTGCAGAAAGCAGGGCTCTTTCTTCATCTGCGCATTGGACCTTATATTTGTGCAGAGTGGAATTTTGGGTACCGTACTTTCCCCTCTCATTATTTATTTATTTATTTTGTTATCTTTTTTTGCTAGAGTTATATCTGCACTCTGCCTGCTACAGTGGGGAGTAAATGCTTCACATTTCAGAAATATTTATTTATTTTAGTTTTTCTGATATTTATTTATTTATTCATTTATTTTGTTATCTGAAACTTGGGTGCTTAAAGTTTGACTCCCCTTTGTGCAGAGGATTTCCTGTTTGGCTGAAATATGTACCTGGCATCAGTTTCAGGACAGATAACGGGCCATTTAAGGTATTTTTCTTCCTGAAAATTTCTACTCAAAGCTCTAGATTTTGTTAGAATGTGATGAAATTAGAGGGTTAACTGTAGAGCTCATGAATCTAGCAGACGCGGGTTAGGCCAATTGGTTAGAGCAATGTGCTTGTCGTCCCCTTTCCATAGATTACAGTAGTTTAGAATATTGCTTTGTAAAATGAAAAAGCTTTGAAACTTCATTTTTTGTTTTGGTTTTTGGTTGAAGATGGCAATGCAAGGGTTCACCCAGAAGATTGTCCAGATGATGAAGGATGAGAGGCTATTTGCATCACAAGGTGGTCCCATCATCCTTTCCCAGGTAATGTATTGAGTTCTGGTTAATTTGATCCGCTGGAATTCGAGTACATTTTGTCGAAATGTTTGAATTCATTGATGAACTTGTTCGATTCAATGTTTGAACTTTGTGTGGTGCAGATTGAGAATGAGTATGGACCGGAGAGCAAGGCACTGGGAGCTGCTGGCCATAACTACATTAACTGGGCTGCTCAAATGGCGGTTGGATTGGATACCGGAGTTCCATGGGTGATGTGCAAGGAAGACGATGCCCCAGACCCTATGGTTAGCCATCTTGTTCTCTTCGGTTTTCTTGGTGTGCTAGGATTGGATTGGATAACTCTGATACCTGTAGTCCTCGCTCAATGTTATTGTACTGATTATATCTTGGTTACAGATAAATGCATGCAACGGTTTTTACTGCGATGGATTCACTCCCAACAAACCTTACAAGCCTGCCATGTGGACGGAAGCTTGGAGCGGCTGGTAAGTCGATCTTAACCCATGGTCGGAATTTGGCTGAGTGTATTCATGTTCATTCTTCCAATTCAATGCAACAAAATTTTATTAGGTTTACAGAGTTTGGTGGCACATATCACCATCGACCTGTCCAAGATTTAGCATTCGCAGTTGGTCGATTCATACAGAAGGGTGGCTCATATGTGAATTACTACATGGTTAGTTTCCTTGTCCGTCACTTCCAAGTTTTAAAAGACCAATATGTGCCGGCTCAAAATTTGAGTTTTGCCATTTGTGGTTTATGACAGTATCATGGAGGAACAAACTTCGGACGAACTGCTGGAGGCCCCTTCATTACAACCAGTTACGACTATGATGCTCCCATTGATGAATATGGTACAAATTTAGCATGAAAGTCTAAACATTTTCGATTTCTGTCTTGAGCTCTTACATAACCCCTCAACTGTTTTTAGGTTTGATCAGAGAACCTAAATATGGTCATCTGAAGGAGCTTCACAAGGCTATCAAGCTATGTGAACATTCTTTACTCTCTTCAGAGCCTACCGTCACTTCGCTAGGAACCTATCATCAGGTTTGGCTTCTTGAATGCACGTAATTTCTTCAACTGGACAATCTCTGCTACATTATCAACCTTACGGAAAAACCCTTACATGTCTCGGTTATCTTCCAGGCTTTTGTATTCAATTCAGGACCGAATAGATGCGCAGCATTTCTCTCAAATTTCCAATCAACAGGAGCAAAAGTGACTTTTAATAACTTGCACTATGATTTGCCTCCTTGGTCTGTTAGCATTCTTCCTGATTGCAGGAATGAAGTATTCAACACCGCAAAGGTAAGTGAATATGTTGGCGCTCGTATTGCAAGTCCTTTTATTCATAAATTTGTATCTCTGTATCTCAATATATTGATATAACTGGCTTTTCGTCAAGGTGGGAGTACAAACGTCACAAGTGCAGATGATCCCAACGAACAGTCCGTTGTTTTCATGGCAGACTTACGATGAAGATATCTCTTCTCTAAACGATGGGTCAAGCATACTGGCTGTTGGACTTCTAGAGCAGATAAATGTTACTAGAGATACTAGTGACTATCTGTGGTACATGACGAAGTGAGCAGCCTTACAATCATTTCTTTCAAAAATCGTTTTCTTAGTCTAAGTCATACTTGACATTTCGGTTTGCATGCTATTTAGTGTTGACATCAGTTCATCAGACCTCGGCGGAGTAAAAAAGCCTACTCTAACTGTGCAGTCAGCAGGTCATGCCCTCCATGTCTTCATCAACGGGCAGTTTTCAGGTATGCTGTGAAAATTTTGCTTTCCGACAGCAAGTGAGCAGGAATTTACTCTTGACTAGAACAAAACATTATCATAATATTTTATAGGGTCGGCATTTGGAACTAGGGAGCAGAGGCAATTCACATTTGCTGAACCAGTTAACCTCCGCGCTGGAATAAACAGAATTGCACTGCTCAGCATAGCGGTTGGATTACCGGTTAGTACCTTACTCATAGCTTGTTGACTCCGAATGTAAAATTGTGCAAGTAAACTCAATGATGATGCCTGTTAATGAACTTGATTGCTGATAAACTTTTTGTTTTGGTGTTGAAGAATGTCGGGTTGCATTACGAGTCATGGAAAACAGGAATCCAAGGTCCAGTTTTTCTGGATGGTCTTGGCCACGGAAAGAAAGACTTAACGTCGCAGAAGTGGTTCTACAAGGTCAGACAACCTGCCGAAAATACATTTCTGTTACTTGTTACTCTCACCCTCTCTACTTTTCGTTGAGGTTTTAATCTCATAGTAAAATCTTTCAAACAGGTCGGCCTTAAGGGAGAAGAAATGAATTTGGTCTCTCCAAACGGAGCCTCATCAGTTGATTGGATCCGGGGGTCACTAGCTACCCGAGCCAAGCAGACGTTGAAATGGTACAAGGTAAGGATTTCAAGATAGTGATAAAAACTAGTCAGGCAGTAGGCTTTGGAAGATAAATTAAACGTTATCTTGGATTGTGCAGGCTTATTTGAATGCACCCGGAGGAAATGAGCCATTGGCGTTGGACATGAGTAGCATGGGAAAGGGACAAGTATGGATCAATGGGCAGAGCATCGGTAGATACTGGATGGCTTATGCCAAAGGTGACTGCAGTTCGTGCAGTTACATTGGGACATTCCGACCCACGGAATGTCAACTTGGCTGTGGCCAACCAACTCAACGATGGTATCATGTTCCTCGTTCATGGTTAAAGCCGACGCAAAATTTGGTGGTAGTGTTTGAGGAACTAGGCGGAGATCCATCGAAGATAACCCTAGTGAAAAGATCAGTGACCGGTGTTTGTGGTGACTTACTTGAGAACCACCCAAATGTCGAAAATTTTGATGTCGAGGGCAATGAAAATTCTAAAACGCTTCACCAAGGTCAGGTTCATCTGCAGTGTGCACCGGGGCAGTCTATCTCGAGCGTTAAGTTTGCAAGTTTCGGAACTCCTACTGGAACTTGTGGGAGTTTCCAGCAAGGAACGTGTCACGCGACAAACTCACACGCTGTGGTGGAGAAGGCATTACCCCCTCCATAATCTTTTCTGTTATATTTTCTTGTCCTTCCACATAATTTGTTAACAACTTAACATGTCTTGCAGAATTGTATCGGCCGCGAGAGTTGCTCGGTTGCTGTAACCAACAGCATTTTCAAGACAGATCCATGTCCGAATGCACTCAAACGGCTATCAGTTGAAGCTGTTTGTTCGACGGAAATTACAACCAATCAACCCAATTCGAGGAGATGAAGTCATCGCACAAGGAGGAGAAGTGTAGTAGTTTGCTAGTACAGGCGAAGTAAGCCTTGAGTAGTTTGTTGTTCAAGTACAGGCAAGTGCTTTTGCCTCAAGTAGTTTGTTAGGTACAGGCAAGTGCTTTTGCCTTAGGTTTATGGCTCCCCCATTCCCCAGTATACACTTTGGGAATGGGCAACCCCAACACTTAACAAGAATTCGAAATTATGTCAAATGCAAATACGAAAGTTTCCAATTCGTCGCGAAATCTCAATTCAATTGAAATAAAAGCATTCATAGATACCAGCCATGAGGCATCATACGGGTACAAGTAGTCATATATATAAAACATTCGTGTCTTCAGAAACGCATAACAGTAATAAACAACCAGTAAAGCACAGTAGGAGGTTCATATTCTCGAAAGAGAGTGCGAAAGTTAGGCAGAAGCAGTTGCGACATCAGCTGGGGCGGCATGCTTCGCAACTTTGAGCTGTAACTCTTCTTTCTTAGCACCCACAACCTTGTCAACTACCTTGCCTTCCTTGAGGAACAAGAAGGTCGGCATTGCCTCCACGCCCCACTCCTCGGTAACAGTCTTCAGCTCATCCACGTCCACCTTTAGGAATGTCACTTCCGGGTTCTTCCTAGCCAACTCCGCGAATATGGGTGCAATGAACCGGCAAGGTCCACACCATGTAGCTGTGAAGTCGACCACAATCTATTGAAATATAGACCAAAAATTAGTGAACTTACTTCGCTTAAAGCAACCACGGTCGCTTAAAGCAATCAATCACGAAAAGATGACGTGTTCATTCTCTACAGAGGAATCAGTGAGAAAATAATTGTATACATTCGAACCCAACATGGCTAAAACTCGTCGACAAGACGAGAAGTTTGCATCATATATTTCCTTGCAAACAGGCAAAATCCACCACCATTCATGATTCTTGTGCATGAATTCGAAAAGAGAAAATAGGAGAAATGGTCCATGAACTTTAGTCGAATTGGAGCAATAATCCTTTGGTTGGACAAAGGCCACCTCCAATTGAGAGAGCTAAAAGTCCAAAAGCCAAAAAATAGCTTGATTAGCTCTAAAATTCGTCCCCAACCTCTCAGGTTGGCTAAATTTAGGCTCCTTTTTTGGGATCCAACTCCTCAATTGCAATAATTCATTCAAATTCAACTACAGGACTCAAAAATATCCAATAAAATCAATTAATAAATTTAAAATATAAACTGAACCTTCGGATTGGAGATAATATATAAATACGGTCTCACACTATTCATTTATAATGATTTTTAATTCTAGACAGAGTTATATTTTTGGCCATTTCGATTAGAAATGACCTAAACTTAAACTTAATGACCAGTACCATACGGGACCAAATCTCCAACCTAGACCAAAGTTTAGGAACCAAAGCTATAATTTTCCCCTTTTAAATTTTACCCTAAAATTCTAGCCACAAATTCAATACGGCGAACAATAAAGTACAAAAAAATTGATCACAAATTACAATTATTCAATAATACATCACAAAACAGCAAAATACTAAAATTAAACTTTTTATTTTAAATTATTCGGGAAAACAAATGCAAAGTAAAAAAAAATGTGAAGAAAAAAAAAAAACCAGTTTCTTGTCGACGTGGCTCTTCTCGAGGTGCTCGGTCCAGGCGGCGACTGAGTGGCAGGCGATCACTTTTTCCTCCGCCATTTTCTTTTTCTTCTTCTTCGCTTTCTTTCAACAAATCTAAGTTGTTCTGAGCTCGATTTTTCTTTTGCGATGATTTGGGAACGGGATCGGGCTTCCGCGTATATATATATGTGTGTGTGCGCGCGCGCGCGTGTGAATAGCGTATGTGATGGTAACGGTATACGCGCGCATACCATGCGCAGTGACGTAACGTATTTTGTCAGTCAGGGCGAGTCCGGCCGAATGAACTTGGACAGAGGCCCAAATGGGATATATTCAACGCGGTTGTAGACGGGGCTCACCGCCATAAATTGATTAAAGCCCAGCATATATTCTCGTCATTGTAGTTTTACACTCTATTTGTGTCAACGCTTTAATAAGAATAAAGGCGACCAGCGCATGTGAATCTCATTTCTATAAAAGAGATTATATGAATAAATGGTAAGACATGACCAGTCTTGAGAATTTGGTGGCCTTAGGAAAGTCTTTGAAATAGGGTCCTAGGGTTCTCTGACCACGACTCTTTGTACATTGATATTTTGAATAAATAATTCGCTCTTTTTACTTTAAATATCATTAAAAATTAATACGGAAAGAACAAAAATATACAAACATTACTTAATATTTAACGTCTCGTGTTTTTAGACGCAAATGTACTAGTTGAGTTACATAGCGTGGGGTTTTTTTTTTCAAGTTAAAAGGTTTTTTTTTTTCCTTCAGCACGGGTCATTTTAGGTTAGGGTTTAATTTTGTGGGAATTTTAACAAAAAAACTACCGATACTGTTCACTTTAACGAAAAACCACATTTTTACATTAAAAAGTTGATCCTGGTAGTATTTGCTTTATCATTTATTTTGTCCTTATCGTTAAAACTCAAAGTTTTCAAGTCATTTTCATTAGTTTTCCTTAATTTTTTTGGGTCAATGTTTAGGGTTAAGTTTAGTTATATGGAATTTAATAAAAATAAATAAATGTTTCCTATCTGTTTCAAACCCAAAACAAGTAAGTTAGAAAACAGTCCATTTCCGCTACGCGTACCGAACTCCTACTTTCAGAGCCGGCCCTATGATAAGAACAACATTTTTCTTTTCTTCACCAAAGAGTGAGAGAATTTTGTCACGTGTTTTCTTTTTGTACAATGCCACTCCACGACAAATATCAAAATTATTTTACGAGCATTTATACATGTATAGTAGTTTGTTGTTCAAGCACAGGCAAGTGCTTTTGCCTAAAGTAGTTTGTTAGGTACAGACAAGTGCTTTTGCCTTTTAGGGTTGAGGTGATTATTAAAAAAGCCCCATGAAAAAAAGTTGGGACTCGTTTTGGTGTTTGGTAAACACCCCTAAACCAGCTTTTTTTCAAAGTTTGACATGAAAAAAAGCTGAAAATGGGAAGCTGTTGTTTGCAGCTTCAGGAAAACAGCTTCTGAAGAAAAACACGGAGCTACAGTAAATCCTTTAATGAAATTTTGAAATTGCCAATGTTGCCCCGTTTCTCTCTGCCTTCTCTCTCGCCTCCTGAAATTAGAAACATTCACGCCCCTCGTTCTCTCTCGCACACCCTCCTGAAAAATCGCAGCCCTCTTCTATTGCCTGCAGCTGCACCTCTCCTCCTCCTCCTTTTCCTCTCTCTCCACCGGAGAGCCGTTGCCTTCCCTTCTTCGATCGTCGTTGCCTTCCCTCCCTCCTCTGGTAAGCTTGTGTTCTCTAAAATTTTGTTATTTACTTGTTTGGATTTTTTAATTTGGGGATGGGGAGGGTGAAAGAGGGGTGGGAAGAGCGAAGGGATGAGTGCATGGGTGTCGGGAAAACTAGGGATGGAGAAAACAATTGGGGAAAAAAATTAGGGTTTGTGGAGGAAACAAGAAAATTTGAGAGATAAGAAAAATTGATTACTTCTCTATTCGTGTTCCCTGAATCTTGTTTTGGATTAAAGACCTATTTGTGTTTTTGTTGTGCTTGGAGTGTGTGTGTGTGTTCTGTTTTCCTCAGTGTGTGTGTGTGTTCTGTTTTCCTCATCTTTTTAGTGTGTATGTGCGTGAGTTTTCGTCCTTCTCTTTGGTTTTTTGCCCGATGGGGTTTTAATTTGATGTTGCATTTGGATTTTGGGTGGTTAATAGTTGATTTACCTTGGATGAAATTTGATTGTTAGAAATACCCAATTGCTGAATTGCATTGTATTTGTGTTAAACATTAGAAAGAATGTATCTTGTTACTGCTTTGCTTTGATTAAGTGACACTGTAGGCATTGTGTTGCAATTTTGAGACAATGTAGGAGGTCAGAGAATGGTATTTTTCGATCAAAGTTGCGTTGCGCATGAAGTGGGGACTTTTGTTCAATTATCCTTAGTTTAACGTCTAGTAAAAGAACCACATACGAAATGAGACCATGTCAAAATATTTGTTACTATGTTTTTCAGAGGAGATGCTTAAACATCACGTCAAAGTTAATCTTTGATGTTGTATGGGCATAGGGAATTTAAAGATACTTTTATTGTGTTTTTCATGGTTGAAGAATGAAAGAAAATAGAAGGTAGTGGTATTTCTGTTTCAATGCTACTAGTTCAAGTCCCCTGGTGTGTCCAAGCGCTGCATTGGTGCTTCAATTTTGGCAAATAAACCAGTAAACTTTCTAGGAAATGAGAGCTATGCCTAGAGCAACAAGAAACTTCCCTTCGTGTATTAACTTTAAAGAGGAGCCTGTTGTCTATTCAATGTGCCAGTCTCAGTGATGTTCACTAGTCTTATTGCATTAGGACTGGTCGAAAAGAGCAAAATTTTGAAGTGAGAAGAAATCTTTGCAGGATAATGGTAGATGCTTGCTTTTTCCTTTTAGGTTTAAGGTCAGTGTGTGTGTGTGTTGAGGTCAGTGTGTGTGTGTGCGCTTCGTTTCCTTGCCGATTTGAAGCAATGTCTGGACAAATTTACAAAGATTTGAAGCTTGTCCTTGCTTTATAAATATCTCAAGTACTTTGCATGTGCATGAAACTACATATAATTTATACAAAACAAAATATCCAAGAAAATGTAAAGCGTGTGGGTGTGTGTGCAGTGTGTGTGTGCGCAGTGTGTGTGTCTGAGTGTGTGTGTAAAGTGACCAGAATAATCGAGGCATGTTGTGTGTGCAGTGTGTGTGTGTGGGTGTGTGTGGGTGTGTGTGCAGTGTGTGTGTGTGAATGTTTTGTGTGTGCAGGGTGTGTGTGTGCAGTGTGTGTGTGTGTGTGTGCAGTGTGTGTGTGCGCAGTGTGTGTGTCTGAGTGTGTGTGTAAAGTGACCAGAATAATTGAGGCATGTTGTGTGTGCAGTGTGTGTGTGGGTGTGTGTGGGTGTGTGTGCAGTGTGTGTGTGTGTGTGAATGTTTTGTGTGTGCAGTGTGCGCAGTGTGTGTGCAGTGTGTGTGTCTGAGTGTGTGTGTGTGTGCAGTGTGTCTGTGCGCAGTGTGTGTGTGTGTGTGAATGTTTTGTGTGTGCAGGGTGTGTGTGTGCAGTGTGCGCAGTGTGTGTGTGTGTGCAGTGTGTGTGTCTGAGTGTGTGTGTGTGTGTGTGCAGTGTCTGTGCGCAGTGTGTGTGTGTGTGAATGTTTTGTGTGTGCAGGGTGTGTGCAGTGTGCACAGTGTGTGTGTGTGCAGTGTGTGTGTGTGTGCGCAGTGTGTCTGTGCGCAGTGTGCGCAGTGTGTGTGTGTGTGAATGTTTTGTGTGTGCAGGGTGTGTGTGTGCAGTGTGTGTGTGCAGTGTGTGTGTGTGTGTGCAAGTAATTGTGGGTTACTGATTCTGCAACTGTCAGCCATCGAACTATCTGTTAACCATTTTGGATGAACAGCTGTCACTTTTATTTTATGCGCTGAACTGCATGACGAAATTCGTCATGTATTATTTTGTGAATCTTAAAATAAGTAAAACCTTACTGTTCTGAACTACTTGATAACATCTCTTGACCATGTCTTGCTGCAGGATCGTGATGAAAGTGAACAAAGTCTCCGCAAATGTTTGCCAGTTGTCTCTTTTTCCGTCAGAGATGCTGTAGAATTCTTGTACGGTGAGCAAAGGGATGTTGACAAGGCAAATAAGGTTATACTGGAATCTGGAGATGTTATAATATTTGGTGGAAAATCGAGGCATGTATTTCATGGTGTATCGTCTATAAAGCCAGACACTGCTCCTAAGACCCTGCTGGAAAAAACAAATCTCTGATCTGGCCGTTTGAATCTTACTTTCAGAGAGTATTGAAAATCTTGTGCTGGTGTACATTGTGATCTTCTCTAGTCAGAACTAAGTAAGAGAGTATTGAAAATCTTGTGCTGGTGTACATTGTAATCTTCTCTAGTCAGAGTTAGTTCGAACGAAGCATGGTAGCTTCATAATGTAATGACTCTTTGTATTGAATCGTTTATATCAGTGAAAGTGGTTTATGTTACAATCAAGTACTTTCATTTCGGAATTAGGTCATTCTCTCTTTCAAACAGGTTATGTTTTGCCCAATCTTTCGTCGAAATTTTTTACGGAAACTAATAAAGAAATTGGGTCAATAGAACCGTCCATACCTATATTATAGCGGCAAGTTTGATGAATGCATCTAATTAGATTACTTTCAAGTACATTAACAATATTGTACTAATGAATCCTAGCTATTCAGTCTAAAATATTTCAATTGCAGTAGTTTGTCATACTAATTAATATTTAAGATAAAGTTTATAAATATTTTTCTTTTACAAATAAAGTATATTGAGTAATTCACCTTTATTTGTTAAGAAAATTAAATTAATAGCACATTTAGTATTATACCCTTTTTGGTCATTTCATACAGTCACAGCTGTTTTACACAAAAGTTTACCAAACACTATCATACTGCTTTATTTTTCAAAAGCACTTTTACAAAAAAGTTTACCAAACACTCTGCTGCCTTTATTTCACAGCCGCTTATTCTCACAGCACAGCCGCTTATTCTCACAGCAGCTTTTTTTTAAAGCACAGCAATACCAAACTAGCCCTTAGTTTAGTTTTATGGCTCCCATTTTGACTCTCATCCTCTGAGATATACTTGTCTGTTTGTAACCTTTGGATTAAATTTTAACGACTCAAAATCATTGCTCAGCACGCTCAATTTTTGGGGATTCGGAGGGGATCCAGTTCCATTCCAATTGGCATCTTATCTTTGAAATATTTGAAATATTTATTCATAGATAGTAGACACAAGGCATCATATAGGTACATGTAGTCATATATATATAAAACATCCATGTCTTCAGGAACCCTTAAAAGTCATAAACAACTAGTTAAACACGGTAGGAGCTTCATATTCTCGAAAGTAAGTGCGAAAAGCTAAGCAGAAGCGGTCGCGACATCAGCTGGAGCGGCGTGCTTCACAACTTTGAGCTGTAACTCTTCTTTCTTGGCACCCACAACCTTGTCAACTACCTTGCCTTCCCTGAGGAACAAGAAGGTCGGCATTGCCTCCACGCCCCACTCCTCGGTAACAGTCTTCAGCTCATCCACGTCCACCTTTAGGAATGTCACTTCCGGGTTCTTTCTAGCCAACTCCGCGAAGATGGGTGCAATGAACCGGCAAGGTCCACACCATGTAGCCGTGAAGTCGACCACAATCTATAGAAATATAGCCCAAATTAGTGATCTTAATTCGCTAAACATTGTATACAGGTCGCTTAAAGCAATCAATCATGAAAAGATGACATTTTCATTCTCTAAAGAGGAATCACTGAGAAAATAATTGCATACATTCGAACGCAACATGGCTAAAACTTGGCGACAAGACGAGAAGTTTTTATCATATATTTTCCTGCAAACAGGCCAATCCGGGACCCAAAATCGACCAAACCAACCACCAGCTTTTACAGCAGGCACCAAATTTACATATCAAATTGGCTATAAGCAATATACAAGCCAAAAGAAATTCAGACAAAATTCGAAGTGTAATCTGCCATACACCCAAATCTTGTTCTTTAATTCGAAAAGAGAAAACAGGAGCATCGGTCCATGAACTTTAGTCGAATTGGAGCAATACTCCTTTGGTTAGACTAAAAATTGAAGGACCCAGGGACCAAATCTCCAATTAGACAAAAGTTCAGGGACCAAAGCTACCATGTTCTTCAAAAAAATTGCCCTAAAATTGCAGCCAAAAATTCAACACGGCCAACAAGAAAATACAAAAAATCTGATCGCAAAATAAAACACTAAAATAAAAAATTTAATTTAACTTATTCAAGAAAGAATGCAAATTGAAAAAAAAATGAAGTGTGCGAGAAGAAAAATATACCAGTTTCTTGTCGACGTTGCTCTTCTCGAGGTGCTCGGTCCAGGCGGCGACGGAGTGGCAGGCGATCACTTTTTCTTCCGCCATTTTCTTCTTCTTCCTCTTCTTCTTCGCTTTCTTTCAATAAATCTAAATTTTTCAGAGCTCGATTATTTTTTTTGCGATATTTAAGGATATGCAATGGGGGCTCCGCATATATATAGGGATTAGGGGCTGCCGATCTTAACCAAAAGGGCTAATTTTTCGATTTAATTGCGGAAATGCCATAATGTGAACAGCGTACGTAGTTGCCTCTGTACGCGCGCGCATACGCGGACGCAGTGACGTAATGTATTATGTCGTCCAAATGAACCTGGACGGGGGCCCAAATTGGAATATACTCCACGCGGTTGAAGATGGGGCTCACCGCCTTAAATTGATTAAGGCCCACCACATTTTTAATCACCACCTAACGAGTGAGAAAAGTAGTAATGATAGTGAGATTAAATTGATAAATACAGCGAAATTAAATTTATAGATTAAATTTATAAATTAAATGATGTGTTATTAATAAAAAGTGAGTATGTTTATTATTGTTTAAGTAACAATTCAATTATTAACTTTTATATCATTTAGTTTATAAATTTAATCTCTCTAATATTACTCGAAAAGAATTCACTAAGTCGACACGTTTTATTTCCTGCCTATCTATCAACATAATTGGCAGGCCCATTGCCTAAATGTGAATTTGAAGATAATAAATTAGGAAAGTATTTTTTTTTTAGCAAACGGTAAAATAATTACTAATACTAAATTCATTTAAATTAAAAAGAGAAGAGATTTGAATATGGAACCTCGAGTGAATGAGCAAATGCTCTTAACTAACTGAGCTATAAATTACTTGCTGTTAATGAAAAAAGATTGAGAAATGCCTTGATCTACCATTATTGTAGTTTAAACTTCAACATAAATAAATAGAATTAAACAATAGGGGCATTTTGTTTATTTTGAATATTAAAAGTGTTTATGCCCTTCATTTTCTTCTTTTTGGTTCTTTTTGTGTTTTTTTTATCCTGTCAGAGAAGAAATTAATAGAGTTAAGAAACAACAACAAAAGAGTTTCCAAAAAAAGAAAAGAAAAAAAGAAACAACAACAAAAGAAGATTGTGTTGTAAACAATCCTAGTTTAAGTGTGATGGTGCAAATTCTAGATAAGATTTTATTAGAGTTTATCTTTACCTATTGTATCTCATATTCCTTGGAGATCAAGGAATATCCTTATCTTATTATTATTATTATAAATAAAGGTACAATGTATGACGTTGGAGAAATTTTCTGCATCAAACCAGTTCATCCATATCATCACGCAATTATGTTCTTTCAAAACAACAGTTTTTAACTCGATATTTTGCAGCCCTGATAGCATGAACATTCACCATGATGCATGACCCAACTTTATGTTTAATGTATTTTAGATTCTACATAAATTGTGTATGCCTCATAAGTCATAACCATAATTGTTTAAATTATGTGAATTTGATATTTTCCATGAATTGAATCTTACATATGTACATGCATTGAAAATTTTATTTTGCATATGCATCAAATTACATTTGTGATTCTTTGAAATATATATGCATATAATTGACTTATATATGAAAAATTGGAATCGGGAAAAATTAGGGTTCTTTCGAACCCATGCCTTGGCATACTGCCAGGCCTCAAGCCACAAGGGCCAGCAGCCTGCGATGGCCCAAAACCCAAAAATTGAACTCGTAATATGTTTTTGAATCTAATTTTTTGTAAAATGCAAGTCATTCTGAAAAAGTATTTAAAGTGTTTCCTACAAAAATACATAGTGCTTTTAAAATCTAATATAATTTTATATAAAGCTTTTAAAATCTAATATAATTTTATATAAAAGTGTTTTCAATCACTTTTAAAAGCACAACAAGTCGTAACTACAGGGATTGGATCCTCTCTTGAGCTTGGGCTCAGGATCCTCCTGACCGACACACAAAGGTCGTTGGATTTTAATCCAAATGCTATAATTATTATAACTTTTAGAGGGCCCATTTGTTTGTAGCCGTTGGATCAAAATCCAACGGCCCTTGTGTGTCGGTCAAGAGGATCCTGAGCCCAAGCTCAGGAGAGGATCCAATCCCGTAACTACAAACTCGTTCCATGTATTTACTTCCCACCAAATGATAGACCAAATGGGTATTTGCTAAGTTGACTGACACTTTTGCCTTCTCTCTCTCTCTCTCTCTCTCTCTCTCTCTCTCCATATTATCCACATCTCCCTCTCCTCCTCAAAACCACCAGATTTTGCCATATTTTCTCAAAATTTAGAGGGAGAGAAACAGAAAAAAGACTAGTCACTCTTACTCACTCTCTTCCCTCCATAAACATGGCATTCTAACTCGCTTTCCCTCTCCTCCTCATCCCAACGCCGCTCCAATGGCTCTCCCTCAGCTCATCCCCTCCTCTTCCTCCTCCTCCCTCCCCCATAAACCCACCTTCAACCCCAATCCCCTCCCCTCCCCCTTAAACCCTAACCCTAATATCCTCTCCCCCCGCCTCCACCGCCGCCGCCAACGACCCGGATCCCTCAAATGCACAGCCTCCTCATTCTCTGAGCGCCACCCCACCAATCAGCCCCAATCAGACGACGTCGTCGAGCTCCCCATTTTCCCCTTGCCCCTCGTCCTCTTCCCGGGCGCCATCCTCCCCCTCCAGATCTTCGAGTTCCGCTACCGCATGATGATGCACTCCCTGCTCCAGACCGATCTCCGCTTCGGCGTAATTTACAGCGACGCCGTCTCCGGTACCGCAGACGTCGGGTGCGTCGGCGAGGTCGTCAAGCACGAGCGCCTTGTCGACGACCGGTTCTTTCTCATCTGCAAGGGCCAGGAGCGGTTTCGGATCACAGACCTCGTCCGCACAAAACCCTACCTGGTAGCGGAGGTCAAGTGGCTCGAAGACCGGCCGTCGAACGACGGCGAGGACGACCTGGAAGCGTTGGCGAACGAGGTCGATTCGCATATGAAGGATGTTATTCGGTTGTCGAATCGGTTGGGCGGGAAGCCGGAAAAGGATGTGCAGGACCTGCGGCGGAACCTATTTCCGACGCTATTTTCGTTTTTTGTTGGAAGCACGTTTGAAGGGGCGCCGAGAGAGCAGCAGGCGTTGCTGGAATTGGAGGACACGGCGGCGCGGTTGAAGAGAGAGAAGGAGACGCTGAGGAACACGCTTAATTACTTGACGGCGGCCTCCGCCGTCAAAGACGTGTTCCCGTCGGCGTGAAAATTGAACGGAAATTGGGATTGGATTATCGGAATTGCACCCAAAGTATATACCGCTTGTAAAATTTTCAATTTTGCTCTTTCTTTTTTGTAGATTTTTTAGATATATTCTTAGTTTATACGTTCAATTTGCAAATACGTCGTAACTTTATATGGGATCCATGAGTGTTGATCTCCAAATTCATTTCTCAGTTAACAAATTTGAAATTCTAAAACGAAATGGTTATGAAACGAGTGCCTAATATGACAATCTCAAACGAGTGCCTAACTTGACAATCTCGTATTAGAAGTTCCGTTAATAATCAAAAAAATTAAGCAATGATTGTAAAAATATTAAGCAATGATTGTAATGAGTGTGAGAAAATCATTTTCCTATGTTTTATGGGGAACCATTCATACAAACCTCGAGGCAGAGCATACTTGAAGCTAATATAATATTTTGCTCAAAATCGAGTGCAATAATATTTTAAAATTCATACACTCGATCCACTTAGTAGGAAATAAAGTTTATTTTGTTGTTGAAGAGAAAATGCATAATGCTCGTATCTCAGTCGACCAACAATACTCAATTTTTTGCTTCGAGTTCCGATCCCACAATAAAAAATAAAAAAAGCCATTACCAACAAAACAAATCACGTGTTATTGATGATGGAAACATTGTTTATACTTTATAGTTCATAGTATTGATATTTTTGGATTATTTGGAGCTAACGAAAATTGCGCAAAATCGAACGTAAATGCGTTTTAGTATTCATATAATCGAATTCTTTGTGGTACAAGACTCTGTTGTTGTGTAGACTTATGTTAGACCATTTAATATGGACAAATGCATATGGTTGTATTTATTTAGAGGGACTTGGATTCTCTCCTAAGCCCAAGGAGAGGATACTTCTGACCAAAGGAAAGACCGTTGAATGAAAATCCAACGGTTCAAGTCTTTTGGTCAGGAAGATCCTCTCCTTGGGGTCAGAAGAGGATCAAAGTCCTATTTAGAGTACTCACTTTTACAAATAAGTATAGAGTTATGAACCCACAATAAAAAATAAAACTATTACCAACAAAATAAATCACATGTTATTGATGATAAAATTATTGTTTATACTTTTTAAGTTAATAGTATTGATACTTTTCGAATAAAACACTCCCAGTATTGTTCACTTTTAACGAAAAATCACATTTTTACCTTTATCTGATACTATTCACTATATCTTTAAAAATGACTTTTCATTAAAAGATAATTTTTTTAAAACTTTTTGTTAGTTTTCTTTTTTTAAGTTCATAGTATTGATATCTTTCGATTGAGTAATGTTAGAGAGATTAAATTTGAAGACAAAATTTATAAATTAAATAATGTGTTAACAATAAAAATGAGCACATTTATCAATTCTGAAATAATAAATCAATCATTACCTTTCATATTTAATTTTAAAATTTAATCTATAACTTTAGTCTCTCAAACATTACTCGATTACTTAATTAGAACCATTCTCTTTATTTGGGAGTGAAATTAAACGACGACGTGGCATCAATTATTGGCTGATCGACACGTTTTCCCCACATTTGAAAGAAGACAAGAAAAGACACATGTACAGGAACCTAAAGACTAGGTGAATACTACAGATAGAGATCGGATCATTATCGCCAGTGATTCGAACTGACTCGGATTCGCCAGCCGATACGTACAATCGTTCGTCGTGTCGAACCGAGACGGAAACCCCTTTCTTTCTCTGTTCCTCAGCCGCACCCGCCTCCGTTCCTCAGCCTCATTCCGCACAGTAGGATTTCAGAACGCGGCGAATCATGGACGTCGATCCTCGTCACTTCAATCAAGTTGTAAGTTTCCAGTTTTGTGTTCTTATTTTCTCCAATTACTGCAATTTCCACAACCTTATTTCACTTCAAATCCCTAGGATTGTACAATAATTACCTAATTAGTGCTCAATTTCATCGTTTTTATCCATTGACTCGTTGATTTTGTAATTAGGGCTTGCTGCGTTTGCCTAATTGGGGATTTTATTTGATGTTGGACTCGAATTATATATATTTTTAATTATTTAGTTGATTTTTTATGGGGTATTTTAATTTGATGTTTTATTAGCAGGCTATCAATGACAATGATATCCACAATATTGTTCTGTCATACCTCGTGCATAACTGCTACAAAGAAACTGTGGAGTCGTTTGTTGCTTCGACGGGGAGGAAGCAGCCTGCCGATTGCGTTGAGGATATGGAGAAAAGAAATAGTAGGTTTGCAATGATGTCGAGTTTATTGTCATATAATGATTGAACACATTGTATTGAATGGTTCGGGCTGTTGGGGATTGGTTTTTAGGATTCCAAAAGCATGTACCACCAACTAAAAGCGCTTTTGATTATTGTTGTTAGAAGAACTTAAAAAGTGATTTTGGGTTACAAATGCTTTTTCCAGAGAAGCTTCTCTAAGAAGCATAAAAGTTTGAACGTGTTTATAATACATAAAAGTACAGCAAAAGTACTATGAGCGGGAGTGCTTCTTACAGAAGCAGCTCCAAATGGAGGGACTTTCTTAGGTACTCTGGCTTATCCAGTGCTCTGGATGTTTTAATCGTAAGATCTTTATTTGAAAATACAAAAATCAAGATCTAAAGGTTAAAACACCCATACCACCCAGTAATCTGGAGAACCAGGATTTTTTCCCAAAGGGACCCTTCATATTGAAATGAAAGCTGTTTTATTGCTATTGGGGATAATGTTGGAGTGGTTGATCAGTGACGATGCCAAATGTATGTTTTGTTGTCTTCAGGGATTTTTCAATGTGCAGTGGAAGGGGATGCTCTTAAGGCGATTGAACTGACGGAAGAGTTGGCACCTGACTTACTGGAGAAAAACAAAGACTTGCATTTTGACCTTCTGAGCCTGCACTTTGTTGAACTTGTTTGCGCTAAAAAATGGTGAGCAAAATTACAATGACACCTTGTTAGTTGTGCCCTTCGTGCTATTTTAATTCTTTATTTCTTTGGCAGCACAGAAGCTTTGGAATTTGCCCAGAACAAGTTGACCCCCTTTGGGAAGGTGGGAAAATACGTCGCAAAGCTTGAAGTATGCTTCAAACTCCTAAATATTCCTTATATAAGTATATGCTTATGTTTTGTGTATGTTTATTCAAGTTGGAATGAAACTCGAAGTTTGGTATTGCTTCAGGACTTCATGGCTCTGCTTGCTTATGAAGAACCGGAGAAGTCTCCTTTCTTTGATTTGCTTAGCTTTGGCCATCGGCAGCAAGTTGCAGATAGTTTGAATCGAGCAGTTCTTGGTTTGTTTCCCAAATTTCTCCTTACTTCTGTATATCATATTTGTTTCGATTCTTTGCAGAGATAACCGTACCGTGCCTATCTCGTATGCTTATTTTCTTTGATTATAAATGTCTTTGAAACAGTCATTAATGTGTTGTTTTATTGTGTTGCACGGCTCAGAGCATTCAAACCTGCACAATTATTCTGCAATGGAAAGGCTAATACAACAGACCACTGTAGTTAGACAATGCATAAGTGAAGATAATGCCAAGGTAATTAAAAAACTGACTAGATTATCAGGTCTATATCCAAGTGCTATATTCTTGTTGGGATTGCAGAGGTCTAAACATCCGTGTTAAAGCAATATGCACATGCTAAGGATGAACAACTAATTAAAATGTGTAGCGCGTTGCAAGATTGCGTTACTCACTCTCTTACTACGTGGTTTTGCAGAACGGAAACCCCTCATTTTCTCTGAGTGATTTTCTTAGAAGCTAAACGGATGAAACTTTTGGAGCAGCACATGCGGATTTGGCGTCGAACATTATTTCATGTATAGAAAGTAGTAATCGAAGGGGATGAACGTAGAAAACTCATACGGGGTATGTGCCAATTGGTTTTCGTTTAGGCATTAGTGCAAGGCTTGCATGTGTTATGGTGCTTATTTTAAGACTTGCAAACTTGTGTAATCTATCTTTAAATTACAATGTCAGATTTTGAGTAGAACACTTGTAAAATCCAGTTAGCTTTTCCTCGAGTGAAGTAGTTTGATCATGGGGTTCAAATTGATTCGAGGTTTAACCCCAAAGCCGCGTGAATTTATGTTCTTATTTCGATTGCTTTCGTTGTCAAATTTGTCACATTTTTCCGTTTGCGATGCCCCACAAACGGACGCAAATAACATTTAGGTCCACAATTTTGACGATTGAGATTAAATTGACACGTCTTTTTTTAGATTTATACAATGATATAATTGATGAAATATATCATTATTATCGAACTCAGTCATTTTTGGAATTCAAATTGAAGACCCTATAATTATAAGTGAAGAAAATGTCTCCAGACCGCGCAATGCTAAATAAAAATTTAATACGTGTAGAAAACGTCAAAAGATTTTAATCTCAGATCTCTTATTTATAAGTTAAAGAAAAAGTTACTAAATCGTAGTATAGAGTAACAAACACGTGTCGAAAATTGGGAAACTCATAACCAATTGAAAGTGGGATGCGTCTATTTGGGCTTAAAAGTTAAAAGGTTGCAAAAGATTAGTCGCTCCATTTAATTGGGCTTTGAAATACCGTAAAGCAGTAATGGACTGGGGTTAGAAACTATGAGTATCGCCAGCCCTCGTCTTCGTCCGTTGGACCGTTTGTTTGTCTCCCTCGCTCCCTCCCTCATTCGAGCTGCTTCTCCATTCGGATATGGCGTCTCTCATCTCCCCGCCACTGTCAACTTCCTACCTCTTCCGCCACAAATCCTCCTTCTACGGCACTGTTTTCCCCAAAAGGTAACCTCTGAACATTAGGGTTTCCCGGCAAATCTGTAAAATCTTCTCCTCCAGGACTAAACGCTTAAATGCAGCAACTAAGCAGACAGTAATTTCGATGGCGTTTTACATGTAGGTGTGAGCAGGACTCGAACAAGTCAAAAAATGTCAGATTCTTCTCCGTAAGCTGCCGAATTAGCACCAGAGCCAAGGAGTTATCTTCTGCTGAAAAACCCAATACTTTAATCAAGGAACCTCACAAGTACTTTGATCAGGTGGTCATCACCGTTCGTTCCGGCGACGGAGGCCACGGCGCGGTCCTCGCCATGCCGAACCAGAGACCTCCCAGCAAGCCGCCGCAGGGGAAGCATGAGAAGGAGAAGCTGAGGAGGAAGAGCTTGCTGAAAAGGGATTTTGGTGGGGCCCTTGTTCTTCCTGTGGGTGGCCATGGAGGTGATGTTGTGATTTATGCTGATGAGGGTAAAGATTCGTTGTTGGAATTTCACACGAAAAGCCGGTTCAATGCAAAACGCGGTGGAAATGTGGCTGCAATGGGGGTCTTGACATCCCAGTTGCACGATGGACTTTCTGCTCCGGCTCTGCGTATTCCTGTGCCGCCGGGTTTGTAGATTGTTTTGTGTTCTTTTGTTATGATTTGTTGCAGTGGATGTGATGAATTGGGAGTTTTTCCCTCAATGGCGTAACCGCCGACGATAATGTGGTAGGATGCTTATTATAATTTATGTATTTGTGCTATAGGTACGGTAGTGAAGCGTAAGCGAGGAACCTTGTTGGCCGATCTAGCACGGCCAGGGGATGAAATTCTTGTAGCGAGGGGCGGACAAGGAGGGGTGAGACAACCTGCTTCTTACAGATTGAGTGACAGCCCCAAATTTCGTATCATCTAACTTGTCAAGGCTGTTATGCAGCAGATTAGCTAATTTACATGTCGATGCTAATCTGCAGTTCACATTTTAATTTTTTCTGCTTTTGTGGCAGATTAGCTTGGTAGAAACGCCGGATCGTAGCAAGAAAAAGGTGATGGCTTTGACCACAAATGTGATGAGAGATGATAGTGATAAGGTAAAATTGTGCTAATACTGTAGTGTATACCTTTCTATTGGAGTAGAAAAATACAAGTTTTCCAGTAACGAAAATAATCGAGTCATATGTGTTTCTTTTAAAACAGCTTGTAAGTAATTTTTGAATTGTTTCAGGTTTTAGCTGTTGGTCAACCAGGAGAGGAGGTTAGTTTGGAGTTGATCTTACGAGTTGTTGCTGACGTTGGTTTGGTTGTAAGTATTGATTTCCCATGCTCTATATTTTTTAAAGTATCTCTCTGTATGGGGTTGCTTTTTCTGGTCGAAGTTCTGCTCTTAGAAGTTAATTATCATATTCAATTATCATATCGTCGTGGTGTTAGTGGAACTGGTGGTACCTGATATTCTTGTTACCTTGCTTGCCGAAAACGAAACACCATCTCACCATGTTGAGCACAAAATCTGTCAGACCAGATTGTACTTTATCGGATTTAGTTTCCAGTTTTGATTTGCTGTGTTGTAAAAAATTTGACACAGTTGAGCTGATGGGTTTGGTTGTAAGTATTGGTTTCCCATGCTCTATATTTTTTGAAGTATCTTTCTCTATTGGGTTGCTTTTCTGGTTGAAGTTCTGCTCTTAGAAGTTCAATTATCATATTGCCATGGTGTTAATGGAACTGGTGGTACCTGATATTCTTGGTACCTAGCTTTCCGAAAATGAAACACCACCTCACCATGTTGAGCACAAAATCTGTTAGACCAGATTGTACTTTATCGGATTTGGTTTCCAGTTTTGATTTGCTGTATTGTAAAAAATTTGACACGGTTGAGCTGATGCCTAACTATTGGTATTATGGTAATGATTCTTCAGCAGTTCCCTATACTGGTTAGCAAATTTTGGAGGGAAGGGAAATCTAAATAGAGAGTTTTGCAAGTTACATCTCAAAACTTTTTAGTTATATGCACAAGAAAACGACTAATAAATATTTTGATTAAATTAATTTGGAATAGAATCAAAGAGAAAACCTTGCTGACTCCTTCACTAGATGTTGTTATTGCCTAAATGTAACAAATATCCCTTGTTAGGTTTTAATTTTTTCTTGATTATATTTTGGTGTTACATGGTTCAACGAGAAAGAAATGGAGTACTACTACTTATAGAAGGTGCTAGTATGGTCTTTAGACTCCTAATATTTCCTGCTTTTGTTGCAGGGCCTTCCAAATGCTGGAAAATCAACCCTTTTGGCCGCCACTACACTTGCAAGACCTGATATTGCTGATTATCCTTTCACAACCTTAATGCCAAACCTTGGACGCCTTGATGGCGACCCAAGTTTAGGGCCAGGGATGTATTCTTCTGAAGCAACTTTGGCAGATTTGCCTGGTCTTATTGAAGGTGCTCATCTTGGGAAGGTAATGCTTGATATCATGTTTCTTCATTTATTCTAAAGCTCCAACTCTCTTAATTCAAACTCTGTCCTCCCTTAGGGTCTTGGTCGCAATTTCTTGAGGCATCTGAGGCGGACTCGGCTACTGGTCCATGTTGTTGATGCAGCAGCTGAGGATCCTGTGAATGACTACAGAACTGTCAAGGAAGTATGTGCCCCTTATCCATGTGCTGTATTTGATTGACAAGTTAGTGTGCATAACAGATACCTCATTGTCATTCTAGTTGACTGTTGTTTGACCGGATACTAACTACCAGTTTTATAATTTTCAGGAATTGCGAATGTATAATCCTGATTACCTTGAACGACCATATATAGTGGTGTTGAATAAAATTGACCTTCCCCAGGTTTGTGTCTCTTTTTATTTCCTTTTCTGGCGTGAAAATGCTTCCTGATTCTGATCACTATCCTTTGTTTGTCACTAATACCTTGTTCTGTAAGATATATCCTAAATTTCATATTTTATTAATGTTAAGATATATTCATTGCAGGCAAAGGACAGGCTTCCATCTTTGACGGAAGAAATAATGAGACTTGGTAGTGATACAACATCTTCTGAGCCAGAAACGAGCACTGCAGGTGCAGTTAAACAGCTGGTCCCTGAAGGTGAGAATGCCGATGTAAGTTCATCAAAAGCTCCGACCAAAGACAGAAAGGACAAAAATATTGAGGACTATCCACGACCCCTTGCTATTGTAGGAGTCAGTGTATTGTAAGTTCATCACTATCACTTCTCATTCTTTCTAATATCTTGAATTCTATGCATAAACTTCTTTGCTGTTTCTCTAGTGTCAACTTTTTCTCCACTGGTTTTGTCGATCTGGTAGAATTCTTTCTTTTTTTTGTTGGGAGGGTTGAGCCATGAAGTATCAAGTTATTGCTTGACAGATTATTTCGCATAAATCTATAAAGCTCGTTATAGTTAATTGGAGCTACCCCTGCCTAGTTCTATGTAGTAACAGCAGCCCCTGCTTAGTTTATGCAGTAACAGCGGCAGCGTAAACAAAAGTTTCACTATCTTGCCATTGGTTTTTGCAGGAAAGGCATCAGCGTAGACGAAATGTTGAAGGCGATAAGGGCAGGTCTGCGAAAGTGCCGAGGCATAAACGAAGCATAAGAATTGAGTGTGAGAGCGTCTCTTCTTAATGAGAGATGCTGGATAAGAAGAGACTCTGGATCGTTTTTGTGTGCTGGAACTTGTATATATATGCGGAAGATGTATAGGTTAATTCATGTAACACACACTTCAAGGAAGGCATGAATGCACTCTCTTTTCATTCCCTTTCTCCTTTGTCTTTCTACTTAAATTTACGAACTAATTAAGTTCTTCAGATCATTCAACAAAATGCCGAAGGCGATAAAGAGCCGGTCTGTGCTAGTGTCGAGGTTGAAACAAAGCATTGTAATCGAGCGGTGAGAGTGAGACCATGAGTTTCAAGAGGATCTGTATCGAAGATGCATTGATTCGTTCGTGTAATACACATCACTTTTCTTTTGCTTTGCGTTTATCCCTAAATCCCTAAACGAGATAATGCTCTTCGATTTGTTTCAAGTAGTGAGAGAGGACGGAAGTTAGGTTAGAAAAAACTATATTAGGGTTCAGTTTCTTTCAATACGACAAATAAAGACTCATGATTGAGATCTCAGAGAGTGATGAATTCATATCATTTTGGCTGTATCTATATATGAGTCATGACATGTGAATTTTAAGAGCTGTTAAAAAACTAATGCTCAGTGTTGTTTCTTTCTGTAATGTGAGCCATGACATATAGGTTCTGACAATATTTAAAAAGCTAATGTAACTAGATGTATGTTTGTACAAAGTCCTATGATATTATGAGATTCATTCTTTTATTAATTTTTCGTATTTTCTTTAAATTCCTTCAACTTTTATGATTTTAAAAATGTTGAGATAAGTACAAGAAAGAGTGTGTGTAGTCGTAAAACTGCAAGTCTGCAATAATAATGTAATCATGAAATTATAATAATACTGACAAAAGTTATCTTAATAATTTTAACAAAAGTTATCATAAGTTTTTGAATGTAATTCAAGTTTTTTTATGGAGGCTAGTTACTTATTTTATTAGGTTAATCATCCAAAAAAGAGATGAAATTTGTTTTCAATTGTGATCACGTGAAAAAAAAAATCTTGCTTAAACTATGTTTTGGTCGATCGAATGGAGTACTACGTTGTCCCTTTTGGTCGGGAGGATTGAGCCACGAACTATTAAGTTTTTGCTGTACAAATTATTTCGGGTATTCACCGCCACCCCTGCCTAGTTATATGTAGTAACAATGGCAGCAGCCTAAACAAAAGTTTCACTATGTTCCCATCGGTTTTTGCAGGAAAAGCGATCAGAGTAAACGTCTGCATTGAGCATAAGAAGTTGAGTGTGTGTATATGCGGAAGATGTGTTAGCACACTATAATGAAGGCACGAATGCAGTCTGTTTTTCCTTTGATACTTCAATCCATTGTTCTGTGGATTAGTCCATGTAGTGAGAGTGACGAAATTTGAAATAGATAAAGGAGTTAGATTAGGGTTCGGTTTTTTTCAGTAAGACCCAAATGAAGAGTCATGATTGAGATCTGAGAGGGTGATAGACACATACATTTTATATGTATTTGCGTGCTAGAACATGTGATGTTTGAAGGTTTATATGTATGTTATATGTGAGTCATGACAAGTGTTTTTTGAAAATGATTAAAAGCGGATATTAGTGTATAGTTTGTAAGAAGAATTTTATAATTATTTGGTTTTTTTATTTATCCTACAATTGATAGCTTAGAAAACTCTCTTTTGTTAATTTTTTTTTTACTTCGATGTCAATTTTCGTGATTTTAAGGTATTTAAAATGATTAAGTATGTGTATATATGCAGAGGTTTACTGCATGACAATAACATGAACATGTGTGTATGTAATGATTCGAGATAGTTGTCAGTTATGTGTAATTTAGCTGTTGTGATTTTAAAAGTTTGTTTTGTTAAAGACAGATATGTCAGTGTACGTTTAGTACGTAAAATCCTTACATGGTTTATTATTTGTTCTTCTTCTATTATTTTTTGTAATTTGATTTAAGTTGTTTAATTAGTGATTTCTATGTACTTTACGTAAAGTCCTATGACAAATATAATTTAAGGAAAACTAATGAAAAGGGCTTGAAAACTTTGAGTTTTAATGATAAGGACAAAATAAAGGGTAAAGTGAATAGTGCCAGGATTGACTTTTTAGTGTAAAAATGTGGTTTTTCGTTAAAGTGAATAGTACCGGGAGCTTTTCGTTAAAGTTCTCTATAATTTATCATTTATTTATTTTTCTAATTTTACAAATTGAAGGTTTTGAAAATCTTGGATAACCACAAGTGAATACGTGCGTATGTCATGTTGTCATGATTTACTGCAGGACAACAACAATAACAACAACAGTGTGAACATGTTATGTAACTGAGGAAATGTGAATCAGTCCCCATGAATCTGGTTCAATATGCTGATATGATCCATTTCACTCTCTGTCTCTGGGCCTCCTATCCTTTTCGGAAAACTCGCAGCAGGGGACCCACAGATCATACACTCTTATGATCCATCCATTGAATCTGTTATGCTGTCATGGGGATTTAGCAAAACGCAGCACGTATCAAGCGGTTTGCATGCTGTGCTAATTGTCAATCTTGAGGTTAAAGTTTAAAAATTTAAATTAGAAAAATTTTAGCCATAATCTAGATATTTTTTTTTCTCTCCAACTCTTATGACTTAAATTTTAATACAAGATTATTAAATAATGATTTTAGTTTAATTTTTCTTTTTCGGTACTTTTAAAAAAATAAAATTTATGTAAATTATCATAATTTATTTTTATAAACATTTTAATATTTAAATTCTAATAAGTAATTAAAAATCATACAAGTACATAGGTATTTATAAAGTTTTAAGTTAAATTTGATTTAAATAATTTTCTTAAATTATTTTAGACATTAGATTTAATTTTTGGCTGTCAATTTTTTTTTACCATTAGATTTGATTTGATTTTATCACAGCCGTTAGATTATATGTAGAAAATAAAAAAATGTTTGAAATATGACAATTTGGTAGGTCCAGTCCAGAATAATTTAAGTCAGATTTAAATCCCAGAAGAATCTAGCCCATAGATATATTTTCTCCCCATGACTTATTTTAGCCCAATGGTTGAAGATAGTTTGTGTTACAACCCGTCCCGGAATTGTTAATTTCGTAGATGTGAAATTACAAAAATACCCTTGATCGGGATTAAGGTGTGTAAATGTGATGTTGATTTTAATTTAAGTTCCTACTTTTGGTTATTATGATTATTTTGTGGGTTAGGAACTTAGACTTAAGTTTAATTGTTGTAGTATTAATTTGTAGTCAAAATTTGGTAGGACCCCAAATTGGGATCCCATCCCTCAATTCCTTCCCCAAAACCCGTAGCATGTCTCTCTCTCTCCTCAAACTCAAACACTCGTCTCTCTCCCTCTCTTCCTCTCAACCGTGAACCACAACACACAAACTCACCAAGAACTTACACCAACGTTGGAGTTAAGGTCACCATTGCAACCCTGAGGATTCCACGATCTCGTAGACACCATTTTCAGGTAAGTTTCACTTCGAAAAACCCTTAGTTTTAAAGGTTCCGTGAATGGTACTGTTCATGAACTTCGAATTGGTTGTGATTTAGGCTAAACCAAGATCACAGTGAGCTTTAGGAAGTCTCAAGGAAGCTCGGAGCTTAACGTTTGGAAGTTTTGGACGTCAGAATCACCTAGTTCGAAGTTTAGCCGATTTTGTGAAATTTTGGAAGGTATGATTCTGTGATTTTTCGTGTTTAAAACTAGTCCAACGTGAAAGTAGATGTTTAGGGCTTCATTTTGGTATAAAATTCGAGAAATTTGGACGAAAAACGAGTGAGAATAGCTAGTTTGAAAATTCCCCAGATTCCGGCGAGTTTTCCGGCGAAACCAGTCGCCGGCGCCGGCAAGGTCGCCGGAGAAGACGACGGAGAATGAATATTCCGTCAATTCTGACGGAATATTCCAACGCCGTTAACTGACGTCGTTAACCTGACGCCGTTAAAGTTGACGGAATATTCCAGGAATATTCCTGACGCCGTCAACTGACGTCATCACTGTGCAAGGCTGACGTCAGCACTGTGCAAGGCACGTGGGCCGCGCGTGGGGGCGCGTAGACCCGTGCCATGTCAGGCGCGTGGGGGCGCGTGAAGGGTCAAAAAATTATTTTAAAAATATGGGGATGATCCTGAGGTTGTGTAGATCACGTTAGAGTATTCATTTGTCAAAATTGAGCTTTGTATGAGGAATTAATTGCCTAGTTTGGTTAATGTGCGTTAAATGTGCGTTGAATGACGTTGTTTTAGCGGTTTCGCCTTTAGGTGGAACTTATAACGAGGACGAGCACAAGCAGGGGCGTCAAGGGGGTCACGACCCGGCAACATACCAGTGAGTGGGCATTTGTTTTTATATATACCTATATACTCGATTTCTCCCAGAAATCAAACGTAATGAAAAGTATGTGAAATAAGATATGAAATGTGTTTTGATTGCCATGCATAGAATGTCATGAATATTATGAATTGTTGTATGATGCATATATGTAAAATGGTGCGGTGGACGTACAGGTAAGTATCAGGTGAGTATTGTTATTGTATGATGATGTTGAGATATGTTGAGCTCATAACCTGCACCATGATATTAGTGCTTATAACATTCACCGCATCGCACGCTCACCTTGGATCCAAGTAGATGCTAGTCGTACAGACCATATGAGGTGGTTCTGACAGGCTAGTCGTACAGACCTTTAGAGAGGTTCCGACTGGTGGGTGACCTTAGATTATGCGCATAGATGATTGATGAGTAAAGCACTAGAGCGTAATATTAATCATTAAGTCGTACAGACTACATTAGGTGGTTCCGACTTATGTGCAGAAGGCCGTACAGGTCACAGGGGTGACTCCGGCAAGATGAGATTTTGAATAAGATGAGATTTTGAGCTCTAGATTCAGCCGTACAGGACCATTAGAGGGTCTCCGGTTGATTACTTACTTTCACCTGATTTGAATTATGTTAATGCATTCATACTAAACTGTTGAATTTGGCATGGTATATTCTCTATTGAATTTGTTATGAGATTGATGATTGAGATGGTTGAGATATATATATGCTTACATACTATTTTTCTGGGAAAGTATACAGGTTTTTCAAAGAGGGGTTATAAATGTGGATTTATGAAATGATTTGAAAAAGCTTGATTTTTGCCCACTCACGTTTTCTGTTTTGCGCCCCTCCAGGTTCTAGTTGATAGTTGAGGCGTTGGTGGCCTACGAGGACTCCTTCGGCGTTCTGACAGACTAAATAAATGTAGGGTTCACCCGAGGGTGTTGTAAATTAGTTATGGTCCTACTTGACTGCACCTAGATGCTTATGCTCTGTTTGTGTGTGTTTAGTACCTTTTATGCACTGAGAACGCTTGTTTGTTAATAACTGCAATGAGTGGGTTTTCTGATTTTAGTTGGCTCGTACTTTGTTAGATTATCGTTTCCGCTTGCACTTATGGTTACGTCACGCTCACGTGACGGCCAGCACGTCATAGTCTTCGGGTTAGGGTGTGTCAGTTTGGTATCAGAGCATAGGTTGCAGTCCTGTATAACTAGTAAAATCATCTATTGATTTTTGGATGTCTTTTGTCAGAACTATGCCGCCTCGTAGAGAGCCCCGCCGTGCTGCTGAACCTAATCTCCCTGATATGGCTCAGTATGGGGAAGCAATGGCTCAAGCTTTTCAGGCTAATATCCGACCTCCTCAGAGAACGCCCGTAGAGACGATGTATAATCTAAGATTGGAAACCTTTGAAGGAAATGAAGGTTATGAGGGGGCAGAAAGGTGGTTGGATCGGATTGAGCAGACTTTTCAAGTGATGCAGAGTCAAGGGAACCTACCTGAGAGTAGATGGGTCGAGACTACCATTTGGTTTTTAAGCCGTGAAATTGCAGTTTGGTGGGGAAATGAAACTAACTTTCTGGCACCTGAGTTAGTGCAAGATTGGAACACATTCAAGGGAATATTTAAGAAAAGATTTATTCCTCCGGAGTACATTGATAGTAAGAAACAGGAGTTCACCCAACTGAAGCAAAGAAAGATGTCGGCGGGTGAATACTACAGGAAGTTTACAGATTTGTCTCGTTATGATCCGGAAGTGGCTGCTAATCCAGTGGAATTCGTCGATTTAAGTTGGGATCAAAGAAGAAATGGCGAACATTTACTAGTGCACTTCCTTGTGCTAACTATCATGAGTTTTCTGGGATCATGGTTCGGATGGAGGAGTCCGAGAAACTTCCTAGTGATAGTGACGAAGAGGAAGACAAGAATGGTGGCAACCAGAGGAATGATGGCAAAGGTAAAGGTATCTCATTCCAAGGACCTCGTCAGACGCAGAATTTCAAGAGAAGTGGAATGAGTTCGAGTTCTTTCAGTGGTGGATTTAGTGCCACAGGTCCGAGGAGAGGAGGTGGTAGATTTGGTAGTGGACCTAGATTTCCTGTTCAGAGAGGTTTTGGTGGTGCTGGTGGTTCTGGTCCTCCGTTATGTCGTCGTTGTAATTTCCGACATCATGGGGAATGTAGGAGAATCAGTGGTGCATGCTTTACATGTGGTCAGCTAGGACATCGAGCTATGCATTGTCCCCAAGGTCAACAGAGGCCCCAGCAGCCTGTTATGCCGGCTTCAGCACCGACTCAGCAGAACTTTAATTCAGGCAGTTATGGCCAGTTTGGTCGTGGTGGTGCTTATCACTATCAGGGTGATGCTGCTCCTTATGCTTCGGGACAGTATCAATATTCCCAGGATCCTTATCTTCAGAGTGGATATTCTCAGGATCAGGGAAGTTATACTTCATATCCGTCTATGCCAGCCAGCGGATCTCAAGGGTATCAGGGGAGTCAGCCCCAACAGAGAGGGGTTGCTGCTAGTGGAGCAGGGTCGTCTAGGCAGACTGCCCAGGCAGGTCAAGGACGTACTCATCAAGGGCGAGGTAATCAGGGTGGCAGAGGTCGTGGAGGACGACAGCCAGCTCAGGGACGTGTTAACCACATATCGCTGCAAGATGCTCAGAACCATCCAGACTTGATTATGGGTACGTTGAATGTTATTGGTCATTTTGCTAGAGTCTTGATTGATTGTGGTGCTACGCACTCTGTGATTTCTCATACGTTTGCTCAAATGACTCAACCTCATCCTTCACCTCTAGGGTTTGATTTAGAATTTGCTATGCCTAGAGGGGATAAATGTTATGTTGATAGATTTTATCCTGGGTGTCCAGTGGTGGTAGATAATGTAGTTATGCTTGCTAATCTTATCCCGTTAGACATCGTGGATTTTGATGTGATTTTAGGGGCGGATTGGTTGCATTATAATCGCGCCCATATAGATTGTTACGGGAAATCAGTTACTTTTCTTCGTCCTGGACTACCCGAGGTTACATTTGTGGGTGAAAGAAGTGGGGTGAGGCATGCTGTTATTTCTGCCTTAAGGGCAAAGAAATTTTTATCCAAGGGTTGTCAGGGATACTTAGCACATGTGGTTCTGAATGATGTTGCTCCCAGTAGTGTGGAGGAAGTCGGAGTAGTCAGACACTATCCTGATGTGTTTCCGGATGATTTGCCTGGATTGCCTCCAGATAGAGATGTGGAGTTTTCGATTGATTTGCTTCCAGGAACAAACCCTATCTCTTTGACTCCTTATAGAATGGCACCAGCGGAATTAAGAGAATTGAAAATTCAATTGCAAGAATTAATTGATAAAGGTTTCATCCAGCCTAGTTCTTCACCGTGGGGAGCTCCGGTGTTGTTTGTAAGAAAGAAGGATGGAACTTTGAGATTGTGCATTGATTACAGGCAATTGAATCGGGTAACGATTAAAAACCGTTATCCACTGCCTCGTATAGATGATTTGTTCGATCAACTCAAGGGTGCCTGTGTGTTTTCTAAGATCGATTTGAGGTCTGGGTATTATCAATTAAAGATTAAAGAAGAGGATGTTTATAAAACGGCTTTCAGGACTCGTTATGGGCATTATGAGTTTTTGGTCATGCCATTTGGATTAACTAATGCCCCTGCAGCTTTCATGAGATTGATGAATGAAGTATTCCAAGAATATCTCGATAGGTTTGTTATTGCTTTTATTGATGATATTCTGGTATACTCTAAGTCGAAATCAGACCATATTCGACATCTTAACTTGGTGTTAAAGAAGTTGAGGGAACACCGATTATATGCCAAGTTTAGTAAATGTCAGTTTTGGCTGGATCAAGTGGCATTTTTGGGACATGTGGTATCGGCTCAAGGAATTCAAGTGGATCCTCAAAAGATAGCAGCAGTGGAAAGTTGGGAACAACCTCGAACAGTCACCGAGGTACGAAGTTTTCTTGGCTTGGCAGGTTATTATCGACGGTTTGTTCAAGACTTTTCTATGATCGCCTTGCCATTAACGAAGTTAACCAGGAAGGATGTTAAGTTTGAGTGGGATAATAGTTGTGAGCAAAGTTTTCAGAAGTTGAAATATTGCCTCACTCATGCACCGGTGTTAGTACTTCCCGACGATAGTGGTAACTTCGAAATCTACAGTGATGCTTCTTTGAATGGATTGGGTTGCGTTTTGATGCAGCATAGTAAAGTGATTGCCTATGCTTCTAGGCAGTTGAAGACTCATGAAAGGAACTATCCTACTCACGATCTTGAGTTGGCAGCTATTGTGTTTGCTTTGAAGATTTGGAGACATTATCTCTATGGCGAGAAATGTAAGATCTTTACAGATCATAAAAGTCTTCAGTACCTTTTCACTCAGCATGATCTTAATCTTCGTCAGAGAAGATGGTTAGAGTTACTAAGTGATTATGATTGCCCGATTGAGTACCATCCGGGTCGTGCGAATGTGGTAGCTGATGCCCTGAGTAGGAAACCTCAAGGTCGACTTAATGCTTTGTATGCCAGCCGTGTTCCTCTTCTTACAGAGTTGAGATCTACTGGAGTAGAGTTAGAATTGGAAGAACGAAGTGAAGTTTTTCTTGCCAATTTTCAAGTCAAGCCAATTTTAATTGATCGGGTGCTTGCAGCTCAATCGTTGGATGAAGAAATCCAAGAGTTGGTCAGTTTAAGAAAGGAAGGGAAGAAGAAAGATCTCAGGATCCGAGGATCAGATGGCATGCTTATGCAAGAGAACCGGATGTATGTGCCAAATAATGAAGAATTAAAGAAAGAAATTTTGGATGAAGCACATTGTTCGGCTTATGCCATGCACCCGGGAGGAACTAAAATGTATCATACCATTCGACCATTTTACTATTGGCCGGGTATGAAAAGGGAGATTGCAGAGTATGTAAGTAGGTGTATTGTTTGCCAGCAGGTTAAGGCTGAAAGGAAGAAGCCGTTTGGAAGGTTGCAACCACTCCCTGTTCCCCAGTGGAAATGGGAGAACATAACGATGGATTTTGTGTATAAGCTACCTCGTACACAAAATGGTTTTGATGGCATTTGGGTGGTTGTAGATCGACTTACCAAAACAGCACATTTTATTCCAGTAAGGGAGAAGTATCCTTTAAATAAGTTGGCTAAGTTGTTCATTTCGAAGGTAGTAAAGTATCATGGTGTCCCAGTGAATATCATTTCTGATCGAGATCCAAGGTTTACTTCTAAGTTTTGGATAGCTTTTCAAGAAGCTTTGGGCACTAGATTACTTTACAGTACAGCATATCACCCACAGACAGATGGTCAGTCAGAGAGGACTATTCAGACACTCGAGGATATGTTGAGATCCTCTGTGATGCAATTTGGTGATTCTTGGCATGATCGATTAGATTTGATGGAGTTTGCCTACAATAATAGTTTTCATTCGAGTATTGGAATGTCTCCATTTGAAGCGCTTTATGGTAAAGCTTGTCGTACGCCATTATGTTGGTCAGAGGTCGGTGAAAGAGTACTTGAGGGCCCAGAGATTGTGGATGAGACTACTCAGAATATTCAGGTGATTAAGTCTAACCTAAAAGCGGCCCAGGATAGACAAAGGAGCCTATCGGATCGACATACCACGAATAGAATGTATAACGTGGGGGACTATGTATTTTTGAAATTATCACCTTGGAGAGGTGTGGTTCGATTCGGGAAGAAAGGAAAGCTCAGTCCCAGGTACATTGGACCTTATGAGATCACTAAGAGGATTGGTGAAGTTGCTTACAGATTGGAGCTGCCTCCAGAGTTGTCTAAGGTGCATAATGTGTTTCATGTCTCGATGCTTCGGCACTATGTTTCAGATCCTTCACATGTGATTCCTCCTCAACCATTGGAAATTAATCCGGATTTGACGTATGGCGAGGAACCAGTGACTGTACTGGATAGGAAGGATAAGACTCTAAGGAATAAAGTAGTGAGCTTGGTAAAAGTATTGTGGAGGAACCATTCAGCGGAAGAAGCTACTTGGGAGACAGAAGAAAGGATGAGAGATATGTACCCGAGATTATTTTATGAGTATTGATGGGTTGGTTGGTTGCTGGAATTTCGGGGACGAAATTCTATAAGGAAGGGAGATTGTTACAACCCGTCCCGGAATTGTTAATTTCGTAGATGTGAAATTACAAAAATACCCTTGATCGGGATTAAGGTGTGTAAATGTGATGTTGATTTTAATTTAAGTTCCTACTTTTGGTTATTATGATTATTTTGTGGGTTAGGAACTTAGACTTAAGTTTAATTGTTGTAGTATTAATTTGTAGTCAAAATTTGGTAGGACCCCAAATTGGGATCCCATCCCTCAATTCCTTCCCCAAAACCCGTAGCATGTCTCTCTCTCTCCTCAAACTCAAACACTCGTCTCTCTCCCTCTCTTCCTCTCAACCGTGAACCACAACACACAAACTCACCAAGAACTTACACCAACGTTGGAGTTAAGGTCACCATTGCAACCCTGAGGATTCCACGATCTCGTAGACACCATTTTCAGGTAAGTTTCACTTCGAAAAACCCCTAGTTTTAAAGGTTCCGTGAATGGTACTGTTCATGAACTTCGAATTGGTTGTGATTTAGGCTAAACCAAGATCACAGTGAGCTTTAGGAAGTCTCAAGGAAGCTCGGAGCTTAACGTTTGGAAGTTTTGGACGTCAGAATCACCTAGTTCGAAGTTTAGCCGATTTTGTGAAATTTTGGAAGGTATGATTCTGTGATTTTTCGTGTTTAAAACTAGTCCAACGTGAAAGTAGATGTTTAGGGCTTCATTTTGGTATAAAATTCGAGAAATTTGGACGAAAAACGAGTGAGAATAGCTAGTTTGAAAATTCCCCAGATTCCGGCGAGTTTTCCGGCGAAACCAGTCGCCGGCGCCGGCAAGGTCGCCGGAGAAGACGACGGAGAATGAATATTCCGTCAATTCTGACGGAATATTCCAACGCCGTTAACTGACGTCGTTAACCTGACGCCGTTAAAGTTGACGGAATATTCCAGGAATATTCCTGACGCCGTCAACTGACGTCATCACTGTGCAAGGCTGACGTCAGCACTGTGCAAGGCACGTGGGCCGCGCGTGGGGGCGCGTAGACCCGTGCCATGTCAGGCGCGTGGGGGCGCGTGAAGGGTCCAAAAATTATTTTAAAAATATGGGGATGATCCTGAGGTTGTGTAGATCACGTTAGAGTATTCATTTGTCAAAATTGAGCTTTGTATGAGGAATTAATTGCCTAGTTTGGTTAATGTGCGTTAAATGTGCGTTGAATGACGTTGTTTTAGCGGTTTCGCCTTTAGGTGGAACTTATAACGAGGACGAGCACAAGCAGGGGCGTCAAGGGGGTCACGACCCGGCAACATACCAGTGAGTGGGCATTTGTTTTTATATATACCTATATACTCGATTTCTCCCAGAAATCAAACGTAATGAAAAGTATGTGAAATAAGATATGAAATGTGTTTTGATTGCCATGCATAGAATGTCATGAATATTATGAATTGTTGTATGATGCATATATGTAAAATGGTGCGGTGGACGTACAGGTAAGTATCAGGTGAGTATTGTTATTGTATGATGATGTTGAGATATGTTGAGCTCATAACCTGCACCATGATATTAGTGCTTATAACATTCACCGCATCGCACGCTCACCTTGGATCCAAGTAGATGCTAGTCGTACAGACCATAGGAGGTGGTTCTGACAGGCTAGTCGTACAGACCTTTAGAGAGGTTCCGACTGGTGGGTGACCTTAGATTATGCGCATAGATGATTGATGAGTAAAGCACTAGAGCGTAATATTAATCATTAAGTCGTACATACTACATTAGGTGGTTCCGACTTATGTGCAGAAGGCCGTACAGGTCACAGGGGTGACTCCGGCAAGATGAGATTTTGAATAAGATGAGATTTTGAGCTCTAGATTCAGCCGTACAGGACCATTAGAGGGTCTCCGGTTGATTACTTACTTTCACCTGATTTGAATTATGTTAATGCATTCATACTAAACTGTTGAATTTGGCATGGTATATTCTCTATTGAATTTGTTATGAGATTGATGATTGAGATGGTTGAGATATATATATGCTTACATACTATTTTTCTGGGAAAGTATACAGGTTTTTCAAAGAGGGGTTATAAATGTGGATTTATGAAATGATTTGAAAAAGCTTGATTTTTGCCCACTCACGTTTTCTGTTTTGCGCCCCTCCAGGTTCTAGTTGATAGTTGAGGCGTTGGTGGCCTACGAGGACTCCTTCGGCGTTCTGACAGACTAAATAAATGTAGGGTTCACCCGAGGGTGTTGTAAATTAGTTATGGTCCTACTTGACTGCACCTAGATGCTTATGCTCTGTTTGTGTGTGTTTAGTACCTTTTATGCACTGAGAACGCTTGTTTGTTAATAACTGCAATGAGTGGGTTTTCTGATTTTAGTTGGCTCGTACTTTGTTAGATTATCGTTTCCGCTTGCACTTATGGTTACGTCACGCTCACGTGACGGCCAGCACGTCCTAGTCTTCGGGTTAGGGTGTGTCAGTTTGAGGGGATTTTAAAGCTTATATTTTAAGTTTTATCCCATGGGTTGAGATGATCTTATCTCCATGTAAACCCAAAACACTTTTCTATTTTTGCAAAATATTGAAAGAAAAAAATGGAGTTCCTATCTGTTTATCAATAAAGAAAAAGAGAATACAAAAATGAAAAAGAGAATACTTACCGTTTGGTATGCAGAAGGGACGGAACGGAATGAGACGGGACGGGACGGGACAAGATGGAACGGAACGGGGAGGGAGCAAAGATGCCCTCGGATGGAAACGAGGAGGAAGAAGAAGGAGATGAATAGGTTATAATTTTGTGTTCCACGAATGTGGAACGAGTCTTTCCAAGGCGTGAGGCGGAACGAAAATTCACCCAAAACTCGTCTCGTGGAACAGCGCGTTCCACACGTTTTAGGCGCACCAAACGTGGAACAGAACGCCTCGTTCCGTTCTATCCCGTCCCATCCCACGTACCAAACGGTACCTTAGATATTTCTTAGTTATATAATATGACTCTCTACTGTCACAAGAAATGGTTCTGATAGGATTTGGATCCTCTCCAAGGCAACTGGTCGGGATCCTCCTGACCGGTTGTTGTGGCCCGTTGGATCTTTATCCAACGGCTACAATTATTATAACTTTTAGAGGGGCCCTCTGTTTGTAGCCGTTGGATAAAAATCCAACGGGCCACAAGCACCGGTCAGGAGGATCCCGACCAGTTGCCTCGGAGAGGATCCAAATCCGTTCTAATATACTAAAACTTATAAATCAATCTTGTCGTATCTACACTTTTTATTCCTTTCTGTTATTTGGGTTATAATTGTATAAATTTAATATCCGAAACAATTTTTATAACCTTTAAAAAATAACACATCATCCAAATACATCTATAGATGAGAAAAAACTCCATAAACCCCAAACACTTTCTTTTCCAAATATTTTGAAAAAAAATGTGAACTGAATATGTTTATCTTGTTATTTAAATAAAAAAGATGAAAACAAAAATTATAAACAAACCCATGTTTTAACTATCAGCAAGTTTCTCACTTATCTCACTTGTCAGTAAGTTTCAGTATCTAACGTGATAGTAAATTTCAGTAAGACATACTCAGTCTGTTTCTGTACAACTTAAAATTGCTAATTGGCAAGCCCTGGTTTTGGGAACTAACGTAAGTTCTTTTCTCGAACCGGTCCGGCCTTCAGAACTAAATCACTATTCATCCAAATCCCACACTACATAGTAAAACCCAAAACACCGTTCCTTTGCCAAAATATAAAAAGGTGAAAAACAGATATTCTTCTTCTCTCTTGTTTATAAAGGAAAAGAGAGAACAAAAAGAAATCTGACTTGTATCTTTGTTAGTAAATTCCTCAAGTATCTCAAGACTTTCATTATGATAAGTCTGGTTGTTCCCGTAGTCATAGGACTCAACCATTTAGTTTGTTTTTTATTTAAATAAGTTCCTATTATCTAGGAAGACTTGTTCTACGTAGAATATTTCCTCATGCACGTCACCTTCCGAGTAGTGTGGATCGTGAACTGGTTTTTAGGGTTTCTTGTTACTTCTGTAAAGGCTATATATTAGCCGAACTCTTCTTTTAATAAATAAGTCATTCCTCCAGTTTGTTTGAGTTATCTGCAGCATTACTTTGAGTCTTTACAGTGTTGCTCTTGTATATTTTGTTCTTGGCCTTAACAAACTGGTATCAGAGCCCCTCACTGGGGCCTGAGAACCGAAAAGCTGCAGCTTTTGAGTGACTTCCAAACACAAGAGAGAAAGAGAGGAAAATGAGTTCTGAAGGAAACTATGTGCAGGCGTCCATTCCACGTTTCGATGGTCATTATGATCATTGGAGCATGCTTATGGAAAATTTCCTTCGAAGCAAGGAGTATTGGAGTTTAATTGAAACTGGTTATGAAGAACCAGCAAAGGGGGCACAACCCCTATCAGAAGCACGACAGAAAGAGCTTGATGCAATGAAACTCAAGGATCTCAAAGCCAAAAACTATCTTTTCCAAGCAATTGATAGAAGTATCCTAGAGACGATGTTGGAAAAGGACACTGCCAAGAAGATCTGGGATTCCATGAAAACAAAATATGAAGGGAATGCACGAGTGAAGCGCTCAACTCTTCAAGCGCTACGAAGAGACTTTGAGACTCTTGAGATGAAAGTTGGTGAAACAATCACTAATTACTTTGCTAGAGTGATGACCGTAGCAAACAAAATGAGAGTCTATGGGGAGACCATGACTGATGTCACGATCTGTGAGAAAATCCTGCGATCTCTCACGGACAAATTCAATTATATAGTTTGTTCGATTGAGGAATCTAGGGACTTGGATGCAATCACCATTGATGAACTTCAAAGCTCGCTCACTGTACATGAGCAAAAGTTTCACAGAAGCAGCAGTGTGGAGCAAGTTCTGAAGGTAACCACTGAGGGGAGTAGCAGCACTTATAGAGGACGAGGACGTGGAAGAAGCAATTATAAAGGACGAGGACGTGGAAGGGGAGGCCAAGTATTCAACAAAGATACTGTGGAATGCTACAAGTGTCACAATCTTGGACACTTCCAGTATGAATGTCCAAAGTGGGAAAATGAGGCTAATTATGCAGACGTAACTGAAGAGGGTGATATGTTGTTGATGGCATTTGCTGAGTTACCTGAACAGACTGACGCTTGGTTCCTTGACTCAGGATGTTCCAACCATATGTGTGGCAGTCAAGGTATGTTCACGAATCTAGATGAAACTTTTGTCCATTCAGTCAAATTGGGAAACAATAGTAGAATGAATGTGGTTGGCAAAGGAAGTGTCAAGCTGTTTTTAAATGGAATTACACATGTTGTCCATGAAGTGTACTATGTTCCAGAGCTCAAAAACAATCTCTTGAGCATAGGACAACTTCAAGAAAGAGGCCTGACTATATTGATTCAAGAGGGAGTTTGCAAAATATATCATCCAACTAAGGGTCTGATTATTCAGACTGAGATGAGTAGGAACATGATGTTTATTCTACGAACTCAGACGGTAGTCTCTACAAATGTTCAACCAGCAAGTTGTCTTCACACAAGCACACAAGATCTTCCTTATCTCTGGCATCGAAGATACGGTCACCTAAGCCACAAGGGTTTGAGAATTCTACAACAGAAGAAGATGGTTCGTGGACTTCCTCAATTCCAAACCTCAAATACCACATGCACAGATTGCATTCAAGGCAAGCAGCATCGAACTGAGATGCCAACAAAAAGTACGTGGAGAGCAAGTCAACCTTTGGAGCTTATTCATGCAGATATTTGTGGACCCATTTCTCCTACATCAAACAGTGGGAAAAGGTATACCTTATGCTTTATTGATGATTTTAGTCGTAAAACATGGGTGTACCTGCTAACAGCAAAGAGTGAGGCGCTGCACTACTTCCAGGTTTTAAAGAAAATGGTGGAAAAGGAGAAAGGGTTGAGTATCAAGTGCCTACGAACAGATAGAGGAGGCGAATTCACCTCAACTGAGTTTGCTGACTTCTGCAAAGAGAATGGAATTAAGAGGCAGTTAACCACTGCCTACACACCACAACAAAACGGGGTGGCTGAAAGAAAGAATCGAACTGTTATGAATATGGTTCGGTCTATGCTGTCTGAGAAAAAGCTTCCAAAAACACTCTGGCCAGAGGCAGTGAACTGGGCTATCTATGTCCTGAATAGGTGTCCCACACTGGCAGTGAAGGATATCACTCCACAAGAGGCGTGGAGTGGCATAAAACCCTCAGTTGAGCATCTTCGCGTCTTTGGAAGCGTAGCACATGTCCATGTTCCAGATGTCAAGCGAGGTAAACTAGATGATAAGAGTTTTCCTTGTATTTTATTGGGATGTTATCTTTGAGGAAGAAAAACAGTGGAATTGGGATGTGAGTTATGAGGGACAGATTATGATAGATTTGGAATGGGGAGAAAATGAAGAAAATGGTGAGGGAGAAGAAGGGGTGAGAGAAAATGAAAATGGCAGTGAGGCTAGAGAAGAAAGAAATGTGGGTGAGAGCAGTGAAGAAACACAGGGTTGTAATCCAAATGAACTTGGTGAGGATGAAAGGAGGGTTTATGAAGGAAGAGCAAGACGCCCTCCTTCTTACTTAAGTGACTATGTCACTGGAGAAGGGCTAAGTGAGGACGAAGCACACATGGTTCAAGTCGTGCCAACCGAAGATCCTATTCTTTTTGAAGAAGCAGTGAAAGAAGAGAAATGGAGACAAGCTATGGACAGTGAAATCAGCTCAATTGAGAAGAACAAAACATGGTCTTTAAGTGAATTGCCTACTGGAGCTAAAAGGATTGGGGTCAAGTGGGTCTATAAGACCAAGTACAACGAACATGGATAGATCAACAAGCACAAGGCACGTCTAGTAGCCAAAGGCTACTCACAGAAGCACGGCATAGACTACACAGAGGTCTTTGCACCGGTGGCAAGGATGGACACGGTGAGAATGATCATTGCATTGGCAGCACAAAAGGGTTAGAGGATTTTCCAGTTAGATGTCAAGTCAGCGTTTCTTCATGGAGAATTGAGTGAAGAGGTTTACGTTGAGCAACCAAGGGGTTACGAGAAGGAAGGAAAAAAGCACTTGGTCTATAAACTACACAAAGCTTTGTATGGTTTGAAACAGGCTCCACGAGCTTGGTTCAGTCGAATCGAGGCACACTTTATCAAGGAAGGTTTTCAGAGGTGTGACAGTGAGCAAACCTTGTTCACAAAGAAGAATGGAGCAGGAAAGATCATCATTGTAAGTATTTACGTTGATGATTTAATTTTTACTGGTAATGATAAAGATATGATGGAGGAGTTCAAGAAGTCCATGATGAGAGAGTTTGACATGACTGATATGGGAAGCATGAGGTTTTTTCTCGACATTGAAGTACTTCAAAGAACTGATGGTATTTTCATACATCAAAAAAAATATGCCCTGGAGGTTCTAAAGAGGTTTAGAATGTTGGAGAGTAATGAAGTGAGCAGCCCGATTGTTCCAGGTGTTAAGATCAGTAAGGATGAAAGTGGGATTACTGTGGATGAGACATATTTCAAGCAAGTAGTAGGAAGCTTGATGTACCTCACTGCCACAAGACCAGACATGATGTTTGTCACCAGTCTTTTAAGCAGATTTATGGCAAAACCAACCGAGCTTCACCTGCAAGCTGCAAAGAGAGCATTTCGATACTTAAAAGGAACAATGAATTATGGTATTCATTATAAGAGAAGTGGAGATGGTGGTTTGTTTGCTTTCACAGATAGTGATTATGCAGGAGATGTGGAGGATAGGAAGAGCACAAGTGGTTATGTGTTTTTACTGAGCTCGGGTGCTGTGACATGGAGTTCAAAAAAACAACCTATTGTTACACTGTCCACTACAGAAGCTGAGTTTGTAGCAGCTGCAGTGTGTGCGTGTCAAGCAATATGGATGAAGAGAGTGCTGAAAGAGCTTGAGTACAGTAATGAGAAGTGTACTTTAATCAAATGTGATAACAGTTCAACCATTAAGCTGTCAAAGAATCCTGTGATGCATGGTCGCAGTAAGCATATTGATGTAAGATATCATTTCTTGAGGAATCTCACAAAGGAAGGTTCGATTGCTTTGATTCATTGTGGGAGCGAAGATCAGGTGGCAGACATAATGACCAAACCATTGAAGGTTGATGTTTTCCAGAGACTTCGAAGTATGCTAGGAGTTTGCGAGATTGCTGGTATAAACTAACTGTTTGATAACAGTAAGTTTAAGGGAGGGATTGATAAGTCTGGTTGTTCCCGTAGTCATAGGACTCAACCATTTAGTTTGTTTTTGATTTAAATAAGTTCCTATTATCTAGGAAGACTTGTTCTACGTAGAATATTTCCTCATGCACGTCACCTTCCGAGTAGTGTGGATCGTGAACTGGTTTTTAGGGTTTCTTGTTACTTCTGTAAAGGCTATATATTAGCCGAACTCTTCTTTTAATAAATAAGTCATTCCTCCAGTTTGTTTGAGTTATCTGCAGCATTACTTTGAGTCTTTACAGTGTTGCTCTTGTATATTTTGTTCTTGGCCTTAACACATTATGAGTCAAACGTCAATACAAATGGTTTTGCTACACTAATATTTCTTTGAAACACAAATACTAGTGATTACTATAACTCATGTTTCTGCAAATTTCTCGAGTACTTTGAGATATCTAGTCTATCTTAGACCATTTGTACATTTCTATTACTCTTAGGTTATAATTTTATAACTTTTATATCCAAAATAATTTTATAACTTAATATACGACGAACCCTTTAAAAAAAAAACTACCATCATCCAAACACCTCCCTAGAGAAAGAAAAAAAAAAGAAAAAAAAAGAGGCAAATACCTCCATAAACCTTAAAGACTTTCTTTTCCAAATATTTTGGTAAAAAACAATGAAGTGAACATGTTTATCCTGTTATTTAAATAAAAAGGTTGAAGGAAAAATTAATAAGCAAACATGCATTTCAACTGTGAGCAAATTTCTCACTTATCTCAACTGTAAATCAGCTTCAGTAAGATATTCTCAGTCAGTTTATTGTATAGTATAAGAATTTTTTGTCCTACTATTGTTCATCTGTTACGATTCATCTCTGAGTTAGAGATTCGACGTGAATCTTCTTTGTAATTAGGGCTTGCTGCATTTGCCCACTTGGGGATTTTATTTGATGTTGGACTCGAATTCTATTATTTATTTGATTTTTTTTTGGGATTTTAATTTGGTGTTTTATTGACAGGTTATCAATGACAGTGATTTTAATTTGGGATTTTAAAGAAACTGTGAAGTCGTTTGTTGCTTCGACAGTGACGAAGCAGCCGGATTGAGGCCATGGAGAGAGGAAATTTTAGGTTACAACGACGTCGGGTTTACGTGCTAAACTGCTAATTGTCAATCCCTCGTTTTGGGAACTAAAGTAGGATCTTATCTCCAAATGTTTCACACAGCTTTCATTACTAAATCACTATTCATCCAAATCCCTCCCTTCCTAGTAAACTCAAAACACTTTTCCTTTTTCCAAAATATTGAAAACAATAAAATTAAAGAGAAGGAAAAAAAAAGAGCGAAGAAGAATAGAGTTCTTATCTCGTTATACATAGAAACAAGAGAGAAAGAAATCTGCAATGTGTGTGTATCAGTGACTTCTTCAAGTGTCTCTAAGACTTTCAGGATGGGTCAAACACCAATACAAATGGTTTTGCGGCACCAATATATAGTTATTAACATGAAAAACAAAAATATAACATGTTTTAGCAAATTTCTCAAATATTTCTGAAATATATATTGTGAGTCTACTATCACAACAAATGGTTTAGATGAACTAAAACCTATTAATCAATCTTGATATATCTACACCTGTTGTTCCTTTCTATTAATCTTAGGTTATAATTTTATAACTTTAACATCGGAAATGTGGATTTCATTGTAATGTTATAAATTTAACCCTTAAAAAAAACGGATTCTATGAAAAAAAAATATACATTCATAAATCCAATACTTTTCTTTTTCAAATATTTTGAAAAAAAATGAGAAAGTTTATCTTGTTATTTAAATAAAAGGTGAAAAGAAAATTATAAACAAACACCTATTTCAACTGTCTCACTTATCTTAACTTTCATAAAGCTTTACCAAAATATGCTTTTCTATATAGTTTAAGAATTTTTTTCTCCTACTGTTATTCATCAATTTCCTCTCCTACACTTTCAGCTTCAGAAAGATAGTAAGTTTCCTATACAAATGAAGAATTTTCTCTCCTACTGTTATTCATCTATATGCTCAGTCAGTTTTCAGTTTTCTCTCAACTTCACAGTCTTTCAAAAAGACATGCTTAGTAGTTTTCTGTACAGTTTAAAAATGTCTCTCCTACTATTATTCATCCACTTTTCACTTATCTGAACTTTCAGTCAGCTCCAGAAAGTCATACTCAGTCAGTGCTTTGTACAGTTTGAAAATTTTCTCTTCTACTGTTATTCATCAATTATAATTCATCTCTGAACTAAAGATCTGACGTGAATTATTGAAAATTTTCTCTTCTACTGTTATTCATCTATTTTATCTCATCTCTGAGTTAAAGATCCGAAGTGAATCTTCTGTGGAATTGTATTCCGAATTTAATAAAAGAAAAAAAATGAAAAATGAGAAAGCAAATTGCCACATGAGCAAGAAAGTAAGCAAAGGTGTAAGCCAAGTGTGTATTAGAGATTTAAACAATGAGGCTAGCCATGGACACGATATCTCCCGTTCACCATGCCAAGTATTCAAAGCCCTAATCCTCCACAAGCCACGTTTCAGGTCATGTCTGCCTTCCTCCTCATATAAGTATCGGCAGCGTTACGGGTTATGGTTTCTCAAGCTCACCACCCGAATTAAATACGAAAAAAGTCCTCAATTCTTCTCCAAAAATTCTCACAATGTCGACGATGGAGATGAGTGGTGGTAATAGCAGTGCTGGGGTTGCGGAGATAAGTGGTGGTAGTAGCAGTGTTGGGGTTGCGGAGAAGAAGCTGGCGAAGCGGCCAGCGCAGGGAAGCTCGAGGAAGGGTTGCATGAGGGGGAAAGGAGGGCCGGAGAACGCTATGTGCACTTACAAGGGCGTCAGGCAAAGGACGTGGGGGAAATGGGTGGCTGAAATCCGCGAGCCCAACCGCGGGGCTCGGCTCTGGCTCGGGACTTTCGACACCTCCTATGAGGCTGCTCGGGCTTATGATGCCGCCGCCGGGAAGCTCTACGGTTCCGAGGCGAAGCTCAATTTGCCAGATCAGCAACCCCCTAACTATCACCATCATCAACTGAATCAGCACCTGCAGCATCAAGTATTTTCCTCGTCGGCCAATCCCGGCGTGCCACCTCAAATTCCGAACCAAACCCTTATGCAGAACAATCCATCAGGTACTGGGACTAATCCTGCATGTTATACTGCTCCTGTGAAAGATATTGCAGTACCTGTTATTCACAATAATTTTCCGAATGTGAAAGTGGATCAGCCCCTCGGAAATTATAATTCTGGCGGGGCTGAGACCCTGCCGGAGCAGGGTGGCATGAAAGTGGAAAATAATATGAGTAGTGGTGTGACCAATGAAGGAATCGATGGGATATTTTGGGGGAACATGAGCGAGAGCTTTCCGGTATTTGATGACTCAATATGGACGGAAGCAGCCATGTCGATTGATCTTCCAGTGATGGCTGATCAAGGCATTTTCGGCTGCGGCTTCGTGGATGGAAATTTCTGGGAACATTGCATTCGTCTCAATGGTACATGATGTAAATCAAATTGAAGGTATAGATATCAAAGGTGGTGGCTTGGTAAATAAAGTTGCACAAGGTACTCTTCAGTGCTTCATATGTGCAAATATATATAGTAAGGGGTGTATATGTTGTACAAATATATAGAGGTATGTGTAAATGTCCATAAGGCTGCGGCGCCGCATGAGTTTTTCTGCGCTTTGTCGTGGTCATTCCAATGTGCTTTATATATCATAAACCAATAAGACCAATAAGGCTTCTTTTTTAAATGTTTTTAGTTTTAAGTTTAGGAGTGTACTCTAAAGAATGTAATGTGCTGGGTATTGTAAAAGAGTCGCAGCTTGCAGGGTTTCTTGCAAGTGCCATTGTGTGTGTATGATATGAATAAAAGGCAAATACAAGTAAACAATGTATTTGTGGCTCTACTATTTCTTTCTATATTTTGTGATTTGTTGTCCAAGAGACACTAGATGAGCTTTCTGAGTTAAACCAGGACCTTTCTTGTTCGTATGTGCCTTTTGAGTTCTTGGTTAACTAGATGAGCTTTCTGAGTTACAATAGGCACAATGGGTAATTATGAAAGATTATATTCTAATTTTTGTAAGTTATGTAATTCAATTTAATCTGAGGCACCATATGAGTCTTCTAAATTAGTTTTTACACAACAGTTGGATTACTTCGCCTATTTCGTCTCATTATGAGATTTAATTCCAATTATTTCCTTTCCTGGTTTGATTCCAAATTTTGATGGGAAGTTTTCTAGTATCATCATCGGGATTTGGAGGATTCCTCCTCCTACCTCTTGGGGAAGTTTAAGGTTTGAGCTTATCCGTACAACATTTCAGTCATTAGATCATCTCTATCTCTGTTTTCAAGGCATGTTTGTCCCTTTCATTCAACAAGCATCATGTATTTTTGTCAATGCTGGGATTTATTGCTAATTCTGCAACTTAATGCCACTGGAGTTGATGAGTCGTAATTTTATTGTTTACCATATTTTAAGTGTCCAAGGGTGGGGCTATAGTAGTTCGAGGACTAAACTCTGGTATGTAGCTTTATTTATCTATCTTCCATTCATTTTTGTCATGCTAAGCCTTGATCTGTAGTTTCTTATGCCAAAGAACTTTGTTTCTCTTCCTGTCTTAATTATGCACGTACTAGTTATTTACTTTGTAAGAATGATATAGGCACACTTTTTTTCTCCTTTTGTACACTCATGTTTTTTCATCCCCCAATTTTTTTTTTTTAATTTGATCCGTTTAATCTGTAGGCCATACACAATTTTTTTCTTCTTTAGCACACTCCTGCTTTGTTTTTATATTCCTTTAATTCTTTTTTTTATTTTTTATCTTGTGAATTATCTAATATAGTCTAATCTCATTAGGCTTGGACGAGCTTTCTAAGTTATGAGTTAGACTAGACATGACGGTTAAATTATTTCGTTCTACATCAACCAGGCGAGTCTTCTGAGTTTTGAGTTAAATACAGGTTGATTATTTTGTCTATTTTGTCTTTCTATTCCATTCTAAATATGAGTTATTCAATTCAATCTAATCTTAGGCATTATATGAGTCGTATAAGTTAGCCTAGCATGGCAGTTAGATTATTTCGTCTATTTCGTCTTGTTATGACACAATTTCAATTATCTCCATTCTTGATTTGATTCCAACTTTTGATTGACAATTTTATAGTCAGAACTCATAAAACCTGCTCGCGTGATCTAACTCAGAATTCATAAGACTCGTCATATTAATATAAAAAGACTGACAAAAGGAAAAATTGTTTTGAATTCACTTCCGTACTTCATCTGTGATGAAACTCTTTCTCTCAGCAGCGAAAATTGTTTTATCTTTGGATGGAAAACAGACTGTTTTATTCAGGATGATGATTAGAATGGTATTCTATCACTGTTCCCATCTCTTTTACTTTTAAATTTACACACACACACACACACACATATATATAAACAACTTCTGCAAACATTAGGTATGGCAGGTGACTGAAAACTTGTGCAGCAAGTCTACATGGTTGGAGGGCATTGAAAAATTGATCTAGAATGCAGCTGCAGATGATGACTTTTCAAAACTGTTCCAATATCTGTTCTTCAACCACAGAGAATCAGCTTCAACCGCATACCCTTCTTGATTCTGATGCCAACTGAAAAATGCATGAGTTCTGTTATTTTTATCCAAAATCCCATGACCGAAGCTAGCTTCCCGGAAAGCTGAGTAACTTGGCTGTGGTTCTGTCATTCTGCAGAAAAACACAAAATACCACCGCAATTTCAAAACTTTTGAACAACTTTTGTTCCTTTGTATTATTCTTAGGTTATGGCAGGCGATTTTTATGTACTAAAACTTATTAATCAAACTTCTTGTAACTACACCATTTGTTCCTTTCTATTATTCTTAGGTTATAATTTTATAACTTTAATATCCAAATAATATTATTACTGAATATCCGCCGTGGTTTCAAAGGTTATTATAAATTTAACTCTTTAAAACATCTACCATCATCCAAATACCTCCAGAAAGAAAAGAAGAAAGCGTCCATAAACCCCAAGCACTTTCTTTTCCAAATATTTTGAAAAAAAAAAAACATAAAGTTAGCATGTTTGTCTTGGCTGTTATTTAAATTAAAAAGGTTAAAAGAAAAATTAAAACTAACACTTGTTCTAACTGTCAACAAGTTTCTAGCTTATCTCTAACTTTCAATCAGTTTCAGAAAGATATATTCACAGCTAGTCTTCTGTACAGTTTAAGAAATTTTCCTCCTGATATTCTTCCATTACAATTCATATCCGAGTTAATTGGAATGGTCCGACTTCTATGTAATTGTATTTCGGATTTAATAAAAGAAAGAAAAAATGAGAAAGCAAAACTGGAATTCTGCTCCTCTCCGATTGCCACATGAGCAAGAAAGCAAACAAAGGTGTGAACCAAGTGTGTATAAGAGATTTAAACAGTGAGGCTAGCATAGACACGATATTTCCAGTTCACCATGCCAAGTATTCAAGCCCTACTCCTCCACAAGCCACGTTTCAGGTCATGTCTGCCTTCCTCCTCATATAAGTACCGGCACCCTTGTGGGTTATGGTTTCTCAAACTCACCACCCGAATTATAAAATAAAAAAATCCTCAGCTCTTCTTAAAAAATTCTCACAATGTCCAAGTGGGAGATGAGTGGTGGTAGTAGCAGTGTTGGGGTTCCGGAGAAGAAGCCGGCGAAGCGGCCAGCACACGGAAGCTCGAGGAAGGGTTGCATGAGGGGGAAAGGAGGGCCGGAGAACGCTATGTGCACTTACAAGGGCGTCAGGCAAAGGACGTGGGGGAAATGGGTGGCGGAAATCCGCGAGCCCAACCGCGGCCCCCGGCTCTGGCTCGGGACTTACGACACCTCCTATGAGGCTGCTCTGGCTTATGATGCCGCTGCTCGGAAGCTCTACGGTTCGGAGGCGCAGCTCAACCTGCAGCATCAAGTATTTCCCTCGTCGGCCAATCCTGGCGTGCCACCTCAAATTCCGAACCAAACCCTTGTGCAGAACAATCCATCAGGTACTGGGACTAATCCTGCATGTTATGCTGCTCCTGTGAAAGATATTGCACCTGTTATTCACAATAATTTTCCGAAAGTGAAAGTGGATCAGCCCCAGGGAAATTATAATTCTGGCGGCGCTGAGACCCTGCCGGAGCAGGACGGCATGAAAGTGGAAAAGAATATGAGCAGTGGTGTGAACAATGAAGAAATGGATGGGATATTCTGGGGGAACATGAGCGACAACTTTCCGGTGTTTGATGACTGGATATGGACGGAGGAAGCCATATCGCTTGATCTTCCAGTGGTGGCTGATCAAGGGATTTTCGACCACGGTTTTGTGGATGGAAATTGCTGGGAAACATCTCATCGTCCCAATGGTGCATGATGCAAAATCATAATTGAAGAGACAGAGATCAAAGATGGTGGCTCGGTAAATAAAGTTGCACAAGTACTCTTCAGTGCTTCATATGTCCAAATTATGTATAGTAGGCTGTGTATAAATATCTAAAGGGCTGCGGCGTCGCATGAGTTTTTCTGCGCTTTGTCGTGGTCATTTCAATAAGACCATTAAGGTTTTCTTCTTTTAATCTTTTTAGATTTTTTGGGACTGTACTCAAAAGAATGTAATGTGCAGGGTAATGTAAAAGAGTCGCAGCTTGCAAGGTTTCTTGCAAGTTCTATTGTCCTTGTGTATGTATGATATGAATAAAATATAATATCCAAGCATGCATATGTTATGTGATGTGTATTCAATTTAATTTAATTTGAGGCACGGGAGCCTTCTGAGTTAGATCAGACGCATCTTTTTCACCTGTCATATTAATCAGGCGAGCCTTTTGAGTTTTGATAACTAGACGAGTTATTTGAGTCTCGAGTTAGCCTAGGCACAATAGTTAATTATGTGAATTATTTTCATTATAATTTTTGTGAGTTATCTAATTCAATCTAATCTAATATGAATCCTCTTAATTAACTATTGCACTTCGCCTATTGCGTCTCATTATGGGATTTAATTCCAATTATTTCGTTCCTGGTTTGATTCCAAATTTTGATGGGAAGTTTTCTAGGATCATCATCAGGATTTGGACGATTCCTCTTCCTACCTCTTGGGGAGGTTTAAGGTTTGAGCTTATCCGTACAACAGTTGAGACATTAGTTCATCTCTCTCTCTCTCTCTCTCTCTCTCTCTCTCTCTCTCTGTTTCCAAGCCATATTTGTCCCTTCATTCAACAAGCATCATGTATTTTTGTTAATGCTGGTATCTATTGCCAATTCTGCAAGTGCACTTATTGCAACTGGAGTTGATGAGTCATAATTTTATTCTTTACAGTACTGGAAGTGTCTCTAAGGGTAGGCTATGATAATTGTTCGACGACTGAGCTCTAATGTATAGTTTGTTCATCTATCTTTCATTCATTATGTCATACTTAGCCTTGATGTGTAGTTTCTTGTGCTAAAGAACTTTATTTCTCTTATTGTCTTAAACATGTACTAGTATTTACTTCGCAAGAAATGATATAGACACATTTCTTTAATTCGTTTAATCTGTAGATTTTTTGGACAAATTTTTTAGCGCTGTACTAAAAAACTAAAAAAAATGTTATGTGCAGAGTTTGTAAATGAGTCGCAGCTTGCGGGGTTTGTTGCAAGTGCTATTGTCCTTGTGTATGCATTTATGATATGAACGAAATACAAATATACAAGTATAGATATATCTGGGGCTCTACACTATCTCTTCTATAGTATGTGAATGATTTTCCTTTTGAATCTTGTGAGTTGTCTAACTTAGTTTAATCTAAGGCACCAAACAAGTTTTTTGAATTTTGAGTTAGACTAGGCATGAGGATTAAATTATTTCATTTTTCTTATCAACGAGGCGAGCCTTTTAAGTTCTGAGTTTGACCATACATGACAGTTGAATTATTTTGTCTATTATCTTTTTATTCCATTCTGAATCTTACGAGTTATTTACTTTAATCTAATCTGGAGAACCATATGAGTCCTTTGAATTAGCTTTGGCATAGCAGTTTGATTATTTTGCCTATTTCGTCTTATTATGGGATTTAATCCAATTATTTCCTTTCCTGGTTTGATTCCTCCTTTTGGTGGGAAGTTTTATAGTCTCATTATTAGGATATGGAGGATCCCTCTTCCTGCCTCTTGGGGAAGTTTAACATTTGAGTTTAATTCATTTCTATCTTTGTTGCAAGCCATATTTGTCCTTTTTATTCCACAAGCATCTTGTATATTTATCAATGCTGGGATTTAGAGCCAATTCTGCAAGTGCACTTATTGCAATTGGACTTGGAGTCATAATTTCATTATCTATGCTAGTAGTTCTATGAACGAGTTCTGATGTGTTAGATTGAATTGGATAACTTACATGATTCAAAATGAAACTCGATCACAAAATATAGAAAGACAAAATAGATAAAATAATTTAACCGGCACGCCTAATCTAGTTCAAAACTCAGAAGGTTCGTCCAGTTAATATAAAAATAAGATATAGATGAAATAAAGGCTCGCCTGGTTAATATAGAAAGATGAAATAATCAAACTGTCAAGTTTTGTCTAACTCAGAACTCATAAGGCTCATTGCATTAATATGGAAAGATGAACAGAAGAAAAATTGTTTGTTGAATTCAATGAGGATGGAGAACACATTGTTTTATTCAGGATGATGAATAGACTCCTAGTCGACAATGATTACATGAAACATTTCCCACCCTTCCCATCTCTTGTACATTGGAATTTACAATGGTATGGCAGGTGAGTGAAAACTTGTGAAGCAAGTCTATATATATGTTGGAGGGCAGTGAAAACTTGATCTAAAATGCAGCTAAGGATGATGACTTTTCCAAACTGTTCCAATATCTGTTCTTCACCACAAAGAATCAGCTTCAACTGCATACCCGTCTTGACTCCGATGCCAACTGAAAAATGCATGACTTCTGTTCTTTATATCGAAAATCCCATGACCAGAGCTGAAAAATGCATGACTTCTGCTTCCCGGAAAGCTGAGTAACTTGGCTGTGGTTCTGTCATTCAGCAGAAAAACAAAAAATACCACAGCAATTTCAAAACATTTGATCAACAGGAAAGACTGCTCACAGATAATAAGAATGGGAATTAACATCGCACTCGGTAATCAATCCTCCTTGGTTTCCTCCATCTCTGATGGTTATGTAAACCGGCGCTGACTGGTCGCTTACCGGAGTGCATAGTCCATTCAAAATGTTGTAAGCAAGATTTGATATCCGTTCTGATGCAAACATTCATATCTGAAACCGCCATAGTTTTAATAGGTTGTTCGCAGGCATGTAACACTTACAGTTCGTTCGTAGGCATGAACATGACCGGCGAGGACAATGTCTACTTTATAGTCCACTAACCATTCCTCATACATAACTCTGAAGGATTCTCCTTCCATATAGTGATGTACATAATTGCTATACGGTGGAGAATGCATAAGAACAACATGTCATGGCGTCACTGTTCTGTTCACTTTCGGCAGCTCCTCCTCGAACAACTTGTATTGAGGAGTATATTTCCCTGCAATGCACAAGTAACCACGAAAGACAGTGATAAACCTAGTTCTCTAAACCCTAAAGAAAGGACCACGACAACACCACCAATTCAATCACCATCTACAGTATGGAGAGAGGGAATATTGCAGAGAAGACAACAGTCTGGAGACAAGGAATATTGCACGTGAGATGCTTCTTTAGTTGCTGCATCATGGACAGCAAGCACACTACCTATATTACACATTTGTTTATTGCACGGGTGTATGTAAACTTATATATAAACCATGCTGCTAAACTTGTATATATACTATGCTGCTATTGCAGCAGAGAGATATGAATGATTTCATAAACTTGATTATTCTTCATCAAAGAACCATATTTTTCATGGTATCTCAGAGCTAACAGTCAAACGACCAAAAGCTTTAATTTTTTTTTTCTTCCTTTTCTTTCTCTCATGGCGTCCAGTTCAAGTCCCTTAACTCCCATTGCTCTTTCCTCTCTTCCAAATGCTTCCAACTTTCTGACTATCAAGTTGGATCGTACCAACTATCCCCTATGGCATGCCCAGATGTTGCCCTTGCTTCGAAGCAGGAATCTGGTGTCGTTTGTCGATGGAACCAACCAATGTCCTCCAGCCTTCTTGCAGGATAATGATGGCCAACTTCCTGATAAAGTTAATCCTGACTTTGATGCATGGATTCAACAAGATGCTATGGTCCTCTCTTGGATCAACAGTTCGGTTCATCCCACTGTTCTTGCCTCTCTTATCAGTAAGACAAGTTCTCACTCTGCATGGACTTGTTTACGTGACAGGTATGCTTCTACATCTACTGGCCGCCTCCTCCAATTGCGTAGTGAACTTATGAACACCCATCGTGGTGATTCCTCTATTGCTGAGTTTCTTGATCGCATTAATTGTCTTGCTGACACTCTCTCCCTCTCCGGTTCTCCTGTGACTGACTCTGATCTTGTTGCCATTATTTTAAATAATGTTGGGCCTGCCTATGAGAGTACGGTTGTTTCTGCACAAGCAAGGGATGAGGCCATCACTTACAGTGCCTTGGAGTCTCTCCTTCTTGGTGCAGAGAGACGTCAAAAACTTCATACTGTGTTTGAAAATGGGCCTACTGCCCTTGCTGCTGGATGGGGACGTTCAGGACCTTCCCGTGGTCGCGGTAATTCTCGAGGAAGCCGTGGTCACTTCAGTGTCGGCCGTGGCCAGTTTTCTCCTCGTCCACAAGGCCAAGAACACCATACTCCTCCTCCTCGCCAAACTCATTATGGCATTCTTGGTGCTCCTCCTTCTCCAAACCAATTGGGTGGCCGCATCCAATGCCAAATATGTCGTCGTCATGGTCATTCCGCAATCGATTGTTTCAATCGCCTCAATATGGCCTATGAAGGACGGGTTCCTGCTCCACGTCTCCAAGCTTATGCCGCTACTGCACCACCTCAGGCGTCTGGTTCTCCCTCTGGCATTCAAAACTGGCTTTTTGACTCTGGAGCCAATGCACATATCACTCATGATTTGAATCACGTTTCGAATCCTCGTCCCTACAATGGCCCTGACACTGTTAATGGCGTGGTGGATGGTTCAGGTTTGCACATTTCTCATGTTGGCACTTCTTTTCTTCACACACCTAATCACTCTTTTACCCTTCCCAACACTCTTCACTGCCCTAATGCTTCCACTAATGTCATTTCCATCAATCAATTTACCAAAGACAACCATTGTTCACTGACCTTATATCCCAATTCCTATCGTGTTCAGGACCTTCAAACGGGGAAGATGCTTTTGCAAGGCCGGAGTAAAAATGGTTTTTATCCATTTTCAAGCTCTTCTGTGGTCAACAATGGAGTCTCTGCATTTGTCGGTGTTAGAGTGTCGGATGTCATTTGGCATTCTAGGTTAGGTCACCCTGCAATTTCTGTTTTACGTGGTCTAATTTCTCAAAATAAATTACCATTAACTGGTCATGCAACCTACGACTTTTGTTCATCATGTCCCCTCGGCAAAAGTCATAAGTTGCCATTTAACTTATCTTCTTCCCAGTCATCATTTCCTTTGGACTTAATACATTCAGATGTATGGATTTCTCCTTCTTATTCTATTAATGGTTACAAGTATTATGTTATTTTTGTGGATGATTTTTCTCGATATGCATGGCTCTATCCTTTAAAGTTAAAATCTGATGTTTATCAAACCTTTGTTAACTTTAAAAAACTTGCAGAAAATATGTTCAACACAAAAATTAAATTTTTTCAATCTGATGGTGGAGGAGAGTTTGTCAATTCCTCTTTTAAACAGCTTTTCACTGAACATGGCATTCATCATAGACTCAGTTGTCCTCATCATCCCGAGAAAAACGGTCTCGCGGAACGCAAACATCGTCACCTTGTTGAAATTGGCTTAATTTTACTTGCTCATGCCTCCCTTCCTCATACCTTTTGGGATGACGCTTTTCAAACTGCAAATTATCTCATTAACCGTCTTCCCACCAAAATCTTGAATGGCGTCTCTCCTTTCCAAAAACTGTTTTCAAAATCACCACAGTATGACTTTCTCAAGTTATTTGGTTGTGCCTGTTTTCCCTATTTGCGTCCATACACTGAGACTAAACTTAATTTTCGATCCAAACAATGCATTTTCTTAGGATACTCATTAAATTATCAAGGTTATAAATGTTATGATCCTACCACTGGCAGGTCCTTTCTGTCTCGTCATGTTGTTTTCAATGAAAAGAGTTTTCCATATAAAGAACTTGCTCCTCCGACCTTGTCAAACCCTAGTCCGTTGGATCATGTCCTGAATATTGATACCTTCCATTACACTCCCACCCCTCGGACTTTTCCTTCCCTTCAAACCCCAGCTGTCCCTTCCCTTCAAACCCCAATTGTCGCCACCTCACAAACTCCCACTACTCAAATGCATATTGAACCTGCCAACACCATTTCTCCTACTGCTCCATCTTCTCATCCAATGATCACGCGTGGTCAACAAGGCATTCGAAAACCCAATCCAAGATATGCTTGCATCACTAACATTACTAATACTTTGGTTGAGCCCACATGTTTCTCACAGGCAAATAAGTCTCCCCAGTGGCGCCAAGCTATGGCAGAAGAATTCAACGCTTTACAGCGTACTGGCACTTGGACTTTGATACCCTACGAGTGTTCTATGAATGTGTTACCTAATAAATGGGTGTATCGCATCAAAAAGAAATCTGATGGTTCCATCGAGCGTTTTAAAGCGAGACTAGTTGCAAATGGTTTTCATCAGCAAGAAGGAATTGATTTCTGGGAAACATTCAGTCCGGTTGTCACACATGCCACAATTCGGCTCATTCTCTCTATTGCCCTTCACTTTCAGTGGCCTATCCGCCAACTTGACGTTCAAAATGCCTTCCTTCATGGCACGTTGAATGAGGAAGTTTATATGCACCAACCTACCGGCTTCATTGATCCACAGTTTCCTTCTCATGTGTGTCGACTTAGACGATCCCTATATGGTTTGAAACAAGCACCCCGTGCTTGGTTTCAATGTTTTTCCCAGAAACTCGAAGACTTGGGCTTCACTGCTTCCCAAGCTGACTCGTCCCTCTTCACCTATTTTGACGGCTCAACAATCATTTATCTTCTTATCTATGTGGATGACATATTAATCACGGGGAACAGCACTCCTCATTTGTCTCAGTTTATCATGCAGCTTGGTACTCATTTTGCAATGAAAGATCTTGGGTCATTACACTACTTCTTGGGGATGGAGGTTTCACAGACACCTTCTGCTTTCTATCTCACTCAATCCAAGTACATTTTGGAGCTTTTACAGAAAACTAATATGGCTGACGCCAAGCCCATCTCAACGCCAGTTCCCAGTGGTAAACGCTTGAGTTTATATGATGGTGAGCCTCTCTCAGATGGATCTTCTTTTCGCAGTGTTGTGGGCGCCCTTCAATACCTTCTATTTACACGTCCTGATATTGCTTACGCTGTAAACCAAGTGTGTCAGTTCATGCACTCTCCAACTACTACACATTGGGCTGCAGTCAAACGCATCTTACGGTATTTGAAAGGCACACATGATCATTGCTTAATCTACAAACCCAGTCCCCTCACTTTAACTGCCTTCGCTGACGCTGACTATGCTGGCAACCCGGATGACCGTTGTTCCACCTGAGGTCACTGCATATTTCTTGGAGATAACTTAATTTCCTGGAGTTCGAAAAAGCAACGTGGAGTGTCCAGGTCCAGCACAGAGGCGGAGTATCGTCAACTTGCCTATACTTCTGCCCATCTATCCTGGTTTCGAAATCTATTCCGTGATTTACATCTACCATTACAGCCACCTCGTCTCTGGTGCGACAATATCAGCGCCATTGCTGTTGCTTCCAATCCCGTTTATCAAGCTCGCATGCGTCATGTTGAAGTGGATTATCACTACATACGGGAAAAGGTCATTCGCAAGGAACTAGAGGTTGGTTATGTGGCTACCACAGACCAAATTGCTGATTTTTTAACCAAGGGTTTGTCCTCTGTCCGCTTCCATTATCTTATCTCCAAGCTTTCCGTTCGTCCACGCCCCGTCAGCTTGCGGGGGTGTGATAAACCTAGTTCTCTAAACCCTAAAGAAAGGACCACGACAACACCACCAATTCAATCACCATCTACAGTATGGAGAGAGGGAATATTGCAGAGAAGACAACAGTCTAGAGACAAGGAATATTGCACGTGAGATGCTTCTTTAGTTGCTGCATCATGGACAGCAAGCACACTACCTATATTACACATTTGTTTATTGCACGGGTGTATGTAAACTTATATATAAACCATGCTGCTAAACTTGTATATATACTATGCTGCTATTGCAGCAGAGAGATATGAATGATTTCATAAACTTGATTATTCTTCATCAAAGAACCATATTCTTCAGACAGTTCTGTGAAATTGCTCGCGCAAGATGAACTGTGGAGAATTGAGCACTCTTACCTTATGTTGATTAAGAGGACAAGACTATGATATAGGCTGAAGCTCTCTTGATGCAGTACGAAAGAGGAGACGTACTACCCGAAGCTTCGTAGGGAACAAAATACCGTTGTGTGTACGGTTTGAAGGGTTTATTTTCACCCTGCAACAACATTGCAATTACTTGTATCGTATATTTAATCATCTACATCAAGAGATGTCACCAACAAACAATGCAAAAAAAAAAAAAAAAAGATGCATACAAGCTCGGGAACAAAATCGATTTCGTGATTTCCTGCAGTCCAAATCCACGGTTTGTAAGCAGCATTTCCCTCTACGAACCTCCCCACGTATCCCAGCGGGTATTGTAATGAAACGGATAATCATCTGTGTAAGAGAGGTCCCCAACAAACAATACTGTCTGTCCCTTCGCAGGGTTTAATTCGTAATGTGTAAGTGTATCATTTGAATCGTGGGTTTGGCCAAGATAAATTTCTCATCTCAACTTTCAATCAGCTCCACTAAAAGACATTCTTAATAAGTTTTTCTGTATAGTTTAAAAAATTTCTCTCCTGTTATTCATCCATTACGCATTATGATTCGTCTCTGACTTAAAGATTCGACCTGAATTCTTCTTTGTAATTAGGGCTTGCTACATTTGCCCAATTGGGGATTTTACTTTTTGTTGGACTCGAATTATATATATTTTATTATTTATTTGATTTTTTAATGGAGATTTTACTTTTGTGTTTGATTGACAGGCTATCAGCGACAATGATATTCATAATATTGTTCTGTCATACCTTGTGCATAACTGCGAAACTACGGAGTCGTTTGTTGCTTCGACGGGGACGAAGCAGCCGGCTGACTGCATTGAGGATATGGAGAAATGAAAATGTAGGTTTGCAACGACGTCGAAATGTGTGTGCATCAGTAACTTCTTCAAGTATATATCTCTGAGACATATAAAATGAAAATCTGATGCATGGTTTTGATGTTCTTATACTTATTAATCAATTTTGTTGTATCTACACCATTTGTTCCTTTCAATTAAGCTTAGGTTATAATTTTATAACTTTAATATCCGAAATAATTAGTTTTATAACTTAATATCTGATGTGGATCTCATTGTAATGTTATTATAAATTTAACCCTTGAAATGACGGATACCATTATCCAAATATCTCCATAGAGAGAGTTTGAAAATACATTCATAAACCCCAAACACTCTATTTTCAAAAAAAAAAATTAAAAAAAATGATAAAGTAAACGTGTTTACCCTGTTATTTAAATAAAATGTGAAAAAAACTGTCAACAAATCTCTCGCTTATCTCAACTTTTAGTTCTTACTCAGAAATAGATAACTCTCACTTATCTCAACTTTTAATTATTCTTCGTAAATACATACTCAGTCAGTTCTCTGTACAGTTTAAGAATTTTCTCTCCTACTGTTATTCATCCATTTCTGACTTATATTAACTTTCATTCAGCTTCAGAAAGACAGTTAGTTTTATGTATAGTTTAAGAATTTTCTCTCTTAGTGTTATTCATCCACTTTTCTCTGATATGAACTTTCAGTCAGCTTCAGAAACTCATACTCAGTCCACTTTTCTCTCCTAGTGTTATTCATCCACTTTTCTCTTCTATTGTTATTCATCCATTACAATTCATCTCTGAGTTAAAGATCCGACATGATTGTAATTGTATTTCAGATTTAATAAAAGAAAAAAAATGAAAAATGAGAAAGCAAAACTGGGATTCTGCTCCCCTCCGATTGCCACCGGAGCAAAAAAAGCAAGCAAAGGTGTAAGCCAAGTGTGTGTTAGAGATTTAAACGGTGAGGCTAGCCATGGACACGATATCTCCAGTTCACCATGCCAAGTATTCAAGCCCTACTCCTCCACAAGCCACGTTTCAGGTCACCTCTGCTTTCCTCCTCATATGAGGATCGCCAACGTTACGGGTTATGGTTTCTCGAACTCAACGCCCGAATTATCAATAAAAATAATATAAAAACATCACAAAAAAAAGTCCTCAATTGTTCTAAAAAAATTCTCACAATGTCGACGTCGGAGATGAGTGGTGGTAGTAGCAGTGTTGGGGTTGCGAAGGTGAGTGGTGATAGTAGCTGTGTTGGGGTTGCGGAGAAGAAGCCGGCGAAGCGGCCAGCGCAGGGAAGCTCAAGGAAGGGTTACATGAAGGGGAAGGGAGGGCCGGAGAACGCTATGTGCACTTACAAGGGCGTCAGGCAAAGGACGTGGGGGAAATGGGTGGCTGAAATCCGAGAACCCAACCGCGGGGCCCGGCTCTGGCTCGGGACTTTCGCCACCTCCTATGAGGCTGCTCTGGCTTATGATGCCGCCGCCAGGAAGCTCTACGGTTCCAAGGCGAAGCTCAATTTGCCAGATCAGCAAGCCCCTAACTATCACCATCATCAACTGAATCAGCACCTGCAGCATCAAGTATTTCCCTCGTTGGCCAATCCCGGCGTGCCACCTCAAATTCCGAACCAAACCCTTGTGCAGAACAATCCATCAGGTACTGGGACTAATCCTGCATGTTATGCTGCTCCTGTGAAAGATATTGAAGTACCTGTTATTCACAATAATTTTCCGAATGTGAAAGTGGATCAGCCCCACGGTAATTGTAATTCTGGCGGCGCTGAGACCCTGCCGGAGCTGGATGGCATGAAAGTGGAAAAGAATATGAGTAGTGGTGTGAACAATGAAGGAATGGACGGGATATTCTGGGGGAACATGAGCGAGAGCTTTCCGGTGTTTGATGACTCGATGTGGACGGAGGCAGCCATGTCGCTTGATCTTCCAGTGGTGGCTCCTCAAGGGATTTTCGGCGGCGGTTCGTGGATGGGAATTGCCGGGAAACATCACATTCGTCTCAATGGTGCATGATGCAAAAACAAAATTGAAGGTATGGAGATCAGAGGTGGTAGCTTGGTAAATAAAGTTGCACAAGGTATTCTTCAGTGCTTCATATGTCTAAATATATATATATATATATATATATATATATATATATATATATATATATATGTATGTATATATGTATATATATGGCACAAATATATAGAGGTGTGTATAAATATCTATACGGCTGCGGCGCCGCATGAGTTTCCCTGCGCCTAGTCGTGGTCATTCCAGTGTGATGTATATCATAAACCAATACGAAAATATAATGTGCATGTTATGTAAAAGAGTCGCAGCTTGCAGAGTTTCTTGCTAGTGCTATTGTCCTTGTGTATGTATGATGAATAAAATACAAATATACAAGTATACATGTGTATTTGTGGCTCTCCTCTTTCTATATTATGTGATGTGTTATCCAATTTAATCTAATTTGAGGCACTTGATAAGCCTTTTGAGTTAGACCAGATAAGATCTTTTTTGTATATCTATATTAACCAGTGGAGTCTTCTAAGTTAACCAGATGAGTTTTTTGACTTCTGAGTTAGAATAGCTAATATGGGTAATTTATGTGAGCCATTTCCATTCTAGTTATTGTGGGTTATCTAATTCAATCTAATCCGAGGCACCGTATGAGTCATCTGAATTAGCTATTGCACAACAGTTGGATTACTTCGCTTATTTCGTCTTTTTATAGGATTTCAAGCCATGTTTGTCCCTCTCATGCAACAAACATCATGTATTTTTGTCAATGCTGGGATTTATTGCCAATTCTACAAGTGAACTTACTGCAACTGGAGTTGACGAGTCATAATTTTATTCTTTACCATATTTAAATTGTGTCTAAGGGTAGACTATGATAGTAGTTCGATGATTGAATTCTTATGTATATTTTTTTTCATCTACCTTTCATTTCTTATGACAAACCTAGATGTGTAGTTTCTTATGCTAAAGAACTTTGTTTTTCTTCTTTGTCTTAAGCGGGTACTAGTTATCTGCTTCATAAGAAATGATATAGATGCACTTTTTTTCTCCTTTTGTAAGTCATGTTTTTTTTTTGTCCCTCAATTTTTTTCTATTTCGTTTGATCTGTAGACTGTAGGTTTTTGAACAAAAATTATCGAGGTGTACCAAAAAACCTCCAAAAAAAAAATGTTGTCAGGTTTTGTAAATGAGTCGCAGCTTGCAGGGGTTTGTTGCAAGTGCTATTGTCCTTGTGTATGCATGTATGATATGAATGAATTACAAGTATATATGTATTTTTGTGGCTCTAATCTGTCTCTTCTATATTATGTGAACGATTTTTCTTTTGAATCTTGTGAGTTGTCTAATTTAGTCTAATTTGAGACACCAGATGAACTTTATGAGTTTTGAGTTATACCAAATATGACGACTGAATTATTTTGTCATTCTTATCAACCATGCAAGCCTTTTAAGTTTTGAGTCTTCTAAATTATCTTTGGCACAACATTAGGATTACTTCGCCTATTTTGTCTTTTTGTGGGATTTAATTCCAATTATTTCCTTTCCTAGTTTGATTCCAACTTTTGATGGGAAGTTTTCTAGTCCCATCGTCAGGATTTGAAGGATTCCGCTTTCTGCCTCTTGGATAGAAACACAAAATAGACGAAACAATCCGACCGTAGTACCTTGTCTAACTAAAAACTCATAAGGCTCGTCAGATTAATATAGAAAGACGAACAGAAAAAAAATTGTAAGTTGAATTCACTTCCCTACTTTATCTGTGATGAAACCCTCTCTCTTCAAAAAAGGAAGAAAAGATAGAGGTGATCGACAACACAAAAAAAAAACAGTGAAAATGGTTTTACCTTTGGAATTAAATGAGGATGGAGAACAGATTTATTCAGAATGATGAATAGAGTGGTATTCTACAAAGATTACATGAAAGCTCACCCTTCCCATCTCTTTACTCTTAAATTTACTCGTACAACTTATGCAAACATTAGGTATGGCAGGTGAGTGAAATTTGTGCAGCAAGTCTACATGGTTGCAGGGCAGTGAAAACTTGATCTAAAATGCAGCTAAGGATGATGAGTCTTCCAAACTGTTCCAATATCTGTTCTTTAACCACAGAGAATCAGCTTCAACCGCATACCCGTCTTGATTCCGGTGCCAACTGAAAAATGCATGACTTCTGTTCTTTATATCGAAAATCCCATGACCGAAGCTAGCTTCCCGGAAAGCTGAGTAACTTGGCTGTGGTTCTGTCATTCTGCAGAAAAACACAAAATGCCACCGGAATTTCAAAACTTTTGATCAACAGGAAAGACTGCTCACAGATGGTATGAATGAGATTAACATCGTACTCGGTAACCAAGCCTTCTAGGTTTCCTCCATCTCCGATGGTTATGTAAATCGGTGCTGACCGGTCGCTTATGGGAGTGCAGAGTCCATTCGAAATGTTGTAAGCAACATTTGATACCCGTTCCTGTGATGCAAAACATTCATATCTGAAACCGCCATAGTTTTAATAGATTGTTCACAGGCAAGTACAAGGTACACTTACAGATCGTTCGTAGGCATGAACATGGCCAGCGAAGACAACATCTACTTCATATTCCACAAACCATTCCTCGTACATAACTCTGAAGGATTCTCCTTCCATGTAGTGATGTACGTAACTGTTATACAGTGGAGAATGCATAAGAACAATAAGCCATGGCGTCTCTGTCCTGTTCACTTTCGGCAGCTCCTTCTCTAGCCACTTGTATTGAGGAGTATACTTCCCTGCAAACAAAGCACAGTTTGCAACGCGCACACATACACAAGCATAAAGAACCATGGAAAGCATAGTTCTATGAAATTGCTCGCGCAAGATGAATTGTGGACAAGTGAGCATTCTTACCATATGCTGAGTACGAGGACAAGACTATGATATAGGCTGAAGCTCTCTTGATGGAGTACCAAAGAGGAGACGTACTACCTGAAGCTTCGTAGGGAACAAAATACCGATTTGTGTATGGTTTGAAGGGTTTACTTTCACCCTGCAACAACATTGTAATTACTTAATCGTATATTTAATCATCTACAACAAGAGAGGTCACCAACAAACAATAGACAAAAAAGATGCTTACGAGCTCAGGAACAAAATCGATTTCGTGATTTCCTGCAGTCCAAATCCACGGTTGGTAAGCAACATTTCTCTCTACGAACCTCCCCCAAGTATCCCACCGGCTATTGTCATGAAACGGATAATCATCAGCGTAAGAGAGGTCTCCAACAAACAATAATGTCTGTCCTTTCGCAGGGTTTAATTCGTAATGTGTAAGTGTATCATTTGAATCGTGGGTTTGGCCAAGATCCCCTGCTCAAAATGCACACCAGAGTGATGAGAACAACACACAACACACAAATATATGGTTCAAAAACATTATAAAGAAAAAAAAGAAAAAAAAAAGCAAAGTGTGTCAATTTATATAAAATTTCCAAATGCATATCAAATTTTATTACCAATGAGACCAAAAGTATAACCAACATCAGGACCAACCCTAGGAGGGGTTACAAACCAAAACCTCCGCGCAGTGTTCCCAGTCCCGACTTCATAGTAGTATTTGGTGTCAAACTGCAGTTCTGATTGATTAAACTCCACATTCAATTCGATTCGAACACAAAGAATGCAGGGCAACCAATTGGTGGCAAGTACTTACCTCCAAATTGTCAATGGTGCAATGATGAATGTATCCAGAAGTGTAATTGAAGTACTTGTAAGTGAGAACAGTTGCTTGAGCACTTTTTTTGAGATTGGTATTATTTTCTGCCCAGTAAATCACTGTACTTGAACCCGGTTCGTCTGGAGTGACCCAAGAGACAATCACACCCTTCCCCTCATGATCTCCTTGAGTTATATGCACCTTCAGTAATCACAGCACTCAAATTTTAGAAAGAAAAAAAAACCCTTATCGGAGTTCGCCCACTACCCAAAAATCAAAATCATAAATTATCCACGAGAATTAGATAAGTTGACTAGTCCAGTGTAGTCAGGCCGCATATTACACTTAATAACAATAAATTAGAGTAGTCTAGATTAGAAAATCGACTTTTTACAAGAAGTACGAATCAGAACTTAAAAGCATGGTTTCTGACAAAACATACCTGTTGCGGGGCATTATATCCGGGAGGAACTTGGAACACATCACTGTCCAAAGGCATATCGAGGGACAAGTCATCATTCCGGACATAACTGCTGGTTATCCCACCATCACAAACCTCCAGGACAATCAGTAACATACCCAGCACAAACCCAGCAGAGCTCATCCCTGCCTTCCTCATCCCACTATCCCAGTGCTTTTTTGTACCACCATTGGTAAGCACTTCCCACTTAAGCCACTTCCATGTGCAAAATTACGTGTTATAAACAAATGGTTGCTCCACCCAAAATTCCGTGTACAAAGTTCCGCTGAAGGTGTTTGCGTTCGGTGAAGAGACACAGAGATTGATTGACTGCTGTGGTGGACACGTAGGAACATGCGGCCAACCGTCAGTCAAAAGCACTTTTGTCATTTGTACTAGGCACTGAATTATTGTTCGTTGGTTCTATCGATTGGGCCTTGGGTAGCAAACTTGAATTAAGTTTTTGGGCTTTGGATCGCCATCCAAGACTGATGAGTTGTTAGGGATATTGGGTTTCAAGGTTCACTTTTGGGATGAGCCCAAGTTCCAATTTGGTGTGGTATTTAGAACGTGGTCATCCAACACAAAACCAATTGCAATGAGTTTCTATTTTCGATGCTTTCAACACATTTTCTTATGTGTGACATCACTCAAGCGTAGGCAACTGCGCCTAAAATGAATGAAATGCAAGGGGCCATACATGTTGCCACGTAGCCGAACCTCGCATTACACCTAAGTTCGAATCCTCATCTCAATTAATGCAAAGCAAATTTGAGTTATGCAAAGTTGGACATGGGCCACATAGATATGTATGTCGTCTTGCATTCGAATTTGAACACCCTCTATTTAGATTAAAGTAGTTTATAATAACGTATTGTTATTAAAAACTTACACAGTACTGTAAGACTTCCATTTTTTGACGCAGAATAACACCCTCAAACAGAATGAAGGAGAGTATCTTGTGTGATGTATGTGCCATATGGCACCTCTTTGTCCTTTCTCCTTTTGACCAAGCGTTTTAGCCGGCAGTCTGACTACTTCCTACATCTTCCATTTTATTACGTTTTAGGCTGTGTACACAACAGCTCCATTGTCACCACCCCCACCTTGCCTTATTATCCAACATTTTGCTCAACCTCCCGACTCGTGGGACTAATTGATCCGCTCCGATGTTTGCAGTGCCGCCCCCCACAAACTCTTGAAACAAATAGTCCAAATCATACCTTTAATTTATTTTGTAATGACATCGACCAACTAAGTTTAAATATGTTATCACACGTTAGTTAGCTCGCATTTAAATCTCCTGACTAACCCACCCTTTGAAAAAACCATTGCCTGAAAACTCAAAGTTCTGGTTAATTGAGCTTCAATGGAGCAACCGAAATCAACTGCCGACGAATCGTATTTCGAACAGTCCTTCATTCAGCCCTCCATGGAAAAATTTGAAGATTTTGAGAATGTCAAGAAGGTAACAATATTTTATGATAATACAATATTTTAAATTACTCTGATTTAAGAATTTGAATTTGAATATAAAGAAACAGACACACCGTTATAACTATGAACAAAAATATCAAATTCACCCTTAAGTGTGGCTAGTAAAGTAAGTAATATCATCCCTTGATTTTAGAAAGTATCTTTCTTTTATTTGCGATCAATTTACTCTTTGAACAATAAAATCTTCTTAATAATGGGATGAGTTATAGAATTAAATCAATTTTCTATAACATTATGTTTGGATGAGGGAAATAAATTTGGAATTTAGATAAAAGTCAGAATTTGTAAATTGACATACACCAATTTCCTTGTTTGGATTTATAAACATATGAATTTAGAATTTCCCCATGAAAAAAAAAACTTGAAATTTGAGATCTCTAATTCCCAAGTTTAAATTCCATGTAAATAGATGTCATTTCCCAATTTCTATGATTGAGAGCTTAAAAATAACAAATTTCATGTTCAATTCCATTGTTCTTTTGGTTAACCAAACAAGATAATTCACAAATTCCAAAAAATAAAATTCCGTCATTTTAAAATTTCTTGGTAATCTTAAATTTCTTCATCCAAACATAGTGTAATTTCTTCCAATTGAGGGTTTGTGGAATCGTACGGATTCCTACTTTCGTGTTTCTTTTCACTCTTTCCACCCCCCTCCTCCTCTTATTTCTTCTACTTTGTTATATACCCCTTACTTGATTAGGATTTAGCATTCCTCGGACAATCTTCTTCCTCTTGTGTTTTCTTGACTTCACAAAGTCATCTTCTTCGCCTTGTCCTTCGCTTACACGAGAGACGTTGATTAGAACTTGAAATGAAGGCAATGTGATTCGGATGAAAATTAAAAGCCTCTAATTTCTACTGTATATGTTTGATTGGTAGAAAGAAAGGAGATTGCATTAGCCAAGATCATCCTTTATTTATGGTAGTCTTCTTAACTCTGTAAAACTCGTTCGTGTTTATTTACATATATCACATGTTAATCTATTCAAGTCATGGAAATAGTCTATTTGCAAAGTAAGGATAAGGCTGCATACGATAAACGTTCTTTCTCTTATCCTCGTAAAGCAGAGAGTCGTGATGGTTTGGAGTTGCTCTTTACATGTTTATCTACCTCTATAATTTTTAATACTCTCCTTGTAACACGGATTTATTGTATCTTTTTTTACATATCCATCAGAAAAAAATCAACTGAACTGAAGTTGATATGAAAATGGAACTTAACAAAATCCGAAAGCAGCTGAAGCTTTCGGACATGGATCTAAATGCCTGTAAATAAAATTATAAGCTATATACTAAGTAACATCAACATGCAGGATGGAAGCCAAACCACAACTTTGGTAAGCAATGGATGTGTGGATTTCAGGGGGAAAATTGCAGACAAGCAAACAACAGGAGGTTGGAAGGCCTCCCCATTTATCATAGGTACTTTTTACTAAGATTGAATTAATTGTTTATGTTAAATTTGATTAACTAAGATTGAATTAATTTATGGTTTTGTTTTTTCTTAATTAATTGTAGTGAATGAGGTGGCTGAGAGGCTGGCATTTTTTGCAATTGCGGTGAACATGGTGGCTTACTTGGTCTTCGAGATGCGGCAGTCGCTGCCGAACGCGGCGACTCATGTGACGGATTGGATCGGAGCTGCCTACGTCCTCACACTGTTTGGAGCATTTGTGGCTGATGCTTACTTGGGCCGCTTCAAAACCATCATCATTTTCTCTTGTATCTATGCTGTGGTATGAAAGCCCATAAATACACATTAGCATTGGGTTATTTGGGATTTTATTGGAAGTGATGGAACAGTTTTTTTTTTTTTTACAATTAAAAGTTTCTAATTTACCGTTTGACAAAAAGTTTAATATTTTTTAGTCATGGAACACGCCTTTTGAAAAGTATTTCTCAATGTTACATTGAAGAAACACTTGAATTTTTAATATAAATTTTAAAGTGTTCATGATACAAGTAATTTAATAAAATAATTTATGAGTAATTGTGTTTTCTATAAAAGCCCTTACTCCTTCGTGTGAAAAGAAGCTTAAAACTCGAGGGTGTGTATCTAATTCAAAACTTATGGTTAAACTTGTCAGTAGATTTTGAATGTAGTTACATCAAAACAATTTAAAATCTCGACGTGTGTTAACATAATTTCTAAAATTTCAATAAATTTTGTGAAAACGCAAAAATTCTCAGAAGATGGTGGTCTAATGAATTCAATGTTCGTTTATAGGGTATGGTTTTGTTGACAGTATCAGCCTCCGTAGACAGCTTACGTCCACAGCCATGCACGGTTCGACCATGCAACCAAGCTAACAATAGCCAGACGGCCTTCCTCTACGGCGCGCTTGGCCTCATCGCCCTTGGAACCGGCGGCATAAAACCGTGTGTTTCGTCCTTTGGGGCCGATCAATTCGACGAGGCTGATTCAAGAGAAATGGTAAAGAAATTCTCGTTCTTCAATTGGTTCTTTTTTGCCATAAACATGGGCGCACTCTTGGGGATCACGGTATTGGTTTATATACAAGATAAGAAGGGGTGGACTTGGGGTTTCGGAATCCCGACGGGGTTGATGATCTGCTCCGTCGTCATCCTTGCCGCCGGTGTTCCGTACTATCGTTATCAGAAGCCTATGGGGAGTCCTTTCACTAGATTTATTCAGGTTGTTGTGGCCTCAGTGAGGAACTATTGGAGCGGAGTTGAGGTAGCGCGTGATGCTCAGCTTTATGAGGTTAAGACTGACAAGTCTGAAATCTTCGGTGTCCGGAAGCTAGCGCACACTGCACAGTACAAGTGAGTCTTAATATGTCTAGTTTTTGGGCTGCATATATGGCAATGCATAAATAGTTAAGCTCTATCTTTTATCAAATAGTGTGCGCGCGCGCGCATATATATATCTAACTGTTTTGTTCAGTGTGCGCTAGGTTAATGAACATGAACATGAACTTAATGAAAGAATCTCATTTGTGTGATTTAGTTAAGTTACATGTTAGCCACTAAATCAATTGGTTAATATGCAGGTTTTTGGACAAGGCAGCTGTGATGACAGACCCAGAGGGCAACCCAAAGAGTCGTTGGATGCTATGTACAGTGACCCAAGTAGAAGAATTCAAATGCTTCATTAGGGTTCTCCCCATATGGGCATCAACCATAGCTCTCGCCCTCTCATTCTCTCAACTCTCAACCTTCTTCGTCAGCCAAGCCAGCAAAACCGACCGCAAACTCGGCAATAAGTTTGAAATCCCAGCAGGCTCTGTCCCCTTCTTCGCAGCTGTCAATGCCCTAATCCTCGTCCCCATTTACGAAAAGCTCATGGTCCCAATCATTCGCAAACGCACAGGCCACCCGCGTGGCATGACATCGTTACAGCGAATAGGGGTCGGACTCTTTGTCTCCATATTCGCCATGGTCTCGGCTGCCTTGGTCGAGAAGAAACGCCGAGATGAGTTGAGTTCGTTGAGAAAAATGAGTGTGTTTTGGTTGCTTCCGCAGTTCTTCCTTATGGGTACCGCCGAGGTTTTTACGTATGTTGGACAGTTGGAGTTTTTTTACGATGAGGCCACGGACGGTACTAGGAGCATTACTAGTGCAATGTTTTTGAGTGAGATTGGGATCGGGAGTTGGCTGAGCACGGCGCTTGTTAAGATCATTGAGGGTACGACCGGCGGAGTACAAGAAGGTTGGCTGAGGAATGATTTGAATAAGAGCAAGCTTAATTACTTTTATTGGATCTTGACCGCCATTAATGGGGTTAATTTCTTGGTGTATTTGTGGGTGGCTCGGTGTTACAAAGGCAAGCACGGTACCAGCACTAGTGTGATAAATGGGGACGAAAAGTGATGATAAATATTTAGTTTGAAATTGCATAATAATTTCAGAGTGTGTGTTAATTAATTTCTCCATTATATGGTCATGCCATTTCCAATACAGACTCATTATTTAAGCTTATGTTTCTTAATTTATTTTTATTTTTGGTCGAAATTGAATCTATCACTATAATAAACTTTCACAATATTCACTTATTTTAGTTTTTATAAATTTTTCTTGGGATGTTGTTAGGACTAAGGGCAGGCAAGGCAAGGCAAGACAACAGTTCAACCTTTTTTTCATGGAGGAAGAAAGAACAAATATATGTTTAGATTTAGACGCAAAAAACATACAGTTCAAATCATTAAGAGTTTTCATATCTGCATTTTTTTTATGGAAACAATGGATGCCATTCACATCACTAAAAGGAAAAGCAGCTTACCATTATAAAAGAAATGCTTGCTTCTTAAAAAAAGAAAAAGAAAAAACCTAATATCGGTATTATTATGGACCCCTTAAAGTTTCAAATAATGTACTCTTTAATGATGTGAATTTAGGATCTGAAAATAATCATGCATCACATCTTACCTGCAATTTTGTCACCACACTAACATAAAGAATCGTAAACACCAATTACTAATAATTAGACCACCTTTAACCAATATCAAAATTTTCTTATTGTGATTGTATACATAGACATATGAGTTGAGCTGATTTGTGATATACATTTATAGACATTTCACACCGAAGTTTAAGGTAGTTTAGAAATAAATCAGCAGGTTCTGATTTTCTAAACATTGCACTTCTAACCACAACTAAGAGGAATGTGAAACTTGGAGGAGCATCTCATGTAAAACAGCTCAACTATATTTTGCAATTATTTTTAGAGTTAGTGGTGCTAATTGACCCCCATTGCTTTTTTTTTTTTTTTTTTTTTTTTTGGAAATTCAACTGGTCCCAGTACCATAACAAGTTAACAGAAATTATAAAGTTGAGAAATTTTAAAATGTATCATGGTTCAATGTGATAAAATTGAAATTTCGTAGCTTATTTTAAAACTAACTTGAAACTTCAATGATGTAAAATGTACTTAACCATATGAGTTTATTTGCTGTGACATTAAGAGCATGAACTAGCCAGCATTTTTTTTTAACAAATGATATTATCTGTACTAAGGGGATGGAGAGTGGACTAAGCTTCGCAATGAATTAGTTATAATAATGTGATTCAAATTCATGTTTGACGAAAATTGACTAGCTAGCTTTGACTGTGTGCGAAAACCTCTTTTTCATTTAATCAAACCATAAAATTAACATATATAATTAAAGCATATGAGATTTAAGGCTCTGAGTCCTCACATATAGATGACAATGATCATGATGATATATATTCATCCCCCCACCAAGATCTCTCCCTCTCTTTGATTTTCCCCCTTCTTCCCTACTAAATAAAGCGATTGAGTAAAAAGTGAAAGAAAAAAAAAACAAAGAGAAAAAAGAAAGAACACCTTCATTACACACACAAAGCTTTCTGATATATTATATTATATAGCTACTGCAGTACTTTTTTTTTTTTTTTTTTTGTCCTCCTGATATCTCTTGACGGAGAAGGGCCCAAGATTGTTGTTAAAAGTTAGAAAATGGTGATCAAACATTTTCGGTGGATGGAGGGATGAGTGGCTGAGTGAGGGACGACTTGGTTTGGATTTTCCTGTTGTTTGTGCTCTCTGGAGTGGACTGGCTTCCAACCCTGCTGCTTCCTTGAGTAATTAGCTGAGCGAACTTTCTTTCTTCGTTTTTGCCCCACAGCACAAGGTATAGTCCCACTATGATCAGCACTGCCCCAATGATCCTGTCCAATATTGTACACGACCAATAATTAAGATATATTTATATTCCACAACAACAAAGATGAGGCCAAACTATGATTTATCTGTTTTACATAACTTCTGGATTATTTAAAATCTTGTTCATTTATTAATATATATCTGTGTGATTCTTTTTTAAAGTTGCAATCATATAACAAATTTATAACAAATTTACGTGTCAAGATATGAATATATGATAATAAATTTATATTTTTAAGTATAATATTAATAAATAAAGCACATATTAAATAAATCTAAAATGTTATATCACATGATATATAGAGTATTTTAATACCACATAATAATTTTTTGTTATCGATGCCCAAATCGGTGAAGATTGGTGTACTATGTCTTAGTCATCAATCTTTAGACTTGTCAACCTATATGTGAATGAATCCCAAAACTTTCAGATAAACATTTTATGGAGAGAGAAAATGTAGTAGGACTGCTTAAATTATGGCAGCTCTCACACCAGTACAATCACCATGGGACCAAATAGTTCCATACTTTTGTAAACGATATCATTCCATGTCGGAAAACTACTGAAGTATCTCTATTATATAATTTATGTGGACCCAGGTGGTGGTAATCAAGGGAAAATGATCCTCTTAAGATTTCGTGATCGTGATTGTAATCGCTTATTTTATATCGTGCGGTTAATTTTTATTAATTACTATTTATATTTATTTTAAATTTTAAAATAATTTTAAATTACACAATTTACGATAAACAGTCACAATCATGAAATTATTAGAATTTCCAAAAAAAATGATTCGGCAAGGGTATGAAGTAAGTACCCGCCCAAGTAGAACTCTTCTCCCAAAGCGACGGAGGCCATTATAGCGACAACGAGGGTCTGAACAGGTTGATATACGGCCACGAAGACAGGGCCCCCTCTGTCGATGCACCATATCTGTACAGCGAATGCGATCCCTGATGCAACCACTCCCTGCAATTTTATAATTCCATTTAACCACAAAACAAAATATAGAGGGAAAAAAAAGGAAGCCTACCAAAATACGAAAAAGATAAAAAGGAAGAATCAATATCGTCCATTTCATTTTCAACACCCACCACCCTGCATAATTGCGTTTGAACTTTGAACCCAAGAAACTTTTGAAGTAAGAAGCAACTGGTTCGCACATGAATAAGTTGTGCCTTTTATTTCTGATGACTAGTCGGACTTTAACTTTTAGATTCTGACAGCTTTTGTTAACGAACCAGAAAAATGGCACATCACGCCATTACCATTATCGAAGAATGAAGAAAGAAAGAGGAATATTCAAAAGCTAAGAAAAAAATTGACTTTCTTAATACGCTAAATCTGCTAAACGTGCCATGTAATATAAAAAGATAGAAAGAGAGGATATACAACAAGATACGACGAATTTCCTCAGGAGTATGCTTTTCATTTTATAATAATTGGATGTTTTCCTTATAAATAAGGAAATTTTCACAAAAAAATTTTGATATTGTTTATTTAAAAAAAAAATTACATTTGTACACTAAAAAGTTAATTTTAGTATTATTTTTTTTACTCTTTATTTTGTCCTTATCGTTAAAACTCAAAATTTTGAAGTCATTTTTATTAATTTTTCTTATAAATAATGTCGCTTTTTTTCCATGAATCATTTTTATAATTAAATACTCTAGTAAGTACTAACCAGGCGAAGCTTGAAAAATAGCTAGTTTTCATTTTTTGTATTAAGAAGCCTTTTTAGTTTTAACTGATAATTAGGAAACAGTGATCGTCATTAAGTAATGAGCGTGGCTACTAATACTTACCGCGTAGAGAATGCTGAAGACTTCACCACCGTTGTGAAAGATCCAAGCCTGACCGTCTCTCTCAAACACTGCAGCAATTATCATGAACTGTATCAGCCCAAAGAAACACGTGTACGATGTCACTGAGAGACGGGCCGGGTACTTCTTCAGAACCGGCGCCTGCAACACGAGCCAACCGGACCACGACAGGCAGTGTCCGATCAGGTAAAGGCAGCCCAGAGTCCAGCTCTTCCCCTTTGCATCGCCAAGCGATGACAGAGTCGACACTATTGCTGACGAAGATGTTGATGAGATTGCAGAGGCAGTAGTACTGCTCATCAAGCTCATCATCTGGAGTGGAGGAGTTGGGCTGTATATGGTGGGGCCCTTGTAGAGCGTGATTACAGACGCTCCGGCGACGCAGAAGACCGTTCCGAGCACCTTGGCAATACCATCTTTTCGGTTTAGTCTTACGTGCTCTATCCTGCAATATTAATTTATTTAATGTTATTTAAACGCATAAAAGTGAGAAAAATTAATAAAAAGTATTTAAAAATTTTGAGTTTTAACGATAAAAACAAAATAAAAAGTAAGTAAATAGTACTATGATTGACTTTTTAGCAAAAAAAATATTGTTTTTCTTGAAATAAACAGTACCGGAAGTTTTTCGTTAAAGTTTTCATAAAAGTGACACACTTGTTAACAAAGTAATTTTTTTTTTCTTAAAAGACTTGGGAATTAAAATCTTGTGACTCATTATGTAAATTAATAACGTTACCGGAGAATGGCTGCCATGAGGAAGGTAATGGCAGGGACGGAGTTTTGGATTGCAGAAGCAAAGGTGGGTGATGTGTTGTCTAACCCCAGCAAGTAGAATCCTTGGTTTGCTGTAATTCTGTAAATTAAGAAAATTAATTAATGAATAAAAAGTGATTATTGAATAATTAATGAGCACAACAATATAGGTCTTGACTATTCAAATGTGTTAGTATATTTCAATCATACCCAACAAGCGCAAGGAGGAAAAACTGGATGAGAAAGTTTAGAGTGATTGCAGGCCTGTCCTTCCTGATGGAGCCAAGAAAAAATAACAAGTGAACGTGTTAATTAATCTCAATTATGCAATTTTTATTAATTATAAATAAGCGCATAATCCTTTTCTATCCTCAGCACACTATTGTTTATTTCTTGTTTTTTAATTCAAAAAATAAAATAAATTAAATTAATGGACAGAAATAAACATAACGTATAGAAAGATAAAAAAGTGTATAAGAAAATCATTTCGCAGTATGTACTTCTCCAGAAAATAGGCAAAGGGAAGGAGGAGGAGGAGAGCGATGATGTTTCTGTAAACTGGGAAAACGAGCTTGCTAATGCCCATGTTTAGGGCAGCTCTTGAGACGACGTGAAAACCTGCATAGCCAAACTGCAAGGCCAGCATGGCACCATGCAGTTGGAGCCTCTCAGGCACCGAACACATTCTCTTTGCAGAGGCTGAACCTGCTGCGTCCGCCATTGGTCAATCACCTAATTAATCAAGCTGATTAAGCTGGAAAATGATAGATTAAAAATCTGATTAAGCTAGAAAATGATAGATTATCTCAGAACAATATAGAGATTAACAACGTAAGAGAAGAAAGAGGAAGAAGAAGAGAAGTGGAGGTGGAGAGTTAGGGATGGAATTAGAGATATAAATATAGAGAGGAAGACAGTGGGGAGTCAACAGAGTCAAGAGAGAGAGAGAGAGAGAGAGAGAGAGTGAGGAGAAGGATGTGGTCCCGTGTGGGTCCCAGAGGGCCCTAAAAAGATGTTTTGTCAAATGTTGCTAACCTTCAAATGTTTTTGGCTGTCTCCCACATTCACTCACGTATATTCTGTTCTCCTTGGCTGACAAGACAGCCCTCCAATGGATCGCACCACCGCTACTATGGAAAAATGGAACGAAACTTAATTAGAATTATGTCATTCTTAACAAAAATAATATTTTTATCATTTATTTATACTATTTCTCTATAAAAATGAGACTCACATGCGTTGACGGAAATCTTACATTTATTAGAAAAATAGTACAAATAGATGATAAATATAACATTACTTCATTATTAGTCAACAGTTAGTATGCATTATTATGAATGTACCTATATGCAGACTAGGTAAATAAACAATAGGAAATAAATCGTAATAAGAAACAGAGGTTATTTACGTTTAATTACGACTCACGCCAACAAATTGGTAGGTATATTATTCTTGGTACATTTTATTTTGTGCATGGATAACCAAATTCAAATTATCAAAAATGAAATATACCTAATTCAAATTACCAAAAAAGAAATATGCCTAATTCAAATCAACATAAAAAAATATACCCAACTAAAATTACCAAAATATATATATACCTAATTCAAATTACCAAAAAAGAAATATACCTAATTCAAATCACCATACAAAATATACCCAACTAAAATTACCAAATATATATATATATATACCTAATTCAAATCACCATAAAAATATATCCAAGTAAATTTACACAATAAAAACAATATGCCTAATTCAAAGAACCAAACCAAAGTCAAATGCTAATCTCGTACCTTGACTTAGTCAAAAAATTATCTTAAAGGGTAAAAAATGTAATTGCCCTAAACCGATTCTCTATTTTGGCAGCACGCTATTGATGATGATAATTAAGGGGAAGCCGTCATCCAATTGCATGATCCATGATAGATAGCGTGCACGAGGGGACGTGGGAAACCCAAAACCACCCCATACCATGCATTCTCATCCCCCATGAAACCCTAGAACCCCACCACCACCACCACCACCTCCACCACCTCCTTTACCATTCCCCACCGTCCCTTAATCAAATATTTGAAATATCCCACTTTCCTCCTGTACAATTCTCATCATTTCTTGTATTGTATCTGTACAAGTGCACTCATATAGTTTTGAAATGGGAAAAATACTTGGACTCATTCTTTTAGAAGTAGGCATCTTTAGGAGAAAAACTTGTGTAGGGCTTATCTTTCCACTGTACTTTTGCTAAGTGACACTACAATCCAGTTAAAACTCGCCACGTGGCAACTATACAATATAATCTTTTATCATTCTTTTATAATAATTCTCATAATTATTTTTCCTACTAATTAATATACATCATAAGATCAATCTAATTGTTCATTTTTTTTCTTCTCCTCCTCTCTGTCCTTTTTCTTCCCAAAATTTCCCTGTCATCATCTTCCCCCATTGTTTCTCCTCTCTCTAAATACAAACATGCAAACTCGAATCAAATACCCTCAAAGCATGATGACACAATATGCCATTAGCTTCAAACATTTTACAAGAGCAGGAAACGATATGGATCTAAGTATGAAAGATAAACTCAATTGTATTCCCTCTTTTATGACCTTCTTCGGTTGCTGATATATACTAACTCCTTCCTTACTAACTTCTCTTAACCTTAATATCAAACAACTCATGTAGTCAATTTTAAAGAATTTGAATATTTTATTGGTTGCTTTCCATTACAAAAGTGAAAACTCATGGGAAAAATTACAGAAAATTGCAGTCAGATTCAAATTCGACATAATTAGCAAAACTTGAAACAAAAAATTACATGAGATAAATCAAAAGAGGGATGAGAGTAGGAAACCGATGCTCACACCAGATTTTGGAACGTGGATAAAGGCATGCCAAACAAGGATTAAACTGAAGGGAAAGAAGTGGGAGAGAGAGAGAGAGAGAGAGAGAAGAAAGTGAAGACTCACGGTAAAACATAAACTCTTTAGATTGATCCTACTATATTTGGGGTGCATAACTTTTTTGGGTAGCAGAACTTTCTTTAAAAAAAAAAAGGGAAGAAAAAAAAAAGGGAAAAAAATTGAAAAATTGAATCATTCGATTGATCTTATGGTATATATTAATTGGTAAAAAAAATAATTATGAGAATTTTACATATAACAAAATGATAAGAAATTATACGTAAGACTTGTCACGTGGAGAGTTTTAAGTGGATTGTAATGCCACTCATCAAAGTCCAATGGCAAACCAAGCCTCACACAAATTTTTCTCCATTTCTAGGCATGCTAATACTTCCTTGTAAGAATTATTTTTTACTCTATATTTATTAGAGCTTTAGTAATTGAATTAAAAAATTGTGAGTATTGGTCTATAAATTTGTCACAACGTGGAGCAATAGTTCTTTCGGACAATACTGTTAGTACTTTCGTTCAAGTTAATACAGGATTTAAAGAAAAAATAAAAGATGAAAATTCCTACAGAGTTACCAAAATAAACATTGCTACCATGTTGTGACAAGTTTAGAAATCAAAGCTCTAGTTCTCTATTCTTGCTCCAAATAAATATGGTACTCATTTAAAAAATAATAATTTAGTATAATACTTGCATTCCCCTCTTGAAAGGATGAGCTCAATTTCTCCACTTATAAATAACTTATCTTCACCATAAAATTTTCGTAACTGGAACTGTTCAATTTTTTTATTTTCATTTAAAGGCCATCCTTACAAAAAAACAAAATCATTTGAATAAGATTTTATTTAGTCATTCAGATGTATATAACAAATGAACGACGTATCATTAATATGCTACTTTATACTACACTGTTGATATGTTTGATGCATTTGACTTATTAAACGATGTTCCATTTGAATAATTTTTTGTAAGGATAATTTTAAATGAATCTTAAGAAATTAGATGATTATGGTTATAAAATTTCTAAAATAGAGATACGTTATCTTCAAGCGGGAGAATGAGCTAATAAAAAAAAGGAAAACTAATGAAAAGGGCTTGAAAACTTTTCTTTTAACGAAAAGCCACTTTTAAAGGTATAATGAATAGTGACAGTTAAAGGTAAAAAAACGGTTTTTCGTTAAAAGTAAACAGTACCGAGGGTGTTTTATTAAACCTCCCATAAAAAAATGCAAGTATTATTCAATAATTTATACATTCTTGTTAATATAGTACTCATTAAAAAAATTATTGTTGTGGAACTATATACAGTTCTAGTGATCAATTTTTTTTCAATTACATTCATTCATCATTCATCATACATTGTAAAATTAAAAATTATTATTTAAAATTAAATATAAATAATATTTGACAAGAATTACTCACACTATATGATGCAGAACTGTATGTATGAGAAGGGGTGTGATATCCACACACCCCTTTTTACTTCTTACACACCTTTTTAATTTTCGACCATCGGATTGGATGAATTGAAGAAGATCAATGGACAAAAATTAACAAAAGGTGTGTGAAAAGTAAAAAGAATTGTGTGGATAGCACACTCCGTATGAGAATGAGAATGGGAATATAAAATATATAGGTATTGTTGTGGAAATCAAATCTGGTGATCAATCAATCTTTTAACTAGTCAAAGATGGAGATGGTGACTCGACCAACACTGGATTGGAAGATTCTCTCGTGCAAAGAAAATCTAATTGTAGCTGTCACTCATGTACTTATGCAACTGAAAAAGAGAATGGAATAGAGCAAATGCAATTAACATCACAACTGGCTTGGTCAGGGTGGTGTCCGACCGGTTCATGCAGGCCGGGTCAGACCACCCAGTCCTCTTCCTAAACCCTTGCTTTTACATTAATCAACACTTATTACAAAAGTACCCTTGCTTGCTGTCAGATAGGAGAAATTTTTCATTGTAACGGACATACAGTGGTATACTAGGTGTTTTTATGTAAGTGTTGAAATTTTTTATTTTTTAAGCTATTAACTTTTTTACACTTATATTACACCATTTGTATAGTGACACATAGTATTTCACCTCGTGTGCCGGTCACACTAAAAAATCAATTGTTAAATAAAAACACGTTTTAACAATAATAAAAACCCTTATTAGTTAATTAATTAATAAATAATATATTGTTACTGGGCAGAGCTTTGATTCTTTTTGAAGAATAGAATGATGGCGGTCTCAATCAGGGGGAGGCAGCATGTCTCTTAAAGCGAAGAGGATTCATATCACGATATCGAGCACAACCTGCACAATCGATCGAGCAAACTTTATTTTTCCGATTGGCCAGTAACCGGTGGGAGAATATATTTACTCTCGCTTAGTGGAAACACTTCATTAGGTTTCCTTAGGAGGAGGATCAATGGATCATCAAACATCTTATCAAAACAAATTAAAGACGCTTTAATTCTAATTTGATGGTTAATTAAGAAATGTTACCTAATATTTAACGAAAAAGTTCAAACTTTAAAAATGGCATCCAAGATTAAATTTGAATGTCTAAAACTAAAAGAAAGACAACATTAACTTGTCCAATCTAATTGCTCACATATCCACCTAGATGGAAGCACTATATTGGCCAAGTTACCTTCTCCGTTGATTTCGAGTCATTTAGTTTGCAGACCTTTCTTTCAGATTTAATTCATGATATCTATCCTCTTTAAAATTTACAATAAAACTTCTCAGCTATTTTTTTTTATTTTTTGAGGACATTGATATTTTTATACTGAAGAGAATAGAAGCTCAGCAAAACTACACAATGAACAATTTAATTTGGTATTAAATTCGTCATCCACAAAATTTGAAACTAAGATACCTCTAACTTTTAAGTGAAGAGAAAAATATCATTAAAGTGTAGTACCAGTAACTATTGCTCAGTTGTTCCGTCTAAAAATTTACTTTTCTTGAGGTTTATTCCAAAATAAACGCCCAAAAAGATTGATTCTTTCTGTTGGCTGCTACTTTTTTCTTTTTGAAAAATATACTGATGGTCCTGATCGATCATCTATCAAATTGGCGTACACTTTTTCTTGCCTTTCTTATCGATCTCAACCAATGGTGGACCCTCATCCAAAGAGTGTTTTAATCGATCCTATGATATTAAAATCTTCACGACCGTTTGAGTTTTTACTTGTTAGGTAAATTAGCACATTGTTTTTGTTTTGTGTAATTAGGATATTAATAAGGTAGCTTACCTGATTGGACAATAATTAAAAAAGAAAAAGAAAAATGGAGAGTTGTTTGCATGAAAAATAGAGATAGTCTTTCTTAATTGTTAGAACTAAGGTCTAAGAACAGTAGAGTTATTGTGGTCTTCTTTGTGTTCCTCTTCTTTTGAAATTAGATATTTCTTCTAATTTCAAAACTTTTGAGATTTAATTTCAAAACTTTTGTTGCAAAATATCTATACAGCTATGGTGATTTTTTCTCTTCCACCCCTTACCCAAACCTTTGGGTGATCCTTAGAGGTCCTTATGGGTGCGTTTGGTACGCGGGACGAGACGGGACGGGACGGGACGGGACGAGGCGTTACGTCCCGCGTTTGGTACGCCTAAAACGAGTGGAACGAGGTGTTCCACGGGACAAGTTTTGGATGATTTTTGGTTCCACCTCCCCCCCATGGAACAGGGTCGTTCCAGGTCTGTGGGACAGAAATTTTTAACATTTTAGGACAACAATGCCCCTTGTGTTTTTCAAAATTTACAACATCCGTCCCGTCCCGTCCCGTTCCGTCCCGTCCCGTCTGCGTACCAAACGCACCCTATAGGCACATGACTTCCGAGTCGTCTTGGGACCACTCGGGTCCATGTATGGATCCGCCCTTGAAGGTGGACCAGGTAAATAAACAATATATTCTTTTGAAACCTTGCTGGCAAGGTACATAATGCAACTTGAGATCATCATCCCATCAAGACTATCCTTCATTACTTCCCCAGTGTGAGTAAAGGTGTGATACCTCTACGGCGGATATAAATTAATTTTGTATCCAAGGTCTTCTACATAGAATATTTCTCTAAGCACTGTAGGGAATAGGATTAACAATTTTATAAATTACGAACTTGCATTACATATGACCTTGTACATAACAATACATGTAATATATAATGAGGAAAATTTGAAATTTTTTCCACTGAGTCGTTTCTCATACTGTAAATCATAGTTTAAGACACACCCTATTTTACTTCTCACACACCTTTTGAATTTTCGGCCTTCAGATCGGATGAATTAAAGAAGATCAACGGACATAAATTAACAAAGGGTGTGTGAAAAGTAATTTAGAGTGTGTGAATAGCACACCCCTAATTTAAGTACGTGACTTTTGTTTTATTTTATTTGGTAAATGTTTGGAATACAAAATGAGGAAAAGTGAGAACCGCACGTTCTGTTTTGGATGGTGCAGATAAAAAAGAGAGATCCCAGAAATTTTGGGTGGCCAAGTAGTCGATAATTATAGTGGACTTTCGTTTTCACCTTTTTGCTGCAAAGGCTGTGTGTTTAGTGTCTTTTACTTTTGGGTAGGGAAGCTTTCTGAATTTATTTTGTGTATAACAAGCTAATAACATATGATTAATTCGACTTTTAGGCTTTAGCATACACTTGATGGGACAAGGATCATCTCCGAATTTTTTTTATGGAAATTCAGAGATTAATTAATTATGTTCGTTCATCGTACATTGTGCGGTCGATTTATGTTAAGTACTATTTATATTTAATTTTAAATTAAAAAATTTAAAATAATTTTTAACCATACGATGTGCGATAAACGAACACGATTAATTAATCATTTGAATCTCTCAATTTGCACACATGGTGACGTCAACATTACATGTGCATTTAGATCACGTGGCACGTTGACAGCTAGGGTGCCTATACATCATTCATCTCCTAGACAACGATAGATTTTTATGTGTTTGGAACACATGCTGGTATGTCATATGTTATTAGACAATTAGAAGAAATTTTTTATTTTTTTTTCAAAAGTCTATTCACTTGTATAATAACAAATAATATATATGCTCGTGTTCCAGACACACTAAAAAATCTCTCTTAAACAACTAAATCCATATGAATGTACCGAAGAATATTTGAATTAACACACATAATTACTACTACTAATGATGGTTAACGTTAATTAGCGCATTCGCATAAATCAAGGAAAACCCCATGATTAGAAAACTTGGGAGGCAGCAATAATCAACTGGTTGAATGCATAAGAGTCGTCTTACTCGTGCCCTTACACAATTGAACACAAATGTTTAGCAATTTCGAGACAATATCAACGTTAATGTCTACTTTATTTTGCACGAATTTGTATGTTTCTCTCTAGTTGATGAGCATGGACAAAGCTACACGCATCAGACAATGCTAATGTTAAGTCACAATCAGTGTTAGCAAGCTCACTCTCAACTTGTTTTAGCCTAACACGCATACAATCGATAAGTGACGCGGGAGTACAAGGATCATTAAGCTCACCATGCACATGGGTAACCTATTTTGCTATTACAAAGAAATCGAGACTTCATTGTAAAACTAATTATCAATATAAGATGTAGCCCAATTCTTTACATGCACATTCAAAATGTTTTTAATCCCTTGATTGAGGTCGAGATCGCCCTCCAGTCTCTTAGAAACAAGTTTTAGAAATAAAATGAGAGATTTGTAATTTTTCTTTCAAATTAAACAATCATCGATTAAAGTGTATGATGACTATTTAAAAGTGCTCTACTAACCAATATCTAAAGTAAATGAGAAACTGATGGGTCATTGTCATTAGGTAATGTGGCCTACCCCTATCATGGTTGGACGTTTCTTGTTCTTTCTCTTTAAGTCTTAAGCTATTGTCTCAAACTTGTTAGTTTAAAAATGTGCACGAACATATGTTTGCCATCTAAGTTGTCACATTGATATTATATATATGAACACCGCTCAACTAAACTCAGTCCCACTTAGTTAAAACCACTGATATTCCCACTAATAATCCTACAATTAAGGTGATCTTTTGAAATTGTATATAAACAGAGACAGCAAAGATTCGAATTTGAATTTAAAAAAAAATACTGATCTAACCAATTTAGCTGAGTTCTAGTGTGGTTTGACGCATGGTTTTCTTTCATCTTGTTCTTTTTAGAGGGTATATGAATTCATATGCAATCTTCCAAAACCAATCACAAAAATACTACAACAACAATAATGATTCAGTAAGGTCTATATCTCCATGTTTGGTAAATGAAATCGGATTGAGATATAAAGGCAAACCAATTAATCCCTCGTTTGGGAAGATCCCTATAACTTTATGTGGGTTGGTTCGTTTCTTTTTCATATTTCTCACTAGCTACCAGATAACACCCACTAGCAACTCTTTATTGCTTTTGTTTGGCTCTTTTAGCACAAAAGTGATTCCACCCACAGCCGAACACTGTGTAAACGTTGTAAAAGGGCTAAACTAGGACGGATATTTTGAGTGCATATACTACATATGTAGCATCACTTGCTTTTCTTAAAGGAAACTGCATGATTATTGGATAGGCTCATGTTGATTTTCATAGATTAAGAGGTACCCATCAAAGTCAATTAGTTTTCTTCTTTTGACTATAAGTTTCGATTAGAGCATATATATTTTTAAGTAATTGGCTCTTTTTAGCCTTAGCATAGTAGAGAACCCTCATTTGTGATGTCAAGGACTCAAGGAGATTCGAAGTTTGGTGTAGATAAAAGAGCACACTTTTCTAGTTAATTTGTTTGAATTCAAGTGTCGACTTCATTTGTTTTACATATCTTTTTTCTGATCTTTTTCTTTCATACTCATATACAACATGAAACACATGTCCTATAAAAGATGACATGCAGTACCTGATGCACTGTGTGCTGAATCTGCTGATACAGATTTGAACGTCGGACTTGATTCAACAACTTAAACAAAAGGCTTCTTACCTTAAAATGGTTCATGAGATTGACATAACTTCTTACTTTGGTCCATGATATTTAAAACTGATAAAAGTGGTCTCTGAGTTTGTCAACCATCAATAATTTTGGTCATTTCGTGAAAAATCTCTGTTACATAAGGATCAAAATGATAAAAATACCCTCAATTAATAAACAATGGGCCAAAATGATTTGACAAAAATTGAGGGTATTTTTGTCATTTCATTCTTATTTTACAGAGGTTTTTCACAGAATGACAAAAATGATTGATGGTGGACAAACTCAAAGACCACTTCTATCGATCTCAAATGTCAGGGACTAAAGTGAGGAGTTATGTCAATCTCAAGGACCATTTTGGTGGACAGACTCAAATACCACTTCTATATATTTCAAATCTCATAAACTAAAGTGAGGAATTATGTCAATCTCAAATTTAAAGGTCAAATGTGCATTGGCAATAAAAATTGAAGAAGAACGTCACCAAATTCCACACACAAATATGGTTCACTCCTATTGAAGGGTTTGGTATTACCATTCTATAATCTGTCAATTCTGATGTCAGTTTCTCTTCTAGGGTTGTGGTAGGCTGATAACCATGAGATTTAATTTGGGCATAAAAGCCTAAGCAGGTAATGCACGTAGTAGAAGTAGTTGTTTTGATCCCCCAAACCAGAACAAATAACACAAAGACACGCATTTTACCAGTGCGACCTTGTCATCGATTGCCATCAACCTTTGACATATCTATCCCAAACATACAGTGGCAGACCACTCCTACCATCCCCCTTTGAAAAGAAACCATCTCTCTCTCTCTCTCTCTCTCTCTCTCTCTCTCTCTCTCTCTCTCTCTCTCCATTACTTTGTTTGCCATTTTTGGCATCCACGCTCAAGGGAGTGACACAGTTCCCATTACCCTTGGTTTCCAATCGCACCATTAACGTGAAAAAAGAAGGGTCCCAAACCCTAACCCACCATGCACTACCGCATTTGCATGAACAAGTTGATACCTACTAACCTTTGCTCTCCCTCATGATCGATCATGTTCTTTGAGAAGATAGTATCGGAATCTTTTGCAAAATATTCCAAAGCTGACAAAGAAGATTCCTAGTTGCGCGATTCTATCCATCCTATCATACACACTTTGAAACAATCAGTGGCCCTTGGTGCTTGACAAGTGACAAGGCCCGCCTCGATCGTGATCGGCCTTGTTTGAGCTAGGCATCATCTATTTCATGCATTTTTATTGAAACATCGATCCACTCACACACTGAGCTCAGTGGACATCAATTGCCTTGAAACTCCGAGTTGTTAGACTCCCGTTGTCACTAGTCTAATCACGCCACAATCCATGAAATTAATAACTGATTTGGGTTCAACTAAAAAAAATAAAGGAATTTTAACGAAAAGTTTTCGGTACTGTTCATTTTAACGAAAAAAATCATATTTTTACACTAAAAGTCAATCATGGTATTATTCACTTTATTCTTTATTTTGTCCTTATCGTTAAAACTCAAAGTTTTCAAATCATTTTAATTAGTTTTCCTAAAAAATAATTGATTTGGGTTTGTTTCAGCACGTCATATGGATTTGTTTGATAGCATTTCATTTTTAAAAAAAATTAAAAATTTAAGCAATTATTTTTTATTATTAAACTGAAAATCAAAATTGAATACTTTCTATGAGATTTTGAAAAAAAATAAAAATAAAATGATTATGTAACGGCACTAAACTGTTCGGCATTAATTAAGAAACTGACATGCGCGATGTATCTACAAATGTGACAAGATTATAATAATTTGTTTCGTTTAGCACAAATAATAATATCTCTGCATTTTTGCATAGAAACAATGCCGGCAATGATGATTTTCGAGAAAATTAAAATATACATACCCATAATATCATCTTCATGCAAGTTCATTATACATATTTTGAAAAAGGGGTCAAAGACATGCAAAGTGTTCATTTGCTTTGATTAAAACACATGACGCGTGATAGAGAGTGACAACTTCACATGTCCGTTCTGATGAGAGTCTCTCTCGGTCAATCGCAATGGGGATAATTGGGCCTTCTGTGGCCCAGTTTGCATTTACGTATGGGCATAGCCCACATCATTATCAATTGGATGGTTGGGCCCCTTAAGTAGCCCGATTTATTACCGGGAGAATAGTGAATCAAATTTGGGCCAAAATCTGAGGCCCAAAGACAACGACACACAGGAGGGATTCGGTTCAGCCGGAATAAGGCATTCAAGTGCATCATTCTCTAAAACAACGTATCCGTGGTTGTACAGCAAAGTATCAAAACTGATGAAACTATTCCGCTTAAAAACTGTGGTGAAAGTATTGTTGTACAAGCTGATACATAAATTATACATGCTTGCCCCGTAAGTTCATTTGTTTATCGAAGCATTCCTCGCTCTCGTCAGATCAATCGAATTAAAATTGCACATTTCAGCTTGGAAAACGAAAGTAGGAAGAAAATTAGACCATCGCCTCCATGTTTCGTGGGTTAAGTCGTCCTTGATGTTGTTACTCTGCTGCCCCACACAACCAGCTGCCTATCTAGCTAATTCATTTTCGACTTCCTGTTTTCGAAAGAACAATGGATGATGCTCGATTAGGCAGAGTGAAATGCTTATTCTTCAGTATCCTCGACAGATTTCTTGTATTCCGGCTTAAGCTCATAAGTACCCTGGTTGGTTCCCCTTTTGTTGTACACACACAGCTCATTCAGTATCTCTTTCAAGAATTGCTGCAGATGAAGACACATGAAGAAATTGTAGCATTACTCGGTTAAACCATTATGTGTAGCATTTATCAAACTAATTCCTCAGTTGTTGAAAATTTGGAGTGTGGCATTTAGCTAAGCATAAGCAAAATGACTGAAATACGAACCGCAGGTTGATTGGTTTCTTGCACCAGCTGCTTCAAGGTCCAGTTTGGTTGTTTTTGTTCAAATAACTTGAACACTATATCCTCCAGCTCCCCACGATCTCTTCTAGTCCTTTTCATGTCTGATTGTTTAACCGGTGCAGTTTTCTTCTTATCCTAAAATAGATAATTCAAAAAAGTTATTCCCTGTTTTGGTATAAGTTTGTTCAAAAGAATGAATAGGAAGGAAACTGATACCTTCGAAGTGGATGAAACCAAGCCAATCATCCCAGGCATGGGCCTCATAAGTACTCCTCGGTCATTATCGATCATCTGTGGAATAAATTAAAGCAACGAGATAATCAAAATCTGTGATTCATATACCATGGGAACTGCTATATCAGAAACATATGGAAGAAAATGGATACCTGTATTTGTCTATTCTTGATCATGGACTTGTTTGTCCTTTCACGACACAGCTTCCCATACTCCGCAATGTTAGTACTGTGGGGCTTCATATCAAACTTGTGATCCACTTTACCTTCCACAGAAACTTTGCCTACAATGAAAGCAAAAGCTTTTGACCATTTGTAAAGACCTCAAAACTAAATGTTCTACAGCGAAGAGAGAAAGGGTAGTAAAATGGTAACCAGGAATGCAAAAGCAGAATGTATAACATATGACTTGATGAACAAATTGGCCATCCATAGAGCTATGCTTATTAGGGAACAAGTCCCTGCAGGTCACCCTGCATATTATCTATAACATAGATGCATCATATGTATTAGAACCAATCAACTTCTACAAGCCAAGACTCAATTTTCTCCATTTTTCTGATACGCAGTAGTCTAATCCCAGCATAAAGCTGGCTTCATAGTCGTCTAAACCCTAAATCCCATCCTGAAAGCGAAGAAAATTTTGCAAAACACAGTTGAAATGTACATTAAACAAAAAGAAGAATCTCAACTCTGTAAGATATTTACGAAATAAAATCTACGAATACGACCAGTGTCAGCAAATTGAATTTCTAAAGCTCACCTTGATTTGTTTCGGAGAAAACGCACATGGGAACAAAGTCTTTAAACATATTCAACGAATAACTTTTCGGCAAATTTGCAGCTGCAGAATCAGGAATCTCCATCTTGAACTGATTGCAAAATCAAGAATCGTAATCAACCAATGCAGAATGCAAATTGAGCATTCGAAAACCCATGTCAGATACAAAACTCCCAATCAATCAGTGGCAGAGCACAACATCAATTAGGGTTTTTCTATAAATAAGTAGGAATAAGCTCAATTAAGCTCCAAGGAAACCGAATTTACCAAACTGGCGCTTAAACATTTCAAAAATACTAAGCCCTAATTCACAAAATTAATTATCGAGAGCTCCGAAAGTGCACACAAGTGTGTGAAGAAAAGCGATCGAATTGATAGAAAGCAATAAGAACCTCCATGGCAGTGGGGTCGTCGGCGCGTAGGGGATCGAAGGAGAGGACGACTTTGGCGATCGGGTGGGGATCGGAGGGGTTGTGGGAGCTCCAAGACTTGGCGACGACCACCGGGCACTTCATCAGCCACACCGGAGCCTCCGCCCTCCCTGTGTCCAAGTTCCGGGTGCTGCTGCTACTGTTCCCGCGCTCCTCCTCCGTCGAATCTCTCTCTCTCTTCTCGACGCCCATAATATTTGGGAATTTTGTTTCGGTTTCTGACTGACCGGAGAGACTTGAAGCCTCACCGCAGAGTCAAATTTTGTACGAGACGGAGACGCTGTCTTGGCTTTTGGGTTGTAATCAGCTGCCCTGCAGCTTTTATACGGAGCAACCTTTTGTCCATGACAAATGGTGCTCCAAAGCAATTGTCAAAAATGTATATATACACGTATAACAGTGACAAATAACGCACTGATACGTCAAAAAGTCAATATGACAAAGAAGGCTAAATTGGAACTTGGCATGGACAAATAGATATCAAACTTAAAACTGCCTTCATATATGGTTTTTGCTATTTCGAAAGACATTCTACTTATCTTACCTTAAATGTTAGCATATTTAAGTATTATTTTATTATTTTTAAACCAACAACAACGCAATTTTTATTATTTTTATTAAAAAAAACATAACTGAAGTAATAAAATTTTAGCATATCGGGTGAAAAAAAATATTGATAATATATCAGATTGTCAAGTTATCCATCTAACGTTTTGAATTTGAAGTATCCTTTAAACATGCTCTTAACATTTGCAGGACGGAGTAAGGGTCTTGTCGGTATTTTAGCGTAGTGTAGGCTTGTGCGCGGGGAATCCTTCCCATGAAAGCATGATGGAAAGATTCGGTTAGCCCACTAGGCCAACTTTGGACAGCCCAAAATAAATTTTGAAAAACTAGGCCTATTAGTCAAGTAAGCCCAAACTTGCCTAATTTACATTTCAATTCACAAGGTGCCACCGAATACTCGTTATCGGAAGATGAATTTGAAATTGGTTGAGGACGGAAGGGGAACTTAGATCATCTCTAACCGATCCGGCTAAAAGATTATAGGGTTAAAATAGTTTAGAATGACACGAAAATCGTCTCTAATCGAGAGCTAGGTAGAAAGACTTGTGGGGCCCACCGAGACAAAACCCCTAAATCAAGCTAGCAGGCTAGCCATTTTTAGCCCTCCAAAGCCAGAATGTCAAGCTTGACATTTTGCCAGCCCTCCAACTTAATCCATTTGAATGCCAACGGGCTAGCAACGGCTAGCTGACGTTATGCTGCCGTCAAGTTATCGTTAGAAATTTTTTTTTTGACGAATTACAAAAATATGCTGATTTTTTTCTTATAAATACATAAGTCATTCCTACACCATTTCTCACATACTTTTCACTTTAGCGTTACTCACTTTAATGACACATGTCACTCGAAATCCTATCCAAAAAAATTATTGAGATTATATAAAAATAAGAAATCTAGAGAGTCACTCACATTAGCGACACATGTCACTCGAAATCTCGACATAAGATGGTGACAGTTTTAGGGGTAGATATAACTGACAGAAGACAAGCAACAATAATCTAGTAGTCCGAATTTGTCGCTGCGCATGGGTTTAACACGCATCACGTCCGTTCGTTTTAGGGCCTTAGAAGTGGAAGGCTAGGATTTGATTTCAAGACACCACGCGCACATGTGTTGGGCGCAGCAGAGAAAAGCTCATGTAGCGGCAGCCATCAAAGAGTCGTACGTACTACGTAGCAAGGGAAACCAACCCATCTCTTTCTCACATTTGATTTCTAGCCTAACTCGCTGACAAATGTACGAACCAAAAAAATCCACGTGGCTCCAAACTCACCATCTTCTCGGAAGCCCACCCACACAAAACACCAACCAAACCAAAAAGATCTGCTTATCTGATTTCCCACTCCAATAAAACTCCCTTCCATTCACTTCCTCACACACTCACCAACAATGGATCATCTCGCCTCCCTCCTCCTCCTCCTCCTCTATCTCCTATCCTCCGCCCTCGCCTCCGCCGCAGTTCCCAACGACGTCGACCCTCTCATCCAACAAGTCGTTTCGGAATCCGACGACGATCAGCTCCTCCACGCCGAGCGCCATTTCTCCAGCTTCAAAGCCACCTTTGGAAAGACCTACGCGACTCAGGAGGAGCACGACTACAGATTTGGCGTCTTCAAGGCCAACCTCCGCCGCGCCAAGCGGCACCAGGCGCTCGACCCCACCGCAGTCCACGGCGTCACCAAGTTCTCCGATCTCACTCCCAAGGAGTTTCGCCGGAACTTTCTCGGACTCAAACGTCCCCTCCGGCTTCCGGCCGACGCTGACAAGGCTCCGATACTTCCCACTGGTGATCTTCCCGCCGACTTTGATTGGCGCGACAAAGGTGCTGTCACGCCGGTGAAGGACCAGGTACATAAATTTCTGGTTTTTATTTATTAATTCGAAAAAATTGGAATTTTTATGGATTATTAATTTTGTTTGATTGTGAAAAATTAGGGTTCTTGCGGGTCGTGCTGGGCGTTTAGTGCGACGGGAGCTTTGGAAGGAGCTCATTATTTGGAAACAGGGGAGCTCGTCAGTCTGAGTGAGCAGCAGCTTGTTGACTGTGACCATGAGGTTCTAATCTGATTACTTTACTTTCCTTTCTTTGTACATATGCATATATGTATGTGTGTGTGTAGAGAGAGAGAGAGAGAGATATATATATATATATATATATATATATATATATATATATATATTGTTTTCTTCATTTTGCTTAAGAGAATGAATGATTATTTGATCTTTGCTGTGCTTTAAGTATTGAACTTTTTGCTCATTGAGAAGATTAAAACTTGAAAGATTAAGGTAATTGCTTCACTAATTTCTATTGTTTCATGCTATCATTTTCTATCTGAGAACAATTAAGTGCATTTGAAAAGTTGTTTTTTAACGAGGTAATGGTAAACAAAGAGAAATATATGTTAATTGAGACGGTTTGCTGTTTGATAATACATTCATGGTGAAAAAAAGATGTGAACTTAGACTTGTACCAGTCGGTAGACGAGAAGAACTGTTCTACGCTTGGGATGCTACTGCGGTGGTATCCCAAGCGTAGGTAAGTTTCTTACTCAGGAAACTTGTACTTGTGGCAGAGGAGAGGAACTTTCCTACACATGTGATGTCACTTTGACGGTATAACAAGTATAGGTAAGTTTCTCTCGTCGTAGAGGGTGGTGGCGATGAGTGTTAATTTGGGAAGTTGGGTTACTTTTTTAGTCCTGAACGGATTTGACTGTCCTCATTGCATTCTCTTATATCAAGCCTGAACATTTTGCAGTGTGATCCGGAAGAATACGACTCGTGTGACTCGGGCTGCAGTGGCGGGCTGATGAACAATGCCTTTGAGTACGCACTCAAGGCTGGTGGGCTAGAACGGGAGGAAGATTATCCTTACACCGGGACCGATGACACCTGCAAATTCGACAAGAGCAAAATTGTTTCTTCCGTGTCTAACTTCAGCGTTATTTCTACCGACGAAGATCAAATCGCTGCAAATTTGGTTAACCATGGCCCTCTTGCAGGTACATAGCTTAGCATTCCTTCAAATTAATTCTCACATTTTTGTTCTGAGTTTACTGATCTTTAATCTGGTTTGCTTGCATATGCTGCAGTTGGGATCAATGCGGTGTTCATGCAAACATACGTAGGCGGAGTTTCGTGCCCTTACATCTGCGGGAGGCGAATTGATCACGGAGTGCTTCTGGTGGGTTATGGTTCTTCGGGTTTCGCTCCGATCCGATTCAAGGAAAAACCTTACTGGATCTTGAAGAATTCATGGGGACAGCGCTGGGGAGAGCAGGGATATTACAAGATCTGTAGGGGTTATAATTCTTGTGGGGTGGATTCCTTGGTCTCAACTGTCGCTGCTCTGCATACATCCAACAAGTAGTTAAGACGGTACCGTATTATTAATGTACCTTGTTAGGCATTTTAAGTTGTATAATTTTATGTATTTATATAGATATTATGGAATTATTTACTTATATGTTATGTTTCGGTAATTTTGTGTTTTTGAGTTTATTTACTTATATGTTATGGAATTAACTTACTATAGTTTATTCAAAAAAAAATATTTGAATTTGACCACAAAAGAGTGGTCGCTCTAGGTATCTAAAAGCCACGGCTTGAGCTGTTGGGCGTACATAGCCCAATTTTTAGACAGGCCTAGTTCCTTCATAAAGCATCCTCTTTAGGCCCAATTTCCATTGACGAAGATTACTCTAACCCATTGTCATGAATTTGAGAAACGCACATGTAACTCATTTAATTAAAAATATTTTTTCTTGCATCGAGCGACCGAATATGCGTTTTATAACAAACCAAGTAGCATCCGTGGTTCCTTTCATTTCCATTTTTATGTCTGTCTTCTGCTTAAAATCATTTGGACTCGTTTGGCACGTCGTATTAAGCGTCAGATAGAATTAATAACACAGTAGTAGTTATTTGGTGGACTATCGTACTAAATAAGCACCCGTTTAATTATAAGATTCATCAAATTTATTATGGTTAACACCGGACAATTTATACAACCCAAAAGCTCAATATTATTAGTTAGGGGCGCTAACAAAAACACGCTCACTTCTCCTCTTCAATTTCACGCATCTGCTCCTTGGCGAATCCTTTCCATCTTCAAGAGCAGTTCCTCGATGAGTTCTCAACCCCAACTGCCACTCCTCTGCAATCGATCGCCAAGCAATTTCTCATCTCATCTCGTCCGCCGCTTCTTGCTTCGTCATGCTTTAGTTGTTGAAGTCGAAGCACGACGATGTGGACGAAGAGGTAGTTGAGATCAGGAAGCCCGATCGATGTCAACAACAACAAACTTAATAGCTCAATGATCTTCCACCGCCAACAGCGTTGGATCCAGCTACGACGGTTCCGATTAACTCAGACCTTTGTCGCGAATTGATTTCTTTTCTTCATCAATTTGAATTTTCAATTTAATTAGTAATTGTTTTGGTTGGTGAATCAATGTGGGTTCTGGGAGATTGAAGAAATGAGGAAGTGGGATCGTATGGGAGGGTGGGATTTGAAGCATGGAGAATATGGTGACGAAAGGAAAAAGCGACTAGGAAAAGACCTCTGTTTTTCACCTTCTTCTTTTTATTTATTTTAATTTTGTCTATTTTGTTTTTTCTGTTTTTCTTTATTTTCCCCTTTTTTCATTTAAATAGTTATTGTGTGAATTTAAAAAAAATTATTATAGTTCGATGTGTTATTCAATGGACAAATTAATTTGATACAACACCAAACGCCAGACTAATTTAGTTAGTATATTCGATGACTATTTATCCTATTCGACTGAAAGAATTAGTATAATCTGAGCTGTCAAACGAGGCATATGGGTCTCTTTGCTCTAGGCTGAAGGCCTTTGGCAAAGGAGGATTCAAGGATTTGTATACCCTTTTAGGGAGACAAGATGACATTTAATTATCGGCTAATATACCAATAACATGCTTTTTAAAGGGTAACCTACCCTCTAAATATTCACTCTAAAATCTAAATTCTCATGATGTCGGGGCGGTGGCCACATGCAGTGCCACTAAGACCCCACCCCCAACTTCAAGCTGGATCCACCCTACAAATATAGTGCGGGGACCACCAATATCCATTCGGCCTTTGGCATGGCCCACATTTACATACGTAATTACGTATTAGGAAGGTAATTAAGGAAAATTAAACGTTCTCTCAACTTTCAAACGTTATTGATCTTTGCCTGTAAATATTCAATTTGTTTTTAGATCTCTAAATTTTTAGTTAATTTCATTACACGTAGTACACACAACCAACAACAAAGAGCATATATATCAACCAAATGCTACATTTACAGAGAAAACTATATTAGTAAATACTTAGACTTCTTATAATGGAGTTATAAAAAAATTATGATACTAAATCTTATAGATATATAGCATATTTCAAGAGCATGAAGAAAGTTAAGGTTCCACCATAAAATCAATTAGTAATATAGAGATTAGTCAACTACTATAAGCACATGCAAGATTCATTATTTTCCGATGTGGGTCAGCTCTCAACAAGTTTTCTCATGTGTCGTGATTTTTTTTCAAGCCTAACATGTGAATAACACAAGAGTAATGTGTAGCGCATGTGGCCATTAGACTTCACACATTGACAATCTGCTCTGATACTAGAAAAAAATTTGAGGTTCTACCATAAGACAAATTGATTTTATGGAGAACTGCTAAAATTTCCAATAATAATAAGAAGAAATGAGTGAAATGGTATAATTTCACACATCCATAGTCACACATGCAATTTATACATTTTTTTTTCTTAAACAAATGATATTATCTACACTGAAAAAGTGAGAGAGTGGTTTAGGCTTCACACTGAGCTAGCCATAACAATGTGGTTTAAATTCGCTTTTGGCGAAAACAAACCTAAAACCTTATACTTACAAATGAAGTAAAATATCATTAGACCGTAGTGCTAACTAGCAATATTTGCTCATCTTATTCACGCATGTTTGGTGTAATATTGAGAGTAATTTCAAATGCGTGATGCAAATTTAATGAAGAATTTTTATTATAATTCTAGAATAATAATCATACATTTCTCATTCTCTGTTTTCTTTTTTATTATAGAATAACGTAAAACAATTATGGGAGAATTAGAATTAGACGTCTGATTTTAGAATTTTTTAGACTAAACATTTATGCTTTTTGAGTTTTTGATTAAGCTTTTGAAACATTTGATTAAAATAATCTGACTTGAGCTACTTCAAATTAATTGAAATTAATTTACATTTAAATATCTGCTATATATTTTAAATAATTTCAACTATATTTAAGTCTAAAAATTTAAACTTTTGAAATCTAAATGTACACACACGCCGTTTGACGTACCAATCCCGAATTAAAGTGTACCCAATTTTAAACTATATTAAAATGAATATTCATCTTTTTGGAATGTTTAAAAATATGGTTGATTAATACACAATGCTTTAGATAGTCTTTTTTTTTGGTAGATAAGTCTCTGGAACAACTTTTAGTTGATCGGGGGTTAAATCCTAATTATTGTAGATAATGCTAAATAATAACGATAAATCATATAAATTTGAATTAACAAAAAGGCTATTGTCCGTTGATTAATGACTCTTTCTATAACAAAAATTAATTAATTAAAGTAATTTAAACTTTGACATTGTTAACGACTCTTTCTACAAAAAATAATAATAATAATTAAAATAATTCCTCATTATTAAGACAAAAACTAATAAAACTTATGTTTTGAAAACAAATGTACCAAAATTTCAAATGTACCAAGAAGCCAAATGGACCAAAAATTCAAATGTACCAAATAACTAAATGTACCATTATAATCAAACATACCAATATAACCAAACGTACCTAACAATGAGTTTTGTTACATTCTATTTAATTTACTAAAATAAATATTTTAATAAAAAAATAAAAAAAATTAAATCATCATAATAAGATATGCATAAAAATAGGAGAAAAAAAAAAGAAGGAATGCTAACGTGAATAGACGTCTAATGAAATAAAATTAAAGTACCAAAATTGTAGGAAAAATGTATAATCAAATTTGCAAAAAGAATAGATGTTTAGTCCATGAAATTTAAAAACGATGTGTCTATATCAAAACGTCCCTTATAATTATTTTGTGGAGTCAATAACAATTTCATTTTAAAATACTTAATATAAAAAAGTTTACATGTAATGGAGTAACGGTCAATTGAGCATTATAGAGAAGGGTGATGTAATCTGTATATTTCTTTTTACCTTTCATATACACTTCTCAATTTTTAATCGCCGGTTTGAATGAATTAAAAAATAAAAATTTACATAAAGTGTATGAGAAGGGTAATCATCTTTCCACGTGGGTATAGATTTAGCATGAATATTTGAGGTTGAGGTGGGGAGCTAGAGAGCATGGCCCTTCTTTGGTAAAAACTGAGCTTTTGACATCCGGCGGAAGGAGAGAGAAAAACAAAAAAAAGAAAAGGAAAGAGTCAACTTGAAGGATAAAGCACTGGGCTCGAGAGTGAAAGAAAGACTCATTGAGACACAATAATTGGGACTTCCACATACATAAATTCATCATCTCCAATTATTTTCTTTCTTTCTTTTTCCCGGAATCATTCTCAACCCTTTTACATTGATTATTGCCCCCATTTTACATCATAATTTATAATTAACACAAGTCCGGAGCGGATTCAAATTTGAATAAACGACACTGACACAATATTTTGGCGGACAAAACTTGATAATAAAAAAGGTGTGTATATAACGTTACTCGTATGATGATTAGATGATGTAAATCAGCTCAACTTAAGATTGTTTAAAAATAATTTTTTTTAAATGTACTTGTATTCAAAAGCACTTTTGCTAAAAGCATTATTGCTATAAGCATAACAAAGTTTGAAGAAATCATTAATTGCTTTATGCAAATGCATTTTAAAGTACTTAATAAATATTGATGGATAACTTATGAACACACAAGTTGTTCAGTAACCGTGAACGCTTTTATCATTTTACACCGAATGTTATTGAAAGCACTTCTAATTGTCTAAAAAGCATTTTAACATTCTTATAAGCGATTCCAAACAAACCTTAGTTCCTTGTCAAAGATCCCCATTGCCTCGGGCCCTCAGTCTACTTTTTCTACCCTATTTTTTGGGGTATTTCTTTGACTTAAATGCAGCTTAATTAATTTGATCTAAATATATTCAAAGTAGAGCTAATAAACATTGATGGATATTTGGAGCTTTTCTTTGTTTAAACGGGCCTCACTTGCCCGAGTCAAGTCAGCGTACGGCGCGACTGCGGCTAAGGCGGCCGGAGTCCGTACTTTTTTATATCAAAATAATTGAAATCCAATAATTAGGGGGCACTAATTTGGGAGGGTTCACGTGATCGTCTTTGATGAAAAGGCATTTTAATCTTTATCAACCCCGCGTTTGATCCAATGCTTTCTGTTGCTTCCACTCATGGTAATTAGTAATTACTTGGTAATATATATTTTCCACTCACGGTTATTTATTGGTAACCCATGATTTCTTGTACAAAACTCCTACTACAAGAACACTTTCAAAGGTTGTAGTTTTACATGGTGTTTTACTATCTGCCGGTTGCGGCGGGGCATGCTCTACTAACCTGAAGGCTCGGACAAAACTTAATTTGACCTAAAGGTGACAATAAATCATTCACGCACTTGATTCATCTTTTACGTAATTAATCACTTTCATATATTGCTTAGCTAAAAGTTAAAAGTGTTGAGAGCAAATCCCATATCAAGAAAATGAGGGACCTTGTGTATACTTATAAAAGATTGGGCTACTCCCATATTGATAATTGGTTTTATTGTGGAGCCTCAACTTTATTCATATTATTAAAGCAGTTTGTCTTATGTGTGAAGCTCAACGGCTACGCGTAATTCACGTCACTTTATTTGCTTCTAAGATATTGAGCTACTTCCCATATTACTAATTAAATTTATGGTGACCCTCAACTTTCTTCAGAAAACACAGCTAATCACCAATAACAATTACATAACTGAATTTATAAGTTGTTGATTGTCTTGGTAGATAGAACTTCTTCATCATTCCACGGCATTATGAATTCAAACTTTTCCGTTTTCTTAACCTAATGCTAATAATCACCGACTAATTGAATGAACTGTACGAGAGTTACCATGAAATGTAACATTAGCTATGACATTTTGATGTTTCATAAAACTTTAGGACATTTTATATTTTAAAAACAAAAGAAAAAGAAAAGATACCCTTCGGCTTCAATCGAGGAACCATATAGAACATAAAGTAATATGACAGTGATTAATTGTTTTATTGTATTTGCTAGTGAGGTAGTAACATATAAATTTTTTATCATTCATAGATCTGTACATTTTAAAATTTAAATCTTTATATAACCTTTGTGTCTCATTGGTTTTTTGGTATCACCTTTGTGTCTCTTCTGTCCATATATTTTTGTGCAAAAAAGTACTATTCAAATACAGACCTCTTTGCGCCACTACCCAAAAAGTTCATGCACCAAAACAGTAGGATTGAAACTCAAGGGGCGACAACATTATAAAACTCAAGCATTTAGGCTATGATTTAATCCCATGATTTAATCCCATATATATATATATATATATATATATATATATATATTGACTCAATTGCAAACGTTTGCTAATACATACAATATTGTGTCCAGCTACAATGTTGGACACCACATGTCCTCAATTCAATTTCTAATGCTGGTAAATTATATGATGGTGATTAGAGAAGTCTGAAATGCATTTATAAGTCTTTCTAACTGCCCGAAAAAGTAAATTATAGTGACGAAGCAATCAACTGGTCAGTTAATTATTTAAAAAAAAGGTTGGACTTGAACACAATCACATTGACTATAGCAGCAACTACAATATCTTTTTACAACTAAGTCCGAATCTTGTTTTTACTCGAAGAAAAATTCAAATCTCAAATCCCGTAATTTAGATTAGGGTATAATATTATTCGGAAAATTAAAATCGATTATTTTGATCAATGTTATCGATGAATGTACAAAATCGGATTGAAAAGAAAAGAAAAAAAAATTGGTGCCTTGCTGGCATATAACCATCATGGAGCTGGGGAGCATATGTACTACAGTACATAGGAACAGTACTTCCAGCCTAACTCTGTTAACTATTGCCATCAGAGATGTTGACCTTTTATTACAACCTCGTTAAATAAATCACAAAACACCAAAATTTGTATAAATTTGTCAATCACAAAATGATTACGCGAAGAATTTTTAGTGAAATACGAGGCATCCAACGGCGTCGAAACAAATACGCCCCTAGAATTTCGTAAACCTCGATCTAAAATTCGTTACCCAAAAAATAAGATGATTTCTAGGGTTTATCAGAAACTCGTTGGATAATATAACGGGCGCATGAAGTACACGTGGTGTTTAGATATAGGTCTGTCAATGTCATGCAGTGTGAGGCTGTATGCGAATGTGATATTGGAAATGGCTAGAAAACACAAACTACATATTGTATTATTTAGATGTGTTTGTGTTTTAAGAGAGAAACGTGCTAAAAACAGGTTTATAGCTATTGTGACGTCATGATTTAATAATGATAATTATATTAAATCGAAAATTCACCAGATAAATTATAATTTGAATATACTAGTACAGGTTAACCAAATTCCTACCGAGATATAATGTTCTTTTTTTTTGGAGGGGGGGGGGGTGGGGAGATTGAGAAATGAAATGGGTAAAAAATTTAATTACGGGGATTGGTCAGAAAAAGTAGTAAGCGGGTTTTCCGGTGCAATGACGAATAAGCAAAAGCTGATACAGCGACATGTGGATGAACGAGGACCGTCCAGTGAGGATACGTGACTGGGATCGAGCCGTGGGAAGGTTCATTGAACTGGAAGAAGGACTCGCAGATGGTTTAGTCGCTCACTGTCCCTCGCCCTCTCACCAAAACTCGCACACCGTGGACAGGTTTAGAGAGAGAAAGTAAGGGAGGAGAGAGAAAAAGAGAGGCAAGTTGGGGCAGTTGTCTTAATGAGGAGGGAAGGGAAGGAGCAGAGCAGAGTGGGTGCAGTTTCCATGGCGGCGTTTGCAGGGCTCTAATTCCGTGCCTTTATTGTTATTGCGGCGAGCTGCACGACAACACCTCCAGAATTCATTTCTAAACCCTTCCAATTACTCACCCTACCCAACCCCAACAAAACCCAAAAAAAATTTCCCTCCTTAATATTCTCCCTAGTTCTTAGTATTCTTACCCTAACGCTAAAATATTCCCAAGAATTGCCCCTCAAAAAGCTGCAAAAAACTACCCTGTAAGGAGATCGCTGAGATTAATTTAAAACACAGTGGCACAGTAGTAGCGCACAGATAAGATCGCAAGGTCAAAAAAGGAAACCCAGGTTGTGGTTTAATTAATATGGATTTGTACCCAAAATTGAGGTTATCAGAAAAATGGCTGGCTTGTTTTGCTTAGGAGGGAGGGATCAAAGTCCGAACAGCCGCGGCAAACAAGAGGGAGAGAATCAGAGCGGAAGAGTGGGAGGAGTAGCAGCGGAAGCGGCGGCAGGAGGAGGAGGAGAAGGGAACTTGTATTTGTACAGATCAACAGGCGAGGCGCAGACCGAGATCTACAACAAGGGGTTTGAGATATGGCCGTCGCAATACCAGCCACACCAAAACTTGAACTACTACTCGTTTGGAGTGGATCCTAGCTACAACAGTAGACACTTGGACAACAATAACGACGGCGTTTCGGCGGATGATCTATCGGCAGGGTTGAGGCTGACGGTGATGAGGGGAGGAGGGTTAGGAAGCAGCGGCGGCGGCATGAACTGTCAAGACTGCGGGAACCAAGCGAAGAAAGACTGTCCGCACCTTAGGTGCCGGACCTGTTGCAAGAGCCGAGGGTTTCAGTGTCAAACACACGTGAAGAGCACGTGGGTTCCCGCCGCGAAACGACGGGAGCGGCAGGAACAATTCTCGGCCTTACAACAAAACCGAAACCAGCAAGAACAGCAGATACAGTTTCGAGGTGAAAACCCCAAAAGGCAGAGAGATAACTCTCTTGCCTGCGTTCGTATTCCTTGCGACACGTCAGGTAAAACTCTTGTAGCTTTCAATACAAACAAATATATATATAAAAATTGCACCAAAGCTTTTTCTTTAATTATAAATTATAAACAAATTTTTTTAGCAGGCAATCTACTGAAATTCCGGAATCAATCGCTTGACATTATTAAGAATTTTGAAGAAACTTTGTTGCTTATTAACCACAGTATATAGTAAGACGTAGATCTTGCTCCCAGTGTGAATCCCAGGTCGAGGAATTAAGGGACAAAATTAAATCTAAAATTTCATTAGGAATTTTTTCTGCCATCGAATCCGATATGGATCGTTTTCGTGGGGGAATATAGTGAGCTCCATCGGATCCACACCGCCACCCACTCTCAATGCTTTTCTGTCCATTCTTCTTCTTTCACTGTTTGTTAGTAAACCTGACGAAGAAAAAGTCCCATGAATTTTCTTCGCCACAATCTGCATATATTTCCGTTTTAGTTAACCCTTATAATTATAAAAAAAATGAATCGTTATTTATTTTTCTCGTTGTTGTGGTGGAGAACAAATTCTAGGGTTGGAGTTGAATCCATTTCCGCCAGAAGTGAGCTCACCGGCGGTGTTCCGCTGCGTAAAAGTAAGTGCAATGGACGATGTAGATGAGCAATTCGCGTATCAAACGGCTGTCAACATCGGAGGGCATGTGTTCAAGGGACTTCTGTACGATCAAGGCATCGATGGTCAGTATTACCCGAGTTCTGGAGGAGGAGGAGGAGGAGGTGAGAGCTCCTCGGGAGGTCAAGGTACTAGTCACGATCATCACCAAGAGGAAGGAGGAGGTCATCCACATCATCATCCGCAACATAATCTTGTAACGGTCGCGGCTGCCGGCGGGACCTCTGGCAATCCGTCTACCACGTTGCTTGACCCTTCTCTCTTCCCAGCTCCACTCAATGCTTTCATGGCTGGTACGCAATACTTTCCGCCTCCGAGGTCTTGAAAACCAAAACCCAAAACCCCAAAAAAAAGGCAGTATTTGACTTGCTTGTTTCCTTTTAACCAAAATCTCTTATTGTCAGCTAGCTACTACCTTAATTAGTCTAGCTGATGATGTTAATTGTTCTGATTATCATGGTTTTAAGTTTCTTAATTTAAACCCATGCACTCAAAGTAGAACTAAGCGCAATAGCGTTCTAGGATTCATATAGCCGATTCCACTTAGTGGGAAAAGGTTTTGTTATTGTTGATGTTGCACTCAAAGTAGAAGAAGACCCGCTAGCTGGGGTGGAAAATTGGATCGAGACGTCGATTGATGAACGACGAGGACAATATATATTTGGATGGACTGGAATGTTTGGTTTTGTTCGAATTTCAGTTCTGATTTTTCATCGTTAATTATTTTGACGAGGATAACTCTTATCGATGATGATGACGATGACGACGACTCGTTAATGATCTAAATTAAATTAGAATTAATCTAAATTAATCATTTGTTCATCGTGCTTTTCTGGGTGTGGTTTGATTAACTACTTGTTTTGTGCGGCATGCATTTGAATAGGTGCGCATTGCATATAAATTGTTTGTTTATGAAAATGTTTAGGTTATGTTATATTTGGTTGACCAGTTTAATTATTTTAATTAAATCTTAGTCAGATTAGTGATTAGATGAGAGTTGTTATGATATCTGGGTTTGAATTTTGATGTTGAATTCGCTTTCTGAGTGGTGTTGAACTCGAAGCCGCTTTTTTCCAGCTTATCCGTTCCCTTGCCGGATGAATAACTAGGTTTCGTGTTTGGTTACCCAAACAATATTCTGAATTTAATTTCGTTCCTGTTTTCTTTTCGGTCCTACCAAATCCATCAAGTTCTTCAAAACAAAAAGAAAGGGAAAAAGATAGGATGAAATGGCATGGAAAGTCTAGGTCTAGAAAAATACTCCCGTTAAACTCAAAAGTTCAAGGTCTAGGTCTAGAAAAATCCATCAAGTTCTTCAAGACAAAAAGAAAGGGAAAAAGATAGGATGAAATGGCATGGAAGGTCTAGGTCTAGAAAAATACTCCTGTTAAACTCAAAAGCTCAAGGTGATAGCGTCCTAATTTTATTCGACAATAATGTTTTGATCCAATAATACACAATATTATATAATAAAAAAACTTACATAAGTCAATAGTTTATTAAGTCGCAACGCCACGATGACAGTGAATTCGACCCCTTCTCTCTCTTTTGTGTGTAGATGGTATGTTTAAGATGAGCCTAAATCCATTAATTAGTTTGCTACGTAAAAGGATAATTGTAAAGGCATTAACGCCAACTACTTGCCCGCAAAACTGCAAAATTTGGGCACTTGAAATTGACAAGCGTGGATCGATGTGACATGCATCTGCAGCCAGCTTGATTGCTGGGCATTAGCTCATAATGCTTAATGCAGCTCAAACTCTGCAAGTGTGTGCATGTGATGTGTTTATATACACATATATGTATGTATATGTGTGTGTGTGTGTATATGTATGCATGCTATATATAACTATATAATGGGGATCATATATGTATAGGCTGAGGTACAAAAATAGCATGCATGATTCAATAGGATCTTTTAATGACGCTTCCCTAGACTGGTACATTCGGTAAGCACGAAAGAAACATAAAGCTTCCCAAACTTCCTTAGTTTTGTATAATTTCTCTGACCCTAACATGTTCAACCTCATCCTCCACCGTCGGATTAAACCGTTGTCTTGTTATATATACGTACACTTTGTTATGTAGTCATTTGTTTATGATTTTTTTTTATTCATAAACCATTATTCATTTGTTATGACTTCTCATTATTACACTATTATCACCACTACCAACCTAATTTCTATATTATGGTGATATCAAATTAAACAGATCTTGACGAGTATTCATTAACAACTCAATGGATTGATTTGCCACCTCTAAGCATGCATATATAATTGGTAGCATTTAGAGGTCATGATAAAGAAAACAAATATTCTTAATTATTTAGGGGGGAAGTACAAAGTAGACGTGGGCGTAGCTGCAATGGCTAAAAAAGATGTGCTTTCTCATGGAATCCTCTCACTTACAATTTAGATGAGTTTTGAATTGAATATCGCTTGTATATAACAAAATAACCAGAAAGTAATTTTCACACTCTTTTTATCTTCGTGCGCTTTTCTCTTTCTCTAGTCTCGGAATTGAGTCAATCAAAACAACGAATAGAAACAATTGATGGAGCGAGGACAAAGGGGGAGTGGCAGCTCACTTAAAAAAAGGGTAGTAGGATTTTTATGCGTACAATATTATGGTGTGGAAAGGTTCCTTTGCAATTGTCTGGTTTATGCGAGCAGGATTTATATGATATGAGAATGTTCCGCGGATGTTGCCTCTTTGTATCTATGACTACGTAGAAAAAGTCAGGTATATAATTATACTGAAAATTATATGGGGTCCGACCATGTTTGAGGAATTAGTTCTCGCCTATGTGTGGAAGATACTTTGGATTCATCCAAAAAATTATATGGTGAATTCCTTGTTCTTTAATTATTAAATCTTAATGATCATTTATGTTTAACTATAATTTAATGATTAGAAATTTATTGAAAATCATCTCTGTAAACCCTAGAACTAGTTTTAAGCTGGCAGTCTCACTTTATGCATCAAGAAAAAGTTGAACCTGAGCTGTTGACCCCTCCTGTTTAGCATTTGACCGGTCATAATAAGTTAGCTCAGCAAAATGAGGAGAAAGAAAGGTTCTTTCATGTATAACCTAAAATGTCAAATCTAAGGTTATATATGGTGAATTCGGAGATCGCCGAATCTTTTTTGTGAGAATTTTAGAAATTTGAAAATTGTGTCCACTTATCGTATATTGTACGGTCAAAAATTATTTTAAATATTTTTGTTTAAAATTAAACACAAACAATACATGATAAAAACTGACCGTACGATGTACGATGAACAAACACAATTCACAAATTTTCAGAATCTTTTTTGAAATCCTCATAAAAGGATCCGAAAAGTACGTTGTTGGATACATGTATATATACATATATATATATATATATATATATATATATATATATATATATCACACACATATGCATATATTAAAAGAAAAACTAACTAAAAATTCAAAAAAGTTCTCTTTTAATAAAAAGTAATTTTTAAATGTATAATGAGTAGTACTAAAAAAATGTAAAAATGTGATTTTTTGTTAAAAATGAACAATACCAAAAGTGTTTTGTTAAAACTCTAGTTGAAAAGAAAACTAAAGAAATATCTATGATTTGACGGTGGAAGGAAATATCTATGATTTGTTAAAACTCCCATTCAAATGATCAGTCAAACAACCGTGGAAGGAAATATATATGATTTGACCTCCCAAATCTCGCACGTCAAGATTTTTAATTTCTGAAATTATAAAAAAATGGTGGGTAGCCTCACTAGTCACCACATATAAAATCATCCTTCATCCCTCTGTGTGTGTGTGTACGTTAACAGCTAGTCGATGAGGAATAAGAACGGTTCAATGATTATCTTTGATTAACCGATATATTCTACGTTAAACTTATCTTAGCTACAAGATGATGATTTCAAGAAAGAATATATTGTTCAAATCAACTCGGCTAAGTTCAGATTTATACCAAGGGGTTAGTTTGAACATGGGCTAAGCCGTCTTACTGTTACAACAGTCTACCTTTCAAACGCTCAAATCAATTAGAGAAAACTAAACTTAATTAGCCCCCAAAACTGATATCAAGATTATCTAAACTAATGAACTAATCTAGTATTTGGAACTTCCTCTCTGGCTGTGTTGTGTCGTTTTCAAGATCACCGAAATTAATTGTACTTGAAAACATTGACACATGAGTATTGAACAAATAAACAGTATTTGCGTGGACCCACAGAAGTTGAATGAAGGTTTGATTTTATTATTTTTTATTTTAACAAACAATCTTATCTACATTAATATGAAAGTGGTAGGCTTAGCCTCACAATAAATTAGTAATAATGTAGTTCAAATTTGTCTATGGCGAGAATCGAAACTAAAACCTCTAATTTATAAGTGAAGATAAATAGTATTAGACCGTAGTACTAATTGACTTAGACGAAAGACTTATTCGTGCGGCTAATTACTTTGTCATTTGAATTCTCCGGGTGTCTTTCTTTCATGACTTTATTGACCTAAAACTGCACTACTACTACTATATATGCAATCAATCACCCTTATTTTCTGGCTTTGTGCTCAGAGTTATCAGATCACGAGTCAGTTAGTAATAGAAACCACTGGATGCGTGGGAGTAAAATTCTCTACTTTTGTATTTGGAGACGGATTGTCTGTCTTTCTCTTCTCATACTCTCTTCATGTCTTTCTATTTTGTACAGTTAAACCATATCATTATTTTATATTAATTTTTTAATAAAGATAATAAGACAAAAAGTAATATGAATATAAAATGTTGACTTGACTTAACCGTGACTGCACAAACAAGAGGGCATAGGGAGGGTATGGGAAGGGAAGGGCAAACAATCCATCTCTTTTTTATTTTTCTCATTTCCTCTCACAATTTGCTCTTTGTCTTTTTTTTTTCAATAAAAAAAAATTAGTAAAAGATATTGAAATAGGTTAATCTTATACGTTCAAATAAGAAAAGGAGAAAAAAAAATGATTAGGAGGAAAGATAATTCTACTCTATATTGGGGTATTATATATAGAACATAAGAAAAGGGCGTCGAGTTTGAGTACAAATTAAGATGTGAGAACATTACTTTTGGAAACTTACCAAAATTACTTCTTGGCACATCGAGTTAAGTAATTAACAAACCCAATGGAATATTATAGAGTTAACCCGTGTTTAAGGCCAATAAACTGCAATAGTTGAGGGGGTTATTATATAAATACAGATTAACGCACAGTGGATTAACTCACGGTGGATTAAAGCAAACAAGGATCCGGCAAGGGGGTTGTAAAAAATCATAAAGGCAAGAGTGATCACATTGTAGCTAGGGAACACGAAATGGGCATGATATCGAGTTGTAGCTCTCTGCCATGTGCGCGTTCTCTCCATCTCCTCCAGATCCTTCTTGGTGGATGGAGAAAACCCTAGCAGGCTAGCAGTTTTTATGAGATCAAGTATTATAAATGTAGCTGGCTAGGGTTTATCATTTCGTCTGTTGAGGTTCCACTGAAAAACTAATTAGCAATATGAAAAGCAGCAAACCTCTTATAAGCCTTTTACAAAATTTATCTTTTTACCGATTTAGAATTCTTTTATCTTCGCATACTCACACTAATATACATATATTATGGATTATTGAATTGGATTCTCTTATGAGTAGAAGCTTAGGTGCTTGTTGACCAGAGTACGTGAGCCGTTAGATCAAATGACTCAAATTATTATAACTTTTAGAAAAACTCTCTATTTATAACCGTTTAATCAAAATTCAATGGTCTATGTGCGCTAGTAAGGAAGCTCATGAGCTTATGCTCAGAAGAAGATCCAATTCTCTTGATTATATATATATATATATATATATATAGAGTGTGCAGGGCTAGGCGGAGCATTTAGAGAGTAGGTTGCGGCCAGGCCGCATGCGAACTGCTGTTTAGCTAAAACGGTGGTCCAAAACCGTATCATCCGCGTCTGCTACTGCTACGTATATATACCTGCCACTGCTAGGGTTTCTGTTGCAGTCACTGTGTGACTGTGAGTGTGTATATATATATATATATATATATATATATATAGTCTGCATATTTATTTGGAGGTGGATTGTCTGCCTTCTTCATTCTGTGCCTTTCCGTACTCTCTTGTTTGTGTCGTCACAGTTAAGCCATGTCAACATTTTATATTACTAATCATTTTTGTTTAATTATCTCTATAAAAAATAATATAAAATATTAATATAACTTAACTGTGACTACACAAAATATGATGTCACGAAAATGAAGAGGCCATACAATCCTCCTATTTATTTGCGGTGCTACTGCTAATCCTTGTGATTGTCCTTGTTTAAAGAAGGCCATAATGTCTGCCACGATCCTCAATCCGGCCGGCCCTGACTCCAAGGCATACTACTTTCGTTTTTGCATTTATTTACTATTTCCACAATTCTACTTTAATACAAATGATATTCTACGTTAATTTAGCGACGATAATGTTTTAATTTTGGCACGTAGTAAATTGAATAATAACGCCTTCGGGCAATCCACCACTTACTTTTGTAACTCTATTTGGAGGCCAAATGAAAAGATCAGTTTTTGCTTTTTAATAATTTTCACACACGTTTTTTAACTTCTCACATACATATCTTAGTTTCTGGTCATTGAAAACAAAGAATGATATTAAACAACGGTGTATAAGATGACAAAAGTAGTGTGTGTTTATCATTTTATTTTCAAACAAAATGAGATAACTTAATTTGATCTAAACTACAGAGAACGAAACTTAATTTCATGCAGACAGAGATTTGCTAGTCTAGCCAAATTGTTTACTTTACGCCTACCTACATGTTTGGACGAAGGACTTCAAAACTCTAATAGTAACTTTCGACACACAACTGTCAAAATTGTATTGCAAGAACACTACTAAACAACTACAAATACTGGACACAAATGTTAATAAAATGTAATGCATCAACCATTCGAAGTTTCTGTTTTTATATCTTGTAATGTATTACAAATAAATATATGTTAAGACGTTTAATCAAATTCCTTTTTCGACTTTTGGGTTGAATTTAAAGCCTCTTATCCTATGTATCATAAAAATATATTAATTTTTCTTTTAGAGTTTTCTAAAATTGATAGTAAAAGTCTAGTTTCAGAATAAGATCATGGGTACAAAATTCATCTAAATAATAAGAAAAAATTTAATACACAAGCATCAAGGAAAAAGCGCACTACTTTAGTCAATTTGACTAAGCCCAAATCTATTATTGTTGAAATGGGTGTGATATTCACACACCATTTTTTATTTCTCCCACGTATTTTTGGTTTTCAACGGTCAGATCAGATAAATTGAAGAAGATAAACGAACAGAAATTAACAAGAGGTATGTAAAAAGTAAAAAAGAGTGTATGAATAACACACATTATCTTCTCTATGTTCTTCGGCACTATAGCAACAAAATATTTAAAATTTTAAAGTGTAACCAATTGTAGTGGGCCTGGAGCCTACTAATGGAATTAATGCGAAAGTCCCATTTCGAAGAGGTTTTAAAGCCATGTAGTTGAATTTGGGCCGCCCCGACGTCGACAATTCCAAATGATCTTCCATGAAGCGCTGCGTTTCAGCTGCGCGAGTCAGAGTTAAAACGACGCCGCAAGGTCAAGTGCTAATGGCACATTTACGTACCCGTAATCGGAATCAATTTACGGAATTGGATTCCGATTACGGGACACACCTTTGTTTTCGTAATCTTTGGGAATAAAAAAAACATGTGGGGTCCACATGCATTAAGGAATCCAACTCTTTATTTTGGAGGAATTGGACTCCCTACATGAGGGAGGTATTTCAATTTCTTGATACTTGAGAAATCCGGAATGGATTTCTTCTACCAATTATGCCCTCACTTGTTTCTAATTATCCCAACATTGCCCTTCATTTGACACTCATTATGTCATCTTTTAATAAATAAATAAATAAAACCTATTTATATATTTTTATATAGATGAATTTTATTATATAAATTTTATTAAAATTTTAATTAAATTAATTAGTATGAAAATAATTTATTTATGTAAGGACAATTTAGTAATCAACTTAGTTTTTATTCCGATTGAAGTGAATTAGTAAACAACTTATATGGATTAACATCATTCCTGCCATATTTCATAAATAAATAAAACCTATTTATATTTTTTTATATAGATGAATTTTATTATATAAATTTAATTAAGAGTTTAATTTAATTAATTAGTATGAAAATAATTTATTTATGCAAGGACTATATAGTAATCAACCTAGTTTTCATTCCGATTGAAGTGAATTAGTAAACAACTTATCTGATTCTGATTCCACCTCATTTCAATTCCTCCTCAATCAAATTCTTCCTCAATTTAATTCTTCTTAATTTGATTACAGATTAGTAAACGCGCCATAAAAGGTTTGAAAAAAATGAAATATAAGAAAAAGAAAAAGTTAGACGTTAGATGAACCCGGAGAGAAAAATAGATTTGTAAAAATATATCAGGAAAATGGGGACGACGGAAGCGGCGGGAGGAGGATGTTGTTGTCGTCCAACGGTGGATCTGCTGCGGTCAGAGCCAATGCAGTTGGTGCAACACATGATTCCGATCGAGTCGTCTCGCCACGCCATCTCCTACGTAGGGCGATCTCGGCCTCTTTCAATTCAAAGACATAATCGTTGCACTTGCATTTCCTCTTTCTCTTTTGAATTTTTTGTTTTCAATTTTATGCGAAAACGAGGCCGTTCCAGCGAACATACGCCACTCAGGTGCGTTGATTTTATTTTATTTTTTGCTAACGAATTAATTTAATTTCATACGATATGAATTAATGTGTTAACAGAAAGTAGTTGCAGGTCGAATTTGGAAATCGACCATTAATTGCCGTGGATTCTGCGGGGGGGTTTTTTTTTGGTCAAAAGCACTTTTTATTACAAGAAAAACTTTACAACCTGACAAGACCCACAGCTAACATATTAACATCCAAAAAAAGGCCACAAGAGAACGACACATCACAAAAGCCAACATACAATTAGGCGCCAGAGATCGTCCCAAGCCATCTCCTTCGCTGTCAGAGATCGTCCCAAGCCATCCAATTCCTCTTTCACAGGTAAGCGATACCACGTCAAATGCCACATCAAACTCCAATCTACTTCCCGAGCACAACCGTATAGTAAGGATAGTCGGTAACCAAACGAGAGAAGCCAACTGTCGAGATGAAGTCCGTGGAGATCTATGAACGACACTGCCGATAAAGGCAGATAACAAGGAGAAAGTGGTAGTGTTGGAAACACCCGAGCTAGTGAAGCCACTGTAACTCTACACACAATCTCAGTAGGTTGTATGGCTGAAGATTGGAATAAGGCTGAACACATAAGATAGATACTATCTAGGAAAGAGAAACCGGACATATCAATATAACAACCGAGACTAAAAAACAGTATAAGTAAGGAAAATAGACCATAAGGAAAGAGAGAGGAGGACGATGACCGACCCAGACTGAAGCTAGGGTTGGTGCCACTGATTTTACTGAAATTTAAAGGCCTTACACGAAGGGGTGAGAAAAACTCTGAAAAAGAGAGTACGACTCTCACTAGAGAGAGATGAAAATTGCTAGTTGTATTTGATGAACCTTTTTTTTTTTGCCGTGGTTTCTGCGGTTTTGTGAGGAATTTTGCAAAAAAATTGGTTGATCTTAAAATCTTGTTTGTCGATTTGAAATTTACATGAACTTTTTAAAAATAAAAAATAAAAGGGAACAATTGTGGCAAGCTACAATTATTCATTATTTTTTGGAGCCGAAAAGACTCATAGAGGCATAAGAAATTAATGCCAATGAACCACTGAGACGGGTGTCATAAGGCAGGTACCCTATGAACCATTTGGGCCATTGACTCCGTTGTCGAGGCCCATTATGTAACCGCCATGTTTAGCAGATTAACCATGAAATTCGGGCTATGTAATAAAACACAGGGCCTCTTAAACTTCTTATGAACATGATGGTCCACGTAAATCATGCTTGCTGGATTCAATTTCCCTTTTTCTCTTTCTTTTCGAGAGGAATTCAAGATTAATATGCTTGCTTGCTCAATTTAGAAATTTATAAATAAATAAATAAATGTAAGAAAGAATGGGTATTGAGACCATGTTCAAATCTTGTGCGCTACTTTTCTCCTTAATAAAAAAACCACACTAAGGATAAATAAGTCAAAAGAATGCGTGTCAGTTAAATAAATAAATCACAAATAAGCCACAAAAAATTTTCGGTATTGAAGGAAAGAGAAAAAAGAAAGCGTATAAGATTAACTATCTGCCATATTTAATCCGATTTTAACTTTTCAGGTATTGAAGCTTAAATAAATGCGAAATAATAGTATTAACAATCCTGTCATTTTCAAGAAAGAAGCAAAAAGTAAAATTGAACTTAAATCATAACAAGCCCTTTTTGGGAGTGTTGACACCCAACAAAATTGAAACTTTCTGGATTTGCTGTACTTTTTTCAGTTCACAACTTTCTTTTTCTCCATCATAGCTTTTGGTAACAAATTTGGTCACTTCACCATTTTTCTTTCTTATACCAAAAGACATTCCTTTTCTCACCACATAAAATATAAAAAAGATTACAGTCACAAAAATTGACTCACCAAATTTGTTTGCCGTCCACGCAACAACGTGTCAACACTTAAAATTTAGTGCACAAATTTAATGTTATGCTAAGACACTATATTATACCATATCTCGACCAGAAGTTAAACGCACCAATACAAATAAGTTTAACATTTATTAGAAAACGGTACAGTGTGGTCTTCTATAATTTTCTCTTAAACATGTGAATATTGCAAAATCTTTTCAAATTAAAAAAAACCGTAAGCACTGAGGTACTCTCTCCCACCTGCACGACACGAGACACAGAGAGAGAGAGAGAAACGGCTGAGTGGGTTGGCACGTGCCCTAATGCCCCACCCAACTAAACCCCTAAAACCCCGCCTCTTTAAAATCTCAGTCACCTGAGACCCCGGCGCCGTGCCCCCCCCGCTCGATTCGCCGCCGTCCACGTTTCACAAAACCTCTGTAAAATCCTTTCCTTGTACGTTTTGTGTTTCCCTCAGAAACCCCTTCAGCCGCCACCAAGGCCTTCTTCCCTCCGCCTATTTTCGTAATTTCCCCTTTCTTCGAGCTTTTTCCATGCTTCCTTGAACAAGCACGCTCTCTAGATAGAGAGAGAGAGGCTGGCGGAGACCATGGGTGCTCTCGCTCCGTTCTCTCAGTGGATTCCGGCGGATGATATTCTGCTCAAGAAAGCTGTTGAGGTACAAATTCGGCTCTAAATTTCCTCCGTTTTTTTCGGAAAATCTGATGTTCATGCATCCTCGTAGTGTATTATTAACCTGGGTTTTTCTGGTAATTTGTTTTCGTTATACATATGATGTTTGTTTCTTTTTTTGGGTTTTCAAATTATTGGGGTTTTAGTGTGTTATGAATTCGATTTGTTTGAACAATGGATTTCGGGTTTATGTTTCTTGAATATGTTGTGGGTTTAGCTATCCTCGTACTTAAGATTGAAATTATTGAAAGAGAATCGATAAATTGGACAAATGCTAGATACAATTGAAGGTGAATACAGTTGAAATTATGTTGTTCTGTGCTAGTACAATTGTCACTGCTGGTTTTCCTGCTGAGGTAGGCTGTATCTTTGTCCGAATTAACAAGTATTCGCCTCTATTAAGTGTGTTGCGTCGGAGGGGAACTACCCCGCGTTCCCCTTTTGGAAATAAATTAGGATTTGGTAATTTTCAGAATGCCGGTTTTGATTTTGTAATTATATTTATCATACAAGGAAAGTTTATCAGGAATTTAGTGTTCTGGAAAGTTATATTCGGACTTGGTACTCTTGTGCTCTGTTTGCAGGATGGTGCTTCCTTGGAGTCACTTGCTAAAGGTGCAGTGCATTTTTCTCGAAGATTTACTGTTCGTGAACTGCAAGATCGGTGGTATTCTCTCCTGTATGATACGGTAGTTTCTGAAGATGCTTCTGCTCGCATGATTGAGTTTGAGAGTTCCACAACAACTGTTTCATTTGACAGGACAGGAAATTCAAAAGGAAAAAAATGTGAATCCGGGAAGAGAAAAGCTGAAAGTGTTCGTAGTAGTTACTATGCAATGCGTAAAAGGATTTGCAACGAGCCGTTTAATTCAATGGGCCTTAATTTTCTTGTTGCACCCAGTAATAACAACTATGATGGAAATGGAGATGAGTCTCTTTACGGAACTTACGTGAATGGAGATCCAACCTCAGCCCCTTTTGGCCTTGAGACATCAGATATGGATGCAGTGCAAAATCTGATGGATGTCGCCACTGATGATACTTTTCATATGCTCCAGAACCCAGATGGGAATGATTTTCATATGGAACAAGGTAATATACATGAAGATATTATGACATGGAATGAATCTGAGGTGGATGAATTCAATCATCCGGAGGGATTGCCAGATTGCAGCCTGTTCAATGCCGATGACATAGGAATGAAACCTCCGTTTACACTTGATCAAATTAATGGCAACGAGGGAAACATGTGCACAGAGTTTGAAGGGAACAAGGCCTTTAATTCACCTGTTTCAGACACTGGTGCATTGTTTAACAACTTGGAGTATTCATCTCCACTTCCAGCTATGCCAGTTGATGTTGATCTTAGAAAGCATGATATATGCACCAGTGATTCTTTTGAACTTTATGAAAATATTGATGTTAACAAGGCAAGAACAACAGAGAATGATGCTCATATTGGGATGGAGGTGGCCACTGAAATGCCATGCTGTGATTTCCAGAGTTCTGCAGCTCCTGTTTGTAATGAAGGTTATTTGGCTGAATTGTCCAATTCGCTTTTAAACTTTACGAATGAGGAGCTCATGCTTGTGACTGCTGATGGAAAAGATGTGATTGATAAATCTTACTATGATGGCCTGAGCTCCCTTTTGTTGAGTTCACCGAAAGATGATGTTCTTCATGAACAGACAACCATCAAAACTGAGCCAGAAACATCTGTAGCTCCAGTTATGGACTCCATGAACCCATCTAGTACGTATCCTGGAGTGGTAGATGACAATAGAGGATCCCCAAATGCTGATGAACATATAGTCTGCCATTCAGACACTCTGATGCTATCATCTTCAACAGCTTCGAACTATCGAAATCCTGAATTGAGGGATGGATTTATCTGCTGCACATTAAACACCGAGGACCCAGAAATCCCATGCAATGGTGATATTTTTCTACCAAATCGTTCATCAACTTCTGAAGGGAATAAGCCAATATCTTTGTCCACTAGTGGTTTCCCTGTTAATAAGAGAAATAATCACACAGGGCCGTGCTTTATGCATAAAGAGCGAAAAAATCTTGGAGAACCGCATAGTACCTCTCAGATTAAAGGATCACATTTCTTACAAGAAAAGGGTCGAAAATCTCCACTAGGTAATTTCGGGGTGAAATTTGAGCTGTCTGATGTCCCCATTGAGGTGGCATCTAAGGGTGCAGGTCATGTTGGTGAAGGTCTGGGCCAAATTGATTCAGCCAATCCAAGTACAAGTGTTCAACCTGGAATCCTGAAGGAAGACACTAGAGAAAGTATATCGGAAAAGCGTCTCAGTTATAACTCAACTGAGTTTCATATGGAGAACCCAGATTCTGGTGTCATTAAAAAGGAGCTTGATCCATCAGCTACAATTAGGGATGATATATCATTACATACGGAAGGGATGCCCATGTATATTGCGGAACCACAATTAAATCCCGATAAATTGGATCAGCTGGGGCTTTTTGAGAGCGATGATGATATACCATGCTATTCAGATATAGAGGCAATGGTTAGTGCTAAAATGAAAATCATCGTGTTGATAGATTTGCTTTGCTTATCAATTTCTTAGTTCATCTTATAGTTTCATTGACTTTTGTTCCACGTGCAGGTACTTGATATGGATTTGGACCCAGATGACCAGGATTTGTGTTCTAGCGAGGAAGGTAATACTTGATCAAACTATTATGCATCTAATGGCATGCTCATTACTTATTTTCTTTATAGACTTATCTGTACTTCTCTTCTGCCAATCAATTCCTCTAAAATGGTATGCATTAACGTAATCTTATCGGTACTTCCCTTCTTCTGCCTATCAAATCCTGTGATAAATGGTGTGCATTTATGTAATGAGTGTGTTTAGTTTGTGGCATTCATGCTTAACTGACAGATGATACAGCTTTCATACTAAATGATATGTTTTGAAATAGAACATTAGAACATTCCTAATCATGGAACTAATATTTTCTGTAAAGTGATTGCATCATATGTGATGTAGGTTCACTGCATACGCCTTATAAATTGTAATTTTATGCTGTTCTCTATGTGCAGTCTCAAAATATCAGAATGAGGACGCTAAGAGGAGAATCATAAGGCTGGAGCAGTGTGCTTATTCATATTTGCAAAGAGCCATTGCATCTCATGGAGCTTTTGCCATTTTGTATGGACGTCATTCTAAGCATTACATTAAGAAGCCCGAGGTATTTCGATTGCCATATGGACCCTTCTTTTCTCTTTCCCTGCTACCTGGGGTTGGTAGGTTTTCACCCCATAGCTGCATTTGGAAGTGATGTAATTATGGAGCAAGAGTTATGTGTATGACTTAATCACTGTCAAAAGGAATATTAAGGATCCATTCCATCTAGGTTTTGCTATGATGTGCAGATTTAGTCGAAAAGAAGAATTGAAAACTGATGGTCCAATAAGTCTATGTCAGACATGGATTGATTATGTGAATGAATAGCTATCTATATCTGCAGGTTCTATTGGGTAGAGCAACAGACGATGATGTTGTTGACATTGACTTGGGAAGAGACGGTCGCGGTAATAAGATCTCTCGGAAACAGGTAATATTATTGTTGACCACCTTAACATATTTATTCACCACACCAGTGATGCAATTACTTGCTTTTTCTTTCCTTCCAAAAGTTTGGAAATAAAGATTATACATACATGCCGGATAAGGCGTGGGGACAGTTTGTTCTAAGTAGCGTTCTCAATGATGTGGTAGAAAGAAATCCCTCAAGACATTTAGGATTCGCGATAGCAATGATAGGGCTGAACTTAGGTGTCTTCTGATTATGCTGTTTATGTCTTCTTGCTAACCCCAAAAATTTATTTAATTTTAATGTGTTTGTCAGGCAATGATAAATATTGATAAAGATGGATCCTTCCATCTGAAAAATCTTGGAAAGTGTTCAATCTCGGTAAATAGCAAGGAAGTAGCCCTCGGACAGAGTCTAAGCCTCAGTTCAAGTTGCTTGATCGAGGTATGTTCTTACAATTTCGTTTGCTAAAACTCTACTTTTCTTTGAATTTCTCAGCTGTTGTGAAATGTGTCTGTGAGGGTGTGCGTAAGTCTTGATTGTCATACCTCAATATCCGTTTTTATATTCCGTCAAATTTTTGGTTGGTGATCAAAATGCTCAATACATTAGTTATCTTAAGTCATTGATCGACCATGGTGTTAGATTGGGGTTTTCCTGCCGTAATAATCTCATGCCAAACACTAGAATTACACTCTAGTTTCACGTAACACATGTTTCGGGAGCTTGATCGCCTCATATTTAACGAAACGATATTCATGTAAATGATGAATCTTGCGCAGATAGGGGGAATGCCATTCATATTTGAGATGAACCAAACACGCGTGAAGCAGTATTTGGAAAGCATCCCCCAATAGCTGAAGGCGAAGAGCACCGATTGGGAATGATAGCGGAGGTGCCAAGAACGGTACAGTATTCAGAAGGTGCTAATTTTTCCTGCAGCTTCTGGGGTTCTCTAGTTGAAGCCACTTCTCTTCTGTTGTATACAATTGTCGTTGAAGAAGGTGGTCGTGGTCTGTAATTTGACAGCATATTTACGTTCTGCTTATTGTTTTTGTATTCGAACTCATAAATCAATAGGACCACAGTTTGATTTTCTTTGATTTAAGGATATACTAATCTAATCTACCACGGAGGGATTCGAATTTAAAATCTCGATTATTGAAAAACAGAAAGAAAAAAAAAATTGGGGACTTTCAAAAAGGCGCAACAAAGCTTTTCGACCTCGTTTTTCAAACAGGAAGCTTAAAGAGAAAGAGCCCATCCATCATGGCAAATATCATTTCTTTTTTAATAGAAGTACACTACTTGATGATTTCTGTAGCTGAATTCTAAAAAATAAAAATAATTTTTCCGCTGCCAGGAGTTGAACTTGGGATAACAAGTCCAATTTTTTCGGGAAACCATCCAACTTGAGTTTTGCTTCAGCAAATTTAGTTGTTATATGAGGAGTAAAAATATACTTATATTTATGCTATCTAAACGATTCAATGCTCCATTTGGATGACTCTTCTCTTCTCCCTTTGTTTATGTTACTCTCCCATACGTTTTGCCTAGTTAAAAGATATTATTAAGAGGGAGGATCATTAGCACTTTAGTTAGCAATGGTTTCTTAACTCATCAAAATGTGTAGCTATAATTTTTTTTGTCAACTTCGTCAAAATTTATTTTTATTATCAACAAAAAAAATAATGAAAATACTGTCTTATTATTTTATGCATAATTAAAAGAAAATATTAAAGTTTTAAAAAAAAACATTAAAAAAATTACAGACATTAAAGTAATTTCGCCAATAAATATTTCTTTTTTCATCCATCCACATGTAACAATAGTTTTACTCGTCCTCTTTCTTTTTGTCAATCTCTACTTTTACTTTGTTTAAAAATATATATATTTAATTAAAACTCCATTTTAATTCTTTTTTTATTAATTAAATTTATATATATTTGGGACAAAAAGACAGGCTAACCCTTGCCCCCCCCGGGAGAAATCCCTTCATACTGTCCTCAGTCCTGAGGGAATTTTTTTTTTTTTTTTGGCGAACTCCTGATGGAAAACTTTAGCCAAATTCGAGTCCTTTGCTTATGTTATCAATGACCATCATTAATTAATTAGTTTAGGTATCGTCACTACTATTAGTATTAGAGCTTCACTATAAGAAATTTTAAATTTTTGTTAAACTAGCAAGTGAATTGTTGTATATGTGCATCGTAGTAAATACTATTTGTTTATTATTTTTTATTTCTACATCTGTTTCTTCTTCACTTTCATCCTTTATTTCGTTTTTGGGTTTTTTTCTTTCTCAATTTTAGTAACAACAAGTGACGGTATCCTGTCAAAATAGTAAATACAAATAATAAAGACAATAATATTAAAGATTCAAGCCATATAAGAAAATTATCCTCACACAGCGCACAGCGCATATGTCCAGCTTATGCTGCAACATACCTGTAATAAATATGTAAACTTCCTGATATTACACATGACATGTATACATATATAATATATAGACATATAATGCATGGGGAATTATATATTTCCAGCCTGAGCACATCCTGTTCTTCAAAATTCTCGTCCAAATGAAACGTATTGGTATCAAACCCTAATACAAAATATTCACAAGACCTATCTTTTGATCCTTCTTTGTCCCTTCAAGATTATTTTATTCTGGTATAATTATTTTTCTGATCTGAGTTATAACAGCATTTAAATGATCACATTCACATATATCAGAACCAAAAATATTATCATATAAAATCGTGAACCTGAAAAAGGTTTAATTTGTCTTCAAGTGCTAACTGACCAGAAAAATAAAAATTAAAGCTAGAGCCGAGAGGGTTTGAGCACAAACGTGAATAAACCCTAATCAGAGGTTAATGCGTGCAAATGATATCACAAAGCACGCAATAAGTTTCGTGGCACCAGTTATTTGTTTGACAAGTGCTACAGTTTTAATTATATGAGGAGTTTGGCTCCTTAAAATTGAGGAGGAGTTCCTCCTCAAAATACTTTGTGATCTATAGAGAATTTCGTGCTTATAATCGGACCGTTCATATTATACATTACTATATAAAGATCATCTATACAAAAAATCAACTAAAACTAAGATGATTTTGTCATTCAATTCTAGTAAATAGATAGACGGTTCATAATACTTTTATCAAATCAGTCAATCTGTTTTGAACTTTTTACATAGTTCGATGACTCAACAATCTTAATTTTAATTAATTTTTTATAAAGATGATCTTTACATAGTAATTTATAATATAAACAATTTCGTTTATAAGCACAAAATTTTATAAATAGATCACTATGTATTTTAAGCAGAAGTGAAGTCTCCCTCTAATTATATTATCTTCAACTCTAATATAAAAAATTTCAATTGCATCTTAATTTGGCCGATATGAAAATTATAAGCAAACAAAGGACATTACTGCACAACGATCACTGTGAAATCCAGATAATGGATCATGATTCTCTATAGAAAAATGCTAAGGACTCCCTCAAAAGTATATCCCCATCTCTCTTAATAAGTTGCTTTTTACTTGCTAGGATTTTAGACTAGAGTTGAAATGGTGAAATATATTTATGGAAATTTTAACAAAAAAATTTCGGTACTGTTTATTTTAACGAAAAATTATATTTTTATACTAAAAGGTCAATTCTGATACTATTTACTTTATCTTTTATTTTATCTTTACCGTTAAAATTCAAAGTTTTCAATCTATTTTCATTAATTTCCTTTATATTTAAACCTATGTTTTATGTTTAAATCTATACTCCACCACTAGCTAGTGTGCGTTAATACGTAGCTAAGTCTTTGTCAAGGGGTTCCAGTCAACTTGATTAGATAGATATTATTATTTTCAGATAATCTATTATATAATGGACACTATATGTAACATCCCACCTCAGTCAAGAATGAAGATCTTATAAGCTTTATATGTACATTCCCACCTTTAATTAGAATGAGGCCTTTTAGGAGCTTAGTGGCTTCGGGTTTCATTAGAACTTAGAAGTTAAGCGAGTTCGCGTGAGAGCAATCCCATGACGGGTGACCTCCTGAGAAGTTGTTCGTGAGTTCCTAGAAATAAAACCGTGAAGGCGTGGTCGAGACTCAAAACGAACAATATCGTGCTACGGTATGGTGGCGGCCCCCCGGGCCGGGATGTGACTCTATATACTTTAATTATCAAACTAATAATCATAGAATAATTATTTGGACGAGCACGATAAAACTTCATATTATTCCAGAAAAAGCATACATCATAGAATAATTATTTGGACGAGCACGATAAAGCTTCATATTATTCCAGAAAAAAACACATAGAATATCGTTCCTTGTCCCAAATAGGTAGGATGCTGCTGGGTTACCGATTCCCTCTCGTCATCAGTACCATATCTTGCCACCAAAAAGCCTTTAACGAGCTGAATTTCATATAAATTTTGCCAAAAGAATATGTACTTTTGCTACTAAATTATTCATTTAGTAATTAATCAATAATCATGTTCATATTTTCATAGGCAAATTGTCACCTATAAGGCTATAATGTGTGAGGATGTGAATTGTTGTTTTCATGTCGAAAAGCTAAGAGATTTTGCATGTGTGTATTAGGGCTTAATCTATGGTTAGGGTAAGTTGGGTCACTCCCTTAACTTATTACCAAGTTTTAGAGTTATAAGTTTTAACTTTCTTCCTGGTGTTAGAATATCAAAGGGTAAACTGGGTTCTCAGATATCTGCCCATACTGCCATTTAAGAAAATATTGTATAAAATTAAAGATCAAATGTTCGTATTAAAAAAAACCTCCAAGGAAAAGGATGCATAGATTTTTATCCAAATGAAAAAGCAAAATTAACCAAATTGTAGTTATTGGGGCTGGCACAGTATTAGGACGAGTTCGGTGCTTGATAAAAGTTAGGTCAAGATGTGCAGAAATAGCTTTCAGCAGTGGTACTAGCCCCCGGAAAAGGGAGATAGCAACATGCATGGGGAGGTCTTCGTTATGTACATATACACAAACTACAACCGTCGAGACAGCCGAGACTCAAGGCAGAGTCTGGCCTACTTTTCCATGCCCACCATAAAGACGTCCTTGATTTCACAGATACAAAGTTGAAGCCACCCCATCCCCCAATTTTAAAGAGCAAAGCGGTCCCATGATCCTTAATTCCCGATTAAAATAATAATAATAGAGGATTCGAGATTTGCTCATTGCTCGAATCTTCAACAATAATCTAGATCTGGTGGCAATATAAAATATGTTTTGTATAATACTCCACTTACCAGAACCCTAATAGGCTAATATTATATTGTATTTCATTTAAATCATGAACCCTAATAGGCTAATACTCCACTTACCAGAACCCTAATTACTTTCTTTCACAAATACAAACATATTTTCATATCTCTCTTTCAGTTATGCTCCATTTTTTTTAGATGAACCCTAAATCATGATTTTATATTGGAGATTATTCAATTAGTAAGAGTGAGATGCTAATTTCAATTAAATTTGAATATTGATTGTTGAGTTTTGTAAGAATATATTGTCCAAAAATATATATTTTTTAAATAAGAAGGTATTTTTATTAAACTCGCACAGGGCCACGGAAATATAAGAGACAGCCCTGTTCATCAATTCTTTAATATATATAATACCGTATGTATTAAAAAAATATAATCAATTTACTAAAAAGTTGTTAGCTTTCATAATGGAATGGACCCCTATTGTTTGGTGCTTCACAATAAAATAATATTGTAGCATCACAAAAAGTGCTTATTTTGAAGTCTTTTTAAAAGGGGTGTGATATTCACACATCATTTTTTGCAGTCGAATTGGATGAATTAAAGAATATCAACAGACAAAAATTAACAAGGGGTGTGCAAGAAGTAATTTGGTCTTTTAAAATAGTTGAAAGTGTTTTTAGTTAATAGGAACTTCTGTGATGATTTTAGTGATCTTATAGTTATACAACTAGATATTAGGATTTATACACCCAACACAATCTTATTGAAGTGTGCTAGAATCAGTAGTTTAATATTCATGTCTGAGCTTATTATGTCCATATATATTCCATGCATGCCAACCTCAAAGGAAAAGCACATTCAATTTGGTCACTTTCGCAATCAATTATATAAGGGTAGTATGAACTCTATATATATGAAAGATCCTTATTCCTTTTCGAATAACCAAAGACATAAGAAGAAGAAGACGTAAGATCACATGATATATTCTCCATCTTGTGTTGTCACACCACCACAATGTATCTATGTATGTATTTCATGTTAATATTCAGTCTTTAATGAATTGAAATGAATTTCCACGTTTAATTTTTTACTGTGTGGAGTGACAGAATAGTAGTACTTGAGCTAATAACAGAATTGACGAAAAATTGAGCGCATAAACGTTCTAAGATTCATATAACCGACTCTACTTAATGACATAAGATTTAATTATTGTTGTTGGAGTGGCGGGAAAGCAATAGCTAGCAACGTTAGCAGGTTCAAGATCTTGCTTTAGATAAACAAAGCCCTCCTCCTAGATTTGGAGATCACATGATATCAGTTGCAATGTCGAGCTAGCATGGGTATAATAAGGTGGTCCCGTATAACTACGATACCCAAAAAACTACATAAAAACTAAAAAGTGATTACTCAATTTAGAATTTACGATGAATCAATTATTTATTAATTGGTTAAGAGCAATTTGAGAAAAAAAAGTAAAAGTAGAAAAATGCACTTTTTTGGAAGAAATTTTTTTTTAGTACAGCAACATAATGACGTGATTACTACGTATTTTAATTTTCTCATATTAAACATTATCATATTAGTCACATTAGCATTGGTCTTTGCCCTAACCCTAACCCTAACCATTTAATAAAGCAACCACCTCCCACCCCTTCTAGTCTCTCAGCATCTTCCTTTTATTCGCTCACTCCACCATTCTCGCTCCGTTAAAGTTAGAGAGAGAAAGGGAGAGGGGAGAGAGAGAGAGGACCATAAATAGTTCCCCAAGATTTCCCAGTATCCCTGTCGATATTTTATTACTCGCCGGTACTTTTTACCCTCCTCATACTTGTTCTCTTTAAGTATCCTCTGTTTTCTTCAAAGAACTTCCACTCCCACTGCCTCCTTTTCCTTTTTACCCATTTCCCTTAGATTTAGCTTCTCTTTCTGTTTTGGAAGTTCAAAACTGATGAAGATCCAGTGTGATGTGTGTAACAAGGACGACGCCTCGGTGTTCTGCACTGCCGACGACGCCGCCCTCTGCGACGCCTGCGACCACCGTGTCCACCACGCCAATAAGCTCGCTTCCAAGCACCACCGTTTCTCTCTCGTCCACCCCTCGTCTAAGGAGTTCCCCGTCTGCGATATCTGTCAGGTATATATTAACTTACTGACTCGTTAGCGCTCGATTGCTACTGTATATATCCTCCCTCTACTGCTCTACCCTCTAAACAATGGTCGCTCGATTTTCTGATTTGGGTTTCTTAATCTTGATCTACAGGAGAGAAGAGCCTTCTTGTTTTGCCAGCAGGACAGAGCGATTCTGTGCAGAGAGTGCGACCTTCCAATTCACAACGCCAACGAGCACACCCTGAAGCACAACCGATATCTTCTTACAGGTATTAAGCTCTCCGCTACCTCCGCCCTCTACAAATCTTCGCCGCCGCGGCCAACTGTAGCAACTGCTAGTTCTGAAACCGTCGCTACCGATCTCAAGAAGCATCAACCTTCAACCAAGAAATCTGTTTCCGCCGCCTCCCCTGCAATTTCAAATCCAAGCTCAGCTCCTATTTCTGTCAAGAATTCAACTTCAACCGCCGCAATCGACAAAGGCGGTGGAAATTTGGTGGGTGCGACTAGTACCATATCCGAGTACTTGACAGAGACGCTTCCGGGCTGGCACGTTGAGGACTTTCTTGATTTTTCTAATGCCCCGTTTGGTTTCTCTAAGGTTTGCATTGATTGATCTCGTTCTTCCCTATTTTTTCTTGAAATTTCCAAATTCGGGTCGGAAAATGATTTCTGCACACTTCTGTTTGTTTCAAGTCTCTTGATTCTCGTTTGATTTATTTCATACTAACAACGATAAGAGAGAATGAGTTTGCAGAAATCACTTCTCCTCTGAGTTTTGTTAATCTGTCATCAATTAGTTAATTAGCCTGCTGGATCTGACATTTTGCATTTTGTTTTATTGGTTATGGCAGGCCGACAATGATACGATGCTGTCGTTTTCGGAAGCCTATCCGGAAAGCAATCTGAACTCTTTCTCGTCGGAAAATATGGGGATGTGGGTCCCAAAGGCATCAAAAGCTCCTCCGTATCAACAATATTCACAGATGGGCGGTGGGTTCATTGGCTTCGAAGAGACAAAGGAGGGTACAAACATGAAAGCCAGCAACAGAATGTGGATGGATGACGGCTTCACAGTTCCTCAGATTAGTCCTCCATCTGTTGGCTCCAAGAGGTTCAGACCTTTCTGACAGAACATTTAGAGCGGGGAAGCGATTTACGCACACATTTTCTCGTTCTACACTTTATGTTTATTTTTGTTGTTTAAGTCTAAAGGTGTGCAGACGAAAGAAAAATGACGTGTGGAAATCACTCATTCAACATGAACCGATCCTTCGATCATTTTGAAGTTAATTTTAACGCAGGGATTTCGTTTTGTTTGTTTTCTTTGGTGGGTTTAGTTCGATCTCTTCGTCCCACCTTTTGTATGAGGGGAGCTTTTGAAGGCTTCGACAAACCCAGTTGGAGTGCTTCAGCTCCCTTCTCTCTCTCTCTCTCTCCCCCTTGTACTTATTGCGGAATGCAAACGTCCATGTAAATATCAACTGCACCGTGCTTTGTTCCTTATATTTGCTTTCAGTTTCTAAAATATGCGTGGACTCGGGAAAAGTGAAAAGATTTTCGGAAAATAGTAGAAAAGATTGATCAATGTGACTCCAAGAGTACTTTAGAAAAAATTAATTTGAAGCATGTGATGATCATACTAGCATATGATGTTATTGATAAGTGTGTTATATATAATTTGAATGAATGAAATAATTGATATGTCATTAATCTAGTTAGGGATGTGTAATATCATGCTAAATGAATTTATAAAATCACGTATGTTAAGTGGATTTAATTAAGATGGTGTAACATATCGTGCAATAACTTTAAAAAAATTGTACATAGTAAGGAGACCTAACAAAAATGGTATAACATCACGTAAAATAAATTTATATACCATGCATGATAGAAAGACCCATGACATGAATAAACTTTGAACGACATGTCATGACAATTCAACCAAAAAATGTGCTCATTTCTTTCACCCAAGAGTCTGACATGGGAATGGAAGATAGAGAAATTTTATGATGATGAGGATGTTGACAGTCAGATATGCATGGAAAGATAAGTACAGAGAGGCAATTGACAAAGAAAAAGTACAGATTTGACCCAAAACATAAATATACAGAAGGGCACAAAGGGATGGTCATGTTTTGTCTTGAGGCACAGGTTTTTAGTCGTATCGGCAAGTGCAACTGCAGCGTCACTTTCATTTACAACACTAGAAAGTTGGTTTGGTTTCATCTTGGTATAATTAAAACCTTTGGACTTGGTATACATTATACAACTTCAATATTTGTGCATAAGATGACTTAAATATTAAACCTTATATGGCCTTCAAAACTTCATTGCAAAAGCTCAGTTTTTAGATGATATTATATTACACATCATATGATTACTTATCAACACTGTTCAGCTACATGCCACAAGTCAAGTATTTTTACATACTAATTACAATTTGATACATATAACAGTTTTTTCTCCCGTGCTCCGCTGCCTAAACCCTATCCCTAGCCTACAAATTTTACTTCTCCCGATCTTCCTCTTCTCATATCTCAGCCACCTTTCATGGCCAGTTACAAAGGAAAGAACAAGAAGTTCAGTCATGCATGAGGGTGCGTTTGGTACGCAGACGGGACGGGACGGATGTTGTAAATTTTGAAAAAGATAAGGGGTATTGTTGTCCTAAAATGTTAAAAATTTCTGTCCCACAAACGTGGAACAACCCCGTTCCAGGGGGAGGTGGAACAAAAAATCATCCAAAACTTGTCCCGTGGAACGCCTCGTCCCACTCGTTTTAGGCGTACCAAACGCGGGACGGAACGCCTCGTCCCGTCCCGTCCCGCGTACCAAACGCACCCTGAGGGAACCGGATCCCCTCTGAATCCAAGAGAACTGAGCCCACTAATCAATGAATCCGGAGTATTGACATTTGATCTAACGGCTACAATTATTATAACTTTTAGAAGGGCTCTATATTTTTAGCCGTTGGATCAAATTTCATTGGCCATGATGTATTGATTAATGGGCTCAGTTCCTTTGGATTCAGAAGGAATCCGGCTCCATGCATGAAGATCCGGTTTGACTGGTAGTCCAAATATAAAACTCTTGGTGGACCCACATTGAACACATGGCTTAAAAAAAAAATTTTGTTTTATTTAAGAGAGACAGATTGTCTGCGCTCCTTCTACCATGTCCTTTCCATTCTTTTCTATTTGTGCGGTCACGGTTAAGCCACATTAACATTTTATATTAATTTTTTTTAGAAATAATAAGACAAAAAATAATAAAAATATAAAATATTAACATAAATTAACCGTGATCTTACAAATTAAAAAAATTTAAAAAAAACACGATAAAAAAAGGACAGACAATCTGCCTCCAGTGTGGTTAACATCGATGTGAAGTCTGAATGCGCAAAAGCGCAAATGAGGGAAGAAACCCTAGCACATGGTGTAATTTTTCTGTGGGGCCCAGTTAAATGTCTCAGTCTCAGAGATTTTAAGCATGTAGTAATCTCAACCTTTACCCACCACCCAAATCCTAACCCTACCAGCACAGTCGCATCTTGAAAAATTGGGCGTACGTGTTTAAATTGTGTACAAATTCCCAGTCAATTTATACAACTATGGCCCTATTTGCTTCACATGCTTATGTTATTTGGACGTTGCTCAACCTTTTAAACCGGTGGTTCACTTTTTAATCAAGATATCAAGTTCGACTATCCACGAACTCCTTTTTTTTTTTTTTTTTTTTTCACTCTTGTTAAGCATCTACATCCGTCAAAGAAAAATTTAATTGCGCTGTCAAGATGTTGAATTTTACTCTGAAGAACGGAATAACATTTTTCGTTTTCATTATTTATGTATTATTTAAAAAATTACAAACATACCATGAGATGCATATGATTTTTTTTGGAAACGAGGATAATATTGCCAAGAAATAAATTAACAATAGTGGAAGATAGAGGGGTTTTGTAATTCTACTGGAGTGAGTCTAATAATGAATATAGTTGCTCTCGTGTCTGTTGAACCAGCTCTCGCTAAGTTAGAGGTTATATGTTTAATTCTCGTCAAAAGTAAATTTGAATTTCATTATTGCTAGCTTATTTTGAGGTTTATCGTACTCTCGCACCCCTTTAAAAGCGATAATATTATTTTTTTAAAGGAGAAAATATATGTTATGCCATCGGTGATCTATCTGTTGTTTTTACACAAGATTTCATAAAAAGAAAATAAGTCGGAGAAAAAAAAAAGATAAAGAGTTTTCTATGGGTGGTAAAAAAAAGATAAGTCATGACAATTCAACCAAAAAATGTACTCATTTCTTTCACCCGAGAGTCTGTGGCATGGGAATGGAAGGTAGAGAAATTTTAAGTAGATGGTTATGAACTTATGATGATGAGGATGTTGGCAGTCAGATATGCATGGAAAGATAAGTACCGAGAGGCAATTGACAAAGTTAAAGTACAGATTTGACCCAAAACAAAAAAAATACAGAAGGGCACAAAAGGATGGTCATGTTTTGTCTTGAGGCACAGGTTTTTAGTCGTATCGGCAAGTGCAACTGCAGCGTCACTTTCATTTACAAAACTAGAAACTTGGTTTGGTTTCATCTTGGTATAATTAAAACCTTTGGACTTGGTATACATTATACAACTTCAATATTTGTACGTAAGATGACTCAAATATTAAACCTTATATGGCCTCCAAAACTTCATTGCAAAAGCACTTAGTTTTTAGTTGTTTTGCATGCATCACTAGATTCCATGGTAACACTTGAAGGCTGAACCTATTTCTGCTCCACAGATGGTGGCCGGGAGATTCGTGAATGCCTATTCTATAAATGATTGGACACTGGGAATCGCCTTTCGTGCAAGGTACGGGTCATTTATCCTTTGGTTTTAGCATTATGCATATCCGAGCCCGGGGGTGGTACATGAGTGTTCTTTCTAATCATATCGAAAAATGCCATAAGTTATAAATCCATCGAAGTAACTGTTTTCTCTATACAGTTTACTTTCTCAAGGTTTAGGTGGAATTCAACCTGTTGATGTCCCTGGGATTGAAAATGTAAGTTCTCTAACCTTAACGGTTTCTTTTGCATTTGTAATTTTGGTTGGCACTTGTGTTCTATTGTTTTGAAGTTTCGAATTCACTTCTCAGGTTGACGTGACGCAAATTGTCGAAGGCCACTCTTCGTATCTTTGGAAGACGAAACAGATCTTGGAGCAGCTCGAACTCGACTCCTACTACCCTGTTTTCAAAACAACAACGATGACACCCCGGCCGGAGGAAAATAGCTCTGTCAAATACTTCTGAATATTCTGATCATGTTGTTCCTTCCCAGTTCCATCCTTTCTTTCTTAGCAAATGTAGCTTTTATTGAATATTTATGATTGAAAACTTAAATAATCAATCATAATACGAGTGGGGTCAGAACATAGCTAGGTAGAGGAGTTACGTCGATTAGAACATATTTGAAATGTCCTCCATAAATTTTACGAAGCTGTTTAAAATCATGACTTATAGCTCACAATTTTGGTGTAAACGCGGTGTTTTAGTTTTGACAATATCTTTTGCATAGCGATTTTATCATTTACCGAGTCACAAAGTATTTTTAAGCTTGAAAAAATAATCAATCAAAATAGATGAAAAACTGAGACTTTTGGGCCGCTCTCAAAACGAGGCCCAATAGGTAATGCTTTGGAATATGGGCCATCGGGTTGACCCAAGATTGTTGAGGGTTTAATACACAACAATGATAGGGTTTAATCTCACGACTTCATCGCCTTTCAGTCTCCATGACTTGCTCTCTCTCAACCGTCTCCGAGTCAGCCAATCATTTCGTTACATCTGTCTTCACCGCCTTTCAGTCTCCATGACTTGCTCTCTCTCAACCGTCTCCGAGTCAGCCAATCATTTCGTTACATCTGTCTGTTTTGTTATGGGTGTTATGTAAATAGCCTTGGGCTATATATACCATAACTGTTCAGATTCTTTAGTTTCAGATAATCAAGATTCTATTGTTTCCGCCTCTCCGATCCTCCATTTCTGCCGCTTCGACCCTTCATATCAATGGCTGCTCCTGCTGAATCTTCTTCTCCGATCGTGTCGGCGCCCATTCCAAACCCTAACTCTTCTCAATCCTTTACCCACAAACTTGAGCAAGTACTCGACAACTTCAGCTACTCCGTCGACAATCTTCGGGGAATAAGCTGTCGACGGAGTAGCTGAAGTTGTCGAGTACCTGCTCAAGTTTGTGGGTAAAGGATTGAGAAGAGTTAGGGTTTGGAATGGGCGCCGACGCGATCGGAGAAGAAGATTCAGCAGGAGCAGCCATTGATATGAAGGGTCGAAGCGGCAGAAATGGAGGATCGGAGAGGCGGAAACAATAGAAAGGCACAAGTGATTGAATTTGTGACAATAGAATCCAAAAATAGAAAGGCACAATAGAAAGTGACTGAATTTGTGACAACGGAATCCAAAAACAGAGAGGCACAAGTGGTTTTGCAAGGTCTTTTGGATGCAGTCGATTGGTGCTCTGACAAGCAACAAGAGACACCAGATTAACCCTTCATGTGGTAATGTAGAACTTGAGCCCCAATTTTGAAATGCAGAGGTTGATAGCGGTCGGTGGGTTTTCACGGTGTTACTAGAGGCAAGCTAAGGTTGCCGGTACCTGCAGTGCCACATTGGCATTATCCATTACCCTCCAGCGCAGGTTTCCACTAGAGGAGAGAATATGCGGTAGGGGAGAAAAAAGAAGGGAAAGAAATGGGAGAGAGGAAAGAAGGGAGAAAAAAAGAAGAAAAAGAAAGAGAAATGGGAGAGGAAGATGCGGCATGGGAGACAAGACAAGAAGAGGGAGAGAAAGAAGATGAGGTTGAGGAGAAAAAAAGTGTGAGAAAACAAACCTAAGAGATGTGCTATCCACACACCCTATTTTACTTCTCACACATTCTTGATGATTTCTGTCCTTTGATCTTTTTCGATTCATCTGATCCGACACTCGAAAATTAAAACCATGTGTGAAAAGTAAAATAGGATGTGTGGATATCATACCCCCAAACCTAATATAGAGGATATGCTAGGGTTTCTAGGTAATAAGGCTTTTTAACATATTTGGGCTTAAAGTTTGATTTTCAACATATTTGAGCTTAAAATTGAGATAATGGTGGACTCCAAGTTGGGCTTAGATAATAAATACCAAACATAAATTAATAAAATTAATATATATTTCATTTGGTTATGTTTAATTTTTTAATCAATAAAATTGAAATCGAATCAATAATTATTTTATTCGGTTTTCTTTGATTCGTTATTCAATTCAATTTTTATTCGGTTTTCAATTTTTCAAACTCACCCCTTAACATAACGAGGACGATGCTATCGAGTCTGAGGCGAATGTGGAGACTTGGATGGAGGATTGAAAGTGGCAGTTGTTGGACTAGTCTTTATTTTGATTCAGTAGCGCGAAAGAACACGCCATCTCATTGTCGTGGCCCCATTGGAGTTGGTGTTTGCTGCAGTGCTATGCAGTTATTGCCTTATTGGTATACTTTGCATGCTCCACTGAGTCCTCTCTCTCTCACACACGCAGAAAACAAAAGAAAAAGAAACAGAGCATTCTGCTCGCTTTGTTTGAAAATTAGCTTGCTATATTATAAGATATGAACTCAGTAAAGCATTGATATTTTAGTAATGGAATTAAGTGAAATGAGGGTCAGAAACCAAATACACTAGAGCAGCTTCCGTAATACAGTACACTTTTTAATATAGCATTGGTGTTATTGATACATTATTTTGTAGAGAGAAATTTACACATGACATTATGTTATTTAAACGTTACAATTACGGTGTACTCGTGTCATACAAGTCTTTATTCGTAGTAGGATCGAAAACTTATGATTAGAATGGATCGAAAACTGAAAAAGATTGTTGACCCGGGTTTTCAACTTTACACTTTAGAACAATATTCTCTACAGCCTTCTAGCACTTCATGGAAAATAACTCTCACCTTACAAGATGTTGAAATAAGCACGATCTTAGTGTTCATCCAATCCCTAAGAAAGAGCATGGCCAAAACATGTTTAACAAAATAGCACAAGTACACAAACAAATCATTCCAACACAATCCAACAAAAACAGTTTAGTTTAATACATGATGGTGTGACCGAAAAATTGAAAAGACCAAATCAAAATCACTTGGCAGAAAATACAGTAATCAAAATAAATTAGCTAGGAAACTATGGCAGTCTGTTTTTCCTCTCCTTTTCTTTTTCTGGACAGCGGCGGCAGTCCAACTCTAGGCAATGGCGTTGGCCAACATGGAATCACATATGTCCAGACGTCTTTCCAAGGCCAAAAATCACGGGTGGTACGAGCATGCATTTAATTTTCAGATTTCTCTAATGTTCTTGCTTGAACGTTGCACTTGATTATGTATCCACCCATCTCCAAGTATAAAATATCCCCATCATTCGGGTCCACTGCTAGCACCCGAATCTTGTAGCGCAACCTTATACAATCGTTGATGAAATCATATTTCCCCACATCCATTTCGTCCAAGGAAGCCTTGTGTATCAGACACCATTTAACTCTTCCTCCTTTGGTACGTTATGTCTCTATTTTGATCTTTGGGTTCTTATCTGCTCTGGATCGTATAAGAACCCATAGATCGAAAAGCGAGATGGAATCAACCAAAAGCGCTTCAAGTAAACTAAGACGCAGAGGATCGGAGGGCAGTTCTCTGATTGTTGAGAGCTTCTTCTCCGATTCGTTAAGAGTTTCACAATGAGCTAGTAATAATGGGTGTATCCAAAGAATTTTTTTCAAGAGACAGAGGTTGGGGCTTGCGAAGCAGAGCAAATTGAAGCTTGAGGATCCTGAGGACTCTGAGGACTCTGAGGATTCGGAGGTTAGGCGATCATTGGACTCCTATGAGTCCTCCAACTCCTCAAGCTTCAGTTTGCTCTTCTTCTCGAGGGTAAGCCCCAACCTCCATCTCTTTAAATAAATTATTTGGATACACCTTGTGTTGTGGAAGAGGTAGTTTCAACAATACACTTTTCTGTGAATCTTGCCTTTGCAGAGATATGTCTTCACAAGAATTTGTAGAGACATTGCACTCACCAAGAAATAGCAAATATAGCCGAACAATTGAACTAAACAAATCAAATTTCACAATCAAACGCATTAAGAAATAGGAAACCTAGTCGAACAAATGAAATTCAGAATCAAACACACCAAGAGATAGCAAATCTTGTCAAATTCAGAATCAAACACACCAAGAGATAGCAAATCTAGTCAAACAAATGAAATTTCAAAATGAAATGCACCAAGAAATAGAAAACCTAGTCGAACAATTGAACTGAACAAATCAAATTTCAAAATCAAAATCAAAAGCAGCAAGAAATAGCAAACCTAGTCGAGCAAATGAAATTTAGAATCAAACACACCAAGAGATAGCAAACCTAGTCAAACAGATGAAATTTCAGAATGAAACGCACCAAAAAATAGTTAACCTACTCAAACAAATGAAATTTCAGAATGAAACAAACTAAACAAATTAAATTTCACAATCAAATGCACCAAGAAATAGCAAACCTAGTCGAACAAATCAAATTTCAGAAACTATAATACAGATATATGATCCAGAGCAGATAAGAACACAGACCGGAAGAGAGACAAAATCTACCGAAAAAATTTCAAGTAAACTAAGACGCAGAGAGGATTGGAGGGCCGTTCTCTGAGCGTTGAGAGCTTTTTCTCCAATCGTTGAAAGCTTATTCTATGAGAGGAAATGGGAGAGATGAGAGAGCCTTTTTTCTCAAAGATGGAATGGGAGAGATTGCCAGATTAGAGAGAGAGAGAGAGAGAGAAAGAGAGAGAGGAGAGAGAAGCAATAGTGCCGGTTACAACGTCGAGTATAAGAGCTCCAAGAGCCTAGCTGACTAGGCAAATTTCTTTTGTTGAAGTGGATTGGAGAAAGAAAGTGAGAAGCAAAAGTGACGGTTACAAATTTACAACGTCGAGTATACCAGCTCCAAGAGCCTAGTTGACTAGGCAAATTCATTTTGTTGCCAAAAGATGTACTTTCTTTTTTCTTAGAGAATTCTAGTAGGGTTTGTTAGAAGGTTTTTAGTTAGAATAACCTTTGAGCTTTCTTGATATATCTGCCATGTCAATTGTCTTTCGAAGATGTTATTCGAGCACTTATCCTTTTGAATGTTTTTAGCCAGAATAACCTTCGAGCTTTCTTGTTATATCCGCCATATCAACTGTCTTTCGAAGATGTCTTTCGAGCACTTATCCAATTGTTTTCTTGTTTGCTTGCCTCGGTGTAGGCTTTCTCTGTATTTGCTGGCTTCTTTGCCTGGGTAATGTATTCCCTAGTGTCCACCAAAAAAAAAAAAAGGGCATCCTACTAAAAAAACTTTAATTATTCTTAAAATCAATTTTCAGGAACATGCAAAAACAGTTTTTAAAGTTTCTATTTTTTAAACTTGAAAACGTTTTTTAAATCTAAAAATTGGAAAACTTGTTTGGTTGGATTCTTGAAAGCAGGTTTTTATTTTCCTTTCGATTATTTCTTTCTATTAAGATACTAAATCTTTAACAAAGTACGTCTCGAAAAAAAGTCGTCGAGGTTTCTCAAGAAAAAAAAAAGCCTCAAACATACTATTTTATATCTATGTGCTACTGGGTAAAATCTCAGAGCAGAAACACAAACACAAGCCATTTACACAGGAAGCCAAAAGATTTAAAATACTGCAGCCACCTTGCTCGCAAGCGCACGGTCCCGCATTTCGATGTAATTAAATGGAAACCAACCGGCTTTTCCCTTGCATTCACCTTCAGCCCAACCATTATTTGATACCTGCTCAAGAGCATAATCTCAATACGAGAGAAATAATCAAAACATGAAAATTAGATTGAAGTATGAAGCATGAAAGATTGCAGAACCTTCCGGACAACGACATAATCCCCAAAAGACAAGCTTAACTCCACATCAGTTACAGCTTGAAACGTGTACATAACCTGCGGTAGGTGAAAAGGAGCAATTAGTAGAAACTAAAGAGTTGAACATATGAAAACTCAGCTACAACCACATTTAGCATAAAGATACCTCTCCTAAGAAATAGTCCCTCGCGTCTGTCAATTCATCATAGGCTTCAGAAGCAAAGCTATGTCCCAGATCCTCATATGATGGTGGCGGAGGCATAGAGTTCTCTGTAGCTGGACTAGGCGATGCTTCAATTCGCTGGTTTTCTGACAACATCTGTCCCAACAAATAGTGTCAATCATCACTGCTTCAAGTCGCAAGACACTAGAATAATATACAACCTAATGAATTGGAAAAATTGTCTTGCCGATAAGGAAGATTCCAGGATATTTCATACCTCGCCTTCAAGCTGGTCAAGTATCTGAAGAACGTTCTGATGATAATTGCACTCTGCTTCAACCTTGAATGGAGATGGAAATTGACAAACTTACAACACTAATTTTCTTTCAATCTTGTAACTAGAACAGGCCAAAGCCTCAAAGCTTCAACAGGAAGGGAAGGGAAATGCTTTACCATCACAAGAAGCCGCTGAAGAGTCAATCTTTGTTGTTGACCTTCAACAGCAGCCATTGCTGCACCCGCTTCTTTTCCCAATATTGCAACGTTAGACTGTAGCTCCTGAAGCTTGACTTCAGCAGCTTCTAGTTTCATGATAATATCAGCATTACCTGCAGATTCCCGTACTTTGGCTTGGCGTCTGGAAACATCTAAAGCCTATCTAGGTGCAAGTTAGTATACATAGACAAAGCTGATGGAGTTAAAAAAAAAAAAACAAGTTCAAAGTTACCAAACGAAAAAAAGCTTCTCACCTAAGGAACATATAAATTCAATGTAGTAAAACATTGGTAAAAAAGTGAAGAAACTGCACATACCTGAGCTTCAGCATCTTGCCGCATTCTAGCATATCGCTGAGCAAGATGTCGAGCATCCTCCAAGGGCGCTCCCACTACCATTGCTCTCAAAGGCTCTGCAACCTAGACAAGCAAATTGACAACCACAGAAAAAGTAACCAAGTAGGCCAATAGAAAGAAATGGTGAACCAGTTCTTGAACCACGGACTGGAAATGAAAACAATTTTTGCCATAAATTTATTTCGAAATATGAAATGCACACAGAAATTTGTCAGTTGAAATTTCATTTGTATGAAACCGGCCCCTGCAATATATTGTATTTGGTTTTCACTTAATGAGTCATAGTAATAATATGACTTAAACCTGTGTGCCAAGAGCTTTCAGTAGAACTCCACGCTCCTTTTCCATTTGGGCACGAGCTCTTCCAAAACTCAGTGCAGCTCTCGACAAAGTGTTACCACTGGTGCAAGTTTTTTCAGCACCATATTTCCTGCTATCTTCTGATAATTTGGTACCTGTTGAAATAGGGTTATATAAACTAACTGATAAAACTCACACGAATTCATATCCACACACCCCAAAAAAAGGACAACGCATATCAAGCAACGCACCTATTTCAACTTGCTTTGAACCGGCAACAACATAACCTTCCACACCACGGACAATTTCCTTTTGGTAATGCTGTTAAATAAAACAAAGTAGATTAAGATACAGGTAACAAAAGTATTGCGATGTCATAATAACACTGAATGAACAGACAGAAATGAGTAGCAACCTTGGCAGCATGAGTTGATATGTACAACTTCTCGATTTTCTGATGCTGTTGGAATTCATTTTCGTTTGCGGCAACATTATCCGATCCCCCAAATATACCACCAGAAAATTGTTTGAATACAGCCTGACAGTGTTACAATAAATCAAAAGCAAATTCGATAAACCTTCGACTAAGGCTACGCTTCAATGAAGCATAAAACGTTGAATTAGATGTAATTTCCGCTTGAAGTTTTCGGAAAAAGTAAAAATTAAGCATTGACTTAAATCCTGATAAAATGGTTAAGTAATCAGCAACACCTGGTTCAAAATTTTACAAATTCACCAACATTACACTCCAAAACATCCCCAAACAGCTCAGAAATAGTGAAATTCGATTCGATTCGATTCGATTCGATTCAATTCAACTCGATTCGATTCGATCCAATCCAATTCATTTCGATTCAATTAGTTCAATTCAACAATTATAATCATTTTATTACATTGGAACTACATTCATTGATAGCACACCTTTAAAATCATAAATCTGATAAGCAATCTCACTATCTCACAATTAACGCAGATTATGTTCTTATCAAAATCCATACAGAAATACAAATTCGGAAACAGATGTAAATTCCATCAAACACGAAGAGAGAGAGAGATATAGAGAGTACCTGCTGTTGCTTGGCGACCTGATCTCTGAGCTTCCTGATTGCCTCCATTGCAGCTCAGCTGTAGGTAGTCTCGATTTTTCAAAGTTGTGCTTCAAGACTTAATCTAGAGTCTGATTCGTCTGTTATTTTCCGTTAATTGACCGCCACGTCGCCGCCGTCGTGGTGCGACAACCTTTCTTTAACTTTAATTAAACGCTAGCTTCTACTATTCATTTCATTCTTTTCTGTATTAGTTATGTACAGCTGTTCTTTGCTTTCTTTCTTTTACTTAAAAAAAATTAAAATAAAAGAACAATAAATTTTATGCGGGTCCATTGGGCTCGTTAGGCCTCGTAGGTAGCTTTAAGAAGCCCTGCTTTGAACTCACTTATTCGGCCCAGTCGTTTTTTAATTTGTTGAAAGCCCTTTTAACTCTTTGATCCTGTCAACACGATAAATTTGAGATAGTGCTATTCAAACACTTATTTTTACTTTTCATACACTTTTGTTAATTTTTTTCAATTTATTCTATCTGATAACCGAATATTGAAAAAGGTGTGTAAGGAGTGAAAATAGGTGTGTCGATAGCACTACCCTAAATTTGATTTAGGCGCTATTTGATAATCATTTCACTTTTAATTTTTAATTTATGATTTTTACTTTTTTTTAACCGAAAACTAAAATTTTGTTTGATCACTATACTTTCCATTTTCAGTTGTAAAACTCAAGGTCATATTTAAAAATAAAAAAAAACTCAAGAAAATAGGTTTTTTTTTTGAAAATTTGTGAGAAGTAAAATAGGGTTTGTAGATATTACACCCCTCAGTTTTTAGTTAAAAAAATTAAAACATAATTGTTACCAAATGACCCCTTATGGGATAAATTTTTCATTGTGATCGGAACACAAGTAGTACAACACGTGTTATTATATAAGTGCTTAGAAGTTTAATTTTTTAACACACATATCCTATCATTTGTATAATAACATGTAGTGTATCATTCCTTGTTCCGGTCACATTGAAAAATATATCGTAATCTACAATGAATAAGATCAAACTTGCGTGTAAAGTGTAAAAAAAAGAAAGAAAAGGGCATTGTGCTCTAACCCCAGGGGTAAATTAACATGTGAACAAGCAAATCAGTGAACAAAATCAAATCGAACAAAAAATTGGAATAAATCGATTTTGGGCAGATTAGTTCGATTCTCGGCTTTGCCTCTCAAAAACTGAACCTGACCGTTTATATATCTATTTCATTTATTTGGTCCCACACGCATATATCTTTCTAATTCGATCTACACAAATCATATAGAACTGGTTGCACATAAAATTCATCTCTTCAACAGAAGGACCGAATCGAAACCCAGTCAGTAAACATAGAAATTGCATTGCATATTATTGGTCGAGTAATGTCAGGTAGACCAACATTTTAGACTATATTTCTAAATCATGTGATATGTCACTAATACGATATAAGCATATCAATCAACACTTGTGTAATAATTTAATCATCAACAATTATGTCATATGATTTACAAAATATAATTTAAATAGATAATCTCTCTAGCATTACACTTACTTGACCGGTCAAAGCTTACCGTAATTTGACATAAAAAAGCAATAAATTGAACGAAATTCCCTTGAGTCGTTACCACGTACAACATTGCATGCATGCAGAGTACACATAAAATTGAACAATGAAAAAAGGTTGAATGAAAAGAAGGAAGAAAAAAAGGGAAAAAAAAGCGAATGGAAGCACAAACAACAAAAACAACAGATAGAGGACAACTTAACTATAATAAACCCTTAATCTCATCAGTCTTGCATAATCATCGATCGATCGACTAATTGGGTAATATGTGCTTCTGGATTAATGTGACTGTTAGAAATTAATGGCGCCTTAATTAATTTGGAAACATCAAACATCAGCAAGAGTGATGCATTTGCCAATGATGATCAACTACGACGTCGCCGGCAATGAGCCTTGCACATGTGTTGGCAGTCGTAGAAGCAAGGCCCTCCGCAATGAAGAGGGCAATCCAATCTCATGCCTTTGCATCGCCCCTTCCGCATGCATTGTGCAAATTCTCCCATCACGTACTCTTCCTCGTCGAACCTCCTCTTCCGGCCACCGTGGACATGGTTACTGTTTCCGCCGCCTCTTCCTCCTCGGCCTTTTCCTTTTCCACCACCGCAACCCCATTTCCACCACCCTGCCCCTCCTCCTCCTCCGCCCCATCCCCAACCACCACCGCCTCCAACACCTCCTCCTCCTTTTCCACCTCCACCTCCACCTCCACCTCCTCCGCCGCCGCCACCCCAACCCCATGCATATCCTCCTCCGCCTCCACCTCCACCCCCGTTACGACCTCCACCGCTGCCTCCCCCTCCTCCTCCTCCTCCTCCTCCTCCTCTTCCTCTAGACATCCAATTAGGTTGCTTCTTTTTGTTGTTGATATCAACTTCAGTGGTGTAGGAAGTAGTCACGTTCCTTACTTCTCCATTAATTCCTGCGGAAGGAACTTCAGCAACAGCTAAAAATGAAGAACTAGCATTGCCTTGCTCATGATGAGTACTACTAGCCATGTCATTTTCTAACTTACGACCGGCAGCTTCCGAACCAACAATCGCCGTCAAAATAAACAAGACGACCCATAAATTTCTCATCACCACTGCATCCATATGCATATGTATATTAACTGTACGACGTTAGAAGCATATGTTATGGGAAGCATGCATGGCGATTCTCAACAGTGGATTAGTATTTATATAGACATAATATTGTTATGTGATTTAGTTGTTAAATTCAGCAATGTATATATTATTATATTATATATAAAAAAATTCACACGTCTTGCTGTTGACAACTAGACCTTGTCCCCACTTGACCCTAGATCTCTAAGAAAACCCTAATCGCGCTCCCCTTCATTTCAAGAGAATGTGTGCCTTGTGTCTTACTTTTGTCCCCACCTATATTGATTTATAACTTTTTACAGTACAGGCTGGAAATAATTAGGTGAAATGGCAGTTGCCGGACATGTATGCTTCACTTCACAGCCTGCTCCAATGTCCCCCACTCTAGAGGCAGATTGTCTGCCCTCCTAGTTGTAGTGCTCTTTCATGCTCTCATATTTTGTGTAATCACGGTTAAATCACGTTAACATTTTATATTAATTTTTTAATAGTGATAATAAGACCAAAAATAATAAAAATATAAAATATTGACGTGATTTAACAGTGACCACACAAATAGGAAGGCATGGAAGGGCACCACAACTAGGAGGACAGACAATCTGCCTCCCCCCCCCCAACACTATCTCGCCCACTTATGACACGCTCGTCTGATCAGACTAGCTCTCTTCTCGACCAATAAATCCTACACAGCAGTACTGTTATCTCTATCTTAGCTTGTCCATAGGACCACTTATAAGTAGTTTCTTTAATATTTGATGAGCAATGATAATTACGCACATCATTTTTCTTCACACTATTTTAAACGTATTCATTATTTATTGGATTTATTCAATCTAATAAAAAAAATGACACCAAAAAAAAAATGACTTGTGATTATCATTTTCATTTCCGAATCTATCACTTTGAGTTAATTTGCAATATCTTCACATAATTGATTCAATTAAATTTTTACTTTTGTCACGTAACTTAAGCAATATTAATATATACACAACAATATACATACAATTTCGAGGTCCACCTGCAATGTGATCAATACAAAACTTATTGCCTTTTGCTTCGCCTTTAAGCCTGGAATTTGGACCAGTATGTATGTAACACGACTAGCAAGCATGCGTAGAGATCACACTTGGTGTTGTTAGATTAATACATCACATATAGATTTCATATATTGTGTATACGACAACACATGCTTCCAAATCATTGGTGGGGATTCATGCCCTCCTTGTGCTGTAGCTATTTATTCTCGTAATCTTTCTCAACTTTCTTGTTATAGATTTTGTTAAAAGAGGTTTTAACTTCTTTTTTTAATCAATTCTAATTAATGGTCAGAGTTTGGCTTAATGTCCACCTTGATATATTGTATTTTTCTTTTTTATTAATAAATTCTCCTCATAGTCGTTTCCCATAATAGCAACCTCATAAGTACACCAAATGAATATATTATTATAATAAAGTAACACAGAAAGAACATATTTTGTATACTAATATAACACATAATGTAGTAAATGATAAATACAACCGACATCAATTTAAATAAATTCACTAATTAGCATGACATGTAGACATTATCCGACATATCTGATAGTACACCAATAATATAGCCCCTGCTTGGGCTCAATCCCTCTAGATCCCACATGATCTCACCCAATACGAGAACTACCCTATATAGACCTATCGAAAATCTCAACAAAAAAAAATTTAAAAAAAAAAAAAAACAAATCCATGGGTATGCCTAAACCCAATCCATTTAACACCGGGCCTAATGGGCTTCCCTTAAAATTGTCCATTTGGAATAAGAAAACCCATGATTTCTTAGCCCATGGATAATTATGCCCATCCTTAGACCGGCTCTGCCCTTTGATGAAAAACAAAACAAAATTGTACCCAAAAAAAGAAAAAAGAAACTGACTCTCATGAAGGCCGCGTGTCGGTTGCAGGAGTCATCACTCTCCCGCGAAAAAGAAGCCGTTACGGCAAAGTCGGTGTCTGAAAAGTTCCTCAGCCTTGAGTGCCGATGCTCTCTCAGTCGAGTTGCCGGGTGATAGGGCGCTGCAGATTTTTCCAAATCAGCAAAATATTAGTAAGTTTATGTTCGTTAATTACTGTTATTAATCTTAATTATCGAAGTAGTTAATTAGTCGTTAAGAGCAATCGGCGGGAGAACACTAGTATAAAGAACCGATCTCGTGCAATTTCAATCGATTCCCATAAAATTAATTAATTTAATTATCTGCTAATACTGGATGTTAATTTATCGATTAATAAAATCAAAACCGCTGTTTTGGTCTGCAAATTCGAGCCAGTTGCTTTTCCGATGCTCTGCGAGCTTGAAAGGGGAATCGCCGCCGTCGAAAATGGAGGAGGCATTGATTCTGACGCCGACGCATAAGTACGCGGCGGGCGCTCTGTTCGCTCTGGCGCTCCACCAGTCGCAGGTCCACCAGACTCGCCAATCGACTCCTCCTTTGCCTTCCCTGAAAGAAGAGACCATCGGCGAAGGTGCCAGCGTCGGTAAGAACGTTTCGGTTTCGGACAATGACGGCCTTTGGGTCCACGAGAATTCCGGTTTGCTTTATCCCATTTTCAGGTACTTTCTTTCAATTCCATTGGTCATATCAAATGTGCAGAAGTGGTCGTAGACACATTGGGTTGTTCCCCTTATGCACTATGTTGGATTCCTCTCATCGCAGTTTAGATTAATGTTATCAATTTTTATTTTGAAAAAATTCAAATGCACATTTGATTTCGTAAAGGTTTCATAGGAACAGAGTGTTGGCACACTCATAATAACACCGATATTGTCCCGAACATGCATTTATGTCACATCAGGTTTTGGAGTTTTATCACAAAATGGCTTAGGTTTTGTTAGGAGTGGAACCACTCATATATTCTATTTTAATTTTGTCAAGTTTCCGATGTGGAATTTTTACATTCCCCAACATTACTGCGAGTCCACGTCCAGCTTCATGATTCCTTGGTTGGAATTTCAGATTTTTAGGAGTGGATGACCAATCCTGGAAGGGGCTAAAGGAAACAGCAGGATCTTCTTCACAAGTTAGGCATCATGTAGGAGCGGTGCGTTTTTCTTCGTCATTTGAAATTTAGCGACATCAGTATTTTTGACACATTGGAGCTTGAGAGGATTTTCATTTGCCTTTTGGCTCATATTTGATTCTTGGCTGGACCATTTATGTGTGTTTATAACTTTCTAGTAATAGCTTGTTCGGTTTGATAGCTATTTCGGAATTTTATTTTATTTCAGTTCTTGACGTTACTCTCGGAGAAAGCTGATGTGCCTTCTGAGGAAAAAACTGACAAGGAACGTGCTTTGACAAAAACTGTTGATGCCATGGTACGTACTGAGGAAGACTCTCCTGCTTCTTCAGCAGAGAAACCTGTGAATGCTGAATATGAAGCTAAATGCCGCGAGAGATATGAAGTTCCAGGGACAAAACCACCGTCTGAGGTAGAAGCAAAGCCTTATGAGATTATAACGAGGACAAGTTCCGAGACATCCACTGAACAAAAAGCATTAAATGTATCTGAACCCCTAGAGGAACCTGTGGAAGAGGGAAACCTGCTCAGTTACGAAAGGAAAATAACAGTTCTTTATACACTTCTTTCAGCTTGTGTGGCAGATAATACTGAAGATGGCGATAAATGTTCTCAAGTAAGGAAGGGTTATGATGCTCGACACCGTGTAGCATTGCGGTTGCTGGCAGCATGGCTTGGGGTTGAATGGCAAAAAATGGTCCGTCTATTGAAAACATTTATTGTTTTTTCTTTTTGTTACTTGATCCTATCAAAATAATAAGGCTATAATAGTGTCTGCTATTTGATGAATACCTACTCTTTATGCTTCAAATGAATAAATAAAAATAAGAAGAAGAAAGACAAAAGAACGAAACTAAAGCATATTGAGCCATCTATGAGAAAAATTATACTCTGCAGGAAGTCATGGAGGTGATGGTTGCTTGCTCTTTTATGGCTTCAATAAAAGAAGTAACTGATGACAACAAAACAAAAACTTCAGAAATCTCATGGGAGGAAATGAAGCGGGGAGGTCTAATTGGTGCAGCTGCTTTAACAGGGGGAACCTTGATGGCTATCACTGGTGGTATGAAATCCGTCAACTTCAAAAAAGCAGATGTCACGCCTTTTACGATATAACTAGTAGTCTTTAATTTGTTGTTGACTTTTATTTTTTCACAGGCCTAGTCGCTCCTGCAATTGCGCAGGGTTTAAGTGCTCTAGCTCCAACATTGGGTGGTATTATCCCTGCAATTGGAGCAGGTGGATTCGCTGCTGCTGCAACTGCCACTGGGTCTGTTACTGGTTCTGTTGCTGTTGCTGCATCATTTGGAGGTGCAAAAGTGGTGTTTTTTTTTTCTTCTAATATTTTCGTGCTTAGTTAGACTTATGAATATGACATCATATATGTAACTGGAAGAAAAACCTAGTCTTGGCTAATAACTAGAGGGATGAACATGAATACTAGGAAGGCATGCGGTTGACAGAAAGCTGTGAATTAAGAGGATAGGCTACTTTTGACACAACTGCACACATGGATGCTTTCTCGTTATGGTACCGTATATTCAAATCATAAATTCTTAACTTATTCAGAAAATAGAAGAGCGGTGGATGGAGTTGAGACTCATAGTTTCAGACTCAACAATCAACAATCCCTCTTGTTCATTCAACAATATTATTAGTCTTAAACCTCCGGAAGATTAATACAATTAACCTCGATCTAAACCCTATGGTTTTTACCAAGCATGTGGTCATTTTGAAAGCACATTCAAAAAGACCACCATTCTATACTCCATAGGTTCAATCTTTCAAATCTAATGAGAAAAAAGGGTTTGTAGTGGATACTTACTCGCTCTTTCGGCATCTCAGCTGCTGGAGCTGGACTTACAGGGAGTAAAATGGCTAAAAGAACTGGCAACATTGAAGAATTTGAGTTCAGGACTGTTGGAAATTATGAGAAAGGGGTGAGTTCATTTTGACATTTTACAAATCCATATTTTTATTTTCGTGGGGACCAGGAGGTGTGAGCTGTTTCTGAGGGATTTCTATGGCTTGATGTTATAGTGACAAATTGCAATTTATATTGAGCACTACCTTTTCTGTATAAACAACATTGCTGACCTTTTTCAGAAAACCTCCTTTTCAGCGGCTAGCAGTGGGAATATTGGTTTCTGGGCTTGTTTTCGAGGATGAAGACTTTATAAGGCCTTGGGAAGCTCAGAATGAAAATTTGGAAAGGTAAGCAATGCAAATTGTGTTTCCCCAAGTAGTATGGTGAAAAAGATGATATGCCTTCCATTTAACTTGAAATTCTGTCAATTTTAGAAGCCTCGCATAGGTTCTGATTCTGAATTATCATCACTGGCTAAGTAATTGATATTAATGTAGTGAATGCATAGGTATGCACTCTGGTGGGAGTCTAAGAATTTGATTGCATTGAGCACTGCAATCCAAGACTGGCTTACTTCACGTACGTTCTTAACGTTATAAGTGCTGTCACTTTCTTCTTTTTACTTTTGGCATATCTATGAGTCCATGACCAACATTGTTGCAAACTGTTACAGGAATTGCATTACAGTTGATGAAAGAAGGTGCCATGCTAACTGTATTAAACACACTTCTAGCAGCATTTGCTATGCCGACAACATTAGTTACGGCATCTGATCTTATAGATAGCAAGTGGGCAGTTGCAGTGGATAGGTAATTTTCATTTGTTTGGAAGGAACTCTATGTGGATTGATAATGGAAAGATATTGGTTTCCATTGCGTTCATGTTTTGTTTTGCGAAAGTTTTGTTCTCATAATTTGCTCCTGAGGTGGTTCAGTTTTCAAGTATTTGAAACGCTATCGTGAGTGTTCATTACTTGCTGTGCATGACAAATATGAAATTGTAGCATTCCCTTTTCTTGGCCAGATCAGACAAAGCTGGGAAGATGCTCGCTGAAGTCCTGCTGAATGGACTGCAAGGGGGCAGGTAGAAGAATCTCATATTATAAAAGACATGTCCATCTTTCCCTTAAACATCATGTGTATACTTGAATTATAATCCTCCGTGTACGGTCCAGGCCAGTGACGCTCGTAGGATTCTCACTGGGGGCCAGAGTAATTTTCAAATGTCTTCAATCTTTGGCTGAAACAGAAGGGAATAACGGTAATCATCACAATCCGTTTCATCCTATTGTGGACAAGTACAGTAGCACTAGAGTAAATAAAAATAATTGAATCCGGTTTATGCATTTCTATAGCTGGTCTGGTGGAAAGGGTTGTACTTCTGGGAGCGCCAGTTTCGGTTGAAGAAGAAAATTGGAGTGATGCCAGAAAGGTAGTTCAAAACTCTCTTCCTCTTTTTTTCCCCTTTCCTTTTTGCATCTGTTATTTAGTTTCCTTTGCCAGTTTTGTTGTGCTGCTACTGTTCTTACATTTTAACACTTGAAGGCTGAACCTATTTCTGCTCCACAGATGGTGGCCGGGAGATTCGTGAATGCCTATTCTATAAATGATTGGACACTGGGAATCGCCTTTCGTGCAAGGTACGGGTCATTTATTCTTTGGTTTTAGCATTATGCATATCCGAGCCCGGGGGTGGTACATGAGTGTTCTTTCTAATCATATCGAAAAATGCCACAAGTTATAAATCCATCGAAGTAACTGTTTTCTGTATACAGTTTACTTTCTCAAGGTTTAGGTGGAATTCAACCTGTTGATGTCCCTGGGATTGAAAATGTAAGTTCTCCAGCCTCCCAGTTTCTTTTGCATTTGCAATTTTGGTTGGTGCTTGTGCTGCATTGTTTTGAAGTTTCGGTTTCACTTCTCAGGTTGACGTGACGCAAATTGTCGAAGGCCACTCTTCGTATCTTTGGAAGACGAAACAGATCTTGGAGCAGCTCGAACTCGACTCCTACTACCCTGTTTTCAAAACAACGATGACACCCCCGCCGGAGGAAAATTGCTCTGTCAAACAGTTCTGAATCTTCTGATCGTCTTGGTCCTTCCCAGTTCCATTCTCTCTTAAGAAATGTATATTTTATTGAATATTTATGTTCGAAAACTAAAATAATCAATCAAAATACGAGCGCCCTAGAGTTGCATCGAGTAGAATATATTTGAAATGTCCTCCATAAATTTTACGAAGCATATGGTCCGATGAAAGTTTATAACCGATTAAAAACCATGTCTTACAGCTCACAACTTTTTTGAAAATGAAATGTTTTAGTTTTTACAATGGTATATAGAGAAAATATTATAAGTTATGTAAAAGCGATTATATTATTTATCTAAGTCATAAAGTAATTTTTAAGCTTGAAAAAATAATCAATCAAAAATATTAGCGGAGTCAGAAAACACAGTTACAAGAAATTTTGAAATGACGTCTTTGAAATATTCTTTACATTATGTTTGGACGAAGGAAATAAACTTGAGATTTGAACAAAAATCAGAATTTATAAATTGACATGCACCAATTCATTTGTTTGGATTTATAAACATAGAAATTTAGAATTTCTACCTTAAAAAAACTTGGAATTTGGAGCCTTCAATTCTCAAATTTAAATTCTATGTAAATAGGTGTTATTTTTCAATTTATATGATTGAGAGTTTAAAATTAACAAATTTAATTCTCAATTTCATTGTTCTTTTAGGTTAACCAAACAAGAAAATTTATAAATTCTAAAAAATAAAATCCCTTCATTTTAAGTTCCGTCATTTTAAAATTATTTAATAATCTTAAATTTCTTCATTCAAACATAGTATTAAATTGCAAAATCAGTTAAAAGAAGGGAGACTTTTGGGCCGTTTTCAAACTGAGGCCCAAATATATAAAGATTTTGAATTTTGGGCCATTCGGGTCGACCCAAGATTTTTGAGGGTTTAATACAGGAGACATTGATAGGGTTTTATCTCACGACTTCACCGTCTTTCAGTCTCCATTACCTCCTCTCTCTCAACCGTCTCTGATTTGGCGAAAAACAAAATGGGCAGAAAGAAGAAATTCATCGACAAGAAGAAATCGGCGACCTTCCAATTACTTGCCCGCGACTCGTCCGATCCCAACTACGACGACTCACCCGGCAACGACCGAGTCTTTGTCCGAGTAGACAACAGCAGCTACTCCGTCGACGGCTTATTCCCCGAAGATAACCCTGACCACGCCTCAGGTGCCGGCGGATACGACGACGATCCCCATTCGATATACGCCGATGCGCCTGAGGATGGCGGCTGCGGCGGGGGCTATGGCCATGGTTACGGGAGCTCGGCGGCGTCGTCCGCAGCTCAGCCTTTGCCTGACAACGTAAGGAAGAAGATTCTGGAGCTAGGGTTTCCCGACGACGGTTACAATTACTTGCTGCATATGAGGGAGATTCGGAATACTGGCGGCGGCTCTGCATTTTATCAGAATTCCAAGGCTAAGCTCGGTGAGCTCCCTCGCGATGAAAAGGTTGGTTAACTGACTTAGCCTTCAGATGCTTAAATTTTGTTTGGCTTCTGAGAAAATTGTGGAAATAAAAAAGTAAAGTAGAAAATTCTGTCTTTTACATTTTTAAGCTATAAAACAATAGCAATTTAGAAGATTTTTGTACTTAATAATTGTTGTGGACTTTTAGGCATATGATGCTTCGAGATTGCGCATTTCGGAAACTGAGGCACCGAATGAGAAGGTTATTTACAGTGTGGCTTCTAAGACGGTTAATGTAAGGGTTCAGAAAGTCGTTGATCCAGAAGTATCTGCATTGCTTGATGATAGTGATTTATCGCGGTTTGGTTCCGATGTTGAGGACTTGGAAGAAGATTTCGTGGTTCAAGCTAACCTTCCTGAGGAAAAGAAAGAGGAGGAGGAGGAGGAGGATGGGCTTATAGATAATACGCCAAATTTTGTTGAGCAATCTGAGAACAAAAATGTGACCAATGAAGCAAATGGAGTGAGAACAAATAGTGTGGCAGAATCAAAGGATGACTCTGCGGTTGAAAAGCCACGAGTTCATCGCCTTTTGGATGAGCAATTTGATTTAGTGAGTTTTTTTTTTTGGCATCTTTAGTTATGCTACTAAAACTCTAGTTTGAGATGATTTTTCCTTTATACTTCATTATCTCACATTTTTGTTATGAAAAAAACAGCTTGTAGGTCAGGAGTATGGTAGTTATGACAATGATGATGACGATGATTACGGTTATATACCTGAAGAAGATGAGCCCCTTGCAGAGAAGCTCAAAAATGCCACCCTTAATGAGCGTGTGATGGATGACTTAGAACTCGATGGAAATTATAAGGCTCCTGCAGATATGTTGCGGGATAATGAGACAGTGAAAACGAAAGAGCTAGTGGAATCTGCTAATGTGCTTATTCAGCGTTGTGCAGAATATGGTGAGAAATATGAGAACGAAGATCAAGATGGAGATGTGGTCATTGTAGAGGAATCTAGCGATGAATCAGAAGTGTGGGATTGTGAGACCATTGTTACTACATATTCAAATCTCGATAACCACCCTGGGAAAATCGAAGCTCCAGGAGCAACTAGAAGGAAGAAGCTTTCTGAAACGGTTTCTGGAGCCTTGGGTTCCACCGATCATGTGATAACCCTTCGAGGAAAACAGAAGCTGCCAGTGGACTTCCTGCCTCATAGTAAAAAACCTACAACTGAGAAGGTGAAAGATACGGATGCCTTAAAAAATCAGCCGCTGAAAAGGAAGCAGCATGGTCAGGAGTCAAAGGAGGAGAAGAAAGAGCGAAAGGTATCCATTTGCTGTCCTGCTCTTCATTTTTGCTCGTCTTGAGCATGCCATTACATCCAACTTACCACACTTATAAAATCCGTAAACTAACAATTTAAGGGCAAAAACTGGAAGCAAATAACTCGCATCTACAATATCAAAGATACTCTTTTTGTCATTTGATAATGTGTGCAATTTTGTCCATTGTATTTTGCTTAAGTTGTTTCGAAGTGTGTTTGTTCTTTTGATCATGACTCAAAGATATACGTATGCAGGCTGCTGTCAAGGAAGAAAGGCGGGAAGCACGCCGCACTAAAAAGGAAATAAAGGAACTCTACAAGGGTGAAGCACAGCATGCTCAGAGAGTAGTTGCCATATCTGGCCCTTCTTCTATTCATCTTATGTGATTGTGCTGATCGTTAAGTTACACCTCCAGGTATTTGAAATTGCATCACTATTTCTTTGAAATCCAGCTGTTTGTTGAAGTATGGTTTATTTTAATTGATTTGTTAAATTATGTTTTTCTAGGTTAGACTAAAAAGAGAGTAGCGGAGTATTGTCAAGACAGCGGCATCCCATGAGCTTCGACATTTCATAACACCACCAACATATGCAGCAATCTAGGACCAACCATGTTAAATGAGGTGCTGTATGCTCAATCCTCATTGCCTTGATTTTGAGAAGCGTAGAATACAAGTTAAGTGACGATGGGATCCAGTAAAATTTATGTTCGGAAAGCTTGGTTTCTGATGTTTTTGGTTGGTCATAATAGATAGGACATGCCTCGAGTTCTTTGTAAGCATATGTAATGTAGCAAGAGGTGAAAGATCTGCTACAAAAGCATGGACAGTAAACTTTGTTTTTTTTTTTTTTCCATAGTTTTCTAGTGTTTCTTTTGATTCATTCAATCCTTACTGTCGTTTGAGGACTTACATCACGCGGGTACGCCGCTACTACGACATAAGGACTTATATAGAAATATGAATACTTTGATTGAAGGAACGACTTTGTTTAATACGGTGTGGGATTCCAAATGCCGTAGTCTTGAAGAATTATTTCCGGCGTTTGCGCCCTGTAGCGGTGTATTCTTCCTTCCTGCTGCACCTGGTTTTTCTCTCGGCAGACAGACAGAAATGATGGTGACAGGGGCTGGGGCCGTGGCCGGTGATACCGGTGATGATGGCGGGGATACGGTTGCTCTCATGGACGTTGTCATATCATAATAGACATGATCATGATGCATATCTACTGCTCCCATGTGTTAATTCAGAAAGGTCAAAACCCAATATTCATACAAAAACCATGTGAGTTGATGATGATGGGTAAACTAGCAAAATCAACTTACACAATTGAAGGGAGAAATCAAAGTGATTAGCTCACAAAAAGTCAAATAAGTAATTAAGCAATGATGAGCATGACCAATGATGATAGACGGAATTGGTCAAGGTGGTAATGGAGGTTAAGGCTTTCGAATATCGCACCTCAAAGCTGCATTTGGCAACTCATATCTCACTTTGCTCTTTCCGTCAAAATCTGATACTAAATTTGAAAAGTGAGTACACATAGCACATATTTCGACACTAAAAAGTCATATTTGTACACATGCGACAAGTTTCAAAGAATTAAGTAAGACTCGAATTGAGTTTAAGGTCTGCGTTACCTAAAACTAATATGCATTGCTAAAGAAGCCTTAATCTCTAGTTGATGCACGGAAACATGAATAATTTGATTGAAATGTAAACACTTGGTCATTATTTATACATTCATGGTTCACTACAAAGTGGCAGCAAGAAAATACTTCTCAGTGGGGAATGGGAGCCATATCACCTCTACCAAAGTAAGGTGTGGAGCTCCAAATGCCGTAGTCGTCAAGAATTATTTCCGACTCTTCGGCCTCGTAGCGGTGCTCATCTCCTCGCCCTCCCTCTCCCTGCCGCTCCTGGTTTTTCGTTTGGTCGGAAGGAAGAAATGATGGTGACGGGGCTGGGGCCGCAGCTGGTGATATCGGTAATGATGATGATGGCGATGCTGTTGCCCTTGTGGGCGTAATCATCACAACAGACATGATCATCATGCATATCATGTGCTTCGCCGAGGTTACGGCTACTGCTCCCATGACGATTCTTCTTGGTTAGCTGCAAATGCAGGTTAGGGTTTTCGGATTTCGAACTTGAAGCTGCATTTGGCAACCGTCAGCAAAAAATCCTGATATAAAAGAAGCAGCAGTGTTTTGAGAAAAATTCGTTTCCTTTCTTTCTCACACCAGATGGATGACATAACCGTGCTTCTTGCATGCATCTAGTGCTTTGAACAGAATGGAAACCCTTACCGGTTCCCCGCATTTCCGGGATTAATCTTCGAAGCGGAGGAGTAAAAACATCGTCGAATCAATAGAAAGAATGGATGCAAGAAACCGAAGCGCGTTATACCGATGATGATACGGCAGAGACATCCGAAGCAAATGTATTATACAACGGCATAATGCCGACCGAAAACATTCGTGATTGATACATTTCACACTGAACAACTAGATTGCGACGAAGGAAATATACAGAATGAACAGAAAAAGAGTCTAGCTACGGGGCCTTGTGGGATTGCAGTGTAAAGCACTTGCACTTGTCTTTCATGGCTTCAGCCTCGCTTCCGTATTCCCTGAATTTGTACTCTTCCTGCTTAGAGGGAGGAGGCACCTTTCCCTCGCTATAGCATTGATTACACAAACTGAAGTGAGATTTTACCTCCTTAAATCGGGACCCAATAATCGGATAGCGGCAGACCGAGCAAACATGGTTACCGTGGCGGTTTCTGTCCCCAGTTTCAAGCTTCAACAGCGTGGACATGATACCAAAACCCCAATCTGGGTCGTCAAACATGACAAGAAACTCGGTGAAAGACATTGTGGAAAGATCTGTTTCTCCATGGAGTTCCAGCATCTCACTATCTCCATGGGAAGGGACATATATGGCTCTCAACAGTTTTATGTATTTAGTGGCATCAGCTTTTCTTATCTGATAACCACCACCTTCGTTCACAGGACGCCATAAGAGTGCATCAAATGCAACTCTTTTGCGCTTTTCTGGTGAGCCACTGCAAATAGGGGCTAAAACGGCAAAAAACATTCCCAAATCCACTCTGCCTGAGCCTGTATCATCCATGACAGAGAGTATCCGCTCGTTTATGGCTTTAACAGCTCCTTGGAAAGTCTCTGGCTTTAGGAAATTAAGCAACCTGCGGAGGATTACTTCCAAATTAGGCTTGCGTATGGATCTCTGAGGAACACCAGTGCCTGAATATGAAAGAGGTACATCGCCATCATTCATTTCCTTCTTAAGCAGCTCCACATCACATCGACTCAACCTGGTAATCCTCTGAAAGGCCCTTATCTCAAGTGCATTGGCCATGTCCTGCCTCAAAGTAGTCTTCTCCCCAACTGTCTTAAATTTCGAAGGTTCCAAAACGAAAGAACCCTCTCCATTGTTTGACTTCACCTTCTTCTTCTGTAGCTGCTTCAAATGCGCAATGGCATCGTGCAATTCAACCCTGTTGGTCATTTTCAATGCTTCCTTCAAAGCCTTCTTAGCTTCCTCAGTTTCCCGAGCTCCCAACAAAGACACAGCCTTGTTAAGCTGAGCACGCCAATGGTTAGGCCACACAGCTAAAACCCTAGTATACATCTCAGAAGCTCTCGGAAACCTACCTGAATCCATATACAGCCCTCCCAAATTATACAAAGCGTCCACATGACCAGGTTTCAAATCAATAGCTTTCTGAAATGTGGCAATTGCTCTCTCATCCTCCCCCATGGCATGCAAAGCCGAAGCCAAATCACAATGCGCATCGGCATAATCGGGTTTCATAAAAATGGCCTCATCCAAGGCCTTGACAGCCGCCCTATATTCCCCAACCCCGAAAAGAGCACTACCCAAAAGCTTCAAAGCTCTAAAATGGGTTGGACAACTAATTGCAGCTTCTCTATAATATTCACAAGCACTCATAACCATACCTTCTCCTTCAAGCGCAATGCCGAGATTCACATAAATCTGTGGAAGCAGATAAGCCCACTGGTTGCCGCCGCCCTCCGCAGCCTCCAACGCCAGCAAAAACTCATCTTTCGCTTCGTTACACCTGCCAAGAACGTACAAGCAATTTCCAGCTCGGAAATGTGGCCTCACATCCACCGGCTGCAACTCACAAGCCCTCTTGAAGCTCACCAGTGCCTCCTTAAACAGCTGGTGCTCGGACAGCACCCTCCCAATCGCCATGTGCCCGTCGAAGGCCTGCTCACGTGACCTCGCTCCGTCGGCACGGCTTCTCAGCACCCCCAATTCTTTGACAAACAAAGCATAATCATGCCCATTCTCTTCCCAAAATACCCTTTTCTCAGAAATCTCCATCGACGGCCCCAATTCCCTCGACCACCCGGCGTCGGAGAGGGCGTCGATGTTGTCCGCCTTCAATTTCCCGTCTTTGCCCTGCTTCGCCTTCAACCGCTTCACCAGAATCTCCAAATCGTCCACAATCTTCCACGTGTCGTCGAAGACGATCCCGTGGTTCGGCGACACCGCCCACGCCGCAGTCCTCTGCTTCTTCTGCGACTCCACCACCCTCTCGTCGACAATTGCCGACGACGATGCCTCGGAGTCCATGGAGGCCTTGGTCTCGTCCAGCGTAAGCTCCAACCCGAGCGCGTCGAAGTCACGGTCCACGTCACCGGCTCCGTCGTCGTAGGTCCGCAAAAGCCCCTCGTACGTCAGCCCCTTCTCGCCGTCGATGAAGTCACCGTACGTCCGAAACACCTCATCCAAAATGGCATTGATCTGCTCGTCGCTGAATTTGACCCTAGGGTTTACGGCGACGACGAGCGCCGCCATCTCGTCGCGGTTGAGGCCGCCGTCGTGGTTGCCATCGAACTGGTGGAAAATCCGCTTCACCTTCTCCGATCTGCTCCCTCTCGTCGTCATTAAAACGCTTTAATTTCGGAATTAATTTTTCTGGAGGGTTTGGTGATAAATGGTTGAGTGAGTAAGGGGGACCAAAAAATCAAGGTAGGGCGGGTTACAGACCTATATTAATACATCTTGTTCTGGGGGGGTTTAATTCGTGATTTGACTAATAATCCTGTGATTAATGAGGTTTAATCTCTCATCTGGGTGTACCAACAGTTTTCTCTGCTGGTTTTCATTGGATCTGAGCCCGGAAAAGGAGAGAGAAAGGGAGAGAGAAGACAACTCTTGTTTTCTCTCTCTTGTTTAATTTTAAAATTTTTTTTGTTTGAATTTTTATTATCTGGTTCTCACCCTCTTTGCTTCTGTGATGATGAATGATGATGATGGGTGGGTGGGCCCAGTTCGGGCCTAGTAGTGGGCCTGTTAAGTTTCCTTTTTCTTTTTCTTTTTAAGTATTTTGTTTTTCCTGACAAAAAAAAAATAAAAATCTGGTTTTTTGAGTATTTATTTGTATGTGTTTTGTATTGGAATTGGAAGATTTGGTATTTGTATTGGTTGGCACTTTGACTAAGGTAAACGCCAGCTTTACGTAAAGAAACATCTTCTCCAGCTGGCTGGGTTCTAATGTTGATTAGAATGCGTACATGTGGCATTTTGTATTAGCTGGAGTAATCGCGATGTAAAGGTCGCAGTATCTTTAATTAGTTGGTTGCTTATGTTACGTGTCACTTTAGCGACAGTGTTTATGTTGTTTTATTTTGTGTTTGTTTGAATTGTATCATTTTGTATATGCGTCAGACATTACTGAATTTTAATTTGTTACATTAATCGTTTTAGTTTTGCATTTAATGCATATAAGTTTTGACGTGTATCGATAAACAAAGATAAAAATTAACAATAATGTTCTCTTAAAATATTAACTCAATTTGTTTATTATTTTAACATATATGGCTAAAATTAAGATCTTCTTAGCATACATAATGATCATTAAACAAGTGTCGAAACTGAGTAACGCTATCTACAACATTAACTAATAAAATGAGGATTAGCTGATCAAGATAGTACGTCCACTCTGTTAGGCTCGTTAATACTTGGCAAGCTGGAGGTCAAAATAGTAAGTTTATTAGTTTTTAGGAATTTTGGCGGGTAGTTGTACATCAGAGGCGGACGGCAATCCAAATAAGAGCGAGAGAGAGAGAGAGAGAGGAGAGGGCAACGGTCTTCGCCAACCGTTCCTAATTCCTTCATTTCCCGCAGCGCCAGAACCCTTCTGGTTCTCACGGTTCGGCCAATTTCTCTCCTTTTTTGATAAGATTTTGACATCGTCGCTGCCGACGTTTTGGCCGTTCCGTCTTTCCCTTTCTTTCGTTTTTTTTTTGTTACGGTTTCGAACCGTGGTAAAAATAAAAGGAAAAACAAAGTAGAGACATTATTTGTTTCGTATAATCAGATATCTTTCCGTTTGTCTACATTGCCTCGCATTTTTCGTCGTCGTGGTTGGATTTGGTTGAAATTGTGTCTTCGATTTGGACGTGTAACTGCCCAAGTTCGAAATTTTGGGGAATTTCTGCCAATTATTTATCAAGTTTGAATTTTTTTTGTTCGTTCGACCTGCATTATGTGATTTGAGTGAAGAAATTTGAACGGCGGCCCGCATTTGGGAACGGTGAAGCATTTCATCAGTGAATTTTTCCCTCAAATGATTTGACAATTGTGGCAGCACTCTCTCACACACATTCATGTGGGAGAGCGAAATTGAGGAAGTTTGACGCTTTTGCGGGTTTTGTTTGTGCGCGAAGCAACCCGTGTTTTCGGTAGGAAAGGAGGAGAAGTTGAGGCATCGATGTCTGTGGAGGAGAAAATCCTCGTTTCCGTTCGGCTGAGGCCATTGAACGACAAGGAGAAGGCCAAGAACGATGTTTCGGATTGGTGCGTCAAGGACAACACCGTCATGTACAACAACAGCCATCCTGATCGCTCCATGTCTCCCTCTGCTTATGGTTTTGGTATACAACAGGCATATCCATTCTTGTTTAATATTGAAAATTGTCTTTCGGAAATTGTTATTAGCGCTCTAGAATTGATCTTTCTTGCTAGGGAAGAAAAGAGAACTGTATTAGCCTTCCTCCCAATGTGAAAAATAAAGTAGGGAAGAGTCTAAATGATTTTTTTTTAGCGTCAATAACAACTCTCTCTTTTTTCCCACCATTTTATGAAGCGAGTTTTTATTATATTCGAAAACTTTGAATCTGTTTTGATGTCCTTTCTCTTTGTTTCCCTAAACTTTGTGGATAGACAGAGTATTTGGGTGGGACTGTCCCACGACGAAGGTGTATGATGGGGGAGCTAAAGAGGTTGTGCTTTCGGTCATCAACGGCATCAACTGTGAGCAGTCTTCTTATTAATCCTCATTTTCGGATATCTACGTGTGACAAAAATCTCATTTGTTTCGGTGATATATACGTGTTCAGCAACCATTTTTGCCTATGGACAAACAAGCAGTGGAAAAACATACACTATGAAAGGAATCACAGATTATGCAGTTGCAGACATATACGACTACATTGAGAAAGTAAGTGATCATATTTTGTCTTCAATTCCAATTTATATCAAGCTGACTACATTTTCTCGGACATGACATTACTAAAACCAATTTGTTGTGTTTCAGCATAGTGATAGGGAATTTGTGTTGAAGTTCTCTGCCATGGAGATCTACAACGAAGCTGTCAGAGACCTCCTCAGCTCCGAGAGTGCTCAACTTAGGCTCCTAGACGATCCAGAGGTGAATACTGTATTCTCTTTATAATGCGTATAATTCAGATGAATGTGTAGACGGTTTTCTAATAATGCTACTCCGACAGAAAGGAACTGTTGTCGAGAAGCTTTCAGAAGAGATTTTGAGAGACCGGAACCACCTAGAGGAACTTCTTTCCATCTGTGAAGGTAAACACACTTGCATTATGTTTGTCTCGCAGGATTAGATGAAATACGTGTTAGTTTTGTTTTCAAAGATGGTAAATATATTCTTAAATTGGTACTTGATTGTTGCAGCTCAGAGGAAGATCGGAGAGACCTCTCTGAACGAAACTAGCTCAAGATCTCATCAGATTTTGCGACTGGTATGCTTATCACTAAAGCGGTTACTTTCTATTTTGACATAAGAACTTGTTTGTAAATGTTTTTTGTTGAATTGACGGATTCAACAGACAATTGAAAGTTCCGCTCGAGAATATCTAGGCATTCAAAGTTCAAGCACACTTGCAGCTACTGTGGTAAGGAAGTACTTATCTTTCCTTGCGAAGAAACATTTCCTTCATGAGGATCTAATACAAAGGTATTATTAGCACTAAAAAATTTGGCTCTCTGCGCAGAATTTTGTTGATCTTGCGGGCAGTGAGCGTGTTTCTCAAGCGTTATCAGCTGGTACGAGATTGAAAGAAGGTTGCCACATAAATCGAAGCTTACTGACCCTGGGAACTGTAATTCGCAAATTAAGGTTCAATATTTTTTCCATACACCAAGGGCTTGTTTTGTATAAATGTAAACTCTGCGTCATGTCTGTAGACGACGTAGCAAATTATTTTCTTCTTTGGGGTGGTTTGTACCAGCCGACTAAAACGTTTTTTTTTTTCTTATCTAACCTTGTTTAACCACTTTATGTTTTCTTAATCAATTTAATGTCGTCAATGGATGCAGCAAGGGAAAGAATGGGCACGTACCTTACAGAGATTCGAAGCTAACACGGATACTGCAAAACTCATTGGGAGGCAATGCCAGGACAGCCATCATTTGCACTATGAGCCCTGCACGAAGTCATGTTGAGCAATCGAAAAACACACTCTTCTTTGCAAGTTGTGCAAAAGAGGTGACTACTAATGCAAAGGTCAATGTAGTAAGATCAGATAAGGCGTTGGTAAAGCAACTGCAGAAAGAATTAGCGAAAATGGAAGACGCGTTGAGGAGCTTAGCATCAAAGTCAATGCAAGAGAAAGAACTTCTGCTTGAACAGGTGTTGGGACTTCTGTGACTCATACATACACATAATTGCACATCCCACTTTCTCCTTTCCCAATCTTCTTATTAAATGTGAAATTTATGCAGATGGATAAAGAGATAAAAGAACTGACTCAGCAACGTGATCTTGCTCAATCTCGGGTTCAGAATTTGCTAGAATCAACAGGAGACAGCCAAGTTCCAAGAATAGGTGAAAATTCAGGAGCTGAGGAGTCATTGTCCGCGGGTGTAAAAGCAGATAACGCATCTGATATTACTGATAGACCTAGTTTTACTGGTTCCTACAAGCACAACCGTCAGCTTTCTGCGAGCTCTGAAGAAAATTTTCTGCTGGACAGTAGTGCTCCAGAGTTTGTTGGGCTTGATTCATTGCCAGATTGGGAGGACCTTGCAGTAAAATCTCTTGCAGAGTCTGCACATGTTGTGGAAAGATCTCATGCAGAATTTGAAGATATTGCACAAATATCTCACGCAGAATGTGAAGATACTGCACAAATATCTCACGCAGAACCTGAAGATAATACACAACCAGCGGAATCTGAAGATATTGCACAAAGCTGTCATGCAGAACCTGAAGATATTGCACAAAGATGCCCAGCAGAAGCTGAAGTAATTGCACAAGGAAATCAAGCAGAATCTGAAGTTATTGCAGAAGCATCTCTTGCGGAATCTGAAGATAACTGCAAGGAAATTAGATGCATATCAAGCATGGACCAGAACACTTTTGATTTGATTTTAAGCGGTTCTGAAGAAAATGGAGGAAACTTGGCCGTGACAGCTTCCATGCAGCGGACAGGAGACAAGGAGTTGAATAACGTTAATGCAGAGTATGAAGTGATGCGGAAAAAGATTCAGGAATTGCAAAGGACAATTAACAACCTTGTTAATCTTGCCCCAGTGGAACAATCTCCCGCTTCCTCTGAATCTAGCTCTGCAAATATGAATTTGTCTAGAAGTCGAAGCTGCAGAGCGGTTATCATGAGTCCATCTTCTTTTGCGTCGTATGAGGCAGAACTAAACGAGAATACAACACCTGCTGAAGGTTTCCGACGGAGACCTTCCAGATCAAGGCAAGGTGCCCACAGTAGAAGTATCTCTAGGGAAGATTTTCCGGCTTCTGTTGTGAGTGTTCCAATGGACACAGATGACACCAGAGATCAGCCCGATGCAGAGGTTATTACACAGCAGGAATTTCCTCATAAGAAACCAAAAGTCTATCAGGGAGAGAACGCTCGATCCAAGCATGGTGGCTTCGCCAGAAAGTTACCAAGAAGAGATTCTGATCAAGATTCTCTTTTGAGCATTCAAGTAGAGGCGGAGGAAAGCACAGAGGCAGCTAGTGCACAGGACATTTCTGAAGGCTGGCCTAGAAGTTCAAAAGGCTTGCGTTGGAAGCTATTTCATAAATCGAAGCAAGGTTCTGAAATTGGAAGCTCAACCAGAGCTAGTTCTCAATTAGAGTCTGTTTTGAGTGCTCCAGTGGCTTGGAAAGTTATCCCCAATGTCTCAGAATCTGACGTAGAGGATAATATGAGTGTTCTCAATTTCGCCAATGAACGCAAGGAAGACAAGTACGAGGTAACGGCCTCCCTCCCTCTCTCTATCACTCTATCTCTCTATCTCTCTAACACAATGGTGATTACTGGTTGGTTAGTGATTAATAAACAAATCTTTCGACGACACACTTTAATCGCGGGTGGTTATTGGTGACAGGCACAAAGAGGAGCAGGACGGAGGAGGCACAATCATGCGGAACATCCTTTGAGAACCCCTTCTAATTGGCGCCTTGATTTCGAGACACGGAGAGGACTAATAATCGAGCTGTGGGAGGCTTGCTTTGTGCCATTGGTTCACAGGACACATTTCTTCATTCTTTACAAAGGTGATCCATCTGATTTTCTCTACTTGGAGGTAGAGCTACGAAGGTTGACGATTCTCAAGGACACCTTTTCCGAAGGAAGCAATCTAAAATCCCGCCAAGCTCTCACACCGGCTGGAAGGTAGTTATTTCGGATCATTTCAACAGCGCACGAAACACATATGAAATTTTGATACTTTGAGCCTAACGGCGTTAAAGCAGGAGATCTCAAACTTAAATTTTGTTTTTCTTAATTTGTAATCTGAAACAGCATGAAGGCTCTTAAGCGAGAGAGAGAAATGTTAGCCAAGAAAGTGCCGAAGAGGTTCGCATCGACAAAGGAAAAAGAAAGGCTTTACCAGAAGTGGGGGATTAGGCTGAACACAAAGCAGAGGAGCCTGCAGTTGGCAAATTTGATATGGACGAGCACAATGGACATGGGGCACATCCGGGAGAGCGCCACCCTTGTTGCGAAGCTTGTTGGCCTTGTCGCGCCACTCGATGCTCCCAAGGAGATACTCGGGCTCAGCTTCTTATCTCGCCCTATAAACAAGAAATCCTCCATTTGGAGAGATTCCATGTCTACTCTATAGAATTCGGCTCCAGTTAGACGAAGGTAACTCATAGAAATATTTTGTACAGAATATGATGTCTCGCTCCAGCTCAGCTTGAATGGAGATACGCATTGTACAGAATTTGATTCCTTCCACTGTTAATATATTGCTGGCAAACTGGAGGTGAAAAAGGAGGCAAGAGAGGGTCTCCACGGCCACGGCGCAGTAAATTGCAGGCATAGAAACAACGTGTAAAATATAATACGGCTCCAAAACCCGGCCGGGCTAAGAAGAAAGGTCGATTTCTGTAGCCAGGCCGACAAACTTGTACTGATTTTGACTGATTTTGACTGATTATATGAACTCATAAACATTTTAACAGTGAACTTATTCTTCTATTCTTTATTTATATGCTCTCCTCTTGCAAATCGCAAACAGAGAGCGTAAAACTTCAACAAAATAACACTTGATAAAAGATCTGAGATACTACGAGATTACCAAGAATAAACTTAAATAGAAAAACAAGACAGCATTTACACCCGCGTCATCGTACTTTACAACGTTCTTTTAAGATTGCAGGACAGCTCCTTCACTGATCTTCCATCCTGAGCTCGAACAAGACATCTCGTATCTCGTGGTATACGTTCTTCTGTTTGAGTCATTGTGCTCCGGATGGAGCACATCAGTTAACTGGGCCATCTCTTCAAGAGTTGCTTCCACCACAGCACGCTGCCCGTCCAGCGACACAGTCACACTGTCGATGTTCAAGTTCAACAGGGTGTAGTCATAGGACCAATTAAGCTGTGCAATCTCAGTTGCGCGATCTGTCCATATCTTCAACATCTCACCATCCAAAACCTGGCAGTTTTAACAATATCTAACAATATTAGGACATGTATCAAAACTGGTGACTACCTCAATGACATCGTTATTCATCCACAAAAACTAAAGAATTCCCTACCTCAGATAATTTTTCCAGAGAATGATTAGGTCCGAAAGCCTGAGATTTTATGTTCTGCCATTTGCGAACAAGGCCTTCAGCTATTCTTGCATCCATTTTGGGTATTTCCTCTGCAGATTTTTCATCTCCTGGTAGCCCTGGCATGGTTATATGAATTAATTTTCATCCCCTTGCATCAAGCGTAAAGCGGCAAGCTTACGAAGTGAAATGGACCGATTCAAAGTAAGAAATATCCCCGTACCACTGGCTATTGAAAGATTCATCATAGCTCTTTGACAAATAACTGGCGAAATACTACCAGAGGCTTTTACGGTTGAGTGAAATAACATGTCATCAAGCAATTGAAGTGGAAAATGCCAAGATATAGATATTTTCATGTTTCATAACTTAGTTGATGGAAATAAGGCTGTGTTAATCATTTTCTTAATACTCTAATGCATAATTTAAATCATACCTGCACTTGTGACATCAGATGTAGTCACCGAGCTAAGTTCTTTATGTAGGTTGGATGAGCCCCTCCTTGCGGGTAAATACCTCAATCCAATCAACGTTGTCAGTCCAATTACCACACCAGCACACATAATCTTAACAGTTGCGTCTTTGATTTTGTCAGTCATCAATTCTTCTTCGCGTATTCCAACAGAACCATTTCTTCCAGAAACGTCACCTACACGGACAGATTCATCTCCATCAGATTCTTCCAGAGGCTCTCCATTTTCCACAGGAAGAAATGGATAATTCATTTCATTATCTTCTTGAGGTGTAAGATTCTCATCCCTGTGACCCGGAGGAAACACCTTCTGCAATGCCTGAATTGCACTCGCCTTGAAATTACCAAGAACTGCAGTAGCCTCAGCTCCAATATTCACTATGGCAGCAGCGGCAGCTAAGGGCGAACCATTAGTTCCATCCAGCCTCTCTAAGTATCTCAAGACTGTAGGATCATCATAGTAATCTCCGAGTCTGAACTCTATATCTTTGGTGTCTCTAAATCTGGGGAATACCACCTCCATCAACCATGTCTCCAATAGCTTACAAAGTCCAGGAAGATCATTTTCATCTTCGGCCCTTGAGTTCTCCAAGACAAATTCTACAACAGATGGATTTCTATATGGTGAATTATCATTGTCTAGGCCCAACCATGAGCGACACTCATCAAGATCCCCGATAAGAAGTGAACAGAGACCCCTCTCCAAAGCAAAGTCTACCTCATTATAGATGTCGACAGAATGTCCTACAGCTGTTACTTTGGATTGCTGAAGTTTCTGGAATAGGTTATCAGCATCTTGAATGTGATGAGGCTTCTTACCAACAAAGGCTTGAGCAACAAGCGCAAGTGCCACTCCATAAACTTCGAAGCTTTCCGCTGGGATATTACTTGGGGTTGCCACAAATAAATCAACCTTTAGGGAGAAAAAAAAAGAGGAACAAACCAACAAAGAGATTAGACAATTGAGTGGAAAGCACACAGTAGGGGCATGGGAAGGAATTCACAGGAATAGCTACCTGCTCAGTTGCTGTCATATGTAAGAAGGCCTCGTTCATGAAATTTTCACGAGTGAAACCTCCAGCAATTGCAACTGCTCCCCCACCTCCAACAGACCACAGTATGTTGCGCACACCATGGAGGCCTTCTTCCCTTCTTGATCGATACTCATCCCCGAGGGGTAAAGCTAGAAGTTCCAAAATGCAACGTGGGGTGATCTCTTCCAGTGTCTCGTCAATTTGCGATTGAAGATCAGGTGCAAGGCTACTCGCACCTTCCTCCTGCATGTTGAAGATCAGTCTTTTGCATCAAAATATGTAATACAACTGAAACAAACAAGATATTGTTTATGAGGACTCCATTACCTGCAAGAGTTTCAAAGCCCTCTCAAGCACTTCACAACCCCGAATAAAATCAGGCGGGGACAATTCCATTGCATCCCTAGACATGTCAACGTAAGCAAGCGCCATGACCAAAACAACATCTTGCTTGAACGACTTGGGCAGCCTCTCTCTTAGCAAACTCTCCCCAATTTGAAGAACCAACTCAGTCTTCCCAGCTTCTTGCAGCACGCACAGAGCTCCCGGAACCTACAAATAGCTCAACACAATAAAATACAGCCGCACTCTGTTTGTTTACTGATCAAACGCAGTAATGTGGACAAAAGCCATTGAAAAAATTAAAATTTTAATACCAAATTTCCATTATTTTCTCTCAATTTTCACTTGGAAGTCGTAGTAATGTAGATAAAACTAACTAGAATCAGAATTCAATACCACATTTTTAAAATTCTCAACAAATTCCATTACTTTCCTCTCATTTTTCTCAGCAACCAAACAGAATACAACGAATTGAAACCACAGAATTACCTTATCCCAAGGAACTTGAGTGATGATGGTTCCATCTTCGTCTTCGGCAAGGCTCTGGTTGTACTCTCTTCTGGAGGCGGGGTCGGCTAGGGTTTCGCAAGCGGCTAGAAGGATCTGCCTACGGCTGAACAGCACCTCCTGGGTGAAGCCGTACTGAGGCGGCTTGGAAGCCCTAGCCTCGTACGCCCTCCTTATACCGTCCCCGAGGAAATGCTGCTGGGCGCCCAGCACCTGGTAGAAATCGATGGGGATGGACACGTGGCGCTCGGGGGGAGAAATTGCGGGAGGCAGGTGGGGAGGAGCGAGAGTGGCGGTGGCGGAGGAGAGGGAATGGTGGTCTGAGGATGAGTCGCCGAGGAATTGGAAGTCGGCGAGGAGGCGCTCGGCCCATTTGCTGGCGAAGCAGATGGTGGGAGGGAGCTTTTGGGGTTTCCGGTGGTGGCGGAAAGGGAGGAGGCGGGGAGTGGAGAAGCCGATGCCGAAGTGTTTGAGGGTCTCCATTGGAGAGTTTGATGCCTCTGCTTAAACCCTCCGAATCTTTTCTGGGAGACTTATATCCATGTTTCTTTCTTGCGTAATCCGCTGGCTTCAACTAAATAAGAGTGTATAAATTTTTAATTTGACAATGTGAACATCAAATCCGTTGTAGTCTAGTTGGTCAGGATATTCGGCTCTCACCCGAAAGACCCGGGTTCAAGTCCCGGCAACGGAAATTATATTTCTATTTTGTGGTTTTTATTGTCATATGGGCTTCAGTTAAAGGCTCATTTGAAACGCTGCTCTCATTACTCTAGCCCAAAAAAATGTTGTGGATATAGGCCCAACTTCCAACATTATCAAGTTTCTTTTTTCTTCTTCTTAAAATCTTCTATTTTAAATTATATTGTACGGAAGAGAGATTCAAATTCGAGTGACATGAAAGCACATCTGTAACTAATGTAATATTAGTCTAAGCTTATTCTATAATTGTCATATCCTTGACGTATTTATTGGTTCATTATGTCAATAATATAATATTAGTTGATCAAGTGTCAATTACGTTTTATTTTAACAATAATTAGTAAAATGTAGACTTAGTTGATTAAGATAGTGAGTCTACTCGGTTATGTTCCTTAATACTTGGCAAGCTGGAGGTCACAATAGTAAGTTTATTAGTTTTTAATAAGGTTCTAAAAGATGCTAGTCGGGCAGCGGGTTGGGGCCTAGCGCCTAGGTGACTAGACAAGGCCTGGACGAGCGCCTAGACGGACTAGGCGAATTCAAGTATATTTATTATATTTCGTGTAAATAAGCGTCTGTTTATAATTAAAATATATATAATTTCATCATAAATTACAAAATAGAATGAGATATATATTATGAAGTATTAGAACATAATGAAAACATAAGGAACAAGCATATAAGGTGTGTTGATTTAAGTATTCAACAAGTCTTTACAATTTATTAAAAATAAAATAAAATGCAAAATAAAAGTTATCTATTTTCCGTCTAAGTGAGTCGCAACCTATGTGTGCGCCTAGTAGGTCCGGCGGGCTAAGCGGGCGCCTCATCAAATCTATGCGTCATTTCTTAAATTCCAAACGGTTAAACATTAGTTGAGATAGGGGCCCACCTAGGAGGTGCCGAGGATTTTTAGAACAGTAGTTTTTAAGAAATTTGGCGCGGTAGTTGTATATCAGAGGCAGGTAGCAATCCAAATAAGAGCGAGAGAGAGAGAGAGAGGAGACGGCAACGGTCTTCGCCAACCGTTCCTAATTCCTTCATTTCCCGCATCGCCAGAACCCTCCTGGTTCTCACGGTTCGGCCAAATTTCTCTCCACTTTCCATAAAATTTTGACATCGTCTCCGCCGACGTTTTGGCCGTTCCGTCTTTCCCTTTCTTTCGTGTTTCTTTGTTACGGTTTCGAACCGTGGTAAAAAGAAAAGGAAAAAAATAAAATATAGACATTATTTGTTTCGTATAATCGGATTTCCTTCAGTTTGTCTACATTGCCTCGTATTTGTTGTCGTTGTGGTTGGATTTGGTTGAATTGCGCCTTCGATTTGGATGTGAAGCTGCCCAAGTTCGAACATTTGGGGAATTTATGCCATTTATTGATCAAGTTCGAAATTTTTTGTTCGTTAGACCTGCATTGTGGGATTTGAGCGAAGGAATTTGAATGGCGGCCCGCATTGCGATCGGTGAAGAATTTCATCAGTGAAAACGCTCTCAAATGATTTGACCGTTGTGGCAGCACTCTCTCACGTACATTCATGTGGGAGAGCGAAATTGGGGAAGTTGGACGCTTTTGCAGGTTTTGTTTGTGCACGAACCAACCTGGGTTTTCGGTAGGAAAAGAGGAGAAGTTGAGGCATCGATGTCTGTGGAGGAGAAAATCCTCGTTTCAGTTCGGCTGAGGCCATTGAACGACAAGGAGAAGGCAAAGAACGATGTTTCGGATTGGTGCGTCAAGGACAACACCGTCATGTACAACAACAGCCATCCTGATCGCCCCATGTCTCCCTCTGCTTATGGTTTTGGTATATGATATGCATGTCCATTCTTGTTTAATATTGAAAATTTTCTTTCGGGAATTGTTATTAGCGGTCCAAAATTGATATTTCTTGCTAGGGAAGAAAAGAGAACAGTATTGGCCTTCCTCCCAATGTGAAAAATAAAGCAGGGAAGAGTAAATGATTTTTTTTTAGCGTCAATAACAACTTTCTCTCCTTTCCGTCATTTTATGAAGCGATTTTTCATTATGTTTGAAAACTTTGAATCTGTTTTGATGTCCTTTCTCTTTGTCTCCCTATCCTTTTGGGATAGACAGAGTATTTGGGTGGGACTGTCCCACGAGGAAGGCGTACGATGAGGGAGCTAAAGAGGTTGCGCTTTCGGTCATCAATGGCATCAATTGTGAGTAGTCTCCTTATTATCCTCGTTTTCGGATATCTCTGACTAAAATCTCATTTGTTTCGGCAATATATACGTGTTCAGCAACCATTTTTGCCTATGGACAAACAAGCAGTGGAAAAACATACACTATGAAAGGAATCACAGATTATGCAGTTGCAGACATATACGACTACATTGAGAAAGTAAGTGATAGTATTTTGAGTCCTCAATTCCAAATTATATCAAGCTGACTATGTTTTTCGGACACCGGCATAAACCATTTGTTGTGTTTCAGCATAGTGATAGGGAATTTGTGTTGAAGTTCTCCGCCATGGAGATCTACAACGAAGCTGTCAGAGACCTCCTCAGCTCCGAGAGTGCTCAACTTAGGCTCCTAGACGATCCAGAGGTGAAGGATGTATTCTATTTATAATGCGTATAATTCAGATGAATGAGTAGAAGGTTTTCTAATAATGCCACTCGGACAGAAAGGGACTGTTGTCGAGAAACTTTCAGAAGAGATTTTGAGAGACCGGAACCACCTAGAGGAATTTCTTTCCATCTGTGAAGGTAAACACACTTGCATTATGTTTGTCTCACGGGATTACGTGGTATTCGTGTTAGTTTTATTTTCACAGATGGAAAATATACTCTTATATTGGTACTTGATTGTTGCAGCTCAGAGGAAGATCGGAGAGACCTCTCTGAACGAAACTAGCTCAAGATCTCATCAGATTTTGCGACTGGTATGGTTGTCACTAAAGCATTTACATTCCATTTTGAGTTAACAACTTGTTTTTAAACGTTTTTTTTTTTTTTTTTTGAATTGACGGATCCAACAGACAATTGAAAGTTCCGCTCGAGAATATCTAGGCATTCAAAGTTCAAGCACACTTGCAGCTACTGTGGTAAGGAAGTACTTATCTTTCCTCATTTCCTTCACGAGGATCTAATACAATGGTATTATTAGCACTAAAAAATTTGACTCTCTGCGCAGAATTTTGTTGATCTTGCGGGCAGTGAGCGTGTTTCTCAAGCGTTATCAGCTGGTACGAGATTGAAAGAAGGTTGCCACATAAATCGAAGCTTACTGACCCTGGGAACTGTAATTCGCAAACTAAGGTTCAATAATTTTTCCCTATACTCCAGACAAGGGCTTATTTTATATAAATGTACACTCGGCGTCATGTCTATTGACGATGTAGCAAATTATTTTCTTCTTCGGGGGTGGTTTGTACCAGCCGATGAAAACTGGTTTTTTCTTATCTAACCTTGTTTAACCACTTCATGTTTTCTTAATCAATTTAATGTCGTGAATGGATGCAGCAAGGGAAAGAATGGACACGTACCTTATAGAGATTCGAAGCTAACAAGAATACTGCAAAACTCGTTGGGAGGCAATGCCAGGACAGCCATCATTTGCACTATGAGCCCTGCACGAAGTCACGTTGAGCAATCGAAAAACACACTCTTCTTTGCAAGTTGTGCGAAAGAGGTGACTACTAATGCAAAGGTCAATGTAGTAAGATCAGATAAGGCGTTGGTAAAGCAACTTCAGAAAGAATTAGCGAAAATGGAAGACGCGTTGAGGAGCTTAGCATCAAAGTCAATGCAAGAGAAAGAACTTCTGCTTGAACAGGTGATGAGACTTCTATGACTCATACTTGCACATAATTGCACATGCCACTTTCTCCTTTCCTAATCTTCTTATTGAATGTGAAATTTACGCAGATGAATAAAGAGATAAAAGAACTGACTCAGCAACGTGATCTTGCTCAGTCTCGGGTTCAGAATTTGCTAGAATCAACTGGAGACAGCCAAGTTCCAAGAATAGGGGAAAATTCAGGAGAGGAGTCATTATCCGTGGATGTGAAAGCAGACAACGCATCTGATATTACTGATAGACCTAGTTTTACTGGTTCCTACAAGCACAACCGTCAGCTTTCTGCGAGCTCTGAAGAAAACCATCAGCTTTCTGCGAGCTTTGAAGAAAACTTTCTGCTGGACAGTAGTGCTCCAGAGTTTGTTGGGCTTGATTCATTGCCGGATTGGGAGGATCTTGCAGAGTCTGCACATGTTGCAGAAAGATCTCATGACGAATTTGAAGATATTGCACAAATATCTCCCGCAGAATGTGAAGAAACTGCACAAAGATCTCGGGCAGAACCTGAAGATAATACACAACCGACGGAATCTGAAGATATTGCGGGAAGATCTCATTCAGAACCAGAAGATATTGCACAAAGATGTCCAACAGAATCTGAAGTTATTGCACAAAGAAGTCAAGCAGAATCTGAAGTTATTGCACAAAGAAGTCAAGCAGAATCTGAAGTTATTGCAGAAGCATCTCGTGCGGAATCTGAAGATAGCTGCAAGGAAATTAGATGCATATCAAGCATGGACCAGAACACTTTTGATTTGATTTTAAGCGGTTCTGAAGAAAATGGAGAAAACTTAGCCGCGACCGCTCCCATGCAGCAGACAGGAGATAAGGAGTTGAATGCAGAGTATGAAGCGATGCGGAAAAAGATTCAGGAAATGCAAAGGACAATTAACAACCTTGTTAATCTTGCCCCAGTGGAACAATCTCCTTCTTCCTCTGAATCTAGCTCTGCAAGTACGAATTTATCTAGAAGTCGAAGTTGCAGGGCGGTTATCACGAATCCATCTTCTTTCGCATCGCATGAGGCAGAACTAAACGAGAACATAACACCTGCTGAAGGTTTCCGACCGAGACCTTCCATATCAAGACAAGGTGCCCACAGTAGAAGCATATCTAGGGAAGATTTTCCAGCTTCTGTTGCTAGTGTTCCAACGGACGCAGATGGTGCCAGAGATCAGCCCGACACAGAGGTTATTACACAGCAGGAATTTCCTCATAAGAAACCAAAAGTCCAGCAGGGGGAGAACTCTCGATCCAAGTATGGTGGCTACGCCGGAAAGTTACCAAGAAGAGATTCTGATCAAGATTCTATTTTGAGCGTTCACGTAGAGGCGGAGGAAAGCACGGAGGCAGCTAGTGCACAGGACATTTCTGAAGGCTGGCCTAGAAGTTCAAAAGGGTTGCGTTGGAAGCTATTTCATAAATCGAAGCAAGGTTCCGAAATTGGAAGCTCAACCAGAGCTAGTTCTCAATTAGAGTCTGTTTTGAGCGCTCCAGTGGCTTGGAAAGTTATTCCCAATGTCTCGGAATCTGACGTAGAGGATAATATGAGTGTTCTCAATTTCGCCAATGAACGCAAGGAAGACAAGTACGAGGTAACAGCCTCCCTCCCTCTCTCTATCACTCTATCTCTCTAACACAATGGTGATTACTGGTTGGTTAGTGATTAATAACCATATCTTTCGACGACACACTTTAATCGCGGGTGGTTATTGGTGACAGGCACAAAGAGGAGCAGGACGGAGGAGGCACAATCGTGCGGAACATCCTTTGAGAACCTCTTCTAATTGGCGCCTTGATTTCGAGACACAGAGAGGACTAATAATCGACCTGTGGGAGGCTTGCTTTGTGCCATTGGTTCACAGGACACATTTCTTCATTCTTTACAAAGGTGATCCGTCTGATTTTCTCTACTTGGAGGTAGAGCTAAGAAGGTTGAAGATTCTCAAGGACACCTTCTCTGAAGGAAGCAATCTAAAATCCCGCCAGGCTCCCACACCGGCTGGAAGGTAGTTATTTTTTATCATTTCAACAGTGCACGAAACACGCATTTGAAGTTTTGATACATTGAGCCTAACAGCGTTAAAGCGGGAGATCTCTAACCTAAATTTTGTTTTCTTAATCTGTAATCTGAAACAGCATGAAGGCTCTTAAGGGAGAGAGAGAAATGTTAGCCAAGAAAGTGCCGAAGAGGTTTGCATCGACAAAGGAAAAAGAGAGACTTTACCAGAAGTGGGGGATTAGGCTAAATACAAAGCAGAGGAGCCTGCAGTTGGCAAACTTGATATGGACGAGCACAACGGACATGGGGCACATCCGGGAGAGCGCCACCCTTGTTGCGAAGCTGGTTGGCCTTGTAGCACCACTCGATGCTCCCAAGGAAATACTCGGACTCAGCTTCTTATCTCGCCCTATAAACAAGAAATCCTCCATTTGGAGAGACTCCATGTCTACTCTATAGAATTCGGCACCAGTTAGACGAAGGTAACTCGTATAAATATTTTGTACAGAATATGATGTCTCGCTCCAGCTCAGCTTGAATGGAGATGCGCATTGTAAACTAAACGGAAATCTGCAGCTTTACTACGGTTCTTTGATTCCTTCCAGTGTTAATATATGCTGGCTAACTGGAGGAGAAAAAGGAGGCAAGAGGGGTCTCCTTGGCCGCGGCGGTAAATCGCAGGCACAGAAACAACGGTTATATCTCTCTGTTTCGTGTTAAACATAATACGGCTCCAAAACCAGGCCAGACTAAGAAGAAATGTCGCTTTCTGTGGCCAGGTCGACAAACTTGTACTAATTTTGACTGATTATATGAACTCAAACATTTTACCAATGAACTTATTCTTCTATTCTTTATTTATATGATATATCTCTTGTTTTATACGCGTGGACTGGTAACAACACGTAAATCTTGCCAATCAAACCCACAGAGCGTAAAACTTACAAAGAATAAACTTAAATACAAAAACAAGACGGCATTTACAAAAGATCGTCAACGTACTTTACAATGTTTTTTTTTTATGACTGGAGGACGGCTCCTTCACTGATCTTCCATCCCGACCTCGAACAAGACATCTCGTATCTCGTGGTATACGCTCTGCTGTTTGAGTCATTGTGCTCCGGATGGAGCACATCAGTTAACTGGGCCATCTCTTCAAGAGTTGCTTCCACCACAGCACGCTGCCCGTCTAGCAATACAGTCACACTGTCAATGCTCAAGTTCAACAGGGTGTATTCATAGGACCAATTAAGCTGTGCAATCTCAGTTGCGCGATCTGTCCATATCTTCAACATCTTACCATCCAAAACCTGGCAGTTTTAAAAATGTCAGGACATGCATCAAAACTGGTGACTAGCTCAATGACATCGGTATTCATCCACAAAAACTAAAGAATTCCCTACCTCGGATAATTTTTCCAGATAATGATTAGGTCCGAAAGCCTGATATTTTATGTTCTGCCGTTTGCGAACAAGACCTTCAGCTATTCTTGCATCCATTTGGGTATTTCCTCCGCAGATTTTTCATCTCATGGTAGCCCTGGCATGGTTATATGAATTAATTTCCATCCCCTTGCATCAAGCGTAAAGCGGCAAGCTTACAAAGTGAAACGGACCGACTCGAAGGCAGAAATATCCCAGTACTACTGGCTATTGAAAGATTCATCATAGCACTTTGACAAATAGCAAGCGAAATACTACGGGCTTTTCCTGTTGAGTGAAATAACATGTCATCAAGCACATTGAAGTGGAAAATGCCAAGATATCAAAAGCATTTTCACGTTTCATAACTTGACGAAAATAAGGCTTTGTTAATCATTTTATTAATACTCTAATGCACGGTTAAAATCATACCTGCACTTGTGACATCAGATGCAGTCACCGAGCTAAGTTCTTTATGCAGGTTGGATGAGCTCCTCCTTGCGGGTAAATACCTCAATCCAATTAACGTCAGTCCAATTACCACACCAGCACACATAATCTTAACAGTCGCGTCTTTGATTTTGTCAGTCATCAATTCTTCTTCGTGTATTCCAAAAGAACCATTTCTTCCAGAAACCTCACCTACATGGACAGATTCATCTCTATCAGATTCTTCCAGAGGCTCTCCATTTTCCACAGGAAGAAATGGATAATTCATTTCGTTATCTTCTTGAGGTGTAAGATTCTTATCCCTGTGATCTGGAGGAAACACCTTCTGCAATGCCTGAATTGCACTCGCCTTGAAATTACCAAGAACTGCGGTAGCCTCAGCTCCAATATTCATTATGGCAGCAGCAGCAGCTAAGGGCAAACCATTAGTTCCGTCCAGCTTCTCTAAGTATCTCAAGACTGTAAGATCGTCATAGTAATCTCCAAGTCTGAACTCTATATCTTTTGTGTCTCTAAATCTGGGGAATATCACCTCCATCAACCATGTCTCCAACAGCTTACAAAGCCCAGGAAGATCATTTTCATCTTCGGCCTTTGAGTTCTCCAAGACAAATTCTACAACAGATGGATTTCTATATGGTGAATTATCATTGTCTAGGCCCAACCATGAGCGACACTCATCAAGATCCCCGAGAAGAAGTGAACAAAGACCCCTCTCTAAAGCAAAGTCTACCTCACTATACATGTCGACAGAATGTCCTACAGCTGTTACTTTAGATTGCTGAAGTTTCTGGAATAGGTTATCAGCATCTTGAACGTGATGAGGCTTCTTAGCAACGAAGGCTTGAGCAACAAGCGCAAGTGCCATTCCATAAACTTCGAAGCTTTCCGCTGGGATATTACTTGGGGTTGCCACAAATAAATCAACCTTTAGAGCGAAAAAAAGAACAAACCAACAAAGAGATTAGACAATTGAGTGGAAAGCACACAGTAGCGGCATGGGAAGGAATTCATAGGAATAGCTACCTGCTCAGTTGCTGTCATATGTAAGAAGGCCTCGTTCATGAAATTTTCACGAGTGAAACCTCCAGCAATTGCAACTGCTCCCCCACCTCCAACAGACCACAGTATGTTGCGCACACCATGGAGGCCTTCTTCCCTTCTTGATTGGTACTCATCCCCGAGGGGTAAAGCTAGAAGTTCCAAAATGCAACGTGGGGTGATCTCTTCCAGTGTCTCGTCAATTTGCGATTGAAGATCAGGTGCAAGGCTACTCGCACCTTCTTCCTGCATGTTGAAGATCAGTCTGAAGCATCAAAATTTGTAATACAACTGAAACAAACAAGACATTGCTTATGAGGACTCTATTACCTGCAAGAGTTTCAAAGCCCTCTCAAGCACTTCACAACCCCGAATAAAATCAGGCGGGGACAATTCCATTGCATCCCTTGACATGTCAACGGAAGCAAGTGCCATGACCAAAACGACATCTTGCTTGAACGACTTGGGCAGCCTCTCTCTTAGCAAACTCTCCCCAATTTGAAGAACCAGCTCAGTATTCCCAGCTTCTTGCAGCACGCACAGAGCTCCAGGAACCTACAAATAGCTCAACACGATAAAATACAGCTGCTCTCTGCTTGTTTACTGATCCAACGCAGTAATGCGGAGAAAAGCCAATGAAAAAATTAAATTTTAATACCAAATTTTCCTTTTTTTTCTCTCAATTTTCACTTGGAAATCGTAATAAATTAGTAATGTAGATAAAACTATCTAGAATCAGAATTCAATACCACATTTTCTTAATTTCTCAACAATTTCCATTACTTCCCTCTCAAGTTTCTCAGCAACCAAACAGAACACAACGAAGTGAAGCCACACAATTACCTTATCCCAAGGAACTTGAGTGATGATGGTTCCATCTTCGTCTTCGGCAAGGCCCTGGTTGTACTCTCTTCTGGAGGCGGGGTCGGCTAGGGTTTCGCAAGCGGCTAGAAGAATCTGCCTCCGGCTGAACAGCGCCTCCTGGGTGAAGCAGTACTGAGGCGGCTTGGAAGTCCTAGCCTCGTACGCCCTCCTTATACCGTCCCCGAGGAAATGCTGCTCGGCGCCCAGCACCTGGTAGAAGTCTATGGGGATGGACACGTGGCGCTCGGGGGAAGAAATTGCGGGAGGCAGGTGGGGAGGAGCGAGAGTGGTGGTGGCGGAGGAGAGGGAATGGTGGTCTGAGGATGAGTCGCCGAGGAATTGGAAGTCGGGGAGGAGGCGCTCGGCCCATTTGCTGGCGAAGCAGGTGGTGGGATGGAGATGTTGGGGTTTTCGGTGGTGGCGGAAAGGGAGGAGGCGGGGAGTGGAGAAGCCGATGCCGAAGTGTTTGAGGGTCTCTATTAGAGAGTTTAACGCGTCTGCTTAAACCCTCTCGGTCATTTTCAGGGAGACTTTTATCTAGGTTGATATTCACACACTCCTTTTTACTTCTCTCACACCTTGTTGGATTTCGGCCGTCGGATCAGATGAATTAAAGAAGATCTAATGGACAGAAAGTAATAGGGGTGTGTGAGAAGTAAAAATGGGTGTATGGATAGCACACCCCTTTATCTATGTTTTCTTAGTTATCTGTCAGTTTTACTCAATAGGCAAAAATTAACATTTCGTAAACAATAAATTCGTTGTAGTCTAGTTGGTCAGGATATTCGGCTCTCACCCGAAAGACCCGGGTTCAAGTCCCGGCAACGGAATTTTACTTATATTTTTGTTGTTTTTATTTTCATATGGGCTTCAGTTAAAGGCTCATTGAGACGCTGCTCTCATTTCTGTAGCCCAATAAATTGTTGTGGTTATGGACCCAACTTCAAACATTATCAATCTTCTATGTTAAATTATATTGTATGGAAGGGAGATTCAAATAGGGGTGGGCACGGGTCTAGACGGGCCCAAAATTGAATGAACCGAACTGACCCGTTTGTAAATAACACGGGAGGGGCTGGTTTTGAATTTTTCAAAATAAGATCCGAACCTAACCCGGCCCTTTTGAAACGGGTCAGTTCCTACGGGTCCCCACCTTCCGGTCCCTCCCTTCTACAACTCTCCCTCCTCCATCGCCTACCTACTCAACTCCCTCCCTAACCAAATCGCGACCGCCAACAACGTGTCCGATGTTGACCCCTTCCCCACCGGCACTCCGGTCATCGTCTTCGTCAACTACTCCTACTTTTCCAACAATAATTACAGAGGCGAGTTCCAGCAACTCCACCCAAAATTATAGAAGCCACATTTTTTGGGTTAGCTGGACGACTCAAATGGGGAGATTTGGTCGAACCCCAACCTGTCCTTCGAGCACCTGTACCCGCCAACCAAGACTATCTTCATCCCGGACAAGGAGTGTCATAAGCCAGACCTGCTATTGAAAATTTCACAACTTTTCATAAATTTTGTAAATCAAAATTAAGAAATTGACGAAATTGGAAGAAATGAGGGAAATGAGTTACCTCAGTGTTGACAACAGAGGAGTTGGTGGGGGAGAAGGGCAGCGACAGCATATCATTTCTTGGTGGGGTGTGTGGTGTGAGTGTGGTGTATTTGTGCTCCGGGAAGGAGAGTTGCAGAGATGGAGGCAAAGAAACAAATAAGAGGAATAAGGGGGAAAGGTTTGAAAGATTGAGGGAGGGGAAACATGGGGAAATGGGATGTGTGTGTGTGTGTGTGTGTGGAGTGTTCTTGAGAGTGAGACTCAAAACTGTCACGAAGAAGAACAAAAGGAAGTGGGCCTAAGAGACAGTACCCAACACGGGGGTGTTTTTACAAACAGGCGGGTCCAGGTACCCTTTTTCTATAATTTTGGAACCGGCCCGAACCTAAAATTTCAAAGCCCCGCCCTGCACCGTTTCTCTTTTTTTTTAATTAGGAACCAGCCCTTACTCATCCCGAACTTTGATTACCCATCCCGACCCGCGGTTCTTATACCCATTTGCCCACCCCTAGATTCAAATACGGGTGACATGAAAGTGCAATTGTAACTAAAGCAATACTAGTTTAAGTTTATTCCATATTCATAGCCGTCACGTATTTTTTGTCTAATTATGTCAATAATATAATATATGAAAATTTATTCAATAATCTTAACTAAAATAAATAGGTCACGGCTACGGAATAGGCTGAAGAAGAATGCAATGCGAAGGCTACGAAGTAGGAAAAATACTTGCTTTGTTCGTTTCTCTCGTGACGTGAATAAAGAAATTCATAACAGAAACGGCATCCCTAACCCGTTATATAATTGGCGGGATTCCAGGTCCACTTGTACAATCAAATAAATTAAAAGTTATTTTCCCAGGAAACCAGTCAACGTGTCTCTTGGGTGAAATTATCAAACTCCACATTGACAAAAACTTAGAGAAGTTCGTGATTCAGGGGCCCATCATGGGCCATGGCCCATTAGAATTAAGAAAAGCGCAGAAACAGAAAGACCAATGAAAAGTGAGTTAATCCCTAAAAAAGAGTGTAATGTGATATCATGACGTGTTAAAAATCCCTAAAAAAAAATTCAATGTGACTGGTCACATTGTCCCGTAATACTCTTAGTGTGTGTTTGTTAGACCGGATTATCTCGGACTAGACTAATTAGAGAGATTAAACTAGACTGGCTTATAATAGGCTAAATTATACTAACTTAGTAAAGCGTTTGGTGCATTGTTTGACTAAAAAAACTAAATAAATAATATTATATTATTTAATTAATAAGTATTAATATTTTATTATTATCCTATCTTTTTCTCCCTATTTTCCTTCCTTCAAAGTCACTCTTTCCCTCTTTCTCTCCCTCTTTTTATCCTTTCTCTGTCCCACCTTCATTATCCCATATTAGATATCTCAATTTCAATCTTTATCTCTCTATTTTTTATGTACAACTCCTTCTTGATTCTGGTCTCTCTCTCTCTCTCTCTCTCTTTCTCCTCTCTCCCTTGCTCTAACTCTGTGTTATTCAACAGAATCTCACATCTCCATTTTTCTGACGAGTTGCAGGTTTCCCATTGTGTTTTCAGGCCAAGCCCGTCGAATTGGATGAGGTTAGCACCACCAACAAATTCCTCACCATCCCTGAACACACATCGAAGCTTTGAATGCTCGAATTTGTCACAAATTAACATGCCGATACTTCCGGGTCAATTTTTGGCCACCTCCGACCATATTTTGGGCTCGATTCAGGTAGAAACAGAATCGCCTTACTCCCAGCTTATGTTTGGTATATTTTTATGTGAATGAAATGTATTTGAAAGCGATAGTCGAATAGGAAAGTTAACAGCAGTGTGTGGTTAAAGGTCACGAGGAGCGGCTATGAGTAGTCATCAATCAGTGCAAGGATGAGAGAGATGATGGTCTTAGCTAGTCCCATAGTTCTCGGGGGTACTCACTAAGATCAGATAGTCATGCCTTTAGTCGAGGCGAGTGAGAGCTAGTCTCACTAAAGCTAATCCTTGTTGGGAACAAACATGAGACTAGACTAACCTTTAATTTTGTCCAGTCCAATGAACTTTAACGAGGGCAAACAAACACCCTTTTATTTTGTGAGTTATAATATGTGTGAGCAACATTGATAAATAAATATATGCAATAAGTTACACATCTCTCACTTTTAAGTATGAAGAGAAATGTTACTATTTGTCATTTCATGGTTTATCGATAATTTTCATGCCAACATTGTAAAATATTGCGTTAAAAATATGAGGTCGCAGTGAGTTCATAGAGAGTTCTATTGTTGAGAAAGACTTCTTAACATTTCTCAAGATACACATCACTCACTTTTATGCATGCATTAATAATTCTCTGATTTTGAGACTACTTCTTTAGAAATCACTTAATTCATGAGTGTTTTTTAGTAGAACGATACTATTATTTAGTTAAATAATTAGTTATTACGGGAAAAGAGATAGGGAGAATTAAATCAATCGTCTCATATTTATGCATTACCCCGGCTTGCAAGGGCTCCATTTATGTGAGAGAATGCCGGCCCACGGACGGCCGTATGTAAGAACCTCGCCGGAAGGAGACTTTCTGCGGTCATTTTCACAAATTAAAAAGGTTTAATATTTTTTGGTCAATTTAAAAAAGGTTTCTTTTAGATTATAGCTTTTGGGGAAACGGGAAAAACAAAAAATAAAAAATCCACAGCGATCGTGGTAGGGAACACAAACGCAGACTCACAAATTAGTTGCCCTCCAAGCGCAGCATATGGCGTCGTTTCTCTCAAAATCCCTTTCCCTTCCGTTTCTTCAGACGCTCCTCCCACCCCACCACAAACCCAGCACTCCTCCCACTGCCACCAAAAACACCCAACAATTAACATAAAATTGAAACTACATACCCAGCACATTCTGCGTTCCACTACTCTCTCTGACCTCACCGCATACCCAGCACTACTCATGGCAACGGCTACTTTCTACTTCCTCTTCATCTTAGCATTTTCTGTTCCTATTTGCTTCGCCGCCGCTTTAACGCCCGCTCAACGGCAAGCATCATCACCGGAGATCCAGGCGTTAACGGCGTTTAAGCGCAACCTCTACGACCCGCTTGGCGCGCTGGACGGCTGGGATGCGTCCACGCCGTCAGCCCCGTGCGACTGGCGCGGCGTTGGCTGTGACGATAACCGAGTTCAGGAGCTCCGCCTGCCTCGTCTCCACCTCGGCGGCCGAATTACTGACCACCTCGCCGACCTACGCGACCTCCGCAAGCTCAGCCTCCATAGCAACAACCTCAACGGCTCTATACCTTCCTCTCTCTCCCAATGCGCTTTGTTACGCGTCCTTTACTTGCACGGAAACTCCCTCTCCGGAACTCTCCCGCCGGCGATTTTCAACCTCACCAACCTCCAAATCCTCAACGTCGCTCACAACTTCCTCTCCGGAAAAATCTCCGGCGACATTCCGGTGAGCCTTCGGTTCCTCGACCTTTCATCGAACACATTCTCCGGGGAGATTCCGGCGAATTTCTCCGCCGACTCAAGCCTCCAGCTCGTCAACCTCTCGTTCAATCGGTTCTCCGGCGTGGTTCCGGCTACCATCGGAGGTCTCAAGAATCTTGAATTTCTGTGGTTTGACTCGAACCAGCTGTATGGCACTCTGCCCTCGGCGATTTCCAACTGCTCGTCGCTCGTACATCTGAGCGCCGACGACAACTCGCTGAGAGGTCTGGTTCCAACGACGATCGGAGCGATGCCGAAGCTTCAGGTGGTGTCGCTGTCACGGAACGAGCTGTCAGGGTCTGTACCCACGTCGTTGTTGTGCAATACTGCTAACAACGACTCGTCGTTGAGGATCGTGGAGCTCGGATTCAATGCGCTCACGAGCATTGCTGAGCCGCCAGATATCTCAAAATGTTCGAGTGTATTGGGGGTTTTGAACTTAAAATCCAATCGGATAAGTGGTCCATTCCCTTCTTGGTTGACAAACGTGACAACAATTATGAGAGTTCTAGATCTTTCTGGAAACATGTTCTCGGGTCAACTGCCGGCGGAGATTGGCAATCTTCTCCGGTTGGAGGAGTTTCGGGTGGCGAATAATTCTCTGAGTGGTGAACTTCCCAGTGAGATTGTGAAATGTAGTTTGTTACAGGTCCTTGATGTTGAAGGAAACAGATTTTTGGGTCAAGTTCCTTCTTTTTTGGGAGGAATGAGTAGCTTGAAGGTGTTGTCTTTGGGTAGGAATTTCTTCTCCGGCAACATTCCGGCGAGTTTAGGAGCGCTTTCGCAGCTCGAATCCTTGAATTTGAGCAACAATAATCTGACCGGGAAAGTTCCAGATGAGCTCATGATGCAGCTAAGCAACTTGACTAGTTTGAATCTGAGTAACAACAGATTTTCTGGTGAGATTATTAATGTTGAAGATCTGAAGAGCTTGCAGGTCTTGAATTTGAGCAATTGCGGGTTTTCGGGGAGTGTTCCTGCGAGCATTGGTGGTTTGATGAAGCTTGAAACACTGGATTTGAGTAAGCAGAAGCTTTCCGGGGAGTTGCCGGTTCAGATTTTCGGGTTGCCAAATTTACAAGTGGTTGCTCTGCAGGAAAATCACTTATCTGGAGATGTCCCTCAAGGTTTTAGTAGCTTGATTAGTTTGTTCTATCTAAACATGTCTTCCAATGCCTTTACTGGTGTTATTCCCACCACTTATGGATTTCTCAACTCATTACTTGTTCTATCATTGTCTGGAAATCGCATTTCGGGCACAATCCCACAAGAGCTTGGAGATAGTCTGAATCTTCGAGTGCTCGAGCTTCGTTCTAATCAATTAGGAGGCGAAATCCCAGCCGATATCTCTCGCCTATCCAATTTGAAAGACCTCAATGTAGGTCACAATAAGTTGACAGGTGAAATCCCAGAGGAGATTTCCAGCTGCTCCTCTCTGACTTCTCTGTTGTTAGATGGGAATCAACTTTCGGGTCAAATACCAAACTCATTGCCTAAGTTATTGAACCTCACAGTGTTAGATCTTTCTTCTAACAGGCTGAGCGGCGCCATCCCAGATAATCTTTCGCTCCTCATCCCTCACTTGAAATACCTGAATTTGTCAAACAACAACCTTGGTGGAGAGATTCCAAAGCCACTGGGTTCCCAGTTCAACGATACTTCTGTGTTTGCAATGAACAGAGATTTATGTGGGAAGCCGTTGAGTAGAGAATGTGCAGATGTGAGAAGGAGAAAAAGGAATAGGCTGATTTTGTTAATTGGGGTGGCTGTGGCAGGAGCTTTGCTTCTGGCATTGTGTTGTTGTGGCTACGTTTACAGCCTCTTGCGATGGCGGAAAAAGCTTAGAGAAATGGTAACCGGGCCCCAAAAGAAGCGAACAAGCCCTCGAGGAAGCTCAGGAGACAGGAGCCGGGGAAGTGGAGAAAATGGAGGGCCAAAACTTGTAATGTTCACCAGCAAGATCACGTATGCGGAGGCATTAGAAGCAACAAGACAATTCGATGAGGAAAATGTGCTAAGCAGGGGAAGATATGGACCTGTTTTCAAGGCTACATTCCAAGATGGAATGGTGCTCTCAATACGGCGTCTTCCTGATGGATTCCTCGATGAAGGCGGTTTTCGCAAAGAAGCTGAAGCTCTCGGCAAGGTGAAGCATCGAAACCTAACAGTCCTCCGAGGCTACTACGCAGGTCCTCCCGACGTGAGGCTCCTCGTGTACGATTACATGCCAAACGGAAACTTAGGCACCCTTCTCCAAGAGGCATCTCACCAAGACGGGCACGTACTAAATTGGCCAATGCGGCACCTCATTGCGCTCGGCATTGCCCGCGGATTAGCATTCCTCCACTCCATGTCAATCGTACACGGGGATGTAAAGCCTCAAAACGTTCTTTTCGATGCTGATTTCGAAGCGCATTTGTCCGAATTTGGACTAGACCGGCTAACCATAGCCACACCAGCAGAAGCTTCATCGTCTACCACGCCGATTGGGTCCTTAGGCTACGTGTCCCCTGAAGCTGCATTGACGGGGCAAGCGACGAAAGAAGCCGACGTGTACAGTTTCGGGATTGTATTGTTGGAGATATTAACCGGGAGGAAGCCGGTGATGTTTACGCAAGACGAAGACATTGTCAAGTGGGTGAAGAAGCAGCTGCAAAGTGGTCAAGTTTCCGAGCTGCTCGAGCCCGGGCTGCTCGAAATTGACCCCGAATCGTCGGATTGGGAAGAGTTCTTGCTCGGAGTGAAAGTGGGGCTTCTGTGCACGGCTCCCGATCCGCTTGATCGGCCGTTGATTGCCGACATTGTGTTCATGCTCGAAGGTTGCAGGGTCGCACAGGATATTCCGTCCTCAGCTGATCCCACCTCTCTGCCTTCGCCGGTCTAATTTTTAATTTAATTTTTTAATTTTAACAAAATCACTATCCTCAATCATCATCGTCTTCATTTCTGCAGTTGTATGTACTTATTGGTTTGCCCTTTAATCCTCTTTTTTCCTACTTTTGCTCAATTTCATAACTTGCACCTGACAGCGCCGAAAGACTTAAACTAAGTTCTCTTGAATCATGGATGTTAAAGAATGTTAAGGCGACAGTGTTCATAAATATTATGCATCGCTACGTGTTTAGCTTTGCTTCGTATAGTTTGTTTGAGACGGTATCACTTTAACGTCTCTATTTTCTCGTATGTTTTGAGACAGTTATTTTTGGCAAACAAATATTAGTACGTAAGGGGGGAATTTGGCTACAGCGGATATGCTACGGTGGCGGTATCTAAGTTAGTTCTTAATGACCACTTCAAATATTTAAGCAGAACATCATCATTCAATTTCATCGTGATGGTTTGGTGTATGTTAAGGTTTATTTCTTTTGGAGTAAACAGTGTATTTGTCATCTGAACTTTTTAATTGGAAAATTAAGGACTCAAGCTAATTTGTTTGGCCAATTTGCCCCTGCTGTTAATTTTTCATTCATTTCATCCAAATTTCTGTTAAATGGAAGCATGTGCACAACATGTAAGGCTAGTTCGGTCGCTTTACTCTTTAAAATAATTGAAAACCTTAGATTTCTAAAATATAAACCTATGCAAATATGTGTGATTCTATAGCTTTTGTGTCTAAAAACCTAAGGAAGTGACTCTTTTGTCCACAAAGGAGAGTCATGTAGTGTATACGTTATAAGAGTTAACGTTAGTTTGAATGAAATATATAGAAATCTAATGGTAGGAGGGAAATTGGCCAAATTTTTTTTTAAATCCTTAATTTTCAATTAAAAAGTTCAGGCAAAAATCGAAAATCAAGTGATAGTTCAGAGTGTGAATTGACAGTTCAGCCATTTCTTTTGTTTAGTTATTCTAATTCCCGCCAAATGACAAATTCTCAATCGGGATGGGCCACGTGTCGATCCCTGAAGACAGGGGGAAGTAGCCGTTAAGATACGACGTCTCACTCCAGGGCATAGGCGTCTTTATCCGAAAAAGAGTTGCAGAGGCGTCGGGACCCACGGAAGTGTCGGACCCCTACGCTAATCAGATACTTTGGGCATTACAAGTCGGATTTTAGTCGAGAAAGTGTTGACCATCACGTGGTCTCTGACCGGTCCAAAGAGCATTCGATGTGAACCAGCACTGACATTTTTCTTTAGGTACCGGTACGTGGAACGGAACGGAATGAAACGGGATAAAGCGTTCCGTCCTACGTTTAGTGCGTCTAAAATGGGTGGAACGAGCTGTTTCACAGGACGAGTTTTTGGTGAACTTTCGTTCCAACCTTCTGGAACGACTCATTCCACATCCATTGAACACAAAATTATAACCTCTCCATCTCCTTCTTCTTTCTCCTCGTTTCCATAGAGGGCATCTTTGCTCTCTCTCTGTTCCGTCCCGTCCCATCTGTATACCAAATGGTACCTCATTTCCTAAATTATGTGTCATATTATATGAAACGGATTCATGTAAACACATTTTATGTAAGTTGTTCTCTAATAAAATATTCTCGTTTACAGACCCTTTAAGGGGAGGGATTTCATTTTTTCAAAAAAATAAGGACACGCTTCTCACTTTTAAATTGGCTTTAATGAAATTGTGTGGTTGAGATTAAAACACAGTCCACACAATTTCATTAAAATCAAATTTAATGGTAAGGAATATGTCTCTATATTTTTTTGAAAAAAAGAAATCTCTTCCCTTAAAAGACTTCCTCCTCGTTTATAATTAATTCCATGCAACAGAACAAACATCTAATATGTGTAACTTTAACGCTAATGAGATTTTGTTTGCAAGAGATAATTTCTCGTGATTGAAACGTTTGGAAACAATAATAGGACTGGCACACTGAAAACTGTGTGGTTGTTGTGGATCCCACAACTGCATCAGACTGAAACATCACCACTGAGTAATAAGAACAATAACAGAGATAATAATGGAAAGGTTGCAGAGTACGTGACCAAGTGAAAAAAGGTGGAAAGGTGGAAAGGTGAAAAGGATGGTTAAAATGAAGGTGAATTTCTAGGACATGTATACTCTCCGCATTCATTGATCCTAATCTATCAAATCTCGAAATTTGGAATATTAAAATTTGATTCAACGTCTAAAGTTATTATAATTTTTGAATTGGTCATCTGTTTGTAGTCGTTAGATCAAATTTTAATGACTTGAATCACGGTACTTTGTGGATTATGACCAATGGATTCGGAGGGGATCCATGTCTGAATTTCTGTTCCACAAAGGTCATTAAATCAAGTGATCCTGGCATTTTAAATTTCATTCAGCCCATCTGTTTCGACCCCTTAAAAGTTATAATTTTGGGTCGTTATATGAAATTTGAAAGGCTCGAGTGAAAAAAAGTGAAAAAGTGAAAAAGGTGGTTAAAATGAAGGTGAATTTCTCATACATGTATCCTCTCTGCATCCATTGGGACTCCTAATCCATTGAATCCCGTAATCTAAACCATTAAAATTTGATCCAATGACTAAAATTATTATAACTTTTGAAGTGGACCCCTGTTTATAGTCGTTAGATCAAATTGCAATGACCAGGATCACGATACTTGGTGGATTAGGACCAATGGATCCAGAGGGGATCCATGTCCGAATTTCTCTTCCACCAAGGTCATCAAATCAAGTGATCTGAGCATTTTAAATTTTATTCAACGGCCCATCTGTTTTGACCCCTTAAAAACTATAATAATTTTGGATCGTTGGATGAAATTTGAAAGGGCCGGATCACTTGATTCGGTGGCTTTGGTGAAAGAGATCCAAAGACGATTTGTTCTCAATTTTAATGAGGATGGGCATGCACGATGTATGCATAACAAATATCAAACGAAAGTCGACAAACACATTTAATCGGGTCATGAAAAACGAACAGACTATCAATAAAGGAACAAACTATTCACTGTATTCAATTGTATGACATGTCGTTCTCACTTCCATTGTCATTGCATGCATTCCATAACTCGCTCGGGCCATACAGGGGCTACCAATACCATCCTTTATTACGAGAGAAACTTTCATGTATCGCTTGTAGTATGAGAATTATTATTAGCACTTCAAAAATCTTATTTATAACTTCAATTTTTCTATAATTAGAAAGAAAAATACAATTGTAAAAAGTGTAGAATGAGATTTTTGAAATGCTAATAACAGTTCTCTTGTTGTATATCCTTCTAAATGATTATTGACCTCTAATTCACGAATGCATTGTAATCGGGTATTGACCCAACATGACTATGTGAAGTACTACTAAATACGAAAAAACATTAAGCGAGTGTTGACTTCATATTTATAATCCCATATTTTGAAGAAAAAAAAACTCGAGTACGGGAGCTTGACTAGCTAGAACCGTCTGCATTGAAAAATGCAGCCTATTTGAAGTCAAAAGGTAACAAAATAAAACCTATGTGCAATGTTTGTGTTGGCAAACCATGGTGTAAATCAGCCCTCAGTTTTTCCTATGGGCATTTAAGCATAAAAATGTAACAAAGATACACTTCAAAAATTCAAAGATTCGATGCGTGAGGATTCCTACTGATTCCTACACTATTTATAATATAGGCGTGCAACTCATATCGATAATCCGTTGTAGTCTAGTTGGTCAGGATATTCGGCTCTCACCCGAAAGACCCGGGTTCAAGTCCCGGCAACGGAATCAATTTTTTTTTATAATTTTTTGCTTTTGGGAGTTTAATTTCATATGGGCTTATGCCAATGGCCCAATTTCTTACATTACCAAGCCCTTACTTTTATCTTTGGTTTCATAATTTCATATGGGCTTATGCCAAAGGCCCAAATTCTTACATTACCAAGCCCTTACTTTTTTATCTTTGGTTCCATTTTTCAACTGATTGCTTGCTCCTTCCTCCTTTCCATTCTCGTAGTGTGTGCCTCCCGTCAGTCAAAAGGAAAATAATTTTCGCATACTTGTTTCCTTATCGATTCTTTTTTTATTTATTTAAATTCAATTTGACGATTAGAAAAAAGGGGAGATTGCAGGTGTAGAAAAAAGTGTGCGAATATCATTTTTTCGAGTCAAATGTCAAATGTAGGTGTGAGTGAATTAGAAGCAAACAAGGGTAAAGTCTATGAGAGTGACATGTCTTTGCAATTGAGAAGTGAGTGGTACTTCCTGCTCCTTTACTCTGGTGGTCTGTTCGTTTTCATGATATTTTATAGGGTCCAACTAACTTGCTAATAGAAATAAAACCCTTTTTTTATTTCAAAAGGACAATGGTAATTTTACCATGCTCGTCTGCTCTTTCAAAGATAAAAAAAAGACTCGCAAAAGATTTTAGTCTACCTTGCCACTAAAATAAGGGAAATGATCATTTCCGGATTCTTTCCAATCGAACCCTCAAGATCTCGAAAATTACTTGTAAGGCTTGCAATAGACCAAAAAGTAATATGAATATAAACTATAAAATGTTAACGTGACTTAACTGTAATCATACAATATAAAAAAATAAAAAAAATATGATAAAAAAAGAACAGACAATCTGCTTGAAGAATCCTCCAAATTTAGATGGAAGGGTCCATAATCCTTTCCCCCAAAATAAAACCCACTCGGTTCACATCAATGCGGTTGGAACAGGTAAGGGACCACGTGCTCGTAGCAAATAAAAAAAGGATCACGTGCTGGTTAACAATATCCTAATAATATCCGACGTGCAAGCAAGGCCCAAAGAATCTGATTAAGGGACCACGTGCCAAGCGAACGTTCCATCTTAACGGCTACATTCCCCTCCTCTCTATACGACTACCCGCGTGCTTCACCCACCCAAATGAGCATTAGCTATTTGACGAGGAAAAGGATCTTCTTAGGATTTTTTTTTTTTTTGGTTGTTGTAAGGATCTAAAAAATTAATTAATCGTATCCGTTCATTGTATATTATGTGATTCAAAATTATTTTAAAATTTTAATTTAAAATTAAATATAAATAGTATCTAACGAAAATTAATCCCACAATATACAATGAACAGATATAATTGGTTCCTGAATCCCTTTAAAGAGAATCCAAAAAGAATCCTTATTCATTTTTGACGAGGAATACTAAGAGAGCAACTTACACCCAATAATACACAGCTTCGGAGTCCCACGCCAACATTGTTCTATAACAATAATACACGTTGTGTGAAGCATACGTTGTAATACCAACACTAACACTATGTACCCATGCCAATAATAATACTAACACTAACAATATTACATGTGACATGTAAATCACTTTCACGGTTAAAATAAAAAATTTACTCCCGTTTGGCATCAGTAAAGTTGATGACTTCACCACGACAGTGCACCTTTACAAGAACAAAGAAGCCTTGTAGAGAAATTTCAACCTCTCCCAAACCACCATCGTTTGATACACCAGAATTGATAACTAGTGTGAATACCGGAAATAAATCTATTCCTTAAAAAAATTGAAATCTGACTGTTTGGATCTAAGCTCAACAGAATTTAAAATAAAAATAAAAATAAAGAAGTGGTCCCATGGCGCCGTTAGGTCAAAGTTAAATTGAGCAAAATTAGGAAAAGCACAAGAATAAAGGGCAAAGCAATGGTAGAAACTGAATTAATCAAAAACCTAAAACTGCTGGAACGAAGATAATGTAGTCTCTTTTTTTTATAATAAAACTGAGATTGAAAATTAGGCTGGTGAAGGCAGAGAGGTCGGATCAGCTGAGGACGGGATGTCGGGTCCGACTCTGCAACCTTCAAGCATGAACACAATGTCGGCAATGGAAGGTCGATCAAGCGGATCAGGAGCCGTGCAAAGAAGCCCCACTTTCACTCCCAACAAGAACTCTTCCCAATCCGAAGATTCCGGGTCCAGTTCCAGCAGCCCGGGCTCCAGCAGCTCAGAAACTTGACCTCTCTGAAGTTGCTTCTTCACCCACTTCACAATGTCTTCGTCTTGAGTAAATGTCACCGGATTCCTCCCGGTCAATATCTCCAGCAATACGATCCCAAAACTATACACATCGGCTTCTTTTGTTGCTTGCCCTGTTAATGCAGCTTCGGGGGACACATAGCCTAGGGAGCCAATCGCGGTTGAAGACGAGGAAGCTTTTGCTGGTGTGGCTATGGTTAGCCGGTCTAGACCAAATTCGGATAAATGGGCTTCGAAATCAGCATCAAAAAGAACGTTTTGAGGCTTTACATCGCCGTGTACCATTGAGGCAGAGTGCAGGTAGGCTAATCCACGAGCAATGCCGAGTGCTATCAGGTGCCGCATTGGCCAATTTAATACATGCCCGTCTTGGTGAGATGCCTCTTGTAGAAGAGCGCCCAAGTTTCCATTCGGCATGTAATCGTACACAAGGAGCCTCACGTCAGGAGGACCGGCATAGTAGCCTCGTAGAACTGTCAGGTTTCGATGCTTCACCTTGCCAAGATCTTCAGCTTCTTTGCGGAAGCCACCTTCATCTAGAAAACCATCAGTAAGACGTCGAATTGCGAGCACCATTCCATCTTGAAACATAGCCTTGAATACCAATCCATATCTTCCTCTGCTAAGCACATTTTCCTCATCGAATTGTCTTGTAGCTTCTAATGCCTCTGCATACGTGATCTTGCTATTGAACATCACGAGTTTTGGCCCTCCATTAGCGCCACTTCCCCGGCTGCTTTTATCCCCTGAGCTTGTTCGAGGGCTGGTTCGCTTCTTCTGCACTCCAATTACTGTTTCTCTGAGCTGTTTCCGCCATCTCAGTAGGCTGTAAATATAGCCACAACAACACAATGCCAGCAGGAAAGCTCCACCCACAGCCACCGCAATTAATAAAGTCAACCTGTTTCTTTTTCTCCTTCTCACATCTGCACATTCTCTATCCAATGGCTTCCCACATAAATCTCCATTCCTTGCAAACACAGAAGGATCATTGAACTGAGAACCGAGTGGCTTCGGTATCTCTCCAGCAAGGTTGTTGTATGACAAATTCAGGTATTTCAAGTTAGGGACGAGGAACGACAGACTTTCAGGGATGGTGCCATTCAGATTGTTAGAAGAAAGATCTAAAGCTGTGAGGTTCAATAACTTAGGCAATGAGTTTGGTATGTGACCTGAAAGTTGATTCCCATCTAACAACAGAGAAGTCAGAGAAGAGCATTTTGAAATCTCCTGTGGGATTTCACCGGTCAGCTTGTTCTGACCCACATTGAGTTCTTTCAAATTGGATAGGCGAGATATATCACCTGGGATTTTGCCTTCTAATTGATTAGAGCGAAGCTCAAGTACTTGAAGATTCAAACAATCTCCAAGCTCTTGTGGGATTGTACCCGAAATACGATTTCCAGACAAAGATAGAACAAGTAAAGAGTTGAGAAATCCGTAAGTGGTAGGAATATCACCAGTAAAAGCATTGGAAGATAGGTTAAGATAGATCAAACTAATCAAGCTACTAAAACCTTGAGGGACACCTCCTGATAAGTGATTTTCCTGCACAGCAACAACTTGTAAATTTGGCAACCCGAAAATCTGAATCGGCAACTCCCCAGAAAGCTTCTGTTTACTCAAATCCAGTGTTTCAAGCTTCATCAAACCGCCAATGCTCGCAGGAACACTTCCAGAAAACTCACAATTGCTCAAGTTCAAAACTTGCAAGCTTTTCAACTCTCCAACATTAATAATCTCACCGGAAAACTTGTTATTACTCAGATTCAAACTAGTCAAGTTGCTTAGCTGCATCGTGAGCTCATCTGGAACTTTCCCAGTCAGATTATTGTTGCTCAAATCCAAAGATTCGAGCTCTGAAAGTGCCCCTAAATTTGACGGAATGGCACCGGAGAATAAATTCCCACCTAAAGACAACACCTTCAAGCTCCTCATTCCTCCTAAAAAAGAAGGAACTTGACCCAAAAACCTGTTTCCTTCAACATCAAGGACCTGTAACAAACTACATTTCACAATCTCACCGGGAATTTCACCACTCAGCGAATTATTCGCCACCCGAAACTCCTCCAACCGGAGAAGATTGCCAATCTTCGCAGGCAATTGACCCGAAAACATGTTTCCAGAAAGATCTAGAATTCTCATAATTGTTGTCACGTTTGTCAACCAAGATGGGAAGGGGCCACTTATCCGATTGGATTTTAAGTCCAAAACCCCCATTGCACTCGAACATTTTGAGATATCCGGCGGCTGAGCCATGCTCGTGAGTGCATTGAATCCGAGCTCCACAATCCTCAACGACGAGTCGTTGTTTGCAGTACTGCACAACAACGAAGCAGGGACCGCCCCTGACAGGTTGTTCCGCGACAGCGACAACACCTGAAGCTTCGGCATCGCTCCGATTGTCGTCGGAATCAGACCTCTCAGCTCGTTGTCGTCCGCGCTCAAATGCACTAGCGACGAGCAACTGGAAATCGCCGACGGCAGAGTACCGTGCAGCTGGTTCGAGTCCAGCCACAGATACTCAAGATTCTTGAGACCTCCGATGGTCGCTGGAACCCTGCCGGAGAACCGATTGAACGAGAGATTGATCAGCTGGAGGCTTGATTCGGCAGATAAGTTCGCCGGAATTTCACCGGAGAATGTGTTCGAGGAAAGGTCAAGGTACCAGAGGCTCACCGAAATGTCGCCGGATATTTTTCCGGAGAGGAAATTATGGGCGACATTAAGGATTTGGAGGTTGGTGAGGTTCAAAATCGCCGGCGGAAGAGTCCCGGTGAGCGAGTTGCCGTGCAGGTAAATGGCCCGTAACAGAGCGCATTGGGAGAGAGAGGGAGGTACAGAGCCGTTGAAGTTGTTGCTGTAGAGGCTGAGCTTGCGGAGGTCGCGGAGGCTGGCGAGGTGCTCAGTGATTCTTCCACCGAGGTGGAGACGAGGCAGGCGCAGTTCCTGAACTCGGTTGTTGTAACAGACGACGCCGCGCCAGTCGCACGGGGCTGACGGCGTGGACGAATCCCAGCCGTCGAGAGCGCCAAGAGGGTCGTGGAGGTTACGCTTAAACGCCGTTAACGCTTGGATCTCGGAGAGTGCCGTTTCTGGACTCGCCCGTTGAGCCGCCGTTAAGGTGGCGGGGAAATAAATTGTAGGAATAACAACTGTTATGAGGAAAAGGAAGAAGTAAGTGGCCGTCGCCATGAGAGAGGTCAGAGAGGGAGCACTGGAAAGCAAAATGTGCTGGGTTTATAAACTAAATATGCTGGGTGTGGGGTGCATGCTGCTGGGTTTGCGGTGGGGTTTTGCAGCGGTGGTGGGAGGAGCTAGATCGAGAAAGACGGAGTCGGATCGTGAGGCCGCCATTGTCGCAGAGGAGAAGGCGAAGAAGATCTGCTCAGAGGAAAGAGATGGCGGAGTGAAAGAGGGACAGATTTAGGGTTTCTAACTTCAGTGTGAGCTGCTGAGTGATACTGATGACTGAAGTGGTGGTGTGTTATGGTGTGGCCAGATGTACGGGAAGTTCATGACTACCCAAATGGAATGATGCCACGTGGAAAGGTTCGTACTTGGTTCGCTGTTGGAGTCAAAAAGTTTGAATCTTGAACAAGCTGATAGTCTCTTTTGGGTGAAGTCTTCGCACTTTTGGACGAAAATTGCGACAAAAAAAAGGGAAAAGCAAAGTCTCGGACTTCTCCTTTTTATTTATTTATTTTCTTTTTAGTTTGAATAAAAAAAGGAGGAGAGAGAAAAATGGGTGCAATAATTGGAGGAGGCCCCGCAAAAAAGGTCAATGATGTTGTCCATGACGACTCTGGGAAAAGATGGGGAAGATGGCGATTGGCGGGAAAAAATTTCAAACGTTGCGACGATATTTCAACTCAATCAAACAATATCTTCTATGTTGACTTACAACAAATAACTTACGCTCCCTCTCTATTAGTTAGACTTCTTGTGTTTCTACTTCTAGATGCATGATCAAATAACTTAAACTTTAAAATAAGAGATAAAAACAAATAGGATAGTGCGAGAATAATTTCTCTCTTGATCGGTATGAAATACCATCACCGTAATGAAAGCAGCAGAATACAGGTTAAAAAAATGGTGGTGAAAGTAAATCTGCCCTCGGTTTCCTTTATTAATGTACGGATCTTACACTAAGAGGTAGGAATTTATGCATACAAAAAGTGTATCAAAGATACAGAGACTACTAGTTGGACTGTCTAATTTGTACAGAAAAAAAGGAAACGACGACTAAGTACACTTTTCAGGCAGATGTCAAACCTTCGGGAAAGGATTCAACCTCAGGGTCCTGCGAAATAAATCTCCGGCAAGCGTAAAAAACAGCTGAATGGAATCGTTCGGGCTGGTCTATGAATACAAAGTGCCCAGCCTGCAATTTTTTTATCAGGAAAACCTTATTCATCGAGATCAAAAAATGAATTAACGACAACAAATTCATGGATAAATACAAGGGTGAGAGAAACATACATCTGGAATCCTAATGATCTCACATGGGACCTTCATATTTTTGCCAGCTTCTTGAGCCCCTTGGTAGTTCACCCAGTCTTGATATCCATAAATAAAAGTAGTCGGCACTTTCCACTCCGATGCACTGTACATAAAAGAAAAGGACTCCGCGTAAATGATTCGCTCAAAGAAACTTTATTGCAAAAAACTTCCAACTATTCTTCGATATTCAGTAAAGAGATTAGTATCATCAGACCTCTGTATAAGGGGACTCCTAGCAAAGGCTCCGAAAGATAATATGTACTTTAAGCACAGCTCCCCACTAGCTTTGGCTGCTAAAGTATGGTACACATAATCTGCAATTGAAAAACGCAGCCATCAAGATCTTAAAAGTTGGATGTGTGTTCTGTGCACAAATAAATTGACCTCAAATTACCTGTTAGAAGTCGGGATTCCTCTTCAGTTATTGCGGTCCCTGATGAATAAGAACCAAATCTGGCAGTAGTGTAACTCCGAACGAGATTTGGACCCAAAGGCCCTAGCCCTCTGCAAAAATGAGGTAAACATACACAAACATAAGATCTAAGGAAAGCACAACATGAACCACCTCTTTCTCTCTTTCATCTCTAATCCACCACTAATCTTTGGAAGAAAATTTCAAAGTGCACCAATGGCTCAAAATGCGCATGTTATGAATGAGAAAAAGTACTTCGTGTCCAAACTGACAATTTGAACAAAAGCACCACACAACTTGACAACATAATTTTAAAAAACAAACATAAACATGTGCATGTGCATGCCTTCGTGCTTCCTCTGGTCTATTCCTCTCAGGAGAAGGGTGAGAGAGGAGGGGAAGCATGGGAAATCAGTATGAGTGGAGGTGGGAAGCTCAAGTTGTTTCAAATAAATGCAAAAGAATAATATTTCCAAAGAATTAGTATTAGAGGTTCATAGAACATGTTGCAACCTGCATCTGTAAAGTGTGCAACTACCATATCAGAAACCTACAAAAATGATTGAAATGGATAATATGTACCATGCATGATATGATTTTGCAAATCGTATTGACATTTGTTTGAGGACGGAAAATATGTATCTACCTGACTAACTTCTGTGGAGTAAAATTAGACTCCCACAAATAGTTGAAAATTGCTCCTTTCCATGTTGCTTTGAATTGGTTAATCCTCTCATACGATGCATCCGACTCCGACGAAAACCCAATAGGTCCCACTAAAATCAAATGCTTAACGTGCTCTGGATGCTATCATATAAAAAAAAAAATTACGACCACGTATACCAGACCTACCACCATTATCCCTAGATTCAACTAAACATATGGGATAGCAAATACCTTCAGAGCGTACTTTGATGCAACATACCCACCAACTGAATGCCCAAGTAATATAAAGTTGCTGAGGTTTTTGGCTTTTCGCCATTCCTCAAAGGAATCGATGAACCATGCCTCAGTTTCTGCATTACCAGTTGCTAGTTAATTACTCTGGAAAAGTTATACTGTCCATCTCAAAGGTTAAAAGTGAAAAAAACTCTTGACCACCGTCAAAGTAAGTTACAACTTGCAGCACAAAGATCAATATATAACGCCAGAGTAAAATTACCTTCAGTGCTTTTACATGTAAAATCAGGCCTGCTTGATCCGCCCCAACTGTAAATAACAATAAACCAAGGATTTGAGAACAAAATATATCACAGAAATACACCCCAAAAAGCACCATCTAACATGGAACTACAAAAGGTTAAAAATGTTTGGCACCAAACATGAAGGGGAAGTTGTGTCTTTAAAAAGTTTTCGACATCAGAAGGAAAAGAAACCAAGTGCACAATAGAACTACAATGGAGAACACCAAATTAAAAGCCTGCGGACTCAGAGCTAGAAATATTTGTATCCCAACAAAGCCTATAGTAATTATTTAAGAAATGTTTCTGGAGCACCAGACACCAAAAATAGAAAAGAAAAGGGTTTAATTTCCTCAACAGTATGTTTGAATGAGGAGAATAAACTTGGAATTTTGATAAAAAACAGAATTTATAAATTAATATGCATCAATTCCCTTGTTTGGGTTCATAAACATAGAAATTTAGAATTTCTAAGTGGAAGAAAAACTTGGAATTTGGGACCTCCAATTCACAAGTTTAAATTTCATGTAAATAGGCGTCATTTCCCAATTTCTATGATTGAGAGTTTAAAAATAACAAATTTTGTATTCAATTCCATTATTCTTTTAGATTAACCAAAAAAGAAAATTCACAAATTCTAGAAAATAAAATTCCGTCATTTTCAATTTTTGTTATTTTAAAATTCCTTAATAATCTTAAATTTCTTCATCCAAACATAGTGTAAGAGAACCAAGACTAAGCATCTGGTACAAAAATACTACTACTTAAGCATCAGTTAGACTACTTAGAATTGTAAAATTATGTTTGTTCATCGCTGCGGTGTACATGTACAAGTTTTAACATAACAACTGAAAACAAAAGGATATCTTAGTATCTTCAGAAGGTGGTTAAGGTGGGTTGCACACCAAGGAATAACTTAAAGCATGTAAAAGTTAATAACTTCCAAGAGGGGTTAAAAAAATCTAAGCAAACAGAGAATAAATTCAACGATCAACATTAAGAATCTGCTCACCCTATTTGATCAATGGCAACGACCCTGAACCGACTGGCGAGGGCATCGAAATTTCTAAAGAAGAAACCTTGAGAAGCACCGTATCCGTGAATCATAACAATAGTAGGAGAATTCTCTTTGCCGTCAAATGAAACCGTGTTGATTTGCCTTTCTTCATTGCTTTGGGATCGAAACCACCTGACTTTAGAGCCCGGTGGTCCAGATCCTATATTCACCCGTTCTTGAACATAAGGAGTCCTGCGAAATTCAAGCAATTCCCATTATTTTGTCAGAATTCAACCTTTTCAACCGTTCAGTAAATTGAAGAAATTGAAGAGTTGGGGTTCGAACACACAAAATTGATAAGAAATTTGAGAAATTAGCAGCCTTCAGCTCCAAATTAAGGTTCTCATTACGATTGTAATTCAAAAAAATCCTAAAAATTAGAACTTCATGAATTGACGGCACAAACTAACAAATTCCCTAGTTTCCGTTTCAGTATTTGCTCAACAAATTAACACAACTCTGCAATCAAACGAATTGAAGAGAGAGTGAGAGAGAGGTGGATTACTTGACAAGAGAGAGCAGGCGCTTCTCGGCGGCGATGATCTTATCGGTGGAGGTAGGGATCCAACGGAGGACAGAGGGCCAAAACGATTTGGACTTGGGATTAACCGCAGCAGCAACAGCAGCGGATTCGTAGGCTGCAGCAACGGCGGCAGGGGAGGTTCGTAGCTCGGCGGACCTACTGATTTCGCCTGCCATTCTCGACGAAATTCTACGCAGGTTCATACGCTTTCAAACAAATGGAAACTTTGATTTTTGGCTGCAACTAATAACGGACAGTTTATATACACGCCGACTCATTGCCAATGTTTCGCACTTTTTCGGCCCCGACGTAAACGGGACAGAAGGAGGCAGAAGAGCTTCGTTTCTTCGAAACTGATACTAGGGACACGTGTTAAATTCTGGATCGGTCGTCAGCAGTGACTGTGATTCGAGTAAAGACGTTGGCGATGACGTCAATTTCAGCCTTGTGGGGGTGGGCCACATGAAACAGGAACGAAACCCTCCTAGCTCAAATACAATTTCTTGGTGGGTGGTGCTATGCAAAATATCTAAAGTAAATGACAAAAAACTACTTTAATTATTGGTCTCACGGCACTTTCATACTTGATCTTTTAAAATTGACAATGTCATACCTCATCTTACGAATTTGTGACAATGTCATACATTCTGTTACTTAGTCGTGAATTTTTTCAGTTAAATGCTGACGTGGCTTGATTCATGACCTACTTTTTATTAAAAAAATTAATAAATTATTATTAAAAACTAAAAAAAAATATTTAATATTTTTTTAAAATATTAAAATAATAATAAAAGTAAATTTAAAAAAAAAATCCTTATGTCAGTCGTCCCCAACCCCTCTCTCTCTCCTCTCTCTCTCTCTCTCTCTCTCTCTCTCTCTCTCTCTCTCTCTCTCTCTCTCTCTCCATCTTCTTGCAGAAAGAAGAAGAAAAACTCTTATGTCAGTCGTCCCCAACCCCTCCCTCTCTCTCTCTCTCTCTCCAACTTAAAAAAATGATGAATCCTATATGTCGGCTTAGTGCAAATCAAAAATTCAGTAGTGGGACTAGCAGATTTGAAGATGAAACAACTTACTGTAACTTTTAATCGGATAGTTGGAGAGCATAAATTAATCAATTGAGGGAGAACCCGAGAAGCACAATCGCGAATCAAAGAGAACAAAGTCGTACTGACGCCTTAGCCAAAAGAACATTTATCACCTCAGCGGAAAAAGGTTTCACTGTAACGTTTTAATCCAACTGTTGGAGAGTAGAACCAATCAAGATAGAACCTGAGAAGCACAGTTTTGAATGCCCCGAGGGGGGAGAGGACGACAGGGTCTTACTTTTTTTTTTTCTTCTTCTCCTTCTTCTTTCTGGGTTTGTTGTTTTGTGGGTAGGGGAACTGGGTTGGGTTGGAGTTTTTTTTTTTTTTTTGTACTTCTTCTTCATCTTCCTTTTCTTCATTTTTCTTCTTCTTTCTGCAAGAAGATGGAGAGAGAGAGAGAGATTAGTGGCCAAAAGGGGAAGAAGATGAGGTGGGGGTGGGGAGGGGGGAAGACAAATTGGTTTTTTTTTTTTTTCTCTTCATTTTTCTGGGTTGCGGTTGCAGGAGGAAGGGGAAAGAAAGATGAAGATGGGGAGAAGAGAGAGAATGGGACGAACTAAGTGCTTGGTTTTTTTTTATAAATATTTTATTTTAACTTTTTTTATTTTAATATTTAAAAAATATTAAATGTTTTTTTTTTAATTTTTAATAAATTTTTAATAGAAAATGGGTTCCAGATCAAGTCACGTCAGTGTTTAACTAAGAAATTGACGCCAAGTTAATGGAAGGTATGAAATTATCACAAATTCATAAGATGAGGTTGTAGACAGTGAAATTTCGGTAAATAAAATATTGACCGATGGTCAAAGTTTCAACACTCATGTATTACATAAATTGTACACGTAGTGTGTGATTCGACGAAAATTCGAAAAGAGTTAGAAAAGCCGTCAAACAGGACACGTGTCAACACCCGGCATAAACGACTTATTTTATCTGAAATATTACATTCAAAATTAGGCCTTGGGAAATTCTATAAATAGGAGGCCATTTCATACAAATGAGGGAGAATTCACACACATTTTTCTCTACTCCTAAATTGGAAGAGAATTCTCTTGAAGTTCGTTTTTCGTTCTTCGTTCTTCATTCATCGTTCTTCGAGATCAAGCCCCAACGGCCCTTGAAGAAACGCTCATCCATCCTAAGCTCAAGCCCCAACGGCCCTTGGATCAACACAATTGTTCTTCAAGATCAAGCCCAAAAGCCCTTGAAGATCCATTCATCGTTCATCCGTTCATCCGTTCTTCAAGATCAAGCCCCGACGGCCCTTGAAGCAACATTCATCCACCTTCCAAGATCAAGCCCCGACGGCCCTTGGATCCACACATCCATTCTTCAAGAATCAAGCCCAAAAGCCCCTTGAAGTTCATCCATCGTTCTTTGTTCATCATTCATCATTCATCCATCTTCAATAACAAGCCCAAAAGTCTCCCGAAGATCCGTTTATCATCCAACGTTCATCCAACTTCAGAATCAAGCCCCAACGGCTCCTGAAGATCCGTCCGTCATTCAGCGTTCATCCAACTTCAAGAATCAAGCCCAAAAGGCACCTGAAGAAGCGTTCATCCGCCAAACTTCAAGATCAAGCCCAACAACCCCTTGAAGAACAGTTTATCCCAAGAATCAAGCCCCCAACGGCCCTTTGGATCAACGATTCATCAACAAATCCATATCTCACAGAGATAGAATCAGAGGAACAAATAGAGATTGTACCCAAAATCAATCAAATACAAATATATTTTGTACACGTGTTCTTGTTGTCTTCAGAAAATTTTCGTGTTTACAGAGGTATGACATTGTCAATTTTAAAAGATCATGTATGAAAGTGTCGTAACACCAATAGTTGAGGTAGTTTTTATAATTTACCCAAATATCTATTTTAACCTTTCACACATCATTCTTAATTTCAATTTTTGATTGTCGGATTAAATAGATTGAAGAATATTAAAACATGTATATCAACATAGTGTGTGAAACCACGTCTAACTTTTGATTCTTCGGTGTTAGTATGTTACATCTTCTGATAAAAATTGAAATAAAAAATTGAAATAATCGCTTGTATTCGCGTTAAGTAAACATGTTATGGACTCATATTTATATAAAGTCTTTTATTATACATGGTCGTTCAGTGAATAGAATAGAATAATATTGATGGCCAAAGAACCGATTGTATATGAAAACAAAGGTAAAAAATAATCCAAGAAATTAGAGATGAAAGAAACTTATCCATTCTAATTCTTTTCGCAGGTATTACTAGGGGTGGGTTCGGTTCGGTTCGGTTTTTTGCCAAAACCGGAAACCAAACCGAAATCACTGTTCGGGTCAGTTCGGTTCGGTTTTCTGTCAGTTTGTGTTTGGTTCGGTTTTTCTCGGTTCGGTTTTAGAATACCTATAAATATTATACTTGTACAATTCGGCTCGGTTTGGTTTTTTGTCAAGTTGGCTTGCGGCTGCTATTCCCAACCTGGAGGGAAGGGGTTCGAAACCATGCGGAAGGTTCTGTTGATTTGTTTTGTTGATTTCTCATAAAAATTGGAAAAAATTTCCAAAATCCAAAAGGCACGAGGAGGGTTCGAACCCATATGCTCCAACTTCGAAAGTTTAACTGAAACCAACTTGGCAACAACATCTGTTTTGTTATGATTGTATGACTAAACTATTTATAAACATTGAGAAAAAAAATTAAATATATATATCGGTTCGGTTCGGTTCGATTTCCAAACCTCAAAAACCGAAACCGAATTGGGCAAATTCGGTTCGGTTCGGTTTGAGAGTTTCAGTTTGGTTTTTTTCGGTCTCGGTCCGGTTCGATTTTCGGTTTTCGGTTTTTTGAACCCACCCCTAGGTATTACAAAGGGTAAGTTTATATCATCAGTAAAGCCGTGAGCATAGTAAATTACTCAATTCAATCCCAAAGACCAAACGACGCCCAAATGAGCCCGCAAGTCAACCCAAACACACAGCTCCAAACTCAATCTACCATGTTCACGCTGGGGTTCGATCTGATCAGACAGACCCAAAACTACATTCACCTCCGCATTGGATTTCTCAAATTATTTCACCTTTATAAACCAAACAAAAAAAATACTTCAAAGACCATGTAAGATCTCACATCATCCGGAAGAGAGAAGGTGATGTGCCTTACATGTACATGCCCACTTCCTATAGTGAGACGCGTTTTTGATGGAAGCCCAAGAACAAATCGGTGAGGACGTGACCCAAAGCGGACAATATCTTACTATGCAGACTAGGATGTGACAGACCACAACAATAAATCGGTATTGCAACACATAACTACTGGCCAACAAATCCAGAAGTAAAATACGAACGAATGCTCTAAACACAACGATATAGGCTATATAAACTTGTACAAATAAATGTTTAATTCGATTTCTCAATACATCATGGGATCGTGAAACACAACGCAAACTTATTCGGAAGTAAAACTAATAGCTAATTCTATTTCTACCACCTTATCTGGTAGAACACACCATCAATCACACCATACATGAATCTCCTGCACCGCACCATCAAAACAAAACTACGACTTCTAACCAAAACAGTAAAGTAGTTCTTGATAAATAGCAGCAACCGAAAACGCCACCAAGCATACCTTCTAGTCCGCTCTTGACTGGCCCGATCGGGAAGAGAGAATGATACCAACAATCAGACCGTACAGTGCAAGTGCTTCAGCAAAAATGAGAATGAGGATCATCCCAACGAAAAGCTTTGGCTGTTGCGCATTAGCTCTGCATAATTCCAAATTGACATCAGAGGAGGAAACTCTCGATCGAAACGCAACAATATACCAAATACGAGTAACACGGCCGTAACGACAACTCATGAATGCTCAGGAAAACTGACTGACAACTATAGCTTCTACATAATTTAACACCAGCATAGGACAAAGCAAACAAGCACGGCACGCCACAGAAAACCCGGTTCTTAAACAATCAAATCGATGTTGTATTGCAATTTATACAAGCAGTGACAGATTAAAATAGCACAATGAGTACAAACATCCTAAACCAAATTGAAGCAATGCAAAATCACGAAGGAACCCGGAATTGCCGAGATAGAACGAGAGATGTTACCTAACACCGGCATCACCGACAATGCCAATAGCCATACCGGCAGAGAGACCGGCAAGGCCACAAGCTAGACCGGAGGAAAGATGAGCATAGCCATCGAAAAGGTAATAGGACTTAGCCTTGGGGTTGATACCGGTACTGATGATGACGGCGATGATGAGTCCGTAAATACCCAACACTCCCGCCATAACTACCGGCACGATCGACTTCATCACCAGCTCCGGCCTCATCACTCCCATCGACGCCACTCCTACTCCGCTCTTCGCCGTCCCATACGCCGCTCCCATACCTGCAAAACACACAAAATCGGATCAAAATCCTTATATCCCCCGGACCAAACCCTAGGTGCTTAGATCTGGGCCGAATCGGAACATACAGGAGAAGACGAGGGCCGCGGCGGCGCCGAGGAACCCGAAGAACGGTGCCGTTTCATCGCCACTGAAGGTTGAAGAAGACATTCTCCCCGATTCACGGACAGAGATTCTTTGATCGGATCTGGCTCTTGATGGATTTGTTTTCTCCTCTCCTCTCCGCGAAAATCCCTTTAAGCGTTTATGGGTGTTTCCATCTCAGCCTCAGAAGTAGTAAGACTATGTAATTCGGGCCTTATGTTAGCTTGAGGCCCAATCCATCTCATTGTACACTTTATCTTTAGCTGAGGCCCAATCTGGGAATGGTTGGTTGGGGCCAACCCAGCCCATCGAATGGAAACACCGACACAGTTTTGCAGGATTCAAAATCCTTAACCCGGTTTTAAATTAGAGTAGTTTTAAATAAAACATCGCTTAAAAAAATTAAAAAGAAATAAAAATTGATATTTAATTGCATAAATGATTTTTTGCTACTTTTCTGAAATTAGTTATGTTAAAAATAAGTCATTTATGGAACAAAATGTAAAAAAATGATCATTTCTACTAATTGCTCCCCCCACCAATGAAAACTGAACTTTGTTAAATGAAAAATAATTTATGCACGCCGTTTTTCAGTCTTTTGCTTTTGTGAACCCTCTCTTGTAATTATGACCCTTGAATCTCTTAGATTTGTTTAATTCAACTGGTAGGAAGAAAAAAAAAGGACGTGCGTGCAGAGGCGAAAAAAGGTGTGCAGAAATCATTGCTAATCACAGTGCTATTGGAAGACGACTCCATTCCAGCATATAGCACAACTTACATGATGGAGCGGCCCTCTCAATAAGGTGGGACCAACACCAATACAAATCTGGGTCCCACCGCTCGCCGAGAGGGTTGTCACAGAAGACGACCCAGCCCACGAATCGATCTAGACTCTGGAGGAGCAAGAAAGGGCATCAAACAACCGAAGGATGAGACGACCACTTTCCTGTACACGATTCCGTTCAACATAACAGCAGGTACGTAAATTGGCATTCTGGCCATTTCTTTAGTTTGTCAAAAGTAAAAGCAACCAAAATATTTGCCTAACAGTATAAAAAGACCACGTAAACAATTACAGACAGTAACAAAGAATTCATCTCGAAATCATTGAACACGGACACCGCATATGAAACGACAAATTTCAAATGCCCAGAATCATTTGAACCTCACCCCAAATGAAAAGGAAAGAGAATACTTATATACGATATCTCCATTACTCGGGTAACACTAATCGCTCAGATGGAATAGATACCATTAACCAACTTTCAAGAAAAATAAAAAAGCTCACGTCAATTGTCAAAAGCAACAAAGCGTGAAACACAGCGTATGGAGGCATACTTACAACACCGCCATTCGGGCAAAAAAAAAAACAAATAACATGCTAAACAAACATCTATTAGACTATTTCGTCTCCAATCCATGGCATCTGCCAACAGTTTGGCATATTGAACATAAATCAGGCAAAGGGTTGATCAAAGAAATCTTCAAAATGTATTTAGCATCAACAAACGTGGGGATATAGAGGCTAGAGCGCATACCTCTTGCTTGTTCTGAACAGCCAAAAACATCTATCCTGGCCTAGCAACAATCAAACAGAGGCGTAATCAGAGACTAAAAACAATAGAATGAGTGAAAATACTTTTCAATATGATAGATAAAACCTGGCATTTCATCGTGCAATCCAATCATAATCAAAGCTAAAACTGCATACAGCTTCTGTAAGCATAGTTTTAGATATATAACAGAACATCTATAACAAAATATACCTGCGGTTATTTTCTGGATTTCAATGTAATACCACTATTACATGTATGCTTTCAAATGAATAACTATTTTGGAAGCTGGAACATCAAGTTGAAACTATTAGCGCATACATCATACATGAATAGAAAAGCCTCCCGACCCAAGGCAAATAATCAGAGAGGAAAAAAGTACAGAAACCAGATATTTCATCCCTCGGAGTCTTCTAATAGAGAAAATGCAACTCCTTCATTCAATTTAATGGTGAGCAAATGTGAAGTTAGTGATTCTGTAAAACCAAAAGCGTAACCATAACGTATTAAAGTACTTTGGCCACCATGGAAAAATGTTCTGTTTCTTGTTGAGCTAACACAATCCTACTCTGTACACATTGGAAAAATGATAAAAGAAAAAAAGTCAGGAATTAGTTTGTCCTCGTTGAGGATCCCTGAATGAAAAATAGGGTCTTAATTTTTCAGCCCTAGAAATACATCCTTGATGGACGACAAGCCATCTTCTAAATGCAATCTACTATCATCTCCATACCAAGTTGATGCATGTAACTGAAATGGACACAGCAACCTGCTTTGAGCAAATTCGTTAACTTAGATTTGTATCCAAAATGGTTGTCCCTGTTACACTGACCAATGATAATTGCATTCCATGATGCCCGGATTGACAGGCAACAAACCCCATGCCTTTCTTCCATTGCTCCTAAATCACAGAAGTGCTTGTTGGCAGTTTCATTAAGATCTAATTTGATTCTATCTGTGCGCCACCACTTCCAGCTTACGCTATAAATTCATCCGGGAACAACAGACTGCTGCATGTACTGTACAGAAGTCATGCACAAACACATGTCAATTAACCCAAGGGACAATCAAGATTTCACTGTGGGCTTTGCTGCCATGTGCCTCTCAATCAATTTATCCACAAAAGCACGGATCTGCAGTTTTTAAATCATTCAAAAGGAACTTGGTAAGAAGAAACTAATGTCACTGCATCATATATTATATTTCTTAATGAAAAGAACTTCTGTTCATTTCCTGGCGCAAATTGATGTACAGTAAAAAAAAAAAATCAGGATAGCATGTACAAAAATTTCAAGTTGCCAACAATTTCGAATTCTCTTTGCTCGTTCAGGTGAAGAAAGCCGTTGGAAAATATTTCAAAAATCAGCCATGAAATCACTTTAATGACTTAAAAAAAACTCATTAAAGTATGCATGGAAACTGGAAAGACAAATATGACTTATTATAACAAAACAAAAAATGTAAGAATAGTAGAATACCTTGTTCCTGCGCTTGAAATCAAGAAACTCATAAACAGCCATGGCTTTTTCTGAGTCTGTAGCGAGCTCCATGACCTGAAAATTGAATTCCCCAAAAATTTAAGACTAAATAAAAACAATAGGAATAGTTGCAAAACTGAGTTCAACAAAATTGCAACAAAATTTGACTGGAAACCATGGTATATTTTCTGTTTAGTATGACAGGAAGGAAAAATGAAAAATGACTAACTTTGGTAGCACTTTTCTTCATGATTGACTTGTATCCCTCTCTATCTATCTTTTTAGCTTTATAAAGGGGCATAAGCAATGATGCCACATAATCGACAACAGCCTGCTTAATATTATCTGCTCCTCGATGATGATTTTTTAACGACTCCTTGTTCACAGTAACTTGGGAAACAGAGCCCTCATTTACAGGTCCTTCATGCTTCCAGCTGTGTTTTCTCGAAGTCGTATTTGAATCTTCCTCATCATGTATATACGGTTCTGGATGGAAGAAATCAGGGTCTACTGCAGCTGCTTGAGATTGCCACATCTCAATGGCATGATAATCCTTTATCCCGGCACTACCGGCTGTATCAACCCATGCTCTTGTATAAATACTGCTGTCAACAGCAGCACTCTCTCCTGAGTGCTCTCTGAAATTTGTTTGACTACCAGTCTCATTTGGATTGCTCCGCTGGGAAAGGTTATCGACTGACATTCTTGAACTATCAATATTGACGCAAGCGGCAGAGAAATCAACAGACCAGTCCCTAACTTTGCAGTTTCTTGAGTCTATTTCTGATATACAATCTTGTCTACCCAAAACACCACCTGACCACTTCCTCCTAAAATCATACTCATCCATTTGAGGATACTGCTCCCGTCGAGCAAACTTATGAAATGATGGAATCTTGGGAAGCTGAAGCAGATTACCACTCTTGGCTTCTGAAGATGCATATGCCTACAATGAACAACGATAACTAAATTCCTGTTGAACAAAATGGCACAAATAGGAAGGGGATAGGCAGTACTATATCACACTAAATTGAGTAGAGTCAAGGGAAACAAACCTCGGCAGCTGCAAGTGCTGCTGCACGGGCTGCTTCAGCAGCAGCAATGGCAGCTCGTTCTGCTTCTATCACAGCAACGTCATTCTCCTTTAGCTCAGAATATGGTCTGCCAGTTGAACCTCGAAACCTTGATGAATTAATCTCCGATTTTGAAGAATTTGCTGTTTCACCCTTAATGGGTTTGCCATTCACTTTCTTACCATTTGCATTCAAAGGCAAATGGCTTGCAGTCGATGCTGAATCCTGTAAGCTTCCCTTGTGCTCTAAACCACTATGAAATGTGTGTAGAGGCGGCTTACCAGAAGATGGATCTCTAATTGGTTTTCTCCGCAATGCATCTGCAGCAGTTGCTTGCCTTGACAACTTCAACGCACCATTGGAAGCTTTTTCCTTGCGGAAAACTTCAAGCCACACATTAACCAGCTGACTTGCTATGGCACGTATATCACGGCTTGTATGTACACAAACTTTTTCTCGTACAGTTTTCCCAATGCCTGCACCAACAAACAAGAGATTAACTAATTTTGAAGAAATACATTCTAATGATTATGAAACCCATTAATGCACATATGAATGCCAGTAGATAAAGATCAATAAATAAAGAGACAATACCAGACAAGCGCACAGCCAGTAGGTCTGTTGAAACAAGCACAAGGAGCCGAACACAATGCCGCAAAAGTTGAGTCCCAGCCTTCCCCATCGAGTCCTGTTGTAGTAAGGAAATTTATACACTCAGAAAAACAAAATCTCCAAGAAAGCAAACATTGGATGCTATCAACAACCAAATATGTGTGAGTCAACATATTGTGAATTCATATTTGATTGAATGATGATAAATATGGATGCAGAATTACCAGTATCCACGAGTTGAGAGTAGTCAGCCCTTCTTTGGTGCCAGCAAAGGACTTCAAGGTTTCAACAGGAAGACTCAATAACTCTTTGGCCAGATGCAACCTTCCTTTGGTAGTCTTTGCATTAAAGAACATGTCCTGGAGTAGGGCCTCCTTGTTCGTGTAAAGGACATCTGAAAGTTCAACTGCATCAAGTCTCCTTGTTATGTCTCTAACTTCAGCCCTTTCAGAATCTGATTGTCTCTGAACACCTGCAATGGTGCCTGCTTCTGCTGTGTAATCATTTCCAGTAGTCAGTATGTCAATTATACGCACTGCCTCCCGGAGGCCACTCATCATCGCACCACCAACAGTGTCAGGATGCTCCTTGCAGGTAGCTTCACCAGCAAAAAATAGGCAGTTCTCAACAGGTCTCCCTAGTATATCATAATCTTCCCCCGAAGCTCCAACAGCAACATATGAGTAGGCACCATAGCTGAAAGGATCCTTACCCCAATCTGTCACAACTGATGCAACAGGATCAGGTACTGAAGCCTCTCCAAACAATTTACGAAGAACCACTATCGCATGGTTAACATGTTCAGAAGAGCTCATATTTTGCCCATCTATAGCTGCCTTACCAACCACTAAGGCTATGAGAACAGGAGCCCCGACGGTTTTCTTGACATTCCAGAACATAAAGCACTGGCCCCTCAGTTCTGTTTCCTCAGCAGTTGCTCCAAAGTAATCCACAGAATCATCCCAAAAGACATCTGGAAATTCCAAAACTACTTTATTAAGAACTCCAAACCCAAGCCGCAGAATGGAAGAATATTTCCAGTGGGGCAATGGTGGGGAAAATTTGATGGTTTCTGCTTTTAAGCACCCAAGAGGCACTGTAATCAAAATTGCATCTCCTGAAAAATCGCTGCCATTAGATGTGGAAACCTTGACTTTGTTACACCGGTTAGAGTTCAATCCAGCATCTTTGGTGCCATATGAAATATCAGTGACTACATGATTCAAGTGAATTTGAAGTCCTTCTCCAAGAGACTCAACAACAGTGCTGTAACCCCCTTTAATCATGCAGTGAGCTCCTCCAAAGCCACCATAAACATCATCCTGGTTCCAGTTGGGGAGAGATACCTCCTTCAGCGGAGCAGCACAACCATATTCCAAATTGGCAAAATGCCAATCCATGACCCTCCTCTCAAGAGGGCTCAAAAGCTCTAGCTTTTGACTACTTTTCTCAGCTCTATCAATATTTTTTTTGGCATCAATGAAACCATCCATTAAACCATGCAGTTCTTTTTCTTCAACACTGGTAGCTGTTTTTGCCATACGACGCCTCTTGAGGGCATGTTCCAAACCTTTCTCAAGAGACATTCTTGTCTGTTCTCCCTCCTGTGCAACAAGCAATACCATGTCATCAAGAAGGCTGTTGAACTCTGCTTCCAATGCTTCATCCAGATCTGCAGGAACCCTTTCACCTGTTGCAATGTCATAAAGAGGGCAATCACTGTTTAAGACAGTCAACTCAAGGCCCAGCTGTGCACAAACCAAAGAGGAGGGGTCTGGTCGTCTTTCAGTCGCCCAATCAGCCTCAACACCAGTTATAATGCTAGCACCAAGATCCACAGGAACTGATAGAGATGACCTGTCTGTATAAACACGGCCCCCTATCCTACTCCTAGCTTCCAATATAGTGACTGAAAAGCCCTGACGTTGCAAGTGGCGTGCAGCAGTTAATCCAGCAGGACCAGCACCTATGACAATGATTTTCTTTTTCACTTCCAGACCGCATTGCGGATTATTATTCCTCACTGCATGATCTTGTGATGCACACTGAGTACTGTGTGATACATTCTTTAACTCTGGAGTTTCATGAGGGATGCCTCCATCACCAAATGTCTCACTAATTGGATCACTACTTGAAACATCCATATTGTCCAATTTACTTTGCAACCTTGCATCAACACTGATGTTTTCAGGGTGATCAGCCTCACACTCAGCATGGTTTTTTGTATTGGACAATTCCAATGCCGCTGTGGTTACAAGCCCGTTGTCTTTTGTGACTTCCTGAGTCGAGTTGTTGCTTTTAATTATGACACCACTCTTTGCATCAATTTTAGTTTTAGAACTCTTAACCTGGCCTGTGATAAAGGAAACTCCATCCTCTGAATCAGCAACTGAAACCCCAAAAATTTCCTCAAAATTTTTTTCTCTCAGAATTTTATAGTCATGCTTGGGACCAGATTCTGTTTTATCCTTCTCACGAGCAATTCCAATATTTATATAGCCCTGTCCAAGTTTTCATACATTGGAAAGATGAGACAAGCTAATAATGCAATCCTTCCCCAGGAAATGCAAGAATGAAAAGACACTAGGAAAAGGAAGAAGAAGAAGACTGATCAATAATGAACTGGCACATATAAAAATCCATAAAAGGCTTTATAGACTTACACTGAGATCGAGGAATGTATAAATATCCCTAATTAGGGAAGCACGAGGTGGTTCATCCGCACAAGCAGTATATGTTACCCCACAGTCAGCGAGAGGCAAAATTCGACTAACATCTTTATTCCACAGAGCAAGGATCTGATTCCTGTAATGCACCAAGCAGTGATTAACTAAACAAGGTAGAGCTTATCAGGCAAAACAATTAAACCAGAAGAAAAAAAATTTGAACTACATTGAAAAATTGATATAATATTTTCATTCAAAATAAGAGAAGACCATACCTCAAAACTTGGACACAACCACTTAAAGAAGAGAAAAAAAAAATCTAAACCAAAATGCCAATAACACAAACATAAATATACCATCAATTTTATTAATGTCAACTTAAGTAAAGCGGCATCAAAATTTAAAAAGAAAACTCAACCCTCCAAACAGAACTTAGCATTAGTAGGATGCGACAGAAAACCAAAACATTTGAATAATTAGTAAGAATTGTCAAGTAAAATGGATAAAGTAACAGCTATAATTAGTATCAAGTACAAATTTTTGAAATATTGCAATTCGTACAAGAAACCCTATTATATGCAGGTTTCAGAATTAACTACCAACCTGCATTCCAAATAGTCCTGAACCCCACCTCTGCGCTTCAAGATCTCCTTGAATTTGATCTTCTCAACAGGACCAACTGCATGAGCTTTAAGACCAGCAGACACTGCTGCAGCCTCACCACTTTCAGACTCTGTACCAATACTTGAAGAGGAATCAAACTTCACTCTCAAATTGTCACTATCCAAACTTTGATCATTTATCAATACCTCCCAATCAGCATCCCCCTCATAAGCCATGTCTCCATGCCTACGCTTTCTAACAATTCGCCCTACACGCTGGACAGCTGATAGCTTAGTGTTTTTGTTTTCAACATCTGGTAGAGATACTGTCTCTTCTGGGAAACTCTCATTTTCATCAGCCTCTTCACTAGTGATAAGATGATCATGATTTGGAACATCATTTTCCTCCCGCAACGGACCAGAAGCAAGGCCAGGATTCTTAGTGTAAGAAATTAGACCATTACAATTACCTCCCATAGAGCAGTTCTTCAATCCATCCTCAAAAGTTTGCATTTGCTGTGTCAAATGTTTTTTGTCTCCATCATTAACTTCATCTGAGCTGCATGGTCCCTCTTGAAAATTTGAACCAGAAGGATCCACTACGGCTTCATTGTTAATCAATTTGGAATCAAATCCTGAATGTGAGTAGAGAGGAACTTGATCTTCTGAAACGACTTTGTAGGGCCTTTTATGCTTTTTATCATTGAATGTCTCTTGATTTTCCCTGTGATGGTTAGAGGCTCTGTCATCAAAACTTTGACTTTCATCTTCCTTACACTGATCAGAGGCTGAATCCAATGGATTTGAACCAGCCAAAGGCATGGTGTTCAACCCATCCTCCAAAACCTTAGAACCACTCTTCTCTTTAGGACTTGAAGAGGCACAAGAATTCATAATCAAACCAGATTGTAACTTCCGGGAAAATGCTGATAGTGAATCTTCCGGATGATGATCCAAAAGGTAATTAGAACCTTCCCCAAATCCCAGAGACCCTGAAATCTTGGGTCTCTTTCCCTTTCCATTAAGCTTGTTTTCTACCTCTATATTGATAGTCACATCAGATCCATCATCACCAATAACAGGATCTTTCTCTAAAACCCTTGACACTGATTTTCCATCCAAACCCCTGTCGTCCACATGCCCATAAGAGGACCGATCCACAGACTGTACACCATCCAAAGCAAAACTCCTTCCCCTCATAGTTCCAGTCCCATAATCTTTCTTGGGACCCTTCAACTTCTTCCTCAAACTTGCCAAAGTATCATCCAGGCCCCCCAAATCCTCTTCTTCATCGTCAACCATCTTGCCCCTTTCGCCGCCACCCTTATCCTTCTTGAGGTTTCTCTGCCTCTTCAACTTCAAAAGTGACCCAATTGGCTCATCATCCTCAGAATCAACCATATTCGCCTTGACAATCTTCGATCTTATCTTAAGGCCGGACTTCTTCTCCTCCCCATCCATTTTGTCAACCATATCTTTTTACGAAAACGGAGTCTTTCATAACCCTAATCCAGCTTCAGTGCCCAAATCAGGGAAACCAATCATCACCTTCCACTTCTCTATTGTCAAAAAATTAAAGCTCATGATTCACATGCACCCCGCCCTTGAGCAATTCAGCTACAATCATCATAAATTGAAACCACACCTAGAAATCCGAACACCCATCAAATCGCAGACAATAACAAACATTCACAATTCTAAAACTTGTAAAATTCAAATCCTCGATAAGATTCTGCCAACGAGTAAGCTCCTCTCCGCCCTCTGCCAATGGCCTCCCTCTACTCTAAGTCCTCAATCCAGAAATTCTACCATTAAAAATACAGAAACAAAAAAAGAAAATATAAAAAATATAAAATCTACCTAGGGTTTTTCATCCAGTTACTAAGCCCTAATGACAGGAAAATAGAAGGGTGGCGGAGGTCAGACCTGTGTGCGGCGGAGCTCTACCGCGGTGGCGTTAATGGATTCGTCGAAGGGAGTGAAGTGCGCACGTTAGCGTCGCGTAGGAAAATTGGGAATGTCGGCTGTATAAAGTGCGCCGCGGGAGAAATTAAACGGGTGGAAATAAAAAGAAAAAGGAAAATAGAAAAAGGGAACGTATTGGGGAGGGATTTTTTGCCCGACAGGAATTGTATGAGAAATGAGGGTGTCCGTGGGAGCAGACCACTACGGATGCCACCACTTAATTATGATTCTTTTCTAAACAATTATTATTTAGGAGTCTAATTGCCATTTTGGAAGGGAAAAACACACTATACAAGTATCTTTGATAACGCTAGGTCTGCTACGTGAATAACTTAGCTTTAATATAATATCATAACAGGATCATTCAACTCAAAATTAATTATTGATTCATGAGTGAAGAGATTCAAAATCTTTTAAACGCTCATGTTGGACTCTCGTGTTTTGATATGTGATGCTCCCTCAATAGTACAAAATACTTCATCAGAATTCAAGAATTTCTTAACGTGCATTTTTATATTGCCAAACTTTTAATTGATATTAATCATGTAATTTCGTGTCTATAAGGGTGCGTTTGGTACGCAGACGGAACGGGACGGGACGGGACGGGACGGAACGGGACGAGACGGAACAGGACGGGACGGATGTTGTAAATTTTGAAAAAAAACAAGGGGCATTTTTGTCCTAAAATGTTAAAAATTTCTGTCCCACAGACGTGGAACAACCCCGTTCCAGGGGGAGGAGGTCGAACCAAAAATCATCCAAAACTTGTCCCGTAGAACGCCTCGTCCCACTCGTTTTAGGTGTACCAAACGCGGGACGGAACGCCTCGTCCCGTCCCGTCCCGCGTACCAAACGCACCCTAAGGGGTGGAAATGTGAAAATTTGCATGCTCAAATTTCTAGCATTCTAAAAGATATATTTTCATATATGCGTTGTGGTGAATTCATATACTATTTAAAAGATTGGGTTAGAATCTTGATTGTGAAAATGAATTTATATATTTTCTGGTGCTGGTGGTGAAAGTAGTTAATCTCCTCCTAAATTTTTTGTTAGAAAAAAGAATTTATATTCTCTTGCTTAAGTTGGAAAAAGAAAAGATTCTATAACTTCACAAGTCAATGCACCTTTTCGGAGCATGATGTTAATTTGAAAGTGATTACAAAACTGTTAACCCAAAAAAAATGAAAGTGGTTACAAAACTATCTAAGATTCTAAATACCCTACCCAGTAAAGAATTGACTACGTGAGTAGCCCCTAAGCTATTTATTTTCTTAATTGCTATATAAGGGGTCGTATTTAATTTAATCAAAAATTTAATTGAATCCATAAAGGTTCATTGATGTTCAATAAAACTTTTAAAGGAGTTCAAAACTTCATAGAAATTTGAATACATTCATCTCAATTTTATAAATAATCTATAAAACTAGGGGTGGGCACGAGCTGGACCAATCTAGGCTTAAATTTTGAGGAACCGGACATGATTTGGTGTTGATGCTCTCATGGGTCTTCTTAGCCTTCTTAGGTTTTTTTTTTTTTTTTTTGAAAAAACTAACTAAAAGTTAAAAAAAAAATTAGTTTTAATAAAAAAATGGCAAATAAAAGTATAGTAAATAGTATCAGAGAAAGGTAAAAATATAATTTTTCATTAAAAGTAAACAGTACTCGAAGTATTTCGTTAATTTTTTTTTTTTTTTTTTTGCTTTACCTGGGTTTGGTTTGGCTGCGAGTTGTGGAACGGGACGGTCCATCTTCTAATAATAGTAAAAAAGCCCACAAACGGCAAGCTTAGATTTATCGTTCATACTTCAGAGAATTCCAACTTCTGGAAGTAGTGTGTTCCTCTTCTTCCTTCAGTGGAACAGAGCACGACTGGCACTGCCCAACCCAAGTTTACAGGTATTCTTGTATATTGGATTATTTCAAATTTATGAAGGTGTTGAATTTGGTTTGGAAATTCAATTGAATTGGTGTTTGAAAATTCTTGGGAAAGCAGTTCCGATGAGCAGCAAGCAGAGACGGCCGCCGGACCCAGTGGCGATTCTGAGGGGCCACCGCGCCTCCGTCATGGACCTCTCCTTTCATACTTCCCAGCCACTCCTGTTCACCGGGTACGATTCAGTACACTTATGCAACCTACCCTTTTGTTATCATTTCTCAAAAATAAAAAATTTGGTGCCTTTTTTTTTTGTTCTAGTTCATCAGATGGCGAGCTGAGGATTTGGGATACTATCCAGCATCGGACTGTATCATCAGCTGGGTAATTTAAATACCAATTTTCCATTTTATTTTTATGATTATAAAGTTCATATCTTTTTTTTTTTTTTGTTTTTGGAATGAAAAATAAAAATTTATTTGCAATTTTTCAGGGTGCATAATGCTGCACATGGTATTGCTTCTGTTGCTTGTACTTCCAACAGAGTTATCAGGTGATTTTCTTTTCATTTTTTTCTCTACTTTTATTTGTTTATTGGCTATATATATACATACACTGATACACATTTTGTATTAGTAGTAGAATTGAAATTTGAAAATGTTTGTGTAGCCAGGGCAGGGATGGAACGGTTAAATGTTGGGATATTGAAGGTGGAGGTCTGCCCAGGTTCTTAGCTAATTCCCATTATTGTAGCCTATAGTTATTCGGTTTCCATTGTACACTCCTTTCATTTGTTGTTTTTGATCATGGTATGTGCCTCATTACTTTTGAACCTTGATATTGCCTTGGTAGGACTCCGTCTGTTACAGTGAAGACAAACTCTTACCACTTTTGTAAACTTTCCTTGGTGAAGAGGCCTCAATCTTGTTCTACACGAGTGGACGGGGTTAAGTATCATGATGGAGAGGACAGAAGGGTTAGGGGGACCACTGATGAAGATACTCTAGATGACAGTAGAGACAACGTTGAAGGGAATCTGCCTGAGCATCCCTGCACCTTTGAAGGTTTATTTAAATTTGAAACTGATATTTTTGTCGGGAGTGTTTTCTGTGTACTTTAGCTACTTTCTCGCAGGAGATGAAGGCTTAGACTTTAGATATATCTATATCTATTAGTACTGTATGTTCAATTTGTTTTCTCTTTATTGCTCTATGATAGTTCAGAAACAAGAATGTTGATAGACAGTTTTTGAAAACAGAAAATACTCAAGATGATTTATCTAAATATGTCGCTGTAGCAGGGGAGCAGACTTCTGAGGTTTGTATCTACCCTTGAGTATGTCTAGTTTGATTTTCATTTTTGAAGCCTCAATTACTCACTACCTTCATGTGGTTTGCAAAGGTTGAGATTTGGGATCTTAATACTTCAGAAAGGCTTGCACGGCTTCCTCAAAGCTGCTTTGGTGGTTCCCCGGTTATTTCTTCCAAGGAGAGAGGTCCCTTTCTAATTCATTCAACATTTTGCTTACTAGTTTCCGGGTTTGATTGTGTTTCAGTTTATATCAGATGGTTTGCTTTGGGCTATCACTTTTCTGTTCATCCTTTCTTGTTGGTTTCATCTACTTTTGACATATAGCCTTTGGTTCTTGGCAGGAATGTGCATGGCTATTCAAGCATTCTCACTGTCTGAATCACAGGGATTCCTAAATGTCTTGGTTGGGTATTTCTTTTCACTTCTCATTTTCTATGTTTTATGAAGCCAAGTACCTGTTCAGAATTTTGATGGAAATGTAGCTCATCTGTGTGTCTGTGGTTTTAATTATGTTTGACTTCATAATCTTCATCTACTTCGTAGTAGAGTCTCTTTTGTTTGTTCTGTGTGTCTGTTGTCAGACTCTATGAAGACCGCTCAAATTGTTTTTCGTCTTCTTTCAAACAAATGTGCTTTTTCCTCATCTTCTTTCAAACCATTGTGCTTATGAAAGGTTGGTCAGAAGTCATATGTCATGAGTTTCTTGACTAGTTGTCTGTACGAATCTTAAAGCTCTTCAGGGTGTATGTAGTTCATTCATTAAATTGAGCGAATATATTGGGGTCAGAAGAATTTGATAACTTGGTTTGTGAGTTGTTGATGCACAATGTGAGAATGAGATGTGTGTATCATACATGAGTTATCCTTCCCTTTCTAACTTAGGGGGTACTGAATTGAGATGTGTATATAACAGGTCTTAAGGGTTGTTTATACAATGTGAGGGTGCACCCATATTGATACATGTTATAATCACTGAAGAAGGATTATTCTGCATTTGGTTTCTGGAATTCAATTTGTGAGGTCAAAAAAATTTTCGTCATTTTGATGTGTTTTCTGATTTTGTTTCTTTGTTCTACATGGTACAGTTATGAGGATGGTTCCATGCTTTGGTGGGATATTAGAAATCCGGGGGTTCCAGTGACCTCCGTCAGGTTTCATTCAGAACCAGGTGAGAGACCTAGAATCCAAAGAACCCCATGCATTTTTATTACTCTTTCTCATTTTTCCTTTTGAAATAAGCCATGTTCTTCATGCATCTTTATCTGCAGTTCTAAGTCTATGCGTGGATGGGTCATGCAATGGTGGTATCTCAGGAGCTGCAGATGAGAAAGTTGTGCTGTATAGTTTGGATCCTTCAATGGTAACTTAATCATGTCTGTAAGTTTGTAGGACTAGATGTTTTACAGCTCCTACCTCTGGACCTTAGTGTTGTTTCCCAGGTGTTTATCAATGAAAATGATACCTTTTCATAAAAAAAATCTTGAACTGCGGTCTGTATGTTCATGTAAACAGGAGAGTATTGTTCACCATATTATTGTGAGGTTTTTAATACATAATTAATTGCTGTTAATGTGTAAGCCGAAAGATTTCAAATGTACGAAGAATTGGCTGTGAAAATAACTGACTAGCTACAGAAGGCAACCAAGTCAAATATACATGCTCTGATTTTGTGCCTGTTGCTTGTTTACTCTAATTGAAATTCAAGTCATACTTCGTCTCTTTTGCCTTAATGTTGTGCTGTCCAACCCAGGGTACGTGTGTGATCAAGAAAGAAATTATTTTGGAACGACCTGGAATTTCAAGCACTTCCATTCGACCTGATGGTAAAATTTTTGCAACCGCTGGCTGGGACCACAGGTTTGGGAACAGAACTTTCAATTTGAGATTTGAAGTATATCTCGTAATTCATTCATAGCGGATCTGCATTCTTACGTCTTTTCTCTTTGCCCTTTATTCATTTTACATCTTTGTGGCAGAGTGCGGGTATATAACTATCGTAAAGGAAATGCCTTGGCGATATTGAAGTATCACCATGCAACGGTATGATGTTCCTAGTAACACAAGAAATTAGATACAGAAAGACTCTCATTTTCGGGATTTTGCATTTATTTCACTAATTCGAGCTCTGGTGTTACAAAAAAAGGAAATATTGTCGATTACTTGATGGGTACATAGTCTGTTTGGTCACCTTATTTTGTTTCTCTGAAACCACCACTCTATCTGGCTTGGGTGTTTTTCTCACTAGCGAGGGCCTGATTACGCGGATTTATCTATTTTTGCAGTGTAATGCCGTTTCTTATTCAGCTGATTGTAAGCTCATGGCATCTGCTTCAGAAGACACAACGGTGGCTCTATGGGAACTCTATCCTCCTCGAACTTAAAACGATACGGTCTGTATTGTCCTATGGTCATGGGGTAAAAATGAGTTGCGCTCCCTCTAATTCAACAGAAAATCATTAGTAATCAGTATTGTTACAATTTGTGTGTATCGTTACATTCACCGTCACTTTAAATTACGGATGGATGCAAATGTGTTCTTTCTGCTTTTGTTTTAAGTCGAAATTTTGGACTTCTTTATCACTTTAGGTGTCTGCTCCCATGGTTCAATTTATTCTGAACAGATTTAGCGTCCGACATGAGTCGTCCATTCGAACTTGATGGCCTCATACCGTCTGACCTTGTGTAATCTGAACCACGTGGTGTCTTTTTTTTAGGATGCGAAAACAATGTGGTTCGAGGTCCCTAACGAGTGAGTCTTCTACAAGGCACCCGAAAATTTAAAGCCAACTTAATTTCCTTCCTCTCGAAGCATGACCTGCATCCCAAGAGCCATCCATTAAGCAGCCTGGCTGGTGTAGTTGCTTATTAGTGACAGAAGAGGATCTGCTCCGGAAGGATTTGCTCCGGACTTTAGTGTCCAGAGCTTCCTTATCAAACAATTTGGTCCGCACAAATTAAATCCAACGGTTTTTATTAATTCATTATTCTGGCCTATCACACATAACCGACGGTCTTGATTTGACTTGCACATCGATTAGCGATCAAGATTGTTTGATAAAGAGGTTCTAGACACTAAGGTCTGGAGCGAATGCTCTTCTGACATCCTACACGAATAGATGATTTGCCTAAAAAAACTCGTCCCACTCAGTTTTGGCAAGAAGGATGCGTATTGAATCATTGATGTTTATTGGGCTGATTTGGAGTCATTGGCCAAAGAATCAAATTCTTACTACAGAAGGTATGTAGGGTACAATCGAGAGTATAAGAAAATTTTATTATATCAACAAAATTAAGTTATACCTAACCAGATCATCAGATGGCATGTTTTGAAGAAGATATTAAATGATGCTATTGAAGAAGATATCAAGTGTCATATTACATTTTTAATTAAATAGCATCATTACTTGATTTTACAATAGAATTACAAAAGTTTGACTCTCATACTCTTTTTCCTTCGTCTCTAAGCATCTTGTGAACAACACAAGAAAAGAAAAAAAGCTTCTTCACAATAGATATAAAAGGCCTTTTAGAAACAGCCACTTTCAAAAACTTCATATGAACTGGTCATTTTGGAATCAGCAAAGGATAAAGACGTTTAGAATCTGTTTCTTTTATCTTTTAATCAATAGAGTGCCGACCTTCCTAACTATGGTTCTACTAATTAGTTCTAAGCACCAATTTTCAAAGCGAAAGCAAAGTGGAACCAACCAAAAGAGGAAAAATTAAACAATCAGAACTAATGCTGACTTTTATTTTTATGCAACAATAACATCCAAGCCTTATCCCACTAAGTGAAGTTGGTCATATAAACTCTACAACGTCACTACGTTCGATTTTGCGTCAAGTCATCCGTTAGGTTGAATTTTATTTGTATAATCATGAAAAATTATTTTATAACATTCAAACAATATGTACAGTATAAGTTGAGCTGTGAAGGATTGAAGGTTTATGGTCGTCATGGTTACCATGCAATGCTGAAAAATATATAAGTTTAATAATCATGCATGTCGCAAACGTTTTAGGGTTTTTCCTGGTCCTCTATCCCTCACCAGAAGAATATTTCTAATTGCATTATATATTTTTGGTTCCTCCAACGGCAATGGTTTGGTTTTGGTCTCCTGCTGGTAAAAGCAAAATGCATGGGTGGTTATGGCATCTGGTGGTTAGGTTCATGAATATATATGAAAGATTTGACTCGCATATTTTGGTGGTTAGCAAGCAGCGCGGATGGCTGCTAAACATTCCTTTTGGAGGTTCATGAATTAAGAGCTTAATTTAATTTGAATGGATAATCCGCCGTTTAATCAAATTGTTTGGTTGACGTACACATTTCATTAATTATATTTTAGGGCTCATTTCAGACTGTTTCGATAAAAACTAATTAAGCGCTTAACTTAATATTCATTTAGATAAAAACTAATTAAGCGCTTAACTTAATATTCATGAGCAATTCAAAAGTGTTTTGTCGAGAAAAAACCGTTTAAGTTATTATTAGAATTCAAGTGTTTTTACAATTCATTAGTACTTTTAAGTTTTTCTGTAAGTATCATTAAAAGTTTTTAGAAACCGGTGCAGGCTGCTGGCAAGGAGAGGTGATGATGTTTCCGTTTGGGGGCCTGTTATTAATGATTTGATAAGTTTTCTTACGGAGTTGCCTTATGTGGAGTGTGGACACATTCAGAGGGAAGGCAACTCAATTGCACATCGACTTGCTCAGATGAGACTCAATTGCTTTCAGGAGGTGCTGTGGTTTGAGGAGCCCCCGGATTTGATTCAAGACCTCTTATTTGAGGAAGGAATGTAATCTTGTTTTCTATTGTTCATTTGAGGATAGTCATTTCGTTGTGCGGGACACTCTTTTCCTTAGATCGGGTTGAAAGTCTCGGTAAGATTTTTATCGAGGCCCATTTAGCAAACTATCCTTAGTTTGTACGAATTGTGTTTGATTTTAATGAATATCGTACTTGTTTCAAAAAAAAAAAAGTCCTCTCTATAAGCAACACCTAAACTGATTTTTAGCCCTTTCGAAAACTACAAACACAAAGAAGAAGATACGATTGGCAAACAACAAAAATAGGTAAATGTTGACCAAAAGAACGAGTAGATGTGAGGAAGCTTTAACTAATTAAGAAATGTCAACGATACATATAAAATACATATACGAATACGCATGGTGCATATGTAGAATAACAAGACGTGCTATATTTTTCTATTTTCCACCGTCCGACCATTTGAGTTGATCAATTTATCAATCATTGCAAGAATAAGATCAGAAATACATTGTAAATTTAGTTGAAGAATGCATCTGTCTAAACCAAACCGTATCAAAGACATTCTGTTTGAGCCCATCAACCGTATACATAATTATCCAAGTACACGAAAGAATATCTCATTTAATGACAAATATAGAAAAGAGATCATGACTTGACTTGTTCACATGTTTCTAACTGAATTAATCTATTCTAACACAAAATTTGAAAAGGATGCAATCATACGTATTGAACAAATCAACGGTTATAATATTCATAACAAGTAATACTCTCATAATCTATCTTCAATTTATTTGATTCAAGTCACGCTCATGTTGAGAGAAATAATTCAGACTGATAATCCCAACATCGATAATTTGAGAAACCAAATTACAACTTATAATACATGGTACAATACCTAATTAATTACATTGAAATATCTAGGATAAAACCTCGAAGATTTCGTGCATGATTCGGGAGCAAGGTTTGACCAGAACAGGGCGTTAGATTAATGGAATGTAACAATAGATGACAAAAACGTCCTGTTAACTACCGCAACCAATAGATGAATTGGAACCTTGCAATATAATTAAGTTGCAAGATTTTACAATTAATACAGACCAAATGTCACGAAATTTAATTAAAATAAATGCAATGGATAAATACCAAATGATTTATATCTACTATAATTATATACGCGTTGATTTCGTTCCCTTATGTAGTAAAATGGGCAGGGAAGGATTATGACCAATGTGTACAATGGGAAAGTTATAATTTAAGTATCAAATTTGTTAGAGTGGTGATATTCCTACTCTGGTGTCTTATTTTTTCACCCATCATTTAATGAAAATGTTTATAATATATTTATCCTTTTAAAAGAAGCCTAACCCCTATTTAATTGATTATTAAAATTTTGAAAAAATAATAAATAAATAATGGTGTGGTATCTTTGGTAGAAAGAGGTTGGGAAAGATTTGGGTTAGAATTGACGGAAAAGTTGGAGGAAGGAATGGGTGTGTGCTAGACGAAGGTGAGAAACTTCAATGGGGAAAAAAGAGAATTGGGTGTGAGATATGCGGTTTTGACTGAAAAAGAGAAAGAAGAATGGTTTGGGGGTTCGAGGTATCTGCAGGGCGGCGATAAGTGTGAATGAGATGATGAATATCTAGGTCTTAGGTCTTGCATTTTCTTTCATTTTTTCTATTTTTTATTTATTTATAATATTGTTTAAAGATATATTAGAGTTATTTAAAAAAAATATTATGGTTATTTTGGGAATAATGGTGGGTGGGGAAATAACATTTTACTTTTTTTAATTTTTTATGGTGGGTGTGATTATCATTTGGGTGGGAAAATAAGACACTGAGGTGAGTATAGTAGCACTCATTTGTTATTATCATGAGAGTCAAATTTAAAGCATATTATTCACTCATGAATACGAGAAACTGTACTAAATTATAATGCTAACGACACATGACAAATTTTAGACATCTTACTTACCCATCATCAAGGAGATTACCACTCAATATAGTGCTAATTAATGAAATATACTTGTTGATTAGAGGAGTACTCCCTTATTTATTAGTTAGTTCCATGCACGATCAAGAGGCCGCGTCCAATTCACTAGCAATTTTCATGACAATAATCTAATGTCGTTCAGGTATTTATATAAAATATAAATATCTATATAAATATAAATATGTTTATTCGTTTAGTTATTTAATTAGGACGAAATTAACGTGTGGGTAGCTAGAAACCCTAGTATTTAAGGAGGGCCAGGTCGAGATTAGAGACAGACAAAACCACAGAGCTAGCTAATTAAGCACAGCTAAAGCACAAATTAAGTAAGCAAAATCCAAAAAGGAAAGAAAGAATGAAGCCAGTTACTAGTCTCATTCTTTCATTTCTGTTGTTAATAGTATTTCATGGGTTCTCTCGGACGGCACACGCTGCCGGTGGCAATTGGCAACTGTTGGCAACTATTGGCGTTTCCGCCATGCACATGCAACTCTTCAAAAATGACCGCATCGTCCTGTTCGACCGCACCGACTTCGGCAAATCCAACTTGTCCTTGCCCAACGGTAATTGCGTCAACAACGACTGCACCGCCCACTCTGCCGAGTTCGTCGTCCAGACCAAAGCCTTCCGCCCCCTCACGGTCTTATCTGACGTTTGGTGCTCGTCCGGCTCCATGGCCCCCAACGGAAACTTAATCCAAAGTGGCGGCTTCAATAGTGGAGAACGCCGCGTTAGAGTTTTCCAGCCCTGCACGGGTTGTGATTGGACGGAGATTGTAGACGGATTGGCCGTTCGCCGTTGGTACGCCACCAATCAAGTTCTGCCCGATGGACGCCAGATTATCATTGGCGGCACCAAGCAGTTCAACTACGAGTTTTATCCCAAGACGGCCTCTACAAGCAATGCCTACAGCTTGCCGTTCCTTTCTCAGACCAATGACCCCGGCGAAGAAAACAATCTCTACCCTTTTGTTTTTCTCAACCCTGATGGCAACTTATTCATTTTCGCTAACAATCGAGCCATTTTGTTCGATTACGTGAATAACTTCGTGGTTAAAACCTACCCGCAGATACCGGGGGGTGACCCGCGGTGTTACCCTAGCTCGGGTTCAGCCGTGTTGCTGCCGTTAAAAAACTTGACGGCTCCAGCTGTTGAGGCTGAGGTTTTGGTTTGTGGTGGAGCTCCAAAAGGGTCTTTTGCCCAGGCAAATAAGGGTATTTTTGTGGAAGCTCTAAACACATGCGCTCGGATCAAAATAACGGACCCTAATCCTCAATGGATTGTAGAAACCATGCCTCAAGCCAGAGTCATGGGTGACATGATATTGCTCCCAGACAGCACTGTTTTACTCATCAATGGTGCATCATCTGGGGTTGCGGGATGGGAAATCGGGCGTAATCCAGTTCTCAATCCAGTTGTGTACCGACCTGATAATGCAGTCGGGTCACGGTTCGAGCAGCAAAACCCCACCACCATACCGCGAATGTACCATTCCTCAGCTTTATTAGTCCGCGATGGTAGAGTGGTCGTTGGAGGTAGTAACCCCCATGACAAATACCAGTTTGGCAGTAACGTGCTTTTCCCAACAGAATTCAGATTGGAGGCATTTAGTCCTGAGTATCTCGACGCTAAGTACGCAGATTTGCGTCCTACAATCCTCACGCCCCTAAACCAAGCCAAAATCCATTACGGAATAAAATTGACCATTCAGTTCTCGCTTACGGGCACGCTAGCAATGAATTCAGTGTCCGTGACAATGGTGGCGCCGCCTTTTAGCACACATTCATTCTCCATGAATCAAAGGTTGCTGGTTCTTGGTGCAGAGAACGTACAACAGGTAGGGCCAACAACGTATCAAGCTCAAGTGACAACGCCGCCTTCAGGAAATCTTGCGCCTTCCGGATATTACATTTTGTTTGTGGTTCATCAACAAATTCCAAGCGAGGGCATCTTTGTTCGAATTTACTGAGAAACGTGGAGGTACACTTTACAGTGTGTAGAGTTGCTTCCTCCGCTTCGGTTTTATTTCATTTCATTTCCAAAATGAGAAACATGATTGGTTATCAGTTTGAAAAAAATAAAAAATCTTTATGTACACAGAGATCAAGCTAGCTAAAAGGCTAACTTGTCACATGTAATTTCGATCACAATTTGCAAGTTGTACTTTCAATTTTCTTCCGTAGTTTGTCTTCTTTTTTTGCTCCCGAAATTGTAAAGTTGTATATGTGAATTGATGAATAAAATTGAACTTTTGATACTTTTTTTTTTTTTTTTTTTTTTTTTTTTTTTGGGGAAACCTCGGCGGTACGAGGTAAATATATTGAAAAGAAAATAAGTTACACTTAGTCAGGGGGGGACATGAACCTTACCCCTCATAGAGCAAGAAAAGCGAAATACAAAAAGAGAGGGGGACATACACCTAACCTCTTTTAGGAAAGGAAGTACAAGAAAAAAAGAGGGGGGGACATAGACCGTACCCCTCTTGAGAAGCAAGATACAAGGAGAGGAATATGTGGACATATGCCCAAACTCTTCTATAAACCTTAAAAGGTAAGAACCTGCAAAACAAGCTGCAAAACGAAAAAGGAAATCCAAAAAGGTTAGGTAAAAAAGGAAATCACACATCAAGAAGGGGAAACAAACCTGTAGGCTGGCATGCCTAAGAAATCTGATTGCAGAAAGGGAAGGATCTCTATAGGGGGAACAGAATGCCAAACAAGAGAAGGTGAGAGAAGCCCTAAATTGGCTAATTTGTCAGCAACAACATTCCCTTCTCGAAATATATGAGAGCAGCGGAAAACCATGTTCTGCAAATGGAGAATACAATTGTTCCAGCGTGTCTGAAGCGACCAAGGAGGAGAGAAAGATCCAGAAGCAAAGCATGATATTACACTAGAAGAGTCGCTTTCAAGCCATAGATTATGCCAACCTCGGGCATGAGCCAATTCGACAGCAAGGATGACAGCATAGAGCTCCGCATAGAAAGAAGTACAATGACCCAAGCTTAGGGAGAAACCACCAAGGAAAAAACCCGAAGAGTCGCGGAAAACCCCGCCACAAGCCGCAGGACCCGGATTACCTTTAGCAAGGCCATCAGTATTCACTTTGACCCAAGAAAAATGAGGGGGGTGCCAAAGAACAGGGATAATATAAGGAGCTTTACAAGGCTTAGCCGAGATTCCAAGAGAGACTAAAAGTTGCCTATCCAAAATGCCTCGAACATGACCAGGAGTGAGAGCTCCAACCTGCCTAATCCAGGTCAAGGTGGAACGGCAAAGATGTGGGAAGGAAGGGGTTTTGCTTTCAAACTTCACTTTATTACGCATCTTCCAAATAGCCATTAGTAAGAAAAACCCTGAAGCTAGCCAGACATTGCGAAGTTGTGGAGAAAAATGCTTGGACACAAAAGCAAGCCATAAATTAGAGAGTGAGCTCGTAGGCGGAATAGTAGTGCCAAATTGGGTAGCTAGCCAACGCCAAGCACGTTGTGCAAATTCACAACTAGAGAATAAGTGGTCAATAGATTCAGAGTTCTTGTAACATAGTTGGCATATTGGAGCCAGCGGGATGCCCCGTCGCTGAAGTTGATCCTCTGTTGGAAGCTTGTTAGAAAGAATCTTCCAAACCAAAATAGAGTAGCGAGGTGGAATGAAAGGACGCCAGATAGTGGAAGCCCAACTCTTAATAGGAAACCGATGGCGAACAATTTCATAGCCATCGGAAAATGAAAAGGCTCCAGATGTGGAAGCTTCCCAAATTAAAACATCTTTATCCTCATCAATTGGAAGAGGCATTTCTAAAATTTCTTTAGTTAGGTCTGGAAAAGTAGAAGAGAAAATAGAAGGAATAACCCATTTTCCCATACGAATAATATTTGAGACCTTAGTACGAGATAGAGAATGAGCAATCTCAGTTGCACCCACGATGTCCACAATAGGCGTATCCAACCATTTATCAACCCATAGGGAAGTAGTAGAGCCATTGCCAATCACCCAACGACAATTCTGAAACAAGATATGAAGAATGGAATTAATACCAGGCCATATAGAAGATCGCTTGTAACTACAAGAAAATAAACGACCATGTAGCTGGAAACGTTCTCGAAAATAAATACTCCAAGGAGAATCAGAAGTAATAATAACCCATCCAAGTTTTAAGAGAGCTGTAGTATTAAGAGAGCAAAGATCACGCAAACCCAAACCACCTTCATTCTTGGGTGCACAAGTCTGACGCCAAGAAACAGTAACAAACTTCTTGGAGGTCACATCACCAGACCATATAAAATTGCGGGCACATCGCGAAAGAGACCTCAGCAAGGAAGAAGGCCACTTATAAATAGAAAAACTATGCAAGAGCATGCTCTGAAAAACTGATTGTATGAGTTGAACTCTTCCAGCCATAGATAGAAGTTTCCCCTTCCAACCAGTTAACTTAGCTTTAGCTTTATCTGCCAAGGCTTGAAGATGACTCCTCTTAGGCTTGCCACAAAAGATTGGGACTCCTAAATAGACAAAAGGTACTTTACCTTCTTTGAAACCCAAGGAAGTCTCAACCACAACTTTGCGATGCCTTGAAGTAGAGCCTAAGTAGAAAGTACTTTTTGCCTTATTGATAAATTGACCAGAGGCCTTACTATATCTATCAAAAAAACGTTGCAAATTACGCAGGGTGGCACCATCACTTCTACAAAAAATGAATAAGTCATCTGCATAGAGGACATGAGAGGGAGAGATACAGCCTCTTGGAGCAAAAATTGGCTTAGTAAGCCCATCGAGTTGAAGTCGACTCAGACCCCTTGATAAAGCCTCTTCAGCAAGACAAAAAAGTAATGGAGAAAGAGGATCCCCTTGGCGCACTCCTCGAGAGCAAGAGAAAAACCCATGCGGGGAACCATTGATTAAGATGGACAATTTAGCAGATCTTAAGATAGTAGAAATCCAGTCCATAAAACAAGTGGAAAACCCAAAGTTAGTAAGCACCCGCAATAGAAATGACCAATCTAAAGTATCAAAAGCCTTAGCTATATCAACTTTAACTCCCATATTACCACCACGGGATTTTTTGTCAAGCATATTGAAACATTCTGAGACCAATCCAATACAATCTGTGATATGTCGCCCAGGTATGAAAGCGGCTTGTTGTGGAGATATAATGCGTTGAACAACATTAGAAAGACGAACTGCCAAAATTTTGGGGATAATCTTGAAGAGAAAATTTGCCAAAGCAATAGGTCTAAATTGGGTCATAGAAATAGCGTCTTCCACCTTCGGTATCAGAACTAAGAAATTACTGTTGGCATTAGGGTATAGCCAATTTGATTGGAAGAATTGCTTCACAAATTGAGTAACATCAAAGCCAACAATATCCCAACAATGGTGATAGAACAAACCTGGAAAACCATCAGGCCCGGGCGCACTGGAAGCATTTAGAGAGAAGACTGCCTCCTTTATTTCCTCATCAGTAGGTAATGCAGATAAAATATCATTTTCAGAGTCAGTGACCATTGGCTGAATGACCTCACAAACCTCATCAATGCTTGAAGGGGTGAAAGAAGAGCCGAACAAGGTCTGATAGAAATTAACAATATGGTTCTCAATTGCCTGTGGATCAGTAAGAAGATTATTTCCCTCAAGAAGACAACTGATACGAGAGCTGGAAGATTTAATACGAGCATAAGCATGAAAGAAAGAAGAATTTTTATCCCCTTCAGTTAACCACTTAACACGAGCTCTATCTTTCCAAAAGGCCTCCTGCATTTTAAGAGACTCCATCACTGTTGTCTTGGCGACAATCTCCTCTTCAAAAAGATCATTATTGATGCCCTCAGTTGAAATTCTTTGTTGAATCATAGAAAGATTGTGTCGAGCGTTAGCCACTCTATTATGGACATCACCAAAAACAGAAAAGTTCCATTGACGCAAGCAGATTTTTAGAGCTTTTAATTTTTGCAGAATGATAAACATAGGGCAACCAGAGGCAACTGTATTCCTCCAACACTGAGTTACAGTTTCTCGAAATGATGGATGTTGAACCCACATTGACTGAAAACGAAAAGGACGATGACCACTACTCAAAGCTCTAGAACCAGAAAAGATAAGAGGGTTATGATCTGAGACTACCTTTGGCAACGTTATGCAGTTAGAGTGAGGCCAAGAATCAAACCAACTTATATCACACAAAGAACGATCTAACCTTCTTTCAGTGCGACCACGAAACCTCCAACCATTAGACCATGTAAAAGCTGCCCCAGAGGTGTTCAAGTGAGTAAAGTTACAAGAGTCAGACATGTTACTAAACTCAGTGCAGGAAGTTTGGGACGGTCTGCCTCTTCCCATTTGCTCGTGGGCACCCAGGATAGAATTGAAATCGCCAATAGCCATCCATGGAACTTGTGTTTGTGAGCGCAGAGAGATAAGGTCAGCCCACAAGTCTCTTCTTTTGATATATGAAGTGCTTGCATAAACAAAGGTGAACTGACTTGGGAGATGATCAAAGGTACAGCGAACAGTAACCTGTTGATCAGATATCGAAATAACTAAAGGATCTGCACAAGTCGAAGATGTTAGTAGCCAAAGGTTGGGAGCAAGAGTTCCCCGAGAATTAAAAGTAAGAGCAGATAAATTTAAAGAATCCCAATAAGTAGCTGAAATAGAATTAAAAGTCACCATGGGCTCTGCAATGCAAACCAAATCCGGGTGATGCAACCGACATATGTTAGAGAGTTCCGTCCGAGAGTCATCATTACCAATGCCACGAATATTCCAGAAGAGAATTTTCATTTATAACGAGCTGGTGTTCCACGGACCCTACTTGGATAGGGTTTATCAGATGACTGGTTAAGCTTGGCAACCTGCTTTTGTTTTTTTTTTTTACTATTAGATATCACAGGAGTAAAACCATCCATATCACAGTTATCTGTGTGATTAACAATATCGATGACATCCTTAGCTAATGTCGCAACATGTTCAAAGCCAGGTGGAATGCTAGAGTTGTCATGAAGATCCTGCGGGTCAAAATTATTTGGGACTTCAGTGTTGCCCAAATGCTGACCATTCTGGGCTAATGTCTCAACCTGTACAAGACTAGGAAGAATGCTAGAGTCATCATGACGATCATGTGGGCCGAGATTATTTGGGACATCGGTGTTGCCTGAATGCTGACCATAATAATGACAAATCTGAGAAGGTGATCCATCTGATGACAACGATCCGGTCATAGAATTGCTAATATGAGATATCCCAGGGGAGTGGATACCATGTTCTTCAATTTCAGAATTATTCACAGCTTGGGCGATGGTCCCTAAGGCCTCATCAACCGCCTGTTCAATATCAGGAGTTGGTATGACATCATTACCAGAGACAATTGGCGTTGTACCAAGCGGAGACTGGAGATTGGGCTCGTCATTACCATCCACCACTGCCTCAATACCTACAGGTAATAAATGATCAACCTGTTGAAGAGGTTCAGAAGCATGTGACCCACATAAGACATTAGCAGTTATTGTCGTAGCCATTTTGGGACGAAATTCCATGAGCAGTTGACTCCGAGAGTGATCTCCGGTTTTGTTGTCCCCCATGTTACCACCCTTTCGCGTCCGACTACGAGAACGACCTCTCGGCATCTGTTTAAGTTGTCTGCAACTATTAACCAAGTGCCCTATCAAACCACAGTGACTACATTTAGGCGGTAAATTTTCATAAACCACCTCAACTGGGAAGCCATGACTTTCTCTTTCAACCATAAGAGATGTAGGTAAATCATCTGCAAGATTGACATCAACTAATATACGTGCATAATAACCATATTGCCTTTCCCTTGTAGCTATATCTAGTTGCAAGGGAGTGCCAACCCCTCTCGCAATTTCCATCAAGTGTCTCGGATGCCAATATTCCTGACTCAAACCAAAAATTTTTATCCATACCTGAGCATGAGTTTGAGGGAGAACATCCCCTGGTTGAAAATCTGGCGACCATTTCGATAACCTGAATAAACCAGTAGCGAGAGTACACGTACCGCCACCCCATGCACGTCGCATATCATCTTCTTTATTGAAATGAATATCAAAATAACCTTTACCTATGGGAACAAGGTTCCATGGTGCAGTAGGGTGCCATGCATCTTCTAAACAAGCTTTTAGAGCACCGGTCTTCATTGGTGTAGAACCCTTTTTGAGGAGCAAACGTCCAAGGAGATTATTTTGGAACAACTTCAACTGTTCTTGGTATAGATCCTCGCTAATTTTGACATATGTTTTGTCGCCACGCACAACCGGAGTCGGAAGTTGGCTGAGATGAACATCTTCAATTGGGGTGGAAACCACAGAAGCAAAAGTCCTTGCTTTCAAAATTGGTTGAGCGAGAGGCTTATTAGTTGTTGGCATAGTCGTTTCTACGAGAAAGCCCCATGGACAAATAGTATTTGTGCCCATGATAATTTAGTTTTGAATTGTCAACACCATTAAGCAAGGTTGAACGCAGAAAATCCTTGGGCGCCCAGAAAAATATAGAATTTCAGATTCTCTGGGGCATTTCGTCGAACAGGTACAAGGCACCTCAACCAAGCAAGCCAAGTAGTGTACAGGGTGGCTGGACAAATCCCAAAATCTCTGCTCACAAGTTGATGAGATGCCTGCTGTGGTGGATCTCTGCTCCCAAGTTGAATTTCAGAAAGAGAGCAAGACACTTACCCCGTCAGACACAAGCTCACACGGTGGATTCTCTGTTCCGAAGCGACAAGCTGAAGAATGCCTTCCAGCAGTGTGCCTATCCCCGTCAGACACAAGCTCACACGGTGGAGGGGCTGTTGCTACTTACCCCGTCAGGGGCAATATGTATTCCAACGCTTGCAATTCGGATTGGAGAGGTTATTCAAATCAAATGTGGGATGAACCTCAGCAATTTCAACAAAGTGGATATTGGCAGCAAGAAGAGTTCTATTCCAGACCTATGCAGCCACCACAACATCACCCACAACAATTCCAATCGAATTCAAGTATGGCCGTAAATTATAATGAAATTCTTGAAGGACTAATTTCTTTGACGCAGGACTCACAAAAAGAAGAACAATTGCCGTCATCAGAAGAGTTCTATCAATGGCCATGTCAACCGTCACAGCCACCACAAGAATATGCCCAATTCGATTCAGGTACATCTCTGGATAATGATACGTTTAATAAGTTACTCTCCTCTTTGAATCAGGGAGTGGAAAATCGAATCCAGGAGATGCAAGACCGGACCAACAAGGTGGATGAATTGGAAAGGCAAGTTGGGGAGATTATGGAGATCATGGCACAGATTCAAGATCAAAGTGAACTCTCCAACTCACCTATTGAAAATTCAATGGCAGAAGTTGAAATCGATGAAGCCATCTCTTTGGAAGGTGACGTAGAGGATAAAGTTAACTTGGACGAATCGCCGCTGCAAGCAGAAGAGGAAGAGGACGACCTGGGCAGTTTAGAAGAATTCTTGTCTCAAACCCCTGAAGTCCCTATGTTGTCCAACTTCGGTAATGTTGTTCCAAGTGAAATTCATTCTAACATTATTCCACTAAATGTCCCTTTTCCTTGCAGATTTTTTCCAAATATCGAAGAAAGTAAAAAGGACATTGTGGAAGTTCTTCCAGAGGTGAAAAGTGATATCTCGATTCTTGGTGCACCAAAACAAGTTCCCGAACCTTGCACACCAAGAAAAGAGATTCAAGACATCGAAGTGGCTGGAGAATGCGTTGTATATCAAGAATACATTCAAGAGGCTGTGCATGAGACAATTAAGCCCAAAGAAATTGAGTTTGATGACACGGGACGGGCCACAACCATCATCATCAATCTGGCCCAGTTCAAAATCCCGGAAATATCCAAAAATGTGGTGTTTGTAATTGAATTCATGTCGGAGAATGACAGTAAGCCATCTTCTCCAATTTTAATTTTAATTTTATTTTATACTAACATTTTTCTCATTTTAATGATTCAGGCGCCCAATCTTGAATTAATGCCATTGCCGAATCATTTCAAGTATCACCTCCCATTAAAAGATAAATTCCATGCTTTAGAGCCGAGGGGAGGATAAGGAAAGAATCGTCCGGCTAAAGACGTTAAAGCAAGCGCTTCTTGGGAGGCAACCCAAGCAACCAGATTTGCATTCTTACACCCTTCTTTTCCTTTACTTTACAATTTTTGATTTGTTTAGTTAGTTGTTTTATTTGGTTGATTTTTGTTTAGTTTGTGTTTAAATAAATTAGGGGCAATGTTTATTTTTAGTGCGGATAAACAAAGTCTTTTTGCATTAATTTACATATTTTGATTTACATATTTTATATTTGCTTAATATAATCCTAAAAATAATAATAATAATAATAATAATAATAATAAATATTACAATAATATTAGTAATATATATAAATATTTAAATAAACTTAAAAAAAAATTAAAAAAAATTAAAAAAAAAAAAACAAAAAAATTAATAATAATAATAATATTAGTAACATTTATATATATATATATATATATATATATATATATATATTTAAATAAACATTAAAAGCTTAAATAAATTTACAATAATACGAAAACTAATAGCGTTCATTGGTCATTGGTCATTGGTCAGGTGGCGCCGCAGAAGTTGACGGAGCTCCGGGTAGACGAAGAGCCAGAGTTGGAATCTCCGGAGGCGGAACGCTTGGTGCAACTCCCGAGGACGAAGGCAACATAAACCTCGGGAGTAGCGCCATGAACCTATCATGATCGCTCTGAATCCGACCGTCCGACTCCTGCAGCTGGTCCAGCTTCCTCTTCATGCTGGTCGAGTAGCTAGTTGCGAGCATGTGCAACTCCTTGTTCTCGTGCCTGAGTCCTCTGACTTCTTGCCGAAGACTGACCACCTCCGCCATTAGCGACTCCACCTGACGAGATCTTGCAAGTAGGCGCTGGCCCATGTTTGAAACTGAGCCTGCACACTGGACACTGAGAGCCAGTGAGTCCTGAACAGCCAGCTCGTCTGACCGCATAGACAGCAACCTAGTGTCTCTGGGAGTAAGAAGGTTTCTTGCAACCACCGTTGCGGTTATATCGTTCCTCATCATTGTGTCCCCGACTGTAAGAGGACCATTGGGGGATATGAAGGATGGATTCCAAATGTTGTTCGGAGAAGAGGAGTCATCGTCTTCCCCGACATTCAAGTTTAGGCGACGGTCGGAAGGGCAAGACATTTTTAGAGGGGGTTGAGGAAGAAAAGAGTTCGGAAAAATTAAGATTGCTGAAGCGGAAGAGGAGATCGGAACGATTAAAAGTGCAGGAAGAGAGCGGAAGGAGTAAGATTAAGAAGTGTAGAAGAGAGTGTTTACAGAGGAGAGTGTTTGAGGAAGGGAGTTCAAGTGTGATGTGAAGCAGAATTAGTGCCTCTATAAAAAGAAGAAAATGAAGAGCGCCCGCTCCTCAGAGATCAAAGAGCGCTCCTCGGAGGTTGAAGACGCGTCCTCACGCAATTCGGAAAAGCTGGACGCTCTTTTCTCAAAAGAGCCGTTTCCTTTCTCAAAAGCTGGGCTTGACTCAGCAATCACGTGGTATCACGAGGGCTCAGTTTTTCCAGTTTGTCGTGACTCATCACGTGCAGCGTGGAACGTTGCGAAAACCATGAGCCGCACCCGGTTTTGAACCCCGGTTTTCAAAAGATCATCATTCCAATTTGTCGTCACTCGTCGCTTGCACCGTCAGCCTTGCGGAATTTACGGACGCTTTGTCAGAAAGCGCGTAACGGGCACTGTTCATCCATTCACCGGCTGCCGACAAATAGTGAAGGAATAGTTCCGGTTGTGAAGCCAAATTTCTATAAGTTCGACCTTCGCCTTCCACAGCAAAGGCACACCTTCACAACCTCTCAACCTCTCAACCTCTCAACCTCTCTTCATCTCCGATAATGTCTTCCCAAAGAAAGCTTTCGAGTTATTCAGTGTTCTTCATCCCTTGGATCACCCTAGAAAACAAACCTTCCAGAGCAAAAGTATTTCATATTAAAAAGGTTAAAAGCAAAAGTATCTCATATTATGCTTTCTCCTCTCCTTCATCTGAGGAACGTGGAGAAAGTGAGATCCTGATTGCTTACCTAGTCTTGCTCTCGAGTACTCATCTCAGACCCCTCCCAGCCCACTTCAAAAATAAACCTGTGTTGAGGTACTTCTTCAAAAACAAAAGTACCTCACAGACGAAGCAGGAGGAGTCTGAGGTGCACCCAAGAGCAGATGAGTCTGGGTTGATCCAAGAGTTCAAGAAGATGCCACACCTGCGTGGAGACCGGACTACTTGAAGCATGTGGAGACAACGTGCTGATTCATCCTCAACTAAGCTGAGGAGCACTTGCCAGAAGGAGGCCCATCCAGTTCAAGATGAAAGCTGTGGAAAATCAACAGTCATGACCAATGACCACCTATTAGTTCTTTTCGTTATCTTTTATTTTTATTTTCAATTTTCGTTTGCATTTTCTATATTTTCTTGTGTGCTTAACTGATTTATTTCTTTTCTTTGCAGGAACGTTTGGTTATTTTCTCCCTTGAAGTTGATTGCAAAATTTACGCTTGGGGGTCATCGCTTGGTTTTCTGCAAATTAGAGAAGTTTTCAGTCCCTTTGCTTTATTTTGTTTCGTTTTATTTATTCATTTTATTTTTATTTGCATATTTTTGTTTTATGACATTGGGGACAATGTCTAGTTTAAGTGTGGGGGTATCAAGTATAAAAAATGACCAAATTGAAATTTTTTGTACCTTCGACTTTGAACTGGTTTCATTTGTTTCCATGTTTTTTTTTTTTTTTGTTTTCTTAATTAGCTTTGTGTTTTACTTAATTTTTTTCCAGAGTTTTGTGTTTTATTTAATTTTTTCGAAAAATTTAAAAAATCCAAAAATATTGTCTTGTTTTCCTTGTTGGTTTTAAATTAGATTTTTATTAGTTTCCCGACCCAATGATATAACTGGATGAATTTGAACCATGATTATCAAGAACTTAGTTAACATGTGTTATGTGAAATTCCTTGTTCTCTTGTTAGTATTGTACATGTTTGATCATCTTTGAAAATCCAAATGCACATAGCCTTGTTGATGTGAAACTAAAGCATGACTTAAAGCTTCATATGTGAATTTAGTGACCATATACATCCTATGTGAGTTTTTGAGCCTATTGAAAGTGTGTGCATTTTTCATACACTCCTATTCTTTCATGTGTGATGAACTTATCTGAGATGCATCTCTAGAACTTGCGTAACGATCTTTCGAAATATTTGTCATTGATTGCATGAACTTGAAAATGATAGAGGCATTAGGTTCACCACCATGGCCCAAATAACCTTATTTCCCAAAGAAAAAATTGATATCATTAGATTGCCAATTTGAGCCTTATTTGTTGAACCTTTTATTTCTTATCACCAGATATGTCTACCCTTATACCTCAAACATGTTTCCTTATCCTTTCCAAGCGAGCAATTTGAGATTGTCTTATGAGAAATATTTGTGAAGTACTTGGAATGAGTTTGGCAAAAGAATAAGTGTGGGGGTATTTCATGTTTGTATTTATTGGTTTAAAAAAAAAAAAAATGAGAAAAGAGAAGAAAAGAAAAAGAAAAAAAAAGATTGTATTCGAAGAAAAAAAAAAAAAAAAAAAAAAAAGTTTCTAAAGTTTCAGTTTAAAGGTGTGATGGGAGGTGTTAAAAGAATCGTTGGAAAGTTTGAGTTCTTATAATTCTGAACAAAAGAATCGCTTGCGATGTAGCTTGGAACTTGTGTTTTCCTATTCTTTCGTTTCAATAGCCCTATCCCTAAGCTTCATTACATCCAATAAAAGTCCTCTTGATTTAAGTTTTGCAATTATGACTGTAGAGAAGTGATTTTTATGCAAGCTTATGGTAGATCTTTCACATTTGTTTCTTTGAGCGAAACACATTAAAACTAAACACATGTGTGATTGAGTGCTTATCCCGTGAGAAGGTTGCTAGTTTGCATATGATGATTTTAAAAAATAAAAACTTGAAATTGCATTAGCATGGCTATCTCACACACTACACTTCAAGGATGATTTAAAGATTACTGCTAATACTTGAATAAGGAAGATGAACTGGGATTAGTTTGTTTTGTGCTAGCTATGGTTCTTGATGATTTACGTTTTCGAATGAAATTCTATGAGGGTCACATAGGGGGAAGCTAATGTTTTTCATGTTATTTCTTGTTCTTGTTTTCTCTGTTTTGCTCGAGGACTAGCAAAAGCTAAGTGTGGGGGTATTTGATCGGATCATAATTATGTATATTTTTATATCAAATTCACTCGTCTTTTCTTAGTTAGTTCGTTATATTTTGAGCTATTTACGTTATTTTTATGTTTTATAAGATTTTCAAGAAAAGAAAATAAAAATAGAATAAGTAAAATGTTAAGTAATAAATTCGTAATATTTTGTCTGTTGAATTATACTTATCATTTAAAAAAGAATATATATATATATATATAATTTATATTTATATATATATATATTCATATTTAATTATATTTGTGTGTGTGTGAGGTGCAGTTGGCATGCACAAAGAAAAGAAAAGCTTAAAAAAAAAAAGATAGCTGGCAGAGAAAGCGAGAGTGCTCCTCGGGGGCATGGGATCTGACGGGGAGAAACATTACAGGAGCACCATGGGGCTTCGGTTTTAAAAGGAAGGAATTGGCAGCTTAAGAGCGGGTGGAGGGGAGCTGCCCTTGGCAGCTTGTCAGAAAATAAAAAAAAGAGAAGTTCGGGAGGAGGAGGCCTTGGGCCTCGGAAGAAGACCAGAAAAACAAAAAAAAGGAAGAAAGGCGCGCGGGGAGAAGCTGCTCGGGCAGCTGGCCAGAGGGAAGAAATATAAAAAAAAAAGATTTGAAGGCATAGCTGCCTTTGGTCAATTAAAAAGGAGAGACGCCAAGTGCTTGCGTGGAGGGAGGTCACGGAAATCAGGAAGCCAGCTGCCATCTGGCAGCTATTTGAAGGCGCTGCGGAAGCAGCCAAGAAAGGAGGGGAGGTCAGAGAGCTACTGGGGGAGCAGTCTCGAAGTGGGCACCATTTAGAAGGAGATAAGCTCCTCGGGGCTGCGTGTTTATATAACAAAACAGAAGGCAGAGAATATTGGAGGAAGAGGACAGGCGCATCGAGAGGGAAATCAGAAGCTCACGGTGGAAAACAGATTCTTGCAACTTCCTCATTTTGGTTAAATCTCTCCGAACTCTGTTTTAATTTCTGTTTTAATAATGTGTAATTAATTTATTTTGGCTAGAAGATAATTCAAAACCATGATTATATTTGTAATTTGAATTGGTAATTTCAGTTGTGATTTCTGAATTGTGATTTAATTTGCTTAACTGCTTGATTAATAACTTATTTGTGTTTGTCGATTAAGAATGCATACTTAATTTACATGCATGAATTTGATGCTAGAATATAAGTGAATTTCACCTAATCGTTATGAACTTATATTCATGAGTAGTGAAGGTTGCTAGTCACAATCGCGTTAAGTGAATTCTTGGCATAAGTTTCATGCAATTCATAGTAATAAGTGCCTCGTCAATGCTTATGGTTTTCATAGAACTTAATGATTCTCGCTTGTATCTCTATTATGCAATTCATGTAGGGAACTTGTGGGGAATGTTTTGGGTTGTCGTATGCAATCATCCAATCCATTAACTTAAGGAAAATCTGAGAATTAATCTATGCAATTCATGGTTAATTTGGGGCGTTGAAAATTCATAATTTATTGAAAGAACAACTGAAAATCAATTTAGGTTGCTTATGTGTCATGTGTGGAGAAAAACCCTCTAGCCAATCCATCGTCTATCTGGTCACTTTAATTTTATGTTTTTGTCAATTTTGTAATTTATTTAAGTTTAATTTACGTTTCGTAAAAAAACCAAATTCCCCCATTATTAAAATATTATATTATTTAGTTAGTTTTTATTAGTTTTTATCTTTTAATTTAATTTCCGTCTAATTAATTTCCTAGTTTTTATTTTAAATTGTTTTCATTATTTTGAGTCATTTTTAGTGTGTTTCGAGTTTTTAAGCTTAGTTTGTATTTTCTAGAGTCTTGAGTCGTTTTGAGTCTTTTGAGTTGTTTTAGTTTATTTGTTAGTTTTATTTTGAGTTATTTTAGTTAAGTGTTTTTTTTATTTTAGTTTAGTGTTTTTAAACTTTGTTTTTACGTTTTTAATTTATTTTAGAGGTTTTAGCAAGCCCTCCTAATCCCCGGCCTAGAACGATACCCTACTTACACCTATACTACATCTTTCAAAAAGAGGGTTAAATTTGTGTCGAGTTAATTCTCGCATCAAATTTTGGAGTGTACTCTGACATCACTTGAAAAAATTAAGAAGGTTTTCAAATCTTCATTCTCACATAGTTGCGCAATTCTAACAAACATTCAATCAACTTCCGCGAGATTGTCTTGTAAAACTGGAACGTTTGGCTCTGGATGAAATTAAAATTTGAGCACAATGATCCTTAGCCTCTTAGCATTCTCCTCCAATTGGCCTTGCGTCAAAATTTCTCCAAGAAGTCGATTTATCATCAAAAACCTCCTAAGTGAGCATATTTGCTGAAATTGAAAAGAAAAAAAAAGAGAGGGTATTTTAAAACGAATTCCTGAACAAAACTTATGAATAATTGTCACCAAGAAATAGTGCACTTATCTGGCACTAGTGCATAATCATATATTACTTGCAAACATTTTGGTATTTGCAAGTTGTACACTTTCAATTTTCTTTCGTATGTATAGTTTGGATCATTAAATGGTAACTTAGATAAGAATTTGTAAGTTTGTAGCAGTAGATGTTTTACAACTCCAGCCTCTGAACATTAGAGGCAGTTCTCTGATGTTGAAATTGAACTAACAGGTTTCCATTTTGTCCCTATGACATTTCAGATAGAAAGTGTTATAAACAATAATTTATCGTATGTGCGACATGACTCAGTTCCCTAGAATTTATCGTGGGACATGAATCATGTGCTATGTCATTTTTATTTGGTACAAAAACTACATGTGGATTTCACAATTCCTATAACGAAACAAGCAATGCTTTTGATGAAATTAAGGTTACACTATCAAACCAATTGGCAATATGGAAAGTAGGCCCAGATCATATAAGCACATAGCAAACCTTGTCCCTCACCAATGTGGGACAACTCTCAACACGCCCCTGCACGTGTGGCGGATTTTCAAGCCTACACGTGGACAATAACTGAGTGACGTGGAGCGCGTGTGGCCATTGGGCTTCACACGTGAACAACCTTGCTTTGATATCATGATGAAATTGAGGTTCCACCATAAAACTAATTGGCAATATGGAAAGTAGCCCAAGATTATATAAGCACATAGCAAACCTTGTCCCTCACCAATGTGGGACAACTCTCAACAGCTTTGAGTATGAGAATGTGAGGACAAAGTCTCATAAGAGTGAGGAACTAAATTATGAGGTTGATATACTCTTTCATGTTACCAATTGAGCTTATGTCGTTGCCAAATAATTGAGCTAACAGTCATAAAATGTCTTTTGGAAACACCCACTCGAAGAAACTCCATATGAACAAGTCATGCATATTGGATGCAACATTCAAACACGACTGGAATCTGCCAATCGTCTACTGTAATTAATTAATGTTAAATATTTCTGTAGACAATGAAATTTCAGTAAATAAAATGTTGACCGATGGTCAAAATGTTAACGCTCATGTATTACATAAATTGTACACATAGTGTGTGATTCAACGAAAATTCGAAAAGAGTCCGAAAAGCTGTCAAACAAGACACGTGTCAACACCTGGCAGAGACGACTTATTTCATCTGATTATTTAAACCCAAAAATCAAGTTTTGGAATTCTATAAATAGAAGCCAATTTCATTCATTTCATTTCACCAATTCACAAATACATTTCTCTACTCCCAAATTGGAAGAGAATTCTCTGGAAGTTCGTTCTTCGTTCTTCGTTCTTCGTTCTTCGTTCATCGTTCATCGTTCTTCGAGATCAAGCCCCAACGCCCCTTGAAGAAACTTCGCCAAAACCTTTGAAGAATCAATAAGCACCTTGGTCACGTGCCGATTCTTAATCCAAGATCAAGCCCCGACGGCCCCTTGGATCAACACAACTGTTCTTCAAGATCAAAAGCCCCCTTGAAGATCCATTCATCGTTCATCGTTCATCGTTCATCCATCTTCTTCAAGATCAAGCCCCGACGGCCCTTGAAGTAACATTCATCGTTCTTCGAGATCAAGCCCCAACGCCCCTTGAAGAAACTTCGCCAAAACCTTTGAAGAATCAATAAGCACCTTGGTCACGTGCCGATTCTTAATCCAAGATCAAGCCCCGACGGCCCCTTGGATCAACACAACTGTTCTTCAAGATCAAAAGCCCCCTTGAAGATCCATTCATCGTTCATCGTTCATCGTTCATCCATCTTCTTCAAGATCAAGCCCCGACGGCCCTTGAAGCAACATTCATCCACCCTCCAAGATCAAGCCCCGACGGCCCTTGGAATCAATACATTCATCCTTCAAGATCAAGTTTAGAAGCCCTTGAAGATCCATTCATCGTTCATCGTTCATCGTTCATCCATCTTCTTCAAGATCAAGCCCCGACGGCCCTTGAAGTAACATTCATCGTTCTTCAAGATCAAGCCCCGACGGCTCTTGGAATCAATACATTCATCCTTCAAGAATCAAGCTCAAAGCCCCTTGAAGCTCGTTCATCGTTCTACATTCATCATCAAACATTTGAAGATCATCACTGTTCATCCCAAGAATCAAAGCGCCAAACAGCCCCTTCGGATCAACACAAACAAATCCACATCACTGTTCATCCAAGGATCAAGCCCAACGGCCCTTTGGATCAACAGCCCATCAACGAAATCCATATCTTACGGAGATAGAATCAGAGGAACAAATAGAGATTGTAACCCCAAACAAATTCATCAATACAAATATTATTTTGTACACGTGTTCTTGTTCCTTCAGGAAATTTTCGTGTTTACAAATTTGGCACGCCCAGTGGGACAATCTCTACCTCTCATCTCTTTCTCCGTTCAAGAAATCTAAAGCACACTTCAAGCGCAATGGCTTCAGACAAGGGCGCCACCTCCATCGAAGAACAGCTGATTCAGATGAAGGAGATGTTTGCAATGATGACGAAAACCCTTGAGGAAAAAGACTTGAAGATTGCTATGCTCGTGAGCAAATTGGGGGCAAGGCATGATGAAGGATCCGGTTCTGACTCCAAGAAAGGTGGCGACGAAGAAGAAGAGCCTCCGTTGGAGAAAGTTGAAGAAAACCCAAAGTCAGACCAAGCAGCGCCGCTCATGGGATCCCTCTCAATCAAGCAGTTGCAAGAGATGATCGCCAACACAGTCAAGGCACAGTACCAAGGGAGCTCAAATACCTCCGAGTTGTACTCCAAGCCTTACTCTAAAAAGATTGATGCCCTGAAGATGCCAAGGGGATATCAACCACCCAAATTCATGCAGTTCGATGGAAAGGGGAACCCGAAACAGCACATCGCCCACTTCGTTGAAACTTGCAACAATGCGGGCACTGAAGGGGACTACCTTGCCAAGCAGTTCGTGCGCTCGCTGAAAAGTAACGCCTTCGATTGGTACACCGATCTTGAGCCCGAATCCATCAACAGCTGGGAGCAATTGGAGCGAGAATTCCTCAACCGCTTCTACAGCACCCGCCGCACAGTCAGCATGCTGGAGCTGACAAGCACAAAGCAGTGGAAAGACGAGCCAGTTGTGGACTACATCAATCGATGGCGCACCCTTAGCCTCGACTGCAAAGATAGACTCTTAGAGCGCTCTTCGATCGAGATGTGCATCCAAGGCATGCAATGGGGATTGCACTACATCCTCCAAGGCATCAAACCGCGGACCTTCGAAGAGCTAGCAACCCGCGCCCATGACATGGAGTTAAGCATCGCCAACCATGGAAGAAGGGAGCCAACCACCAACTTCAAAGAGAAAGTGTTTGCTCCGAAGATGGACGAGACTGGGAAGAAGCCCGCTAAGGAAGCTTTTACCATTAACACCGCCCCTGCCAAAATCTCATCGGCGCCCGTCAAAATCCCGTCCAAGTATAAAACAAGGGAGATAAAGAAAGGAGAGCCTTCTAGCACCCAAGACAAGTACAAAAGCACCTTGAGGGAACTAGAGCAGAAGATATATCCTTTTCCGGACTCTGACGTGGCCGCAATGCTGGAAGACTTGTTAGAGAAGAAGGTGATCGATTTACCCGAATGCCGGTGGCCGGAAGAAATAAATCGCACCGACAACCCAAGGTACTGCAAGTACCACCGCTTCATCAGTCATCCGACGGGAAAATGCTTCGTGCTAAAAGATCTCATCGTAAGGCTGGCCCAGCAAGGGATCATCAAGCTGGATCTCGACGACGTGGTAAAGACAAATTATACCACCATTACTTCCGGCACATTTGATTTGAAGTCTTCAACGCCACCGCTGGGGGCATGCTCCGAATCAAGCAAAACCGAAGGATGGATTCATGTTGCTCCAAAGAAATGGCACATGAAGCCTACGCCTCCACCACAAGTCCGCCAACCGGAAAGGGGGCAAAGCAGCTTTTGCCAATCTCCGAAGCAACAGGAAATTGTTGAAGATGATGGAAATTCAACACAAAGATCGCCCATCCCCATCACGATGCGTGATTTCCTCCCGGAAGATTTCTTCAAACACCCGGTCAAAGCTCCTTGCTACAAAAATTGCGAGGAACGCTTCTCCAAAATGGCTTGACAAATTCGTGTGCTGCTCCTTGTCTGCAAGAGCTGAAACTGCAAGACACCATGCTCCTTGCCTGCACGAGCCCAAACCGCATGGCACAAAACGCTCCTTGCTCGCACGAGTCTAAAATGCGACGACACTCCGCTCCTTGCCTGCACGAGCCCAAACTGCAAACGGCACCAAAAGAAAAAAAAAATGCATGTACTTTGAACTACATTTTGACTTGATCCCTTTCGTTGGAAGGGTACGTAGGCATCTCAAATATTCAAATGTTTAAGTTCAGTCACATCAAAATAAAAAAAAAAATTATGTTTTATTAGAAAAAAAAAATACATATGTTTTATGTATTTACAAAAAAAAAAAATATACATATGATTATGTGTTTAAGAAAAAAAAAAATACAAATAGGTATGTCTCGGCCCAAGCAGCAAAGGGCACTAGCCCAAATGCTAAGCCCAAGGACATATACTTTTTCTCCTGGACCTCACCCACCAATTTGAGCCTTTCCGTGAGTTGCCGGGGTGGGAATTCAAAAGCCATTTGGGATGGTACAAGCAGGGCGATGGCAGTTATTATTGTGGGCTTCATATCGATAATGGTCGGATTGGGGGAGTCATGAAGCAGCCATTAAAAGTATAATTTAAGTGAAAAGCTCACACCAAATCAGAATATCAGATTGTGTAGTGCATGGAAGCGTCCCATCACCACAGTTCTTGCAATGGCTGGTCTGCTGCATCCTAGGTTTATAAACCCTCTCAACCTAACTGCCATGGCATGCCCAGCCTTCCCACTATGCCCATTGGCGATAACTGAAGCTGAACGAGGTGTGCCTGACTGCATTAAAGGCGTCTACCTCCGCGACGGCGCCAACCCTTTACACGAGCCCATAGCCGGACACCACCTTTTTCGACGGCGACGGCATGGTTCACGCCATCACTTCACTGTCCCTCTCCTGCACCACAATTCGACCTGGGCTGCACCCCGAGAACCACCGGCAAGTCCTGCAGCTTCACTTCCGTCCTTTCCCACAAATTCCCAACATGCTGGCAGCAACATTAAACGCGGTGCTGGTGCAAGAGTCGGCGACGAGAGCGACGCCTCCGTCGAAGGTGACGCTGATGATGGTGGTACCCATAGAGTGAGGGGCATTGAGATCCACGTCGGAAGAAGTCAGAGGCTTGATAAAATGCTCCTTAAGGTCTCAACCACGACAAGATTTCATTCTTGCAAACTTCAGTAAGACGCACACCAAGCTTGGTGGCAAGGACATGGCTCAGAAGTATAAGCTCGGGGGTCTCATCAGTAACAACCGACGCTAGAAGCATTTCCTGCTGAGAGATGCGTACGAGGATATGATGCTCGACGGTATCCAGCCCGAATCAGGACACCTTCCAATCGCTCGTACTGGGCACCTTCAAAGGTTCGAACTTACAGGACGTTTTCGTCTTAACGCAGAGATGAAATCCATGGGCTTGGCCCCTGATCACACTGTGTGGACGGTCAAGCATCAGCCCACTCCTCGACGGCTCCGCTAAGCGCAAGCACTGTCTTCTCCACTACCAAAACCGGTGGAAATTCTGGTTCCTGTTCGCAGATGGTTCTCCGGATCGGATTTCTAAAACCGTCACCGGGAAGATTCGCCGGATCAGATTTGCCAGACCTCTCTTATGAGCAGCTGCACTTTCCTCTGGGAGGACGCTCACCACCACAGTAGCAGTAGCTTTCGGCCTTCTCTCTCCGTCTCTCTTAGACGCACAACAATGGCGTCGCTCATTCCAGGACCAGCTGCTTTCGCACCTCCCGTGGTAGCACGGTCAAGCTGCAGCTCCTTCTTCTCCATGAACCTCCTTGCTCCACGCCTGGCCTGCTCGAGCCTCCTCAGCCGCAGCGCCTCCTTGCTCGGTGCCTGCATCCTTGCTCTCCGCCGTTGAGAAGCCCGTTGCTGAGAAGAAGAACACAGCTATAGCAGCAAGCGCAGCAAATGGCAGTGGGCGGTGCACAGTCAACGACAGCACATCTTCCTCTCCTTATTGCTCCATGGTCTTCGTCGAAATTCCATCTTTGCAAGGCACCGCGGAGACATCATCTCTGCCACTGGGCACAGCCACGGCTCTCCCACAGCTCCTCCGTCCGTGCTCTCCTCCGCTGCAGCTTCTCTGCAAGCTCCTCTCCTCCGTGGACCTTCTTCTTCCATAGCAACTGCAAGTAGCCATGAAGAACTTCAACGACCGCCGTCAAACGACTAGCCGGTCATGAAGCTCAACGCTTCGCTCCGCCTCAAGCTCATCCATCATCTTCATCCTTCCTGCAAATTTTTCACTCCATCACTGAAGGTTTATATAGAAAAAATATATAATAAAAAAAGAGGATGGTGGGGTGAAGTAGTGCTGGCACCATGTGAAGGAAAGCATAACAAATAATAAAAAAAATAATAATAATAATAAAGAAGGGAAAAAGATGTGGTGCGGCACATTATTAAGAATATATATATATATAAAAAAAAAAAAGGGGAAGCAAAAAATTATTGATGGTGGGTTTGTCACCGAAAGCAGTGGGAAGAAAAGAATAAAAAAAATGAAAAGCTGTGGGATAGTGGAGCAAAATGAGCTCGCACCACGTAAAAAAAAAAAATAAAAAAAATGATGCATGGGCACATGTGCGGAAAGCAAGCAGAAAAAAAATAATATATATATATATATATATATATATATAAAATAAAAAAAAATAAAAAAAAATAAAAAAAGAGCATTGAGAGAAATAAAAGTTCATTTTTATTTATTTCTCTGGAAGATTACACAAATTGGCACTCTACATGCCACAAAAAAAAAAGAAGTCAAATCAAAATTACAAGCAGGAAATATTCAAGGACGATCAGGTGGTGCCTCAGAAGTCGACGGAGCTCCGGGAAGACGAAGAGCCAGAGTTGGAATCTCCGGAGCCAGAGTTGGAATCTCCGGAGCCGGAACGCTTGGTGCAACTCCAGAGGACGAAGGCAACATAAACCTCGGGAGTAACGCCATGAACCTTTCATGGTCACTTTGGATCCGACCGTCCGACTCCTGCAGCTGGTCCAGCTTCCTCTTCATGCTGGTCGAGTAACTAGTTGCAAGCAGGTGCAACTCCTTGTTCTCGTGCCTAAGACTTCTGACTTCTTGCCGGAGACTAGCCACCTCAGCCATCAGCGACTCCACCTGACGAGACCGGGCAAGCAGGCGCTGGCCCATGTTTGAAACTGTGCCGGCACACTGGACACTGAGAGCAAGAGATTCCTGAACAGCCAGCTCGTCTGACCGCCTGGAAAGCATCCTATTGTCCCTTGGAGTGAGGAGATTTCGAGCAACCACCGTAGCGGTTATTTAATTCCTCATCATTGTGTCCCCAACTGTAAGAGGACCGTTGGGGGATATGAAGGACGGACGCCAAATGTTGTCTGGAGAAGACAAGTCATCATCTTCTCCGACGTTCAAATTAAGACGACGGTCGGAAGGGCAAGACATTTTCAGAAGATGTTGAGAAAGAAGAGATCGAAAAAATTAAGATTGCAGAAATGCAAGAAGAGAGTGTTTACAGAAGGGAGTTCAAGTGTGAGGTGAAACAAGAATTCGCGCCTCTATAAAAAGAAGAAAATGAAGAAGCGCTCCTCAGAGATCGAAGAAGCACTCCTCTCACAAATCAAAGAGTGACGCTCATTTCTCGAAAGCCGGAGTCCTGTCTCGAAAAGAGCCGTTCCTCTATCAAAAGCTGGGCTTGACTCAGAAATCACGTGGCATCGGCTTTTCCAGTTTGTCATCACTCGTCACATGCGTCGCATGCAGCTTGGAGCGTTGCGAAAACCGCGAGCCGCACCCGGATTTGAACCCCGGTTTTCAAAAGATCATCATTCCAGTTTGTCATCACTCGTCGCATGCGCAGTCAGCTTCGCAGAAATTACGGACGCTTTGTCAGAAAGCGCGTAACGGGCACTGTTCATCCATCCACCGGCTGCCGACAAATAGTGCAGGAATAGTTCCGGTTGAGGAAGAAAAATTTTTTTTATAAGTCTCGACCTTCGCCTTCCACATCAAAGGCACACCTTCACACCCTCTCAACCTCCCAACCTCTCAACCTCTCTTCATCTCTGAGAATGTATTCTCAAAGAAACCTTTCGAGTCACTCAGTGTTCTTCATCCCTTGGAACACCCTAGAAAACAAATCATCCAAAGCAAAAATATTTCATATTAAAAAGGTTAAAAGCAAAAGTATCTCATATTACGCTTTCTCCTCACTTTCATCTGAAGAACATGGAGAAAGTGAGATCCTGATTGCTTACCTAGTCTTGCTCTCGAGTACTCATCTCAGACCCTTCCCAGCCCACTTCAAAAATAAACCTGTGTTGAGGTGCTTCTTCAAAAGCAAAAGTACCTCACAGACGAAGCAGGAGGAGTCTGAGTTTCATCCAGGGGAAGGCAGAGTCTGAGATGATCCAAGAGTTCAAGAAGATGCACGTCTGCATGGAGACCGGAGTACTTGAAGCATGTGGAGACAACGTGCTGATTCATCCTCAACTAAGCTGAGGATCGCTTGCAAGTAAAAAGGCTCCCAAACCCAGTTCAAAAATCTACTTGTACTTCTTCAAAAAGCCAAAGTATCTCATATCAGCAGGGTCGAAGGCAAAGATATCTCATGGCATGCTTTTCCTTTACCCTTGCTCTTGCCTACGGGACAAAGAGAAAGAGAGCGATCAGCCGCCACTTGGAGTCAAGCTTCCGATCTGGGACTGATTGACTGGAACCCTTCCCTGATTGCTTGCCTAGCATTACTCTCGAGCAGTCATCTTCAACTAATGTTGGAAGCTGGAAAACATAATGAGTCGCTGAGAAGAGATGCTTTCATGGGAATTTTTGCAGCATAGCTAATCTCCACATTGAATGTTTTGGAGCGGCATCTCCAATTGCTTTCATGGGAATTTTTGCATTAAAAAAAAAAATACTGCAAAAGAAGATGCCAGACCTGCATGAAGATCTGATTACTTGAAACATGTGGAGACAACGTGCTGAATCAACCTTCAAGATCAAGCCGCAACGGCCCTTGGAGAAATCAAGACCCGATTCAAGATCAAGTGTCCAACACCCTTGAATCAACCTTCAAGATCAAGCCGCAACGGCCCTTGGAGAAATCAAGACCCGATTCAAGATCAAGTGTCCAACACCCTTGAATCAACCTTCAAGATCAAGCCTCAACGGCCCTTGGAGAAATCAAGACCCGATTCAAGATCAAGCCTCAACGGCCCTTGGAGAAATCAAAAGGCCCGATTCAAGATCAGGTGTTCATCGCCCTTGAATCAAAACCAGTTCAAGATGAAAGCTGTGGAAAAATCACAAAACCCGATCCAAGATCAAGCCTCGACGGCCCTTGGATCAAACGTCTACATTAAGGGACTTCAAAGACGCATCTTCTACACGTGACAAGCACATGTATACGACACGCTCTGAAGTGGGGGCATTTGTAGACAATGAAATTTCAGTAAATAAAATGTTGACCGATGGTCAAAATGTTAACGCTCATGTATTACATAAATTGTACACATAGTGTGTGATTCAACGAAAATTCGAAAAGAGTCCGAAAAGCTGTCAAACAAGACACGTGTCAACACCTGGCAGAGACGACTTATTTCATCTGATTATTTAAACCCAAAAATCAAGTTTTGGAATTCTATAAATAGAAGCCAATTTCATTCATTTCATTTCACCAATTCACAAATACATTTCTCTACTCCCAAATTGGAAGAGAATTCTCTGGAAGTTCGTTCTTCGTTCTTCGTTCTTCGTTCTTCGTTCATCGTTCATCGTTCTTCGAGATCAAGCCCCAACGCCCCTTGAAGAAACTTCGCCAAAACCTTTGAAGAATCAATAAGCACCTTGGTCACGTGCCGATTCTTAATCCAAGATCAAGCCCCGACGGCCCCTTGGATCAACACAACTGTTCTTCAAGATCAAAAGCCCCCTTGAAGATCCATTCATCGTTCATCGTTCATCGTTCATCCATCTTCTTCAAGATCAAGCCCCGACGGCCCTTGAAGTAACATTCATCGTTCTTCGAGATCAAGCCCCAACGCCCCTTGAAGAAACTTCGCCAAAACCTTTGAAGAATCAATAAGCACCTTGGTCACGTGCCGATTCTTAATCCAAGATCAAGCCCCGACGGCCCCTTGGATCAACACAACTGTTCTTCAAGATCAAAAGCCCCCTTGAAGATCCATTCATCGTTCATCGTTCATCGTTCATCCATCTTCTTCAAGATCAAGCCCCGACGGCCCTTGAAGCAACATTCATCCACCCTCCAAGATCAAGCCCCGACGGCCCTTGGAATCAATACATTCATCCTTCAAGATCAAGTTTAGAAGCCCTTGAAGATCCATTCATCGTTCATCGTTCATCGTTCATCCATCTTCTTCAAGATCAAGCCCCGACTGCCCTTGAAGTAACATTCATCGTTCTTCAAGATCAAGCCCCGACGGCTCTTGGAATCAATACATTCATCCTTCAAGAATCAAGCTCAAAGCCCCTTGAAGCTCGTTCATCGTTCTACATTCATCATCAAACATTTGAAGATCATCACTGTTCATCCCAAGAATCAAAGCGCCAAACAGCCCCTTCGGATCAACACAAACAAATCCACATCACTGTTCATCCAAGGATCAAGCCCAACGGCCCTTTGGATCAACAGCCCATCAACGAAATCCATATCTTACGGAGATAGAATCAGAGGAACAAATAGAGATTGTAACCCCAAACAAATTCATCAATACAAATATTATTTTGTACACGTGTTCTTGTTCCTTCAGGAAATTTTCGTGTTTACAACTTCATCAAGTTGATCCTTGTTGCCTGTGGGTGGCTTGTGGAAATAGAGTGCTTACTTAACTACTTTTCTAGTTAATTAATTTCTAAACCTTCTAATCCTTCTTCTTAATTAATCACCTATATTCTTCTGACCGAAAGCAAAATAAAAGAGGAAGAGACAAGAATTTTATTAACTTAATTTGAATAATAGAAACTAATAATTGTAGTCAGGATGTATTGTGGTTTAAGGAGCCTCGGGACTTAATTCAGGACATACTTTTTGAGGAGGGTTTATAAGTTTCTTATCTATTGTTCATTTGAAGATAGGTTTTCTGTTGTGCAAGACGCTTTTTTCTTAGACCGGGTTGAAAGCTCCGGCAAGGTTTTTATCGAGGTCCATTAAGCACACTATCCTCAGTCTGTACATGTTCTGATTTGTTAATGAATATCATACCTTCGTTTCAAAAGAACTTCAACGTCGTGTAGAATACAATAATATATTATACTGTGAAATGAAACTAGCTGATCAGCTGAGAAGACTGGATATGTATATGGTTCTGGTTCTCAAAGTGGAAAAAAAATCAAGTCTAAATTATATGTTGGAAACGCTTTGTTTATTAATTAGTACATCAATATCTTTAATTTTTGTTTTCGGTTTGAGGGGCTGGACTAAACTCAACAAACCAAAACACTAAACAGTAATTAACATTCCTGGATATATAATTAACCTTTAATCTCTGCTCTCTCAAAAGCATGAAAACATAACTTTATTCTCTGCTCTCTCTAAATACAAATTCGCATTGCCAATTCTTGTCAAGAAAGTCTTTGCAGGTATAGATTAGGCTAAACAAGGGGTGACAAGATTCAACAATATATTGATTGGTACATCAATATTGAAACTAGCTAGATAATTAAGCTAGGTCATTTTAAAAGCGTTTAATTTTCTAAGTCCTCCTCAAATACTATTGCTTCCATTATATTTTTGTCTCTCCAACAGCAATGGTTTTGTCTCCTTGCATCAAAGGTCTGACTAGTAGTCGATCTAGTACAGTTTGGTGGTTCTGTCTACTTGCAAGCACGCATGGCTGCTAATCATTCTTCACATTCATGAATTAAGAGCTTAATTCAAATTCTAGATATAATAAGTGAGGAAACTTTCACGATGCTCTCGAACTAATTAAGAATATTCTTTGACCAAAATAGAAAATAAAGGGTACTAAGAATTTTCACACACAGAATGTTACAAAGCTACAACACACACACACACATATATATATACACACACACACGATACATACGAATATATATTGAATAATACTGAGATATTCAGTCTGAGACGTGCCGACCATTTGACATATAATGTTAAATAGCCAGGTCGATTTTCAATTATTGTGAGAATAAGATCGGGAATGAAGTACATTATAACTTATTGGAAGAATGTATGTGCGTGACCAACCGTATCAAAGACATTCCGATTGATCTTCCTCAACCGTATATATGCATATAAAATCATCAAAATAAACAAAGGAATATTTCATCTAATACCAGTACAGAATTAATGGATGATGATTTGACTTTTTCATGGTTTTTTAATGAATTAATATAATATGACCCAGAAACTTCGATATATGTATATATTTCATTTACTGTCATATTTGTTTCTCTATAACAATGTTGGAAAATGGATCTGAGAATTTGCCAAAAAATACCCAATACCAGATAATTATTATATGAAGCTTTAAAAAGTTTATGTTTGAGTATTATTTCATTATGAATTGAAGCTTAAAAAAAGGTTATGTTTGAGGAGTGCATTTTTGCTCATCACCATTTAGTGTGGTGTATGCTCACCACTAGGGGTGGAAATTTTTACCAAATTACCGTACCAACCGCCCTACCAACCATACCATACCAAATTATTACCAAAAATTTGTACCAATTGGTAATGATACGATATTTGTACCATACCATACTGTTTCGGTACGGTACTGGTATCCAAAACCAGTACCGGTGGTATACCATACATACCAATATTATTAATATTATATTATGTATTTATTCATATAATTAATTGAGGGAAAACTTAATAAAATTAATAATAATTATTGTAGAAGTGTAAAAAAATGTACAAAAAATATATATACAATCACTCATAGTGACAAGCTTTACAATTTTCATAAAGGGGTCAGCTTCAAAATCCAACACTATAATCCATAAACCTTAAAATTTATATTTAACTGTCGATTGTCATTTACGCTTTATTCTTCTTACTGAATTTCATTTTTAAAATTTTCTTTTTTGAAAACATGATCATCTGGCGGATGTAAGAAGATGAACGGTTCAGATATTTGATATCACGTTTCGATATTTACGGTTAACTGAAATATGAGTCGATGTCATATAGTTTGTAGAAACTTTATAAACATCAAGCAATATTTTCACTAATCGTAAAACTCTAAACATAATATCAACGATCCAAACCGTTCATATTCCTGAATCCTTTAATAGATCATGTTTTCAAAAAAGAAAATCCAAAAAAAAAATTTGACGAGAAAAATGAAGCGTAAATGTAAACAACAATCAACAGTTAAATTTTGATCTACAATTTATATGATTATAATGACGAATTTCAAAGTTAAGCTCTTCACGAAAGTTGTAAAGCTTGTCATTACGAGCGTTTATATACTTTTTTCTATATTTTTTACACTTATACATTAATTAAAAAATATTAGATTTTGGGCAAACTAAGTGGCATAAAACAAAGTGGCAATTACCATTGGCATACCATACCAACCAAATTATTTGGTATACTGATATTCGGTATACCAAAAGTTTGGTACAGTAATGGTAACAGATTTTACTGTACCAAATATTTGGTATGGTGGTAATTGGTACAAAGGTTTTGGTACGGTAATGTACCAAAACCACCCCTACTCACCACCACATTCATCACCGTTAGATGAGTTTAAATTTTGATATTTGTGTTTATCCACTACACGATCTGTACAAAATTTAGAAGAAGAAAACTAGATAATCGCTTTTCTTTTCTTCAATCATATATAATTTGTTCATAATCATAACCTGATGCTAAATATAAAATGTAATATTGATGATCCATACATTCAAGGCATGCGATTGATCAAGTCAATTAGTCTGTAATTATTATTTTTTTTTTTATAAGTAATAGCGTTAATGAGTTAAATTATTAAATATTAAAAAGAAACGATCGATGAAAATCGAAACCGCATTATCTGCGGTCTGTACTTAATCCTAATTTATTGTGATGAGACTCAAGTTACAGCTGCATGACTTCAAAACAAAATAAATTTACAGTACAGGACATAGGGCTCGTACTTCGGTAGGCTTTAGGAACAGCCGCTGCCGGCCCCAAGCTATACAAAAAAAAACCCTAGATCGGCATTGTCGGCAGCAATTATATGCCATGCACTGCCATTGACTGGTATTTTTCATTTCTCTTGTTTAATATTTTGCAACATGTGCAGTCCATAGGAAGAGAGATCGATCCATCGATATATTAGGACAACAAGTACATATATATGGGAAAGGATCCTCGCCGGATCCCTTTCCTAGGGATCCTAGGGATCCCGTAATCTCAACCGTTCATCGTATATCGTGCGGTCAGAAATCATTAGATACTATTCATATTTAAATTTAAATTTAAAATTTTAAAATGATTTCAGACCGCACGATATACGATAAACGGGTGAGATCACGGGATCCCTAGGAAAGGGATCCGGCGAGGATCCTTTCCCCATATATATTAAAGCCAAAAGCCTCTTTATTTAGATAGGATTCCATTATGGCCGGCCGTTTATGTCAAAAGCCTCTTTCTTTGCACGTCTATATATTCAAAGCTTTTGCTTGGATGTTGAGGTATTTGTTAAAGTGAAATATTAGTGATATAGGAATGCCCTTTTCTGCCAGAATAGATGATATGGGTATATGTTGGAAATTCAATATGTATTTTAGATAGGAAGTTTTTCGTGCAATTGAAATTGAACTTCTTATTGTACAAGAGAACTCGTTGTATATATTCACAATGTATCAATAAAGTACACAAGTTGCCGCGATATTCTTTTTCCATATGGTATGAGAGCGAGTTTTGTTTGGACTTGAATACTGAGTTTGTATTCTTTTTGGACCCTATTACTCGGTCTGTTCAAAGTGCATGGTGTTCACGTGCTTGTCTTTCCTTCTTTAATGTGGAAGTTTCTTCACATGTGTCTCAGTAAAGATATAGTCCTACGTGAGGAGGCGTATTGAAAATTTCACATTCAATATTTGACAAAACAAATTATGATATGATTTATATACAAATGGTTCTATTTCTAATTACACTGTGGTATTTTAAGATAAAATCTCACACCTCTTGGAGCTATATGTGATTAATTTGGGAACAATTAAGGGGTTTTTGAACTTTAATCCTTCAAGAAGATTAAAATTTAAAAAAAACCTGATGTTAGATTGAATATTGATTTTTAGTCCCTAATGTGTCCTTAATTCAAAATAATTAATGTGCATTTTATTTAATATCTCCCATTAAATATTTAAATTTATTAATACACAAATTTTAATTTATTTTTTTGACCAAAAAAGAGTTTTTTAATTTATTAATTTTATTTAACATTCTTCAAACTTGAAAGACTCAATTAATGTACCTAAATGTTAGTACCGAAATATATTATATTGAACTAATATATTTAAATGTTAGTACCGAAATGTATGTACCTAAATATATGCACCGAAATGTGTGTACCTAAATATATGCACCGAAATATATGTATCTAAATATATGCACTGAAATGTATGTATCTAAATATATGCACTGAAATGTATTAATATTAAATTAATGTACCTAAATGTGTGTACCGAAATGTATGCACCGAAATGTGTGTACCAAAATGTATGTACCTCGAAATGTGTGTACCAAAATGTGTGCACCAAAATGTATGAACCGAAATGTTAGTACCCAAATGTGTGTACCTAAATGTATGCACCGAAATGTATTATAATGAATTTAATATATCTAAATGAAGAAGTTACAGTACATCGAAATATATTGTATAAAAAAATTAGTTTATCTAAATGTTCACAACAAAAATATATTACAATGAATGAAATGAAAATAAAAATTATAATGAAATAAAATTAATACATTAAAATTTAGAAAGAAAAAGATAAATAATTAAAAAATCAAAATATAATTAATAAATGAGGTTATTAATGTATCAAGGGACTAAAATTAGATTTTGATCTTACTCATGGTTTTAATCAAAAAGTAATCTTTGCCAAGGATTAAAATGAAGTTTTCTAAACAATTAATATAGGTGCTAAACCGTATTTCTGAAATTTTATCAGTATATCTTAGCATCCTATATCGATAATATAACTCTTTGGTATCATAATATAAGATTGGCCTAACTAAGAATAAGAATGATGAGAATATATAAGACGACAAAGCTTTGAGCCTTTGATCGCAGGGAGGGTTGACCTAGCTTTATATTTAGTTACTGGAATATAATATATATTGCTGTCACCTTGTCAACTCCCTCAGCCATACATGTACTGGACAACCTTTGCATTATTATTAGGTTGCAAGATTTTACAATTAAGAATACAGACCAAATGTCCAGAAAATAAAGACAAGTGCAATGGATATCTACCAAATGGAATATTAGAGCCATGCATGACCAAGAGGGCTCACCAAATTAGTATCAATTTTTAATGATAAGAATCTAATTAATATTATCGTTTCTGATCTTAGTAGTAACGTAACAAGAGCAGCTTCTGCAATCCACATTGAAGTTTGCTTGCCAAAAATGAACGTATATACACAACAAATTCTAAATCATGCACAAATAATAACATCATCCAACTAGAAGTTAAGTTCAAAATTAAGAAGTTAATAATTAAAATTCGAAACATAGTTCACTATTCAAGACTATATTTTGATTTTTAACCCAAACAAGTAATGTAAGTTCATAATTTGTCTCTAATTAATATATGTATGCATTAAACTGATTTTTTTTGCATATTTACATAGCATATGAACTAGAAATTAAAAAGCGAAGCAAAGTTCATCAACCCAATGAAAGAATAAGTAGATAGGATTAATTATACCAATCATATGCACAAGAAAAAACGAAATGAATTTGATCAACCAACGAAAGATTAAACATTTAACAAATATAATTATAAAAATAAAAAGAAGATGCCCTAGCTAAGCTTGGTTAGCATTCTCGTTGTGAATTGCTCTTCAACTACAACAGTCCTTTTCACTTACCGGACAACTTGTCGGTCCCACACGTATATAATATACGTAAGGAAACTCAAACCCTAGTATTTAAGGAGCTCAAAGTAATGAGTTGAGACAGACCCACAAAGCTAAAAGCACAAATTAAGAGATTCAAAAAGACCACGTACGTAAGCAAAATCTAAGAAAGAATGAAGACAATTAGTCTCATTGATCTTTCACTTCTGTTGTTAATATTTAATTTCTCTGTTCTGACGGCCCACGCTGCCGGTGGCAAATGGCAAGAGTTGAAAAACGTTGGCATTTCTGCCATGCACATGCAGCTCTTCAAAAACGATCGCATCGTCATGTTCGACCGCACCGACTTCGGCAAATCCAACTTGTCGTTAGCCCACGGTAACTGTGTCAATAACGACTGCACCGCCCACTCCGCCGAGTTCGTCGTCCAAACCAATGCCCTCCGCCCGCTCACAGTCTTATCCGACGTCTGGTGCTCCTCCGGCTCAATGGACGCCTACGGAAACTTAATCCAAACCGGCGGCTTCAACAGCGGAGAGCGCCGCGTTAGAGTTTTCACGCCCTGCACGGGTTGTGATTGGAAGGAAACTGTGGACGGCTTAGCCGTTCGCCGTTGGTACGCCACTAATCATATGTTGCCCGATGGACGCGAGATTATCATTGGCGGCAGGGGGCAGTTCAACTATGAATTTTCTCCGAAGACCGAGTCTACAAGCAATGTCTACAGCTTGCCGTTCCTTTCGCAGACCAATGACCCTGGCCAAGAAAACAATCTATACCCTTTTGTTTTTCTCAACCCCGATGGCAACTTATTTATTTTCGCTAACAATCGAGCTATTTTGTTGGATTATGTGAAGAACGTCGTCGTCAAAACCTACCCCCAAATACCCGGCGGCGACCCGAGGTGTTACCCTAGCACGGGTTCAGCCGTGTTGCTGCCGTTAAAAAACTTGACGGCTCCTGCTGTTGAGGCTGAGGTTTTGGTTTGCGGTGGAGCTCCAAAAGGGTCCTTTGCCCAGGCAAATAAGGGTGTTTTTGTGGAAGCTCTAAACACATGCGCTCGGATCAAAATAACGGACCCTAATGCACAGTGGATTGTTGAAACCATGCCTCAAGCCAGAGTCATGGGTGACATGATATTGCTCCCTGACAGCACTGTTTTAATCATTAACGGTGCATCTTCTGGAGCTGCGGGTTGGGAAATCGGGCGTAATCCCGTTCTCAACCCAGTTGTGTACCGACCTGATAATGCAATCGGGTCACGGTTCGAACAACAAAACCCCACGACTATACCGCGAATGTACCATTCCTCAGCATTATTGGTACGTGACGGTAGAGTAGTCGTTGGAGGTAGTAACCCCCACGACAAATACCAGTTTGGCAGCAACGTGCTTTTCCCAACAGAATTGAGGTTAGAAGCATTCAGTCCTGAGTATCTCGATGCTAAGTATGCGGATTTGCGTCCTACAATCATTGCACCCCGAAACCAAGCCAAAATCCGTTATGGAAGAAAGTTAACCGTTCAATTCTCGCTTACGGGCACGTTTGCAATGAATTCAGTGTCGGTGACGATGGTGGCGCCGCCGTTTAGCACGCATTCATTCTCGATGAATCAAAGGTTGTTGGTTCTTGGTGCAGAGAATGTACAACAGGTAGGGCCAACAACGTATGAAGCTCAAGTGACAACGCCGCCTTCGGGAAATCTCGCGCCTTCCGGATACTACATTTTGTACGTGGTTCATCAGCAAATTCCAAGTGAGGGCATCTTTATTAAAATTTACTGAGAAATTTGAAGGTATATTTTACAGTGTGTATAATATAAGGTACATTATTTTTTCGTTGACCACAAAAAAAAAAAAAAAAAAAAAAAAAAGGCTAGCTAAAAATGCTTACTTGTTACATGTAATGTCGATCAAGTTGTAATTTCAATTTTCTTTTGTATTTTTTTTCCCGAAATTGTGAAGTTTGTAAGTTTGTATCTAAACTGATGAATAAAGTTATTTCCACAAAATTTTGGCGCCAGTGTTAGACCTATTTTGAGTTATCAATTATTTTGTAAATGAAATTACAATAGCCTAACAACTTGGCTAGGGGTGGGCATGGTATGGTTTGGTTCGTTTTCACTCTCAAAACGGAACTAGAACCATAAAGTTTTCACGACTTTGTTTGGTGCTGTTCCGCTTAAATTTATTATTAAAACCGTATGGTTTGGTTCATCACGGTTCTGGTTCGGTTTAAGCCGGTTTACAATTCTAACCAAAATTATATATATATATATATATATATTCTAATTTTCTACTTCTAATACCAAACACATATTTCAACCACAAATTCAAGTAAATTTGAGTTTCCACTACTAAATCTACAAGATTTGTGATCGGAAAATAAAAAGTGTGCATATAAATATAAATCAAAAGATAGAAAGGCTCGTATCAAGACCAAAGTGTAGATCTCAAACTAAAACTAAAGTGTACATAATGGATAATATAGTGGAAAAGAATGGAGAAAAATAATATAAGGGGAGAAAAGTGATAAAACAACAAAAGAGGGGGAGAGAAGTGAAGAAAAATATTGGGCTTATGCACATGGTCTTCTTGGGAAAATGTCTTATTTATATAAAAATAATAATAAAATACGAGCGGTTCAGTCCGGTTCCTCCGGTTCTTAATATTTCCAAGACGAAACTGGAACCGTTTGAAACGGTCGGTTTGGTTCGATTTTTGTTCCGGTTTGGCGGTTTTTATGCCCACCCCTAAACTTGGCTTCCAAGTTAATTGATTCTCAAAGTGAATTGTGGTCTGTCTTACAGCCAGTGCATAATCATATATTATTTACCAAAAGATGTGGTATATGCAAATCTTCAATTAGCATGGATCCGTATTAATGCTAATATAAGTATTGTTCTTCGTGTTATTGTCGGTTTTTTCCTGGACCTAATTTTGTTTGCAGTGTAATGCTGTTTCTTATTCCACTGGTTGTAAGCTAATGGTCTCTGCATTAAAAACCTTTGGGATCTCTCCTCCTTGAACGTGAAATGATATCGCCTTTAAGGTACTGTACTATTGTGGTCCTAGGATGAAATAGTTGTTGTGGACGTTGGGCTGGATTCTAAACCTATCGGGCTTGGTTGCTTCCTTGAAAAAGGGCTTCAGTTGGTATTAGCAGTAGCACAGATATAATACTGAGGATCAAGGGATAATGAGAAGCTTTTGATAGGATAAGTGAGTGAGAGCTCTATATAATCCAATAGAAGAACATCGATGATCAGTATTATTATCATTTGATCAGTATATAGTTGTAGTCAATTAAATCATGGAAACTCGAAATTGTCGTATGCTTAGATTTATGGCTGCATGTTTGTAACTAAACACAACAGATCCAAACTCACAGTGAATGATGTCGACATGTACATGGGGTTTGGTCCTTACATCGAATGGCATCGGCAAGATATGCCACGGTGTCCCCTAGCAGAGGTGCCAAATTCTTGGTCGTTGTGGGCAGCTTGTTGTTGCTTGCAAGCTATTAACTGGATCTTTGTGGATGATAATGTTGAGATTTGATGATGTGAGGAAAAGTTTGTCCCACATCGGTAAGGGACATGCCTTGCTATAGGCTTATATAGTCTTGAATTACTTTTCATACTGCTAATTAGTTTTATAGTGAAACCTCAATTTCATCATGGTATCAGAGCAGGTTGTCTTTCGTGTGAAACCCCAAGGGCCACACTCATGTAGGCTTGAAAATCGGTCACACGGGGCGGGGGCGTGTTGAGATTTGATGATGTGGGACATGCCTTGCTATGGGCTTATATGGTCTTGGACTACTCCCCATATTGTCAATTAATTTTATGGTAGAACCTCAATTTCATCAGATAAAAGAGTCCACATTCTTGATTATTTAGTATGACCAACATCACTCTATAACTAAATTTTGAATCTTCTTGAATGGCTACTTACATCCTTTGGAATCTGAATTCTCATAAGCTGAACCTCTCTATCATGACTTTAGGTTTCCATTATTTCGCCTGGCATTGCTAGTTTGCTACGATATTTCAGAGAGAAAATATTTATGCTAATTGGTGAGTACTACTTTGGCGAAAGTCAAATGGTTAGGGGGTTCTTTTCAGGATTGTCGTTGGTATTGAGTTCTAAGATCAGCCAATATAGCGGCGGATTGGATTGCGTTGACAAGGTTTCCGAAGATGAGAGATGTTTCATAGGTTGATAGACCTCCATCTTCGTTAGTGAATATATCCTTAACAAAGACTTTTTACCTTGTCCACCTTAAGTTTTGTTTGAGCAATGTAGGGGGCGACGCCTTATCGTTTGATGCAACGTCTCTCTACCATGTACCCCCCGGTTATTTTGTTATGCTTGTTGCTTGCCTCGGTGTAGGCTTCTTGTGTACTTTTGGCATCTTTGTCCTGGTAATATATTGCCCAATTTACCAAAATAAATAAAAATAAATAAATAATGCGTGTGACATGGTTGTTCTCTGGAATTTAATGGCTTAATGATTTTGGAAAATTTGAACCATGTGGTGTCCTATTTTTCGGGTACAAAACCATGCGGTATTTGTAGCTCAGATAACAAAACAAGCAATGCTTTGTGGTCCTTACGACTCGCAGAGAAGCGGTATAGGAACAATCATCATCCTAGATTCTAAAATATAAGGCGAAGTCCATCATTAATCTAGAATCCACAGAAAAACAAAAAAAAAAAAGAAGTTTATTGGTAATAATATGAATGAATAAAAAAACAAAAACAAAAACAAATAACTCAATTTCAATTCTCTAATCATGTTTCCAGACATTGAGCACTAGTGGAGCTGCTATAACTCTCGAGATATAGCAACAATAAATAATCTTCTAACACTGAAATTTTCAATTCTCTAATCACTTCATTCATTGAACGTCATTTTTAAAAATTTTAATTTTATTACATCTCAAATAACTCAATTTCTGAACAACATCACCCTAAAAAATCCTTTCGACAAGGCTACCGAAAGCTTTAAGGGATGACCTAGTTTTAATGTTGCATCCCAGCAGGGTCGCCCATTTATTAAAACCAGTCTAGCTGGGTTTGTTACTTTGTAAAATCCTATATGAACAGATTACTTTGCCCAAAAAAACTTGTCCCACTTTGTTTTGGCAATAAAGTTACATAATTGAAATGCTGATGTTATTGTACTGATGGAGGAGTCATTCATTCCCACGTGCTCTCTGATATATTCTATAACTTTCAGATTTATGATTGGAAATCCGATTTTGTACACTTCATTATTCGATAGATTGAAAAAATTAATAATCTAAACCCATCAAAGTTCTTTTCAAATCACTTTCCTTCTGTATATGATAATGTTATATATTTTAAAAAGAAGTCTATTGCTTGTTATTTTGGACAAGGATCTAGGGATGATTACGTTGGAGGAGATCTGATGTCGACATGTTCAAGTAGAATTACAAGGTAATTATGGAAGAAACCGTTATGAAATGACATGTTTACTTTTGAATTAAATAGTAAAAAAAATTTATATGCAAGTAGTGAATTATTCTGATGAATAAGTATTTATCATCAACTCAATGAGTTTTGTAAATCGAGCTCTTTCCCTCTTTAGAGTATAGCAAAAAGTTTCAAGCGTTGATTAAAAAAAAAAATTCTTTGCACAATCACAAGAGGTTGTTTCTGCGTCGTTTTCAAGTATTTGAATCCATATGAACAAGTTATATTTGATGCAAAATTCAAGCACGCCAGGGGAACACATTATACAGCAAAGGATAAGACGTTTGGAATTTGCTTTTCTTTAGCTTGTAATGAATTAATGTTAATTACTTAATCAAGTTGAACTGTTGCTTTAGACCTTTGTGTGGACAGAGAGTGCCTACCTAACTATTTTTTGGTTAATCTCTAAAACCTTATCATCATTTAGTATTACAATTTGATGATGTTCATTTTTATTTGTAAAAGAGAAGTTTTAATTTCGATTATCGCCAAAAGAAAATTTAAACCATATTATTGTTAACTCATCCTAAAGCTAAACTCATCCCTTTCTTTAATATAAATAATATCATTTGTTAAAAATAAAAATAAAAAGCCTACCAATCCTTGCCCTTAAGCACAAATAATCTTCAAACCGAAGAGTGAACCAAGCCAAAGAGGAAAATACAATAATTTTGTTGACTTTATATTTATAGCAGAAATTAATCATTTTATAATTATAAACTTCAACATCATGTAGAATATAATTAATATATCTATAAAATATCAACTTGTGAAAATGACGAGGCTAGCTGAGCTGTGTAAGGTTTGATGTCTATGGCATGGTTACCAAAGCAGAAATTCGATCCCAAAAAAAAAAAATTAAAGTGGGAAAATTTATATTAATTATCATGTTGGAAACGTTTTCTTTATTAATTAGTACAATATTTACTATTTTGTTGAGGGGCTTGACCAAACAGAAGCGTTTGGGCAGAGCCCAGCGTAATCTTTATTAACCAAGTTAAACGAGGGATGAGAAGGCTTGCCGTAGCTAGAAACCGTATTGATTTTAAATTTTTAAGTAGTGTTGTTCACACATTTTTTTTTACTTTCCACACAATTTTGGTAATTTTGTCTATTAAGTTTTTTAAATTCATTTAATTTGACAGTTGAAAATTTTAAAAAAACTTATGTGATAGGTAAAAATTGCGTGTGAATAGTACCACCTTTGATTATCAGTACCTCAATGTGACATCCCACATCGCCTAGGGGAGTGATCCTTAAATGTATATTATCATCCCTACCTAGCACGAGGCCTTTTGGGAGCTCACTGGCTTCAGGTTCCTTAGGAACTCCGAAGTTAAGCGAGAAGGGGGCTAGAGCATTCCCATGATGGGTGACCCACTGGGAAGTTGCTCATGAGTTCCCAGAAACAAAACCGTGAGGGCGTGGTCGGGGCCCAAAGCGGACAATATCGTGCTACGGTGGTGGAGCAGACCCGGGAAGTGGTCCCACCCGGGCCGGGATGTGACATCAATATTGAGATAGGATCCTTTTTGTGAGGATTCCGATAATCCTTTAATCATGTCTGTTCATTGTATATTGTGCAGTCAGTTTTCGTCAGATACTATTTGTATTTAATTTTAAATAATATAATTTAAAATAATTTTTAATTGTACGATGCACAATAAAAAAACATAATTAAAGAATTTTTGAAATTCTCACAAAGAATATCCAACGAAAATCCTATCTCGAAATTGAAACTAGATAAACTTAGAAATTTTAAAAGCATTTAATTTTCTGAGTCGTCATCAAATAATATTTCTTGCATTATATTTTTGTCAATGGTTTTTGTCTTCGGTGGTAAGAAAGATGGTTTACTCACTCCGGTGCTTATAAGTTCATGAGTCAAGGGTTTGACTCGTACAGTTTGGTAGTTAACAAGAAGCACGCATGACGGCTAATTATTGTTTTGGTTCTTGGATATTCTTGGATTAAGAGCTTCCATTTCTATACGGTGCAGTGTCTTTAATCAAACTTAACAACTTTCGCACACAGATTGTCCATATCAACAACAAACAAAACAAGTCCATGTGAATAATATTTATAGGAAATCTTTAAGGAAAAGAATCTCTATTTTATTTTTCTAAAAATATGGATTAGTTGTGAGATTCATATTATATCGAACTTTAACGATCTGAATTGTTTATTTTTCAAGTTGTACATCATAGATCATCCTTACAAAATATTAGCCAATTTGAAAATGTTTAAGACATCTAATTGGGTTTATAAAAAAATAACAAATACTTTGTTATATAGAAACAATGAAATTTTATTTTGATAATTAAATAGGCAAATAGTTTCGGATTGAATTGAATTTTTGCAAGGATAATCTATGAATCGAGACTTACAAAATAGACGATTCCGATCGTTGAAGTTCGATGTGGAGTGAGCCCCACACCTAATCCCCAACTTTTGAAAAATATGGGATTTCCTTCGCATACGGATGGTATCTCATTGCTATTATAAAATCAAATGTCTTGAATCATTCAACATAACGGCTTCACTTCGAAGAGGCATTTATACATATATAAAATACGAATATGGATGGTATCTCATTTCTATTATAAAATCAAATTTCTTGAATCATTCAACATAAGGGCTTCACTTTGAAGAGGCATAGGAGCAATGTCCTGAGGCTGAAGGTAAAGGTTTGAAAGCTGCCATATGAGATTTGAGAATAAAAAGTAATGAACCGTCTAAAAGTTTGTACCTTCAAAGCCAACTTCGTCTTTGAACTCAAACATTTTCTTTGACCCGTGTATCATATCTGTTGAAATGTTAACGTTAAAACTGGTCAGGTTGATTTCCAATTATTGTAAGAACAAGATGACAAATAAAATTATAAATTTATTGGAAGAATGTATGTGTCTGACCAACCGTATCAAAGAAATTTTATTTGCCTTTTGCTCGTTTTCTTAAGTCGAGTTAATATGTTTTCGTTTAGCGATGTTGCTTTGCTTAAAGAGACCTCTAACAATTTTTGTAGAATATATATTTTCTTTACAGTTGTCCTGTCAGCACCGAAAGAGAATCAATAAAAGGAACTGATTCGAGACAACCTTTGTAGCTTAGCCTTGGATGATAAATGCATGTGCTACTTTGGAATGTTTTGGTTATGATATTGGTCCGTTGGTATCTTAGTTAGGAAGGGCGAGGTTTATGTTTGTTCAGCGAAATGGAAATGTCGCTGCTCATGCTGTAGCTTCATATGTTACCTTACATGGAGGTATCTTCCGTTGAAATGCTCTGGGTCCAAAATTTTTGTTTAAAAGCTCAAGATGTAAACGTTTCAATTCGAATTTAATAAAAAAAAATTAAATCATATTTCGATTTTTTCAGGTTTGATGCTAAAATGGGTAAACATAAATAATCAGCAACTATGAATCGAATTTAAGTTTTTAAGGTCATTTGTTTCATCATGGTTTAATAGCAAGGGGTCAGAAAACTAGTTACACATAGGACTTACCTTTTGAAGTCTTACGTTAAGTTTGTCATCATTTACTTGTCAAAGTTACAATATAATCATAGATGCTGATTTACCGTAGTAACAGAAAATAATAATGTCTATGTACTCTAATACGCAGGTCAATCCTCTTCAATCTCTCTCTCACCTAATATTTAACAATTGAACACACTAGCGCTATCGTTCATAAAAATAAAAAAGCAAGCAAACATACATATCTAATTGTGATATTAAAGTAGTATAACCTAAAGAAAGTTACAAACCAACAAACACAAGGATTTATGATGATGTCTTAAATCAGCAAATCAATATGCTGATATGTTTTTTTTTCCTTCTATAAATATTTTGAGAATGTGAAATGCTGGTTGGAAAAGATGTTGAATATAATAATAGAGTAGTATTGTTTTATGAAACTTGAAAAAGTTTATAGCTAGCAAGAATAGTTATAGACACAAATCAGAACAAAAATCATTTGTATGTACCTGATTTCAATAGTCAAGAAGAAGAAAAAATATAATTTTTTTCGGTGATGATATATTTTCTGAAGTTCCATAAATTCGAGGCAAGCGATTGATCAAGTCAATTGATCTATAGTTGTTGATCTTGATTGATTATTAAACTCAAAATTACAACTGCATAACTTCAAAATAAAATAAAATTAGAGTACAGGCCATAGGGGTCGGACTTGGCTTTAAGGAACTAGCTGCTGGCGGCCCCGAGCTACACACAAAGACCTCGATTGGCATTGTCGGCAGCAATAATATGCCATGCATTGCATCACTCTTTGTTTGTTTGTTTGTTTTTTTTTTTTTTTTTTCATTCATTTTCTTGTTTAATTAATACAACATACATAGGAAGAGATTGATCCATCTATATGTTAGGACAACAAGTACTAAATATAATCATCGCATCAATTGGACAAAACAAACAAAAGAACGAAGAGCAAAACAAGTGAAAGTAAATCCATCAGTGCCGACAAATAAAAAGTTCATTACTAAATTGACAATAACAAAATCCTAAAATCGATTAAAAATTTGAAGATAAAATACTGATTGCTGGAATTAAACTCGCACACAAATATTGGTATACGAATGTAGTGTTGTGCACTGATTCATATCAAGGTGGCGCATTGGTTAGGATCTGAATACAAGCAAAGCATGCATCCCAATATATAGGAAATTTCGAGATCCTTTCCTATTAGGTTAATGATTACTCGGGGTGTACACTTATTCCCATAATAATATGAATTTTCGAGATACACTCCTAATCAGAATATAATCAGTTGATACATGTTTCTCCAAGGCTAAGTAGGTCATTCTCGATAAGGACGGAGCTTATCAACACCTTTAGTCTTTAAATTTCGATCGGACCATGTAGGTTATTAGAACCATAATGATCTGATCTTCTAAGGCAGAAGGTCCAGAATTGGAACTAAGCCATCCTTTCCCGAGCTCTGCTAATTCCTTCAAGGTCCAATGGCTCGAAAATTACGGTTCCACATTGGCCGACTAAATTAGAGACTTTCCCGCAATCAAGACACAATACTAGTGGAAATTATATGTTTAAAAAGCAATTTACATGCTCAAAAAGTACAGTACCCATCTAATAAATACTTTCCGTATAGTATCATTGATTCCAAGAGAGTTAGTACTCCCCGGCCAAACAGTAGAATAATCAAGGACGGATAGGAAGTGCTCAGAGAAAACTGATTCGAAGACCATAGATTTGTTTATGCCAAAAGCCTCTTTCTTTGCACGCGTATGTATTCAAGCTTTGCTTACGTACGTATGTTCAGGTATTGATTTATTTATTTTCGTTGAATATTATTTATGTAGTTAAAACCATGCATGATCAAGGGCGCACCTAAACTATGGTCCAATTTCATGATGAGAAGTACTATTATTATTCAGGCATTGATATAATTGGGAAGAATAACCTAACAAAAGCAGCTATCATTTAACTCCCACCGCGCACTGCACGTATTCTGCAGTACACATTGACATGCTTGCCCAATATGAAAAAAATGATTATATTATTTATTTTTATTTGTAAGGAAATTAATGATAAATTCATTGAAGTTGTAATCACCCTGCATGATATAGGAGAATTCTCGCTTGAAACTACAGAATAATCAATAAATATTGCAAATTAGCTAAACGATGAGAATCATACCTCTCATTGCAACAACGTGAAATTAATATGAATGGAGTATGATATCCACACATCTCATTTTATTTCTCACACACCTTTCTAATTTTTGACCGTCTGATCGGATGAATTGAACCTTTCTAATTTTTGACCGTCTGATCGGATGAATTGAAGAAGATCAACGGACATAAATTAACATCTTCAATATGAATAACTTTCAATCTCCTGCAACTTAGAAGCAAATTAAAACTCGACATCTTCAATCAGATATACGATTCTTGCTCTTTTTTGTTAATTGACTGCAGCCGCCAGACATATATACGTTCGATGCATCACTTTCCAACCCAATTTTTTTTCATGCAAACCCAAATAACATGGTCGAACTGAAAAGTTCAAAATTAAAAAGGTTAAATATATTAGAATTGGAAGACTAGTTTTCACTCTTCATGACTAAATTAAAATTTCGATTTTTGTCCAAAACAAGTAGCCATAGGTTCAGTATTCTGTCACTAAACCAAGAATATTACAACCACCAAAATAAGCATTAAAAAAGACTATTTCCACATTTACCTAACATATGTATAATAAAAAAGACGAAATAAATTCCATCAACCAACGAAAGACTAAACAAGTAACAAAAATAAAAGAAAAACAAAGAAGGATTCAAACACGCACTGACGCACATAAACCCTAGCATATGCTTAGCCATCATATCCTACGCACGTACTGTGAAAAATCAGGTTAATTAGATTGAATTATTCTTCAACTACAACAGTCCCTCTCGCTTACCGGGCATCTTGTCGGTCCTACGCGTTTATAATATACATGTGGTTAGCTAGCTCAAATCCTAGCATTTAAAGAGCTTCAGGTTGAGAGTTGAGACAGACCCACAAAGCTAAAGCACAATTAAGAGATTCAAAAACAGAAAAAAATGAAGTCAACTAGTTTCATTCTTTCGTTAATTATCTTCTTATTTCATGTTTCTCTGACCCACGCTGCTGGTGGCAAATGGCAGCTCTTGCAACAAAGCGTTGGCATTTCCGCCATGCACATGCAGCTCCTCCACAACGACCGCGTCGTCATGTTCGACCGTACCGACTTCGGCCCCTCTAACCTGTCCTTACCCAACGGAGCATGCGTTAATAACGACTGCACCGCACATTCCGCTGAGTACGATGTCAAAACTAACACCGTCCGCCCTCTCACGGTTTTATCCGACGTTTGGTGCTCTTCAGGGGTTGTAGCTCCCGATGGCCGCTTAATCCAAACTGGGGGAAATGGCGCCGGAGAACGCCGCGTTAGGATTTTCGTGCCCTGCACCGGTTGTGATTGGAAAGAGATTGAGAATGCCTTAAACGCCCGCCGTTGGTATGCTACCGATCATATTTTGCCCAATGGACGGCAGATCATCATCGGCGGCAGGGGCCAATTCAACTACGAGTTTTATCCAAAGACCAAGTCTTCAAGCAATCTCTACAGCTTGCCGTTCCTTACGCAGACTAATGACGCCGGTGAGGAAAACAATCTTTACCCTTTTGTTTTCCTCAATGTGGATGGGAATTTATTTATCTTTGCAAATAATCGAGCTATTCTGTTCAATTATGCAAAGAAACAGGTGGTCCAAACCTATCCGCAAATACCGGGCGGCGACCCAAGGTGTTACCCTAGCACCGGTTCAGCCGTGTTGCTGCCTTTAAAAAACTTGAAGGCTGCGTCTGTTGAGGCTGAGGTTTTGGTTTGCGGTGGAGCTCCAAAAGGGTCTTTTGCCAAGGTAAATCAGGGTACTTTTGTGGAAGCTCTAAAGACATGCGCTCGCATCGAAATAAACAACCCGAACCCGCAGTGGATTGTGGAGACTATGCCTCGAGCTAAAGTCATGGGTGACATGTTATTGCTTCCAGATGGTACTGTTCTACTCATCAACGGTGCATCATCAGGAACTGCAGGTTGGGAAAATGGGCGGAACCCGGTTCTCAACCCAATTGTGTACCGACCTGACAACGCAGTTGGATCACGGTTTGAACAACAAAATCCTACCACCATACCGCGGATGTACCATTCCACCGCAATATTGTTACGCGATGGCAGGGTGCTAGTTGGAGGTAGTAACCCTCATGATAAATACGAGTTCACCAACGTGCTTTTCCCTACGGAATTGCGATTAGAGGCCTTTAGTCCAGATTATTTGGACGCCAAGTACAATAACTTGCGTCCGGAAATCGTTGCACCCGAATCACAAGCTAAGATCAATTACGGAAAGAAACTATCCATTCAGTTTTCGGTGAAGGGAAACCTAGTAACAAAATCAGTGTTAGTGTCGATGGTGGCACCGTCATTTAATACACATTCGTTCTCAATGAATCAGAGGCTGCTAGTTCTTGCGGCGGAGAACATTATAAAGGGAGGGACAACGACCTACGAAGTTCAGGTGACTACGCCGGCTTCCCGTAATCTTGCACCTTCAGGATATTATCTTCTGTATGTGGTTCATCAAGAAATTCCAAGTGCTGCCATCTGGGTCCAAATTATGTGATAAAATGAAGGTATATATAATACCGTATGTATACTATTTTAATGTTTCCTCTTGCTTTTTATTTACTAAAAAAAATGATTAATTGTGAGCTGAAAACATTAAAATGTTCATAGACAAAAGATCAAACGGCAAAAGCCAACAGTTTGATTACTTATGTGTCATTTAAAGAATTAAAGATTGGGGTCATAGCAATTTGCAAGTTGTATTGTTCTATTTGATTTTTATCTTTTTACCAAAGATTACAAGTTGTAATTAATCTGATGAATAAAGTTGTATGTAATTTCCGTCGAACTTTTTTGGCGCCAATGCGTAATCTTATGTACTTTGCAAAGAGTTTATTTTGCAAGTTTTGTGCCCAAGACTTAATAATGCTTCTTTGGGTTGTTCCAACCTTGTTTTTTTTTTTTTTTTGGACAAACGATATTATCTACAGGGGGAGATGGCGTGGGCTAAGTATCACAATAGCTAGCAATAATGTAGTTTGAATTCTCCTTTTGTGATAATTGAACATAAGACCTCTCACTTATAAGTGAAAATAAATACCACTAGCCTGTAATACTAAGTGGATCCAACATGTCTTGAGTTCAATGGTTTTATAACTTAAGAATATCGGTGGTGCTCAGTAGAATCTTCTATATTTCAATATTTGGGCTATAATGTTTCGTGTATTAATCTGCATTTAACTACACTTAAGTCATGAAATGCAAAAAAAATCTAAATATAGAGATTAGAAATTCCTCAGTTATATAGTACAAAAACTAGAAAACTCTACATATTGTTACGTTACCTACAGTAAACAATAAGAGATGCGTCTCTTTTTCAAGATCATAACAAACTAAGAAAGCTATCGCTCTAACGCCAGTAATTAAAGAAATATTTGGAGTAAAAATTTCGATCACAAACTAAATTAACAGAAGACGAATCAAGGCGGACAAAACAAAAAGGGTTAAAAAAATAGATAAAAGGACAATGTGGCTCTTTAAAATAGCATATTTCTTGCACGTTTTGTATTGGAGCCTTCAGTTTGAGGTTGGCTGGCCAAGCTTCAGGGCCATTCAATTGAGCACACAAGACCCAGATGAGTATGATTTCTTAGAATTATATAACACGACATCTTGTACCTAAAAATCTTTGGCCAAGTTCTTGTACCCCAAATCATTGCGAGCTTCTAAACAAATTTACAGATATATTGACAATATGCACATATTATTAGTTAATCGACTTTTTATTAAGAGAAAGTGGGGAGCAAGAATGAGATGTAGAACAAGATGTACAAGAAAAGCACAAAATAAAAACTAAAACCCGAAAAACATATGTTTAAGTAGTTTTCATTTTTAAATTATTTTCATTAGTTTTCTTTATTTCTTCATTTCTCTATCAGTCACATATTCCTTTTGCACTTTTAAGTAGAAAATCAAAATCGTAGAAAATTTATACACCAAAGCTCAAAACAAATCATCAACTTTTATTGGTCAACATAATAACTAAATTTTGAATCATTGCCTTCACTTCTCAAGACAAAAAAATTGAATTTTAATGTTGAACCGCACAAGCCATATCACAGCTACTTACACGTACGTAATGCACTCCAAACTTGAAAGAAAACTAAAAATTCAAAGAAACCTTGGGAAAGATAGCTTTTAGCATTTTTACTGTAAAATTTGAGATTAAAATTGAGTATTTGCTCTCTTCTTCAATCTAGTGACAACAGTTATTGTTGCTGACGGGACTCCTCTCTGTCCCCACACGTTTACGTGCATGTGGTTTCTGTCTGTCCTCACGCTCGTCACTCTCGGGTCGAAACCACCACGGCAATTTAATGACACCCACCCCACAACTATTTAAAGATACCCACCGCAAGGCATTCGACATTACAAATCCTCTCCACGCTTTTACATTTCACACCAACAGACCAAAACACACGACAAAAGAAGGAATGAACCCAAAAGTAACCCTCTCTCTTTCTTTCCTCTTCTTCTTACTCAACTATCTCCTTATAATTTCTATGTCTACCCACGCCGCCGGCGGCAAATGGGTGCTCTTGCAGCAAAACATCGGCATTACCGCCATGCACATGCAGCTCCTCCACAACGACCGCGTCGTTATCTACGACCGCACCGACTTTGGCAAGTCCAACTTGTCCTTGCCCGACGGTAAATGCCGCGAGGATCCCAACGACACCGCTCTCAAATTTGACTGCACTGCCCACTCCGTTGAGTACAACGTCCCCACCAACTCCTTCCGCCCCCTCATGGTCCAAACCGATGTCTGGTGCTCATCCGGCTCCATTTCTCCAGACGGCCGCTTGATCCAAACCGGTGGCTTCAACGACGGGGAGCGCAAGGTGAGGATTTACGAGCCATGCAGTGATGGTTGTGACTGGAAGGAGTACGACAACGGCTTGGCAGCCCGCCGCTGGTACGCCACCAACCATATTTTGCCGGACGGACGGCAGATAATCATCGGCGGCAGGCGACAGTTCAACTACGAGTTTTATCCGAAGAGTGCGTCTTCGAGCAATGTCTACAGTCTGCCGTTCCTCGTGCAGACTAGTGACGCTAAAATCGAAAATAATCTTTACCCTTTTGTTTTCCTAAACGTCGATGGGAATTTATTTATCTTCGCCAATAATCGAGCTATTCTGTTCGATTACGTGAAGAACATCATCATTAAAACCTACCCGCAAATCCCCGGCGGCGATCCGAGGTCGTACCCGAGCACAGGGTCCGCCGTGTTGCTGCCGTTAAAAAACTTACAAGCTCAGTTAGTTGAGGCGGAGGTTTTGGTTTGCGGCGGAGCTCCGAAAGGGTCTTATGCGAAGGCTGTTAAAGGCACTTTTGTGGAAGCTTTAAAAACATGCGGGCGAATCAAAATAACCGACCCGAACCCGCAGTGGGTTGTGGAGACTATGCCTCAAGCCAGAGTCATGGGAGACATGACATTGCTTCCCGACGGCACCGTGTTAATTATCAATGGCGCAGCGCTTGGAACTGCGGGATGGGAATTTGGAAGGAACCCGGTTTTAAACCCGGTTCTGTACCAGCCAAACAATGCAGTCAGGTCACGGTTCGCGCAGCAAAACCCGACAACAATACCGCGGCTGTACCATTCAACCGCAATATTGTTGCGCGACGGTAGAGTGCTCGTTGGGGGCAGTAATCCACATATTTATTACGAGTTTAAGAACGTGCTTTTTCCGACTGAATTGAGATTAGAGGCATTTAATCCTGATTATTTGGACGCTAAGTACGCAAATTTGCGTCCCAAAATTGTTGCACCGAAATCACAAGGTATGATCACTCACGCACAAAAGTTGGCCGTTCGATTTTCGGTGACGGGGACTTTGGCTACGAATTTGGTGTCGGTAACGATGGTGGCGCCATCATTTACGACTCATTCATTCTCCATGAATCAGAGGGTGCTTGTTCTTGCATCTGAGAGCGTGACAAACGTGGCACTATCGACCTACCAAGTTCTGGTGACGACGCCGGGATCGGGAAATCTTGCGCCTTCTGGATATTATCTTTTGTATGTGGTTCACCAGAGTATACCGAGTGAGGGCATCTGGGTCCAGATTCTGTGAGAAAATATATGATAGTGTATAGAGATACGTACGAATATTTACAAATAGTGTATTTACATTTTTTTTTTCCAGAAATTGTCATGAGTGGAGTTACAAGAATTAAAATATGTCCCTATCAAATTTTGCCCGGTACCGCTTAAAGTCAATTATTAGGTGAATCATTAACATCATATATATATATATATATATATATATATATATATATATATATTATATAATTAGATTCAAAATTGATTAGAATACAAGAGGCATTGATAATTAACCAACGTTATATTGGTGAATATGTAACAAGAACATATGGATATTAATATCAGCACATAAATAAATACTCTTAAACACATAAACTATTAATTCTTTGTTTGTAAATGTTTGATTTAACATCGCTTTACGTTTCGTTTTGTAATTGGAATCATAGTAATAAACAGAATTTTACATATATAGTTTATAATCTCAACAAAATTCACTGCATTATATTGATTAGTTCGTACAGTTGTTTGTCGGCGTTTTACATCGACAAATACTGATAAATAAAGAACCATGATTACAAGCAAAAAGCGTCCCATCTAGGAAACTTCTGGGATGAAGAATACATACCTGTTTCTGATCGAAAAGAACACATATATTATGTACGAAATACCTGGTGGGACAAAAATATTTTGTCTATGTTTCTTTATTTTATTTTTTGGATACAACACGATTCGCCCATATACCATTTTATAGCATTTTCACTGCAGATATAAAGCTACAGAGATTTCATCAAATAACTGGAACCCTTGAGTCGTTTTCCCTGTCAGCTAGCTTCACCAAAATGTCAAATGCAAATGTAGAAAAGTTGCATTTCGACTTTTTTTTCTTTCTTTCTTTTTCTTCATAGAAACGATATAGAATCAAACAAAGGTACAGCTTGTACCCAGCTGAGCTATGAGTAACTGCGACTGTATTTTAACTTTATGTACATATGATTTCCTCCGTACGTATTGTTTTCTACAAGATAAGCATTATCCCCACACATAAGAAAGGCTCCAAAACTAAGTATTATTCCGTCAAGTAGGGTTCGATCTGTTCACATGGAAATTAAACCAGCTCTTCACCTTCATATTTGAAACCTCCCACTGTGCTCCATCAAGCAAATAAAATGATAAAAACACAAATTTTCTTCCCTACACACTTCTATTTAACTTGTCATTTGTTTGTTTAATCTACTAAATATAATGATCGAACAGAAATAATTAAAGAACAGTAAGTAAGAGGATTATAAAAAATAAAATAAAAATTTGTATTTCGCAATCAGCAAAAACGCCCAAAAACAAAAAGTCATACGTACGACAACAAAACATGAGGCAACTGGTTTTGCCGAATCAATTTAGCCAAATTGCAGAGGTTGTCTTTGTGTGCAAGTTGGGGGATCGACGGCGGCACATGTAAAGAGCTGATAGTGTACAAAGAAAATTTAGATTACGAGAGGGATCGAAAATGGTTAACCCCACAGTCCCCATGTAGCAGAATCAAACATAAGAAAGTTATGTCAATTATACGATGCGTGTCCTTTCCAATAGCTTAAATAATATTTTGCTATATGGATAATGGAGAGAGTTAAAAGACAAGATGAGAGTGACTACCGTCAATGGCAGACACTGTGCATGTGTATGGATAGATTGGTAATTAAAAAAATGGTGCAGCCGGATGGAACATGATGATTGTTAATTTCTAAAACAAAAAGTGATACAGTTTTTGTCTCGGGAATAAGAGTTCAGCTTTGCTAGATGCAGAGTAGAATGATAGTTTTTTGCAAATGGCAGTTAGTACGGTCACGGGTTACTGTGAGATGCCTCGCAAGATTCATACGCAGGTCACGGGTTTGTGTTCAAAAGGGCTAAAAGCCACCTTTCCTCTTCACCAACCAAATAACTGATACCTCCCCAATCATTCTCTCAAATCCCACGGTAAAAATTTAGAGGATTTTCACCCGTTCTTATTTATTTATGGTTGGTTGCTTTCTGAGTTAAGTCACAAAATGCATAAGTTATAACTTACAAGAGCTGAATTAAAGACCTCATAGTTATAATTGAAGAAAATACAAGCGGAATGTAATATTTATAGTTAATTTATGATGTTGCATTCGGCCCTTCTCTCGAAATGGGCTTGGTATGTGGACTTTCACGAACTCTATTAGGCCGATGGACTTTGGAGCTTTAAAATGAGAACAAAGTGTTTTTGGTTGAGATATGAGTTTGTGACGTTTGAATTATTCTAGATATTTTAGTAGAGTTGTTTGATTAGGCATAATAGGGCTAGAGTATAGAAAAATTTCATAGTTTTGTGAGAAATACCCTGATGAAGTCGGAACTCCCTAAAGGAAAGATTTTTACGGTGTGACTTACTAAACATTAATTCATTTTTTGGATATGTGACGAGCCTTTATTGCACGATGTCTTTTTTTATATTTATTATTGCTTCCGGTTATGCCAATAAAATTAAATATTGATTGCATGAGAGAAATTCTCCTCTACCAAGTCTGCGGTGTTGCTACCATTGAAGAACTTGCAGGAGAGAAAGTTGAGGCTCAGGTTTTGGTCTGCGGTGGAGCTCCGAAAGGGTGGGACATTTCCGGAAGCTTGGAGGACGTATGGACGGATCAAAATAACCGACTCGGATCCGCAGTGGAACGTGGAGAATATGCCGCAAGCTAGGATGATGGTTGACACGATGTTGCTTCCAAATGGGGGTGTTTTTTTTTAACCCAGTGGTTTACAGGCCCGATGGTGCACCTGGGACACGGTTTCTCATACAAAATCCAACCACCATTCCTCGTATGTACCATTCTACGGCAGTACTACTACGCGAAGATCGAGTACTTGTTGGAGGACTACTTATTTGGAGGTCATTCCCCGTTCTCACGCTACGCATTAGCGTACACAAAAATTAGCTACTCAATTTTCTGTCACCAGAACACTCGCAAAAGATTTGGTGTCGGTGGCGCCGCCATTCTGTGCACATTCATTCATTCTCGATGAATCAAAGGTTGTTAGTACTCGGCTCCGAGAACGTTACGCACATTGGGAACTCAATGTTTCAAGTTCAAGTGACGATACAGAGTTCAAGTTATCTTGCACCTTCTGGTTATTGTCTTTTATTTGTGATGCATCAGCAAAATCAAAGTGATCAGAGAATTTGGGTACAAATCGTTGAAAAATTACATAGCAATCATAGCCCCAGGTTAAAAAATTGTGTCAGTGAAAGGTTTGGGAATTCCCTAAACACTATTAGAAGAATCCTGTATTTCTAACCAAAATTTGTGAAAGAATTAAAATTTCTGACCAAAATGTAATCAACCACTGTTATATTCGAAAGTTAATTACCATAAGGTCCACAAATCGATGCTTAAAACCAGAAAAAAAAATCCAATTTTATTGCATAAAGTTGATGGAGTTTAAGTAAATTAACAGAAAGTCTAATCACAATTCTGAATACATATATATTTATTATATATACATCGTTAGTCTCAAACTTGAGGAAGGCATGTATGTTAAGTAGTTTCTTTTACCCACTAGGATACCTTATGTTCAGACGGTGATAGGCCCAAGAACGCTGGATGTATTTCTCATTTAGCAGGGAACCCTTGCACTTATAGAAACAATGGATTACGGCAGTCAACTAACATCTATCGTGGAGGGTTGATTATTTTACATTGCTTCAAATCTCGATTGTGTAAAGGTGGTTGTGATTAGTGCTTCCATTCAAATGCATGATGAAAGTTTACCCTTCAATTATAGGATGTAGCTTTTCGCGTACTCAAACTCTTATTTATTAATTTGTATTACCAACTATTTGGACCCGATTTTACAATATCGGCCCCTACAATCAAGGCCGTTAAATGAGCATAACTCCCAACCGTCGAATAAAGAAGTAAAGATAATTTTATTGTTAAAGGATAATATTATGGTTTTTATCATAATTATCTTTTGATATGAATTATCTTGGCATATATTATGGTTTTTATCATAATTATCTTTTGGTATGAATTATCTTGAACGGGATAGATAAGGATACTAAGACATGGAGATGAACCTGGCTGGTTTTGGAGGTTTGATTCAAAGTCCTGTGGAGATTGGGATTGGTCGAAGTTTAATCTGATTGGGTTAAGGAGTTCTAATCCTAATGTATTTCTAATCCGGTCATGGGGGTTCTTGCTGCTATAAATAGAGGAGTGCGTGCACCATTCAAGGATCTTCAACACAACACACAAATCTGCCCTGCGCAATTTCTCGCTCTACGCGAAACCTCTCAACACCCTTGAGACTTTTATTTTCTTTTTCGCCTCCATACCTTCAGTTTGGATAGACAGCACTGTTGCCGTAGAACCAACCGTCCGTGAAGCATCTTCAGTTTGGATAGACAGCACTGCGACAGGGTCGATTGGTTATTTATCCAAGTCTCGGTCAAGAAGGATTTTCGAATCTTTTTTGGCAGAGGTCATCTCATTAGCTTTCTCGGCGAAGTGAGGTGTTACCAAGTTACTACATTCGGCACATTGAAAGCCGAATTTGACATTGAACTTCGTAAAAATAGCAGCCTTGTCTTCAGGCTCTAGAACCCAAAGGCCGAGAGGTGTTCCTTCCTCGGCCGCAATTGCAAGATATAGAAGTCAGTCGCGCGCATCAACGCAACATCAAGGCATTTTACTCCTCGGCCAAGCCAGGCCGACGAGTTGGCACGCCCCGCACACATTTGAAGGACTTAGTTAGCTTACTAATTACTCGGCCTGTGCGCCACGTAGGCTAGGTGATTTTTGTAGTCAACACCAACATATTATTTCTCCTTTATCTTTAACTAGTTGAGTCCACATGATTCTTACAAAAGTACCTAATTGTCTAGGAAAATAATACGAAAAGAATATGTTTAAGCACGTTCGCCGCGAATCCGCCTAGCGAGCTGAATGTCCTTCGACATTATGGTAACTCTCTTGGCATGAATGGCGCAAAGGTTGGTGTCCTCAAACAGACCAACCAAATAGGCTTCTGCAGCTTCCTGGAGAGCGAGAATTGCATGGCTCTGGAACCTGAGGTCTGTCTTGCAATCCTGCGCGAGTTCACGAACAAGGCGTTGGAATGGCAGCTTGCGGATCAAAAGCTCAGTGCTCTTCTGGTACTTTCGAATGTCAGTGCAAGTATCATAAACACTGAATTAGGACACGATTTAGGTGACCAAATTCAAGAACACACGCACCAAAATTCAAGACCAGAGTTCAGATAACAAAATTCAGAGAACACGATGCATACAATAAACTTCAAGAACAGGATTTATAGGATTTGAACTGAATTGAGTTGAAAACATACCGAAGAGCAACGGTTCCAGGCGGTAGCGGTGAGGCTTCTTGATTCCTCCGGTTCTGGGTGATGATTTGATTGCAGCCTATACAAAATTAAAACAATTAGCGACAGATCCTATTAACTGATTGTTTCTCGGGAAAAATCATTCGCAACTATCAGTTTAAATTTTCTAGACATTAGAAACCCTAATGAAACGCACCTTGGTGGCGAGTTGCTTCCTCGGAGCCTTACCACCGGTGGATTTGCGAGCAGTTTGCTTCGTACGAGCCATTTCTTCACAAATGAATCACAAAAAACGCAAAAAAATCTGAAATAAGAGAGACGAAGAACCGATCAGAACCGAGAGATTACGAACACGAAGAAATTGGGGTTTCAAACTCGAACCTTTCGAAAGGGGAGTAACTAGGGTTTTGATCTTCACACTTTGTCAGGTAATTGAGAAGTTGGGAATGAGATGCATGGAGGGAATGAAAGAGCGGTTATTTATAGTGGGAGTGGCGGTTGATACGTGGGTTGCAAGTTTTTGACGACAACTAGGATTCGGAGGGGGATGTTAATTTTTAGGACTGAATAGGATGTTCTCCGGATACCTTTTATCAAATATATCCAATCTCGAAATTCGAGTTCTTAAAATTTAATCTAACGGTTAAAAATATAATATTTTTTTTAAAAGTTATAATATCTTTATAGGTAAATTACGTAGAAATTCCTCAGATTTGAGGTCTATTACAACTCCATACAATATTTCATAAACCTTAAATCTGAGGGGTTTTGATGTAATTTATCTTAAATTTAACCGTTTAATCAAATTTCAAGAGTTCGGATTTAAAAATCGTGTGGATTTGGTGGAATGGATCCGGAGAGATCCTTTTCCTTTAGGAAGTCTTAATCCTCGTGCCTTGTCTCTGATTGGCTAATTTGCTGACTGGTGGATTGCCAGGTGGACGGTTTGTGTTTCTTTATAATTATTTATTGTAGTATAATAATTACTTTTGTGAAGAGCCGAGTTGTGTTTCTATTGTGAGAGTAATTGTGAACGAGTCGTGAGTAGGAAAAACTCGGCCGAGTTGTATGGAAACAAAAACGACATCGTTCCATACTCGGTTAGATCTTCTCGACCTAATTTTCTTCCTCTGAAAAATTGAAAGCTTTTGAAAGCTTTGGTGGTTCGATGGAGGCTGGCAAGAAGAAGGGCTACGCGTGGGCAGTTTCAGCCGGAGTCTGTGCCGCTTCCGCCGCCATTTCGGCGAAGCTCATCGGTCCTCAGGTGCCTTTCCAATCTTCAATTTCTCGAATTCAATCTTCAATTTCATGAATTTAAGACCGTCGGATTTACATCTCAAAAACCCTATAATCTCTTGATTTGATTTATATTTTTTTTGGTCAAATCATGATTTGATAATTGAGGTGAATACTTATTGGGGATTTTCACAGAATGTAAAGTACGGTTTCGTGGTATTATTCATCGTGGCAATGTGGGGTTGTTTTGTGCAAAGCTTAAAAAATATCTCGGCTCTGCAAGCTACAGCGACGAACTTTGCTACCAACTTCCTCACTTATGGTCTGTTTGGATACTTTTTGTTTCCAGAACCCGTATCTGAGAAGGTAAATTCATAGTTTTTTGTTCCACTTTGTGTTGATTGAATGCAATTATATTAATTTATTTTGTGATTAAAATGCTCAAATTTACCAATGCTTGGTGGTTCAAGTGGTAAGGAGCTTGTTCCCCTTAAGCGAGGTCTCAAGTTCGAGCCTTGTGAATGGAGAAGCCAGCATTGGGAGAGCTTACCCCCCAAATGTGCGGGGGATACCCTGGATTCATAAAAAAATTGCTCAAATTTATTGACTCTGCCAAGTTTCTTGCTTAATGTATTCGTTGTATAAAAATGTGAGAAGGGAATGATTGGATGACACTGTTGTCATATCCGACATTGTTTACTTATTTGAAACGAGGGAATTCATTGCTCGGGGAAAGAAAAGAAAGAATGAGTACGAGATCAATTAGTCCACCGTAGTTGATATGACTCATGGTTCTCAAGTATTAGATTATGGACTTCCACATTTTTGTTTTATTTTGTATGGATTAGCAAAGAAAGGGGAAGTCGATAATTTGAATAATTCTAAATTTCTAATACCCGTGTTTTAGTTAACATTGGGGGCGAATCAAAATGGTTCTAATACTCTTGCTCGACTCATGAAATATTCTCTCTTTGGGTCGACTCTTCATAGCTCTACAAATGCAACTGCTTGCGCGCAATTTCTATGCGTGCATATAATTCGTTGTGATAACATTGAGAAAATGTGTCTTTACCCTTGCTCGACTTTTGTCATTTGCGTAATGAGAATGCTTGTTTGACAGTGGTTTGCAGGCGCCCTGCTCATTGGAGTTGGTGCACTCATACTTAGTAAGTTGAGTATTGAGAAGAAGGCTCGTACGGACTAACTTTTCTGCATTTCACATTACCCGTCTGGTTGAGATTTTGTGATGATGCACATGTAACTAAACCGTTCAAATGTTTGAGTTTTGTTATGTAATTTTTTGCTTATTGACACTTCCGTTTGCAAAAGTTGCACTGCTCAAATTAATTGGTTTAATGCAGATTTGTAGTCTGTGAAAGTTTCTTTGTGCATTTTTTTGTTTGTTTTCATATTATGTTAGGATGTCAAGTGGCATCACTTAGTTAGCCAGGTGTGAATTGTTGAGTTGGATTTCTTTAGCCTGCAACCAGCTATATAAGCTGAGATATTTTCAAATGCAAAGGGTGAATGAATATTTGATTGTACTAGTGTACTTGTGAGTATATCTTGCGTTTGAGTAAAGGTTGAAGTGGGGTTCTATCATTGGTATCGAGCCAGTCTTGATCTCTCAATCCCTTCTCTTTTGCCGATTGAATCATGCGATGACGAAGAAAGCCATGGGATTTCAGAACCATCTTGCTGCGATTAACGACACTCACAATGTGCTAATCCAGCGATTTGACACCATGGAAGCTGATATAATAGAGAACCATTAAGTTACAATGAGTTGAGCAACAAATCCTATTTATTCCAAATACGACGCTTCAGGTCGAAAAATTATCTGGAGCATTAGTGTCCCTCTACAACATCTGCAGACAGCAAACGTTAAGAAAACTAAGATAAGCCACTGTCAATGATAAAATTGATTGTACAATCAACGTCGTGATAACAGTTGCCAAACCGTTTTGTGCCAAGTGTTGCATAAACTTTTGCATTCCAGCGGGTGGAATACGACTTACCTATGCTTGATGTAGCCCAAATTTTTGGTATCCTCCAATATCTCCACTCAGCTAATATTGATTTCTACTACTTCTCCACTTAAATGTTTAAGAATGTTCACTAATAAAAAATAAACACGTTAATTAATACTTATAATTTAATCATCAATCACGTCATTTAGTTTAAACATTTGGTCTCTCTAGTATTGCTCATTTATATAATTTATATACTTTTAAAATGACTAAAAACGCTTTTAGAGAAAATGTTCTTGTGTTCTAAAAGCACTTTAAGTGTTTTTTCAATATTTATTAGCATTTTTACTAAGGATTGTTTTCAAAAAAGATTTTCACCAAAAAAACTTTCAATCATTTTAAAAGCACATCCAAACAAGCTCTAAATTTGTAGACTAAATTAGCAAACCAAATGAGATGTCACCAATAGAAAATAAGTACGTTTATCAACGATTAATTAATAATTCAATCACCAACTTTCATGTCATTTAATTTACAAAATTTAATCTCCTTAGCATTACTCGTACGTCAGACACAGTTTTCTTCCTTTACAAAAGCCAAGGAATTATGATCGCCTTCTTCATTCATTTATTGTTTGATGACTACACTGATCATCCTAATCTGACCTAACCTCAACCACATGGGTCATAGTCACAAAGAAATAATGAAATTACATTTGATAAATGATAAAATATATTTGTAATTGTAAGTTCAGGAATATTTGATAGAGATATACATGTTGGGTCTCATCGAATCCAGATGAGTAATACTATTCATACTATGTTTTTCTTCCTCAACTGAACTCTAATGCAGTGCCGTCTAACTTGAAATTCACCTCCGGCGTGTAGGTATCGAAACGCAAAACGAAGTTGCAATGCCCTGCAATAGTTGGGAAACAAAATATGTAAAGTACCAAACTGTGATGCCAGCACATGGAGCATAAGAAGATGTGTACGTACCTGCAAATCGAGCCGGTCGAAATTAAAATAGTCCTTCATGGAGTGTGAATTATATGCTCTTAGATACGATCTATACGCTTCTTTTGCTGATTTGCGCAGGTAGTAGTTGTGCCCAACCGTCTTCTCCTGCATATCAATCAAACCAATACATAAAATTAAGGTTCCTTAATTTGGAATTTAGAAATAGACAACGATATTTGAACTACATTAACAAACAGGAAATTACCAGTTGAGCCTGCACTTTTCTATTCACCTTAAATACCCGAGATCGAAGGAAGATATTGGCGGCCTGAAAACACAGCGAAATATGGAATACAAAGCGACGATAAAAGTTATTGACAAGACAATATTCCATGCTTCTAATCTGGGAAGCATGGCAATCATACCTCCAAAAAGCGTATAATTCGCGTCTCTTCACGACTGAGGAAAAGGAATTCCTTTCCTACTTCGCATTCCCTTCGAGCTCTTCGAACAACCCTGCGTAGGTATTCCTGCAAACAGATATGCGATGAGACAACTGGATACTAAACTTAATTGAAATGTGCTAGTAAAGAAGGAATTAGACACCATGAGGTCATCTGGAGGATCAAACTGCAAAATCCAGTCCTACAAAGAAAAGTTTTTGTAAGAACGTTGCCATTGTCGTCTATAGTATCATTGAACAACAACAAAACTAATGAGAAACCAAAAAATTCATGAACGTAGCCGCGAATTGCATGAAGCAAAATAAAATACCACTGCAGGAATATCCAGTCCACAAGCAGCAACATTAGTACACAGTAAGAACCCTTTCTCTGCTTTGCAGAAGTCAAACAAAGTAGTTGTCCTCTCCTGCTGCGTTTGCTTTTCATGGACACCAAAGCAATTCGCGTTAAGTGATCGAAGAAGGTCAGAGTGGAATTTGACTGAGTTACAAGAAGAGAAGAAGACCATCCCTTTCGTATACTGATTCTTCCCCATAAACGAATATAGGAGAGCGATTCTTTGCGAGCTAGCCACAATACAATAGTCTAGCGTGACCTATATATATTTTGTCAGTGTCACATTCAAATATTAGGTTAAATCGAAAGATTAATCAAGAAACTAAAAAAAAAACTGCATAAAGAATGGCGTGCGGAAATCGTTTTCTCTTATTAGAGTCAGCCGGATCCCTATACCTGATGTCTTAATCGATATCTCTTATTAATATCATCCTTATCTTGTTCCCGATCACTTTCTCCTTTATCTTCTTTGTCGGTTTGATTAGGGTTTTGAGGCTCTGAATCTTCCATGCCAGTTGCATTCGATTCCGGTGGCTTGCTTCCTCTCTTTCTCTTGCGATTCTTAGTCTTGTTCTCCGTCTTCGCGGCGTCATCGGGAGATGCGTAAGCGATTGGTTCTGTCATGGCGACTGTTTCAACAGACGAGCTCTAGCAGAAACTATAAGAATGCGTTATGCATGGCCGTTGTGACTTAATAAGTAGGGTTTGGGGTTTAAATCCCCAGCCAACCGCTGCGTTGCGATAACCTACTTTACTTTTTGGGCTCAAGCCCAACTATTGCAAAACAAGCATGTGTTCGTGTACAAGAGGCTGACATCTTCATGAATCATGTTCACAAGACCAAAAATACTGTACTCCTCGGTCAAGTTCGACCAAATGTTAGTAGATGTCATAGGTCATGCGATGAGAGATATACTAACATAACACTACACACGCGGTTACACTTAGACATTTTTTTCGTTGGTCATTTCATATTTCTCCACCCACAACACGAGCCCAAGATAACAACTAAACTTGGTTCTTATTTATTTTAACAGCGAGATAGTAGTCACTTAGTATTACGGTTTAATGGTATTCTTCTACATTTGTTAGTGAGGGGTTCGATTTTTGCTAAAGATAAATTTGAACCATATTATTCTAATCCGTTGTGAGACTAGTATTCAATTGAGAATTTGAGAGACTTTAATAGATTTATAAATTCATGAATTTTTATAGAGTTTAATTGATTTGTAGAAATTCTATATAAAATTTTGATTTAATTATTTCGAAATCTCATGAGGAGATGAGAGATTTTTGGATGCTTAAAATACACTACGAAATCTCTCCAATTCACTCTAATTCTTCAACTTTCTCAAATTCTTTAAAATCAATTTCTAATTGAATACACCTAGAATGTTATAAACTTCTTTAAAATCCTAATTGAATACACTCGGATTTATAAGAATTTTAATAAATTATCTTAAAATTCTAATTGAATACACCTTAAATTTAAGAGAATCACTTAAAATCTTAATTGAATACTCTAGATTCATTAAAAGAATTAAAGTCCATCAAAATCTCAATTAAGTTCACCCCTAATTCTACTCCTTTCCTCTTAGAATAAATAATATTTTTTGTTTCAAAAACCAAAAAAAATGAGGAGAAAAAACAGTAGAAGAAAAAAGAAAATGTAAGATACACAGTTAAAAACCACTAAACTCCAGTACAGTACACAAGTCTACGTCCTACTCCTACTTATCCTGTCTTCGTCTCTCTCCTCTCACAGAGTCTGATGAGAGAAAGCACCCAAACAAAACAAAAAGTGAAAAATTCTCCTCCTTCTTCCTGGACTATTCCCCTTTCCCCCCTCATCTTCTTCCTCAATATTCAGGGTTTTACTGAACTCCCCCACTCTCTCTCCGGTAAGCTCCGATTCCCTTCCACCTCTTCTTTCATGGCGATTTCTTTTCATTTCTGCAGATTATATCTTTGGTCTCTTTTTTATCAGTTTATACTTGGAGCTTGGTTTTAGGCGGTGCTCTTCAGAGCAGCTTCGAATTAGTTTGGAATTAGTTGGCTTGTGTTTGATAATTTCGATTGCGATTGTGTTTTGGTTCTGCAAATGATGCTTGCTGTTTGTGATTGGATTGGAGATTTTGGGGTTTCTAGGGTTTTGTTTCGCTTGTGCTGCTTTAGGAAGTTAGAACTGGTTCTTTGAAATTTGAAGCTACTGTTCGTACGAATTTGAATGTTTGATCTTAGCCTGGTTTAAAAATTGATTGGATGCTTAAGAATCGGGAAGAAGTCTGATTTTAGCTGTTCTGTCTTGGCTAGTTATAGTACAATCTGTGAAAAATCGTAAGGAGTTGTCTGCGATTTGATTTATATGCTCCGTAAATTACATAATGTTTCCAAAAATAGAGATGAAATCAATTGAATTCCATGTCTGCCACACTAGGTTTAGTCCTTTTATTTTTATTGTGGATTCATGACTACCAATGAAGTTGCCGAATTTATATGTAAGGAATCGCGTTCAGGGTTCTCTTAGGTTGTTCTGACTTATGTTGTAAGGAATCGCGTTGACGGTTCTGCAATCTATAAACGAAATGTGAACATTTTTAATGAGCATCAACTGCAGGATATGTAGCCTCAATGGGAGTTTGATGGTTTGCTAGCATAGTGTTTATACTAGCAGCGGAGGTGTAAAACTAGCATCTGCAGCTGTTGCTATTCACCGATCTCAGATGGATGACGGTGGCCATCGCGAAAATGGAAGGCACAAAGCAGATCAGTATAAAGCAGCTCAGGGTCAGGTATGTGGAAGCAATTTTCTGGATACAGCTACTTATATTGAATATTATGTGAATTGGCACGTCTAAACTCTTATATGAGGTATGCGTTATATACATATTCAATGCTTATCTGATGATATTTTGTCTCGTTTTTTGTTTAGTGGTTGATGCACAATCAGCCATCAATGAAACAGATAATGGCTATAATGGGCGAAAGAGATGCAGCTATTCAAGAAAGAAATTTGGCTTTTTCTGAGAAAAAGGCTGCCCTGGCAGAGCGAGACATGGCATTCCTGCAACGAGATGCAGCAATTGCAGAAAGAAATAGTGCGATAATGGAACGAGACAGCGCCATTGCAACTCTTCAGTACCGAGATAACTCCTTAAACAGTGGCAATGTATCTTCATGCCCACCAGGTTGCCAAATTTCCCGCGGGGTCAAACATGTGCACCACACGCAGCAGCAGCAGCAGCAGCATGTACATCATCTGCCGCACATGAATGAACCTTCTTATGGTTCGAGGGATATGCACACGAGCGATTCCATCACAATGCCACCAGATGCTTCAGTGCCTACAAAGTCACGGCAGCCCAAACGACCAAGGGAGCCCAAGACGGTGCAACCAAATAAGAAACCTTCAAAATCTCCAAGGAAAGTGAAGAGGGAGAGCGAAGACTTAAATAAGATGACATTTGATAAATTACATGACTGGAAGGGTGGCCAGGATATGGGCGGCAGTGGAGGTGATGATCTTAACAAACAGGTGGTTGTGTCAAAGTCTGATTGGAAATGTCAGGACCTGGGGTTGAACCAGGTTGCGTATGATGAGTCAACCATGCCGGCACCCATGTGCTCGTGCACTGGTCTCCTCAGGCAATGCTACAAGTGGGGGAATGGGGGTTGGCAATCCTCATGTTGCACAACTACAATGTCGATGTACCCATTGCCGGCAGTGCCCAACAAAAGACATGCCCGTGTAGGTGGGAGGAAGATGAGTGGGAGCGCCTTCAACAAGCTACTTAGCCGACTTGCAGCCGAAGGCCATGATCTGTCAAACCCAGTTGATCTCAAGGACCACTGGGCCAAGCATGGAACAAATCGCTACATCACGATCAAGTAGATAACAATTGGGTAGAGCGCAATCAGAGTCAGGTAGGAGAAGGGAACGTAGTGATGTATGAATTTTAATTTCAGCTCGATGGCGGGAGGAAATAATGATCCAATAATAGACAGTTGGAAATAGTAGGATTTGGGAATGTAGGCATCTACTCGAGCAATGCCGCCTTTGAAGAAAGAAAAGGTCACGGTTATTTCTTCCCAAATTTTATCAACATTAGCTGAATGGCTTGATGATGCAGTAAGATTTTCTGTAAAGCGAAGGCCAGGAGAGCCATTTCGAACCGGTCTTGGCACCGAGGACTTCGATCATCCACTGTAATAAAAGGGTTTGTAGTGTATCAATAAACCCTAATGGCCATATCTTATCCGTGTATCTGAAGCTTTAATCTGTGCATGTCCTTCTCAGTTCAATCATTTCCACTTCCAACTTTTACGCGCTTGTAGCGATTTTCTCACTCTCAGTTTTGAAAAACTAAACCAATCGTTTAATAACATGCGTTTGCAATTGGTTTAGCAGCTTCGGCACTCTCAGTCAAGATGGAACAAATCAAATCAGTTCAAGCTTCATTGCCTACAGATTGTTTTTTCGTAATTATGAAATTACGTTCTATGGTTAATTCAATATTATATTGGATTTCAGGTGTATCGCATGCACCGAAGAAATGAACCGGTATTATACGCAGATTAAAAAAAAATAACAATCAAGGATCCAACCGCGAAGAATCATATACTCCTATAACTCGTTGGAGTTCTTTCAATCGCAGCCGTCCATTATTCTTCTCTAGAGAAAAATAAAACTTTTGGTTAAGCTGTGTCAGATAACATGTTTTCAGCATCCATAAGTCAGACAGGGATAACTGTTAATATTGTGATCTCATCATCCACAGCAATTCAATCAAACAAAACCCAAAACATAATAACAATAATATATATACATATATACATACAGAGCCTTCAGACCGTCCTAGTTCATGATATTTTCTATCAACACATTACGCAAATTATAGTTTGCGTTTCTGTCGATATAACATAGTCATCACCGGCCAAACATTCGATCAACAAAACAACGTTAAAAAAAAAAAACATGTTTCATATTTCTTAAAAACCTTTGAAAAATAGAAAAATAAAGAAAAGGGAAGAAGAAGAGATAAGAGGCATCAGATCTTCCTATTCAATTAAGAATGTATCAACATGCCCGAATCGAAATCCGAGCATTCAACCATTGAAAAAGATTTCATCAACTGGCCTCGCGGATTTCTCCAACAAATACGAATTGGATAACAAACAAGAGAGAAAATATTTAAGGAACATCGAACGCCGACAGTATGTAGGCTCCGATAACATAGAAAAAATCGAAAGAGGAAGAGAAGACGGCTAGGGTTTTACAGTTCGACTGTAAAGGCAGCGCGTCGACCCGTTTATAAAAGATTTCGGGAGGTGTTTTGGGTTGGTGGGGTTTTGATCGGACGGTTGAGATTTAAGGTGTTTTGAGTAGTGGGCTTTGTGATGTAATTAGATATTTTGAGCCCTAGGGGCTTGAGTGAACCCACCTTCCATATGATGATTAGGCCTCGAGATATCAATATCATTTAGTCAAGAGTGGGCCTGGAAGACTACATCAGGCCCAAAGAAGTAAACTATAAGCCTATACACCTTCACTTTTACTTCGTGATAATTCTCTCTCGCACATTTTTTTCTTGAACAAAGCTGTTGAGATTTAGTTAAATCTTAACCGCCTACACGTGAGGAAAAAAATGTGCATGTGAGCAAACTACTTTTTCTATCAGCTTTATATTTTCAATGTATGTGAAGAGGAAAGTTTTCTTGTCGATACATATATTGTCAAACAGTGTAAATTAACTTGATACAAGCCAGAGGACATGAAAAAAGAGTCCCAAATTGGTTTACATATAAGTGGTTCACGCCTAAATATGGTTCATTGAGCTTGACCTTACCTAGTATGTTGGACTCACGTGGTTAAGTAAAGTGGGTGATAATATTGATGCATGCTCAAACTTAGTAGTAGACATTTACATATCGCATGACACAATAATTCATATTTGAGCATTGGTTCAACTAATACTGCACAAGTTCAAGGTTCAATTTTTTTTAACCAACACGACCAAATACAAATTTATGCTTTATTATAAATTTAGACCTATTTGCCGAAATTTCTCCTAAATTTGTCACATATCCTTTTTCCTTAATGAAGGGCTTTGAACCCGTCCTTCCGCTGCCTCTGCAGAACTTATAGGGAAGTTCATAACAAGCTATCCAAGAATCAATCTTTTGAGAGACGACTAATCTTTTAGAACTATTAAAGCAGGTATCCAAGAAGGTTGCTTCATCCCTTCATTTTAATCAAAAGATGATGCGGAAGAGGGGGGAGGGGGAATAGTGAGAGAGGTGCTGTTGCGGTAGGTGTGCTATGAGAAATTGGGTTTGCGGGGATGAGGGAAGGGGGTTGCGGCTTGGGTTGGGTTGGGAATTTGGAAAGAATAAAGTGAGCAACCGGCCCTCGGGGTTGTGACGGTGTTGGAGTTGATTTTGAGATTGGGTTGAATTTGACAAGGAATTTGGATGGCTCGTGGTTTGAGGTTGGGAGTGGGTGGAGAGGAAGTTAGAATCGGTTAGATAATCGAGATAGATGAATTGGAGGTTGGTGGTTTGTTGTTTCATTTCTTTTAATTTTTTTATGGTGATATTTAACATTTATTTTTAGTCGAATGATAATGTTAGTAAATTAGATGTTAAATTAGTTACCAACGACATTCAAATCCACACTGTCATGTAAGAACACAACACATTTTCATCGCAGTAATAAAACGCCACTTGCTGTGGTGTTTAACATTAACAGTAGGGAAGGTGAGATATAATAAAACTTAAGGGGCAATTAAGTAAAACGAATGTGCAAAGAGCAAATTGGCCGTGAATTACAAGATTAGGGAAATTTCGACAAGTAATCAATAAATTAATTAGTGGGGTCCATTGTGGGCCCGTTGTGGTTTTGTTTGGTTATGACTCGTGAGTCTACCTCATTGAATTCATAAATAAAACAAAAATCTTAGTTGATATCCTTAATTAAAGGAGAAGAAGACGGTGATAAAGGCAGATAACAACAAGATTATAAAATTAAAATTATAAAAAAAAAAAAAAAAAACAGACGCGTCTGGTGAAATTTGTCTGAACTCTTCCTACTGTGCTGCTTCCGTGCTGTCGGTGGCAACATTGTATTTGTAGTCGACACTTACGTTTTTCTGCTGATCGAAACGCTTTGAAATCACCGCCTTTGACATTTGATCATCCATTCTGCACTTGTACTGCTAGGGATTATATGATCAGGTACTCTGCAACCATGATCTTGTTTGATCCCATTTTTCAGATTCTCTTTGGGGTTTGATTTGATTTGCCTTCTGGATTTTTGGGTTTAGTGATTTTTTATTTTTTTATTCAGATTTGATAAAAAAAAGTAGGAAACTTGGATGGTTTTTCGTTTGATGATTCGAGGTTTTTAGAGCTTTTTAGCTGAGATTTAATGGAGGGTAGTGATGAAACTGGTAGTGCCAAGCAACAGCGGCCTAATCCAACATTTGGGTCGTCGTCTTTCCTGGTTCCTAAGCCAAACAGCAATTTAGATATTCCCACTTTCAACCCCTCTCAAATGGGTTTCCGTATGAGTCCCGAGAGCAGTAAGAGACCTGGGATTCCTCCTTCGCACCCTAATAATCACAATTCGATGCCTTTTTCGAGGCCTCAATCGGGTTCTTGGCAGCTGGGTCAACAGAATTTCAGCTCAGGGTCATCCCACACTAGGTCTATGTCTCAACCGCCGTTTTTCTCGCTTGATTCTTTGCCCCCATTGAGCCCTTTGACGTACCGCGAGCCCTCCGCTCCTTCTCTGTCTGACCAGAATTCTGTTGATGTTTCTATGGGGGAGAGTGTTGTTAACTCTCACGGGCCTTCGCTTCGTTCGCCGGTTAATGAAAGCAGTGCATATCGGGCTGGAGACGGCCTTCCTCCGCGCAGAGGGCACCGGCGCTCTAGCAGTGATGTTCCATTAGGATTCTCAGCTATCAATCAACCTTCGCCGCAGTTGATCCCTGTTAGGTGCCGAACAAGTTTTGATGGATCGGCTTCTGCAAAGCCAATTCAGTTGATGAAACAGGGATCAAATGGGAATGCTGAGGGAGTGGACGACAGGAAATCAGGGGGAGAGGTTGTGGATGACTTGTTTAATGCATACATGAATTTGGAAAACATTGACCAAATGAACTTGTCGGGTAACGAGGACAAGGATATCGATAGCAGAGCCAGTGCCTCGAAGACAAATGGGGGTGAGAGTAGCGATAATGAAGTGGAAAGTGGTCTAAATGGGAATCGTAACGGCGCAGGCGTGCAGAGGCCAGGTTCTGGTTTTCCAAGTGAGAGGAGAGAAGGACTCAAGAGGACCGCTAACGGAGATGTTGTATCTAGTGCTCGACATTGCAGGAGTATTTCAATGGATAGTTACATGGAAAATCTGAATTTTGATGATGAACCACTGAAACCGCTAGGCCAACAATCACCCAGCACTTCACTAGATGGGAACTCAGCCAAGTTCAGCATGGAGTTTGGAAGTGGTGAGTTCAATGCAATTGAGCTGAAAAAGATAATGGAAAGTGAGAAACTTGCTGAGATAGCGCTATCAGACCCCAAACGTGCAAAGAGGTATTATGCATTTAACTTCTATCTTGTATCTGGTTGTACTGGATGTCTTGTTTAGTGAATTTGCTCATGTTTTATGAATTTGTCCAGGATTTTGGCTAACCGTCAGTCAGCTGCTCGTTCCAAGGAGAGGAAGATGCGATACATAGTAGAATTGGAACACAAGGTGCAAACTCTGCAGACAGAGGCAACCACTTTGTCTGCCCAATTCACATCGTTGCAGGTAGGGGTTTTTTTGGGTGTTCTGATTCTAAAGTCTACCTCTTGCCGTTTTGAAACTAACCTTCATGGTATGGTGGTCACTGACTCTGCGTTATATGTACTTGTGTCCAGAGAGATTCTGTGGGTCTTACAAGTGAGAACAATGAGTTGAAATTTCGGCTTCAATCTTTGGAACAACAGGCCAAACTTAAAGATGGTATTGTGCTATTTCTTCACCTCCTTATATATCTACTGAAAACCACAGTTATCATAATTGCCATATAAACTATATGATTTTTAGTGAAAACTTGTCTACCGAAACAAATGTTTAAAGTTCCAGATGCATACATAATTATTCTATTAAGCTTCATCTCCAGGTCAATTTGATTAAAAACTCTTGTTCTTGTTACATATAATTTTAACAGTTTAACCTTTTCCAGCCATAAGCATTATTTTCTCATGTCTTTGTTAGTCCATGGTCCACCTCCTTGACTACGGATTTTCATTTCATTTCTACCAATTACTGAAAACCCTGGAACCAGTAACTTTTCAGTTGGTTTCAGCAATCAAGTAAAATGATAACAATAAGATCGGGATATTCTTTGTATTCCTAGATAAAGATGCAGAACTCGCATAACCAACTTATATGTTAACTGAAATACATATAATTTTTAAGACAGAATGCAGGATATGTATTCGCACAACCCTTTTGACCTAAAGTCGATTTCTTGATAGAAAGACCAAATAATGCAGTGAAATTGAAATCAGCCCTGGCCCCTGGCTGGGAAAGGGATTGAGCTCGATTGATCCTTATCCGCTCCCCTTTCCTGTTTCAAAAACTTCGGTGGGTGGTAGTCATATTTTAGCTTCATGATTTTCCCGTAGTTGAATTGCCTACCGCGGAGCTTGATTAACACTCGAAACCTTTGTGTCAATATTTATAAATGCAACTTTTGAACTATTAAATACCCTTGTGTGACCACATTCCATCGTATTTAGCTTGCGATCAATTCCTGCTGATGTAGATGTGATATGGACTTATAATATTTATCTTCCTTTTATTTGTGTCTTTGATGCTGCAGCTTTAAATGAGGCCTTAACCGGAGAAGTCCAGCGACTAAAGCTTGCCGCTGCAGAGCTCAGTGGAGAAGGCCACCTCTCAAACCAAACTCAACAGAACACGCAACCGCAGCAGTTCTTGCAGCCTCAGCAAAATCGACCACCTTCGCATCGCCAGAACAGCAATGCTGCTGCTAAGCCCGAGTTGAACCAATAGGTTCGCCAACACAAACGTTGGCTTGGGTTGGTCTCTTTGGTGCCGAAATTTATTTAAAATATGATGTCATATATTAAATCCATATGTAAGTGTCTAAATTAAATCGACGCATATATTATTATGAAGTTTTGCAACTTAAATCATTTTTTTGGTTCATTGGATGCTGGTTACTGTATTGAAAATTTTCCTCGGGCCATATTCTACCCGAAATGAGGTCGTTGCGACGGAATTCGAACAACACCTCCTTAATATTAGCTTCTGCTGAGTGCAAGAAATGCAAAATGATATCTTCCGTTGCGAGTTTAGTAAAGAGGTTGCTTTCACGACTTAACCTCCACCATCTCCTAGAGAGAAAGATGCAATACTGTCTTGAGAACAAGTAGATTATGTCCTAATCTCCGTTAATCTTTTTAAATTATTATTCATTAGGTAATCAATCAACTTACGGTAACCATATCTTTTAATGATAATTTCGATGAATTGTTACAAAATTAATGATATTAGATTCATTTCTGGATAAGTTTCAATTTTATATACAAAATAATGTAAACGTGATCTACTCGAATTTTTCCCCATATATGCTCAATTATAATTTTTTTTTAATAACCGACAAGATCATTTATATAAAAGTATTTCAATTATTATTTTTTTGACTAAACGACATATTTCGTCAAATTAGATGTTAGATTAACAATTAATAGATTTTAGACACACGCTGATATGTAAAAACTCAACATATTTTCACCACTATAATAAAAGAATTTAAATTATAAAAATGTTGATTCGAATTTAAATAAAATACCGATTCCAATTTGAATGCAGCAAAAAAAAAAACACACACACTGTTTTAATTAATTTAACCAAATTCAAATATTTAGAATTATAAATTGTTAAACGGATCCAATATGGTTTTGTTTGCTTGTGGCTTGTGATTCTGTCAAATAAATTTTCTTCCCTTCATTGATTTGATTAATAAAATATAAAAATGTTTGATAATATCCGTAATTAATATAAAATACAGACACACTTGTCCCCTGGAATCCTCGATACAAGGAGAAGAAGAAGCCGGTGATAAAGGCAGGGAAAAAAAATATCAAAAAAATATATACATAAAGAAAAACGCGTCCCTGTGAGAAAATTGTCCGAAGTTCATCGTGGCAACATTGTATTTGTAGTCAACAAATACAGTTTTATATGATCAACACGCAGTGAAATCACCGCCTTTTGACATTTTTGATTACCTCTTCTCTTGCCATTCTGCAGCTCTACTGAGCACCAAAGCAGGCCGGTCAGCTCCAAGGGATTATATATAATGAGGTACTCTGCAGCCATAATCTTTGACTAATCCCATTTGTTGATTCTCTCTCTAGGGTTTAATTTCATTTCTTCGATTTGGGTTTTTTTGGGTTTAGAGATTTTTGATAAAAAGTTAGAAACTTGGATGGTTTTTTCGGATGAATCGAGGATTTTAGAGCTTTTTAGCTGAGCTTTAATGGAGGGCAGTGATGACACTGGTAGTGGTAGTGCCAAGCAGCAGCGGCCTAATCCAACTTTTGGGTCGTCGTCTTTCTCGGTTCCTAAGCCAAACAGCAATTTAGATATTCCCAATTTCAACCCTTCTTCTCAGATGGGTCTCCCCATGCGTCAATCTTCCCCTAGTTTGAGTCCTGAGAACAGTAAGAGGCCCGGGATTCCTCCTTCGCACCCGAATAACCACAATTCGATGCCTTTTTCGAATGTTATGAGGCCTCAATCACGTTCTTGGCAGTTGGGAACACAGAATTTGAGCCCAGGGTCATCCCACGCTAGGTCTTTGTCTCAGCCTCCGTTTTTCTCGCTTGATTCCCTGCCCCCATTGAGCCCTTTGACTTACCGCGACCCCTCGGGTCCCTCTCTGTCTGACCCGAATTCAGTTGAGGTTTCCATGGAGGAGACTGTTGTCAATTCTCAGGGACCTTCACTTCGTTCCCCGGTTCATGATGGCAGTGCATTTTGGGCTGGAGATGGCCTTCCCCCTCGCAGAGGGCACCGGCGCTCTAACAGTGATGTTCCGTTAGGATTCTCAGCTATCATTCAATCTTCGCCTCAGTTGATTCCCATTGGGCGGCGAACAAGTTTGGATGGATCGGCTTCTGGGAGAGACAATTCAGGGATTGGAAAGCCAAATCAGCTGATGAAACAGGGATCAAATGGGAATGCAGAGGGAATGGATGAGAGGAAATCAGGGGGAGAGATTGTGGATGATTTGTTTAATGCATACATGAATTTGGAGAACATTGACAAAATGAACTCGTCCGGTAATGAGGATAAGGATTTGGATAGCAGAGCCAGTGGCTCGAAGACAAACGGGTGCGAGAGTAGTGATAATGAAGTGGAAAGTGGTCTAAAGGGGAATGGTAACGGCAGGCAGAGGCCAGGTTCTGGTTTTCCGAGTGAGAGGAGGGAAGGGCTCAAGAGGACTGCTAGCGGCGATGTTGTATCTAATATCCGACACTGTAGGAGCATTTCAATGGATAGTTATATGGAAAGTCTGAATTTCGATGATGAACCATTGAAACCCCTGCCGCTAGGCCACCAATCACCCAGCACTTCGCTTGATGGGAACTCAGCCAAGTTCGGCATGGAGTTAGGAAGTGGTGAGTTCAATGCAATTGAGTTGAGAAAGATAATGGAAAGTGAGAAACTTGCTGAGATAGCACTATCAGACCCCAAACGTGCAAAGAGGTATTATGCATTTAACTTCTGTCTTGTATCTGTTTGTTTGTACTGGATGTCTTGTTTAGTGAATTTGCTCATGTTTTTTGTTTTAATTCATCCAGGATTTTGGCTAACCGTCAGTCAGCTGCTCGTTCCAAGGAGAGGAAGATGCGATACATTCAAGAATTGGAACACAAGGTGCAAACCCTGCAGACGGAGGCAACCACTTTGTCTGCCCAGTTTACAAAGTTGCAGGTATGCAATTCTATTTGAGGTTTTCTGATTCCAAAGTTACTTAACCTTCATCAAATGATCACTGACTGTATGATCTGCTTGTGTCCAGAGAGACTCTGTGGGTCTTACAAGTGAGAACAATGAGTTGAAATTTCGGCTTCAAGCTTTGGAACAACAGGCCCAACTGAAAGATGGTATTTATGCTTTTTCTTCAGCTCTTTATATGTATATTGAACATCGCAGTTATCATATGCGCCATATAAACTATATGATTTTTAGTGAAAGCTTGTCAACCAAAACAAATGTTTAAAGTTCAGGATTTATACATAAATCCATTTCTAATTTGCTTGCACATAAAGTTAGATTTGGCTAAAGACGGTTACCTCTATTTCCCCCAGGTTAAATGATTGATATTTGAAAACTAATATAATCGTTATACCTAAGAATATGTGGATTTGATTAAGAACTCCTTGTTGTTGTGTTATTACATGTAAGTTTGGTGCTGTAACCTTATCTAGCTATAAGTTTTCTTTGCTCATGTCTTTGGTAATCCACCTCCTTGACCTTGGATTTTCATTTCACTTCTACCAATTCCTCAAAACCTTGGAACCGGTAACTTTTCAGTTAGTTTTGACAATCCTAACTGTGCTGTGGTATCTCGATGGGAAATAGAAAAAGTGCTGTTGTATCTGTGTGTTTGTGATTCATCCAAAAATCACTATGTCCAAACGTACATGTGATTTTTGGATGAATGGAAGCAAGGTATGATTTTAGGCCTCCAACTTTTGTAATTATAAATCATTCATATCCACCTTCTATGATTTTGTATTTACACAGCCATGTAGGCCTAAAGTCGATATTTTGATTGGAAGAGAGAGATTGCAGAGAAATTGAACTCAGCCCTGGACCCTGGCTGAGGTGGTTGAAGGGATTGAGCTTGATTGACACTTGTCCCCTCTCCTCCCTCTGAGTCGATATTTATACAAATATCAGCTGATGAATGTCCTAGCACACATGGGAAATGGAGTCCCTTTATATTAGTTTACAACGAATTCCTGCTGATGAAGGTGGGATCTGGCCTAATTTTGTCTTCCTTTAATTTGTGTCTATGATGTTGCAGCTTTAAATGAAGCCTTGACTGGAGAAGTGCAGCGGCTAAAGCTTGCCGCTGGAGAGCTCGGTGGAGGAGAAGGCCACCTTTCAAACCGCATGGCGCAGCAATTGTCTATTAACCAGCAAATGCTTCAACTGCAGCATCTCAACCTCTATCAAATGCAACAGCAGCCACAGGACCAAGCTCAACAGAGCACGCAACCACAGCGGTTCATGCAGCAGCCTCAGCAAAGTCGACCTTCGCATCACCAGAACGGCAACGCTGCCGCTAAGCCGGAGTTGAGCCAGTAGGTTGGCCAACACAAACGTTGGCTTGTGTTGGTCCCTTTGGTGCCAAAATTTGTTTTGAAATATGATGTCATATATTAAATCCCTTGTGTAACTGTCTAATTTAAATTGAGATAAATATTATTATGGAATTTATGTAACCTAATTCATTTTTTGGTTCATTGGATATTTGGTGACTCTATTGAAAATTTTCCAATACTGCTTTGAGATTTGCTCGCTATATTTTTTTTTTCCTTTTGAGTTGTTCGTAAATTCCACAACCACCCACTGTACTTTAATATTATGTCCAAAAATCCATCTGTACTCAATTAATACCCCCACGAGAAACAGACCGAAAGAAAAAGTTGGTTGATATCATAAACTAATCACGTTATATGTTTGACATTCTTTGTGTTGGTGTCAAAATAACATTTTAGTTGCATTTCGATTATACGAGAATGGAACGCATAACAACGCGTAATAAGTTAAAAATACTTTCAAATTAGCGTCAATACATAAAATGACGTTTATGTTGCAAATAAATTTTCAAGTTGAAGCTTTTAAGAAGCGAGAAGCAGCAGCAGCAAAACAAAATGCTACTGTTATTATCTACACGGCGGGTTTTTTCTTTAAATTTTATTTTTTTTCACTTTTTCCTTTTTAAATGAATAAGTCCCTGTTCTCGTAAACCCAACCAAATCCCTCCTTTTAATACCTTCCTTTCCCATTTGAATTAGGGTTTCATTTCTCATCCATTTTCTTCCTCCTCCGTTGGTCCGGACCCCCAAAACCCTGTGCCGCTTCCGATCTCTTCAAACTAGCCGTTACCTCCGTTTCCCGCCATTCTCACCTCCATCAGAGCCGTTCGTTTATCCCCTTTGAAAACTAGCCGTTAATCCACCGCCTCTGTGGCCTCTCCGTTTGTTTTCCAGATTAAAGCTAGGCGGTCGGCTATGTCTGCGGTCGAGGCGGATATGAAGGCGGGGGATGGGGAGAATAAGCAGGTGGAGAAATCGGGAGAGCTTTTGTTCTGCGGAGGTACGTCTTGGGACGCCATTGGTCGCCGCAAAGGCGCCATTGAAGGTAACTTGATCTCCCCCACGCGCCTCCGCCCTCTCGTCGACATCAACATCCGATCCGTCGCCTCGGGTTGCTGTGAGTTTCGTTCTTACTGTTTGTGTCACTTTTTTTTGTTGTAATTGTTAATTGAATTTAATTAATTGTTTTTGTTGGTGTTGGGTTTAGCTTCGTGTCATTGTGTGGCATTGGATGTGGAAGGGCGGTGTTATACTTGGGGACGCAATGAGGTGTGTTCAAACTTTAGTTTCGGATTCTTTGTTGATGCATATGGGGACTCTTAATTATATTTTATGCATAAATTTACGATTCGCAGAAGGGGCAGCTGGGCCATGGTGATACAATTCAGCGCGATAGGCCAACTGTAGTGTCGGAACTTTCAAAGTATGTTTGCGTGTTTAATGTTGGACATTTGTTTTCTTGATGAAAATCACCTGAAAGATTAGTCATTTTTATAGAATTGGAACTTTGAATCTTTGATGCTTGCTGACCAATTTGAATTGCTTAGTGGGTCGTATTTGGAGAACTCTTCAATTTTTTAAAATTCTGTGTTGTAGGTACAGAGTTGTTAGAGCTTCATCCGGGAAGAATCACACTGTAGTTCTTACTGAGGATGGACATTCTTTCGCCTTTGGCTGGAATAAGCATGGACAGCTGGGTTCAGGTTCAGCAAAAAATGGTAGGTTCTACTCTATCAAGTTAGTTTGATGAAATTTTAGGAGCTTGCTATGAGAATCTGATGACAAGTCATTGTATGGATTACCTAATTGAATCATGCTTAAGTTTTCGTGGTGTTCTGCTATCTAGGGCCCATTTCAAATGTTTCTATTCCGTGTTGTCTTGGTTGCATACTTGCTAACAGCCTTTCTGGTTACACACTTGCGTTGTCCTCTGTAGAAGTTGAGGCTTCCCCCGTTCGCTGTCAAGTGTCTGAGGTTAAAAATGTTGCTTGTGGGGGTGACTTCACTGTGTGGTTATCTAGTGTTGAAGGAGCTTCTATACTGTAGGGTCTGCAGATACATTTGAGTTTTTTTTTTTCTTTTCAGCCAGTTGCTTGTTTGGCTTGGTTCTCAATTTGTTATGGTTACTGATTGAATTACAAAATGTTCTTTTTTTTCCAGAACTGCTGGCCTTCCACAGTACGGGCAACTTGGGCATGGGACAGATAATGAGGTATTTTTTAGGGAAGATCGTATAGGTGTTTTCTATACATTTGTATACACCTTAATCTTTGGATGATGAGATAAATTCTGGGATGTGCTTGCAGTATAATACTAAAGACAGCTCAGTGAAGCTTGCTTATGAAGCCCAACCACGCCCTAAAGCAATAGCCTCTCTAGCTGGGGAAATTATTTTGAAAGTTGCATGTGGAACAAATCATACAGGTTATTGCCATGCCTGCTCTCTCTCCCTCTGTGATTGTATATGTTTCTAATTCCGCTGCAATATATGTCATTATCATATCCTTAATTAGTTTATTTGTTTTGAGAATGCAGTGGCAGTGGGTGCAAATGGCTATGTTTATACGTAAGTTCTTTTATATGGCATTACCTTTGTCTTGCTTTCTAACTTTTTTATTGGCATGTTTGTCTAACTTGCAATCATTTATGGTTACAGGTGGGGCTATGGTGGTTATGGAAGGTTGGTACTCACTATTCCATTAGCATTTGGATTTTAAACTTTTTTTTTTAAGTGGATGACCTTGCTTATGGATATTTCCCATTTCATCAGCTTCTTTGTTGTCATTTTTGCTTTGCATATAACTCCTGGAGTGCTGTTTATAGGCTTGGACATAGGGAGCAGAAGGATGAATGGGCTCCTCGTCGTGTTGATGTCTTCCAAAGGAATAATATTCTGCCTCCTGATGCAATTATTTCAGCTGGTTCTGTAAACTCTGCATGTACTGCAGGTACCCAATTAATACGTTTCCAGGCTCCTTCCCTCACTTGTTCTTGTTTGCTTTCAGACGAGGCCTTCTGTGTAGTGTCTTTATTTATTTTTCTTCTTTCTGTATAGGGACTTTCTTGGTGCTATATCACATCATAATTAATGGATGACCTTTTTTCTCTCGTAAAAAAAATCTTATATTTCACTAATCTGTTCGTTGGATCATTTTTGATCACATGTTTGCTATTATAAGTGTGCTTTTTATGTTATTCATAGTTTCTAAAGTTCGTTAGCTCCCCCTTAACAGATATTCTGTCTAGAAGAAGTGGAAAGCTTAAAAGCATTAAGCATAGCGTTTATACTTTGCATAGTTATATTTTGGAAGGTCATTGCATAAATTGATGATTGATGATTGATCTTTGTAACTGGAATCATGTTAACATTATATTCCAAAATAATCCCTCACTTTTACAGTCTGAGATGTTCATCGTGATCATATTTTTCTCTTTTCTTTTGGTTTTCCAGGTGGAGGGCAATTGTATATGTGGGGTAAAATTAAGAATACAGGTGATGACTGGATGTATCCTAAACCACTCATGGACTTAAGGTTCAGCTCTCATCCTTGATTATCTTGAATTGGTCCTGTTCACTTTAGAAGTTTTGACTCTTCTAGAGCTAGAGCTTGCCATTTATCACTACATATAGTTTTGTCTTTTGCTTGTCATTGTTTGCGGAAATGAGCAGGGGAACTATTTTGAATTAGATTAGAAGTAGTTTCTTATCTTGTGATAATGTGTTTTATGACTCGTCAAAATAGCTTAGGATTTTCGGTTCTGTTTTAACCAAGGATGTGGCATACATTCTTAGAAAATTTTCTCATCTTCGTTGATAGTGGCTGGAATTTGCGTTGCATGGATTCAGGCAATATGCACCATTTCGTTGGTGCTGATTCCTCCTGCATAAGCTGGGGTCATGCTCAAAATGGAGAGCTGGGATATGGGCCTAATGGACAGAAGTACGTGATATCTCGTGTTATTATACCTTTCTTTCTTTTGACGTCTTTTTCCTCCTTGATTTTTGGCTTTATGTTTTGCCTCTTTAGGTCTTCTGCAGTTCCCAAAAAGGTGGATATCCTTGAGGGTATGCATGTTATGAGGTGATTATTTGTTTTTTTAGTATCTTGTCTACATTCCTGGCGTACCATAAGATTCAATTGTACATTCCGGCCTTAACGATGGAGGATTGTACTCTGTAGTGTTGCATGTGGACTTGGCCATTCCATGGTTATTGTTGATAGAACAACTGTTGGTGACCGACTTGATCAGGTAATTCCTTATCTCTGCTAAAATCCGGTTGTTTCAAGTTCCTTTGTTTAACGCATGGCTGCTCTCTAACTTAAAAAATACTTCCTTTTTGCAGCTTGAGGTGTATGATGGCAAAGCTTCTGTTGAAGGTATGCTGATTTAATTGGGTCCAAATGGGATATTATTGTTCATTCATCCTTAAGCCAGTTGACCAGAGGAAATTTGGTCCAAACTAAGTGAAGCTCTAAAGTTAAACCTGGTTTGTCGATTCTTTCCACTTTTGTTGCAGGGAGTGAGGAACCTGTGAGTGCCGCTCCAGCTTCTAAGCAAACTCCTAAAAGGGGTGCTTCAAAAGCATCCGAAAATTCCAAGAGGAAGAAGTCAAAAGAACCTTCTGATTCGGAAGATGAAGAAGACAGTGATGAGCCTGATGACGACAGTGATGGAAGCGATGATGAGGACAATGGTGAGCAAGAACCTAAAAGGCGACCAGGTGGGAAGACTTCTGGTACAGGTAGAGGCAATGGAGCTAAAAAGGCGGCACCAGCTGAGGTAAAGCGTGGACGGGGTCGCCCTCCTGCAAATAAAAGCCCGAGTCCTGCACCAGCAAAAACTGGAGCCGGCAAGAGAGGAAGGCCTCGCAGGTCGTAAGTTGTGCGCTTTCCCTATGGACCAAGTCCCCTATCCGAAATTTTGCTCTCTCAATGTAGAGAAGTGTACTTAATTACTCCGCGGCGCTTAATTTGCGCCTCATTTCGAGTTGTTTCATTGTACTATTTTTATTTTCATCTTCATCGTTTTCCCGCACTACAAATACGATGTGCTTATCTGATGAAAACAAACACTGGATTGAACACTGTTTTTTAGCTTCCGGCCGAAATGAAAGAATGCGAGTGATTAAATTGTACCAAAGTTTTATTTTGGTCGACATTCTATATTCCTTTTTATATGTTTATTTGTTATTATTAATATTATTGTAGTGGGGCCCAATTGGGAAACGGATCCCCTCTTGAGCATAAGGTGGGAATTCTCTTGACCAGTTCATTTGGGCTTTTGAAATTTGATCCAACGGTTACAAATAAGGGGTCCTCTAAAAGTAATATTTGTAGCCGTTTGATCAAATTTTAAAGGTCCAGATGAGCTGGTTATGAGGATCTCCATCCTATGCTCAAGAAGGGATCCGGTTCCACCCGATTGAATGTATCTGTCTGTATTGAAATCATATGAATTATAAAATTAACTATAAATAGTACTTAACGAAAACTGATTGCACGACTATGATAAATGGCCACGATTATGGAATCTCTAGGAAAATGATCTGGCAATCATTTTCCTTGAAATCAAGGTTTTGGAGACTAAGTATGCATCGGTGTATGGTTTATATACCACCGTACACTGAAATTTAAGGATGTTAGATTTTTACTGTACATTGGAGCATGGTAGAATTTTTGGATTGAGGGGTCTGACTCAGGATTATCTGTGGAAGGAGGGGACCAATATGGCACTCATTTTTGCTTGTAAAGTCGAGGAATGGGAAAGCTGCGAGCGAGCATCAATTGCTTTCAAACGTGTTGCTGAAAGCTAAATACAAAGCTTGTGGGTATGGGATTAAAGCTGGACGAGGCTAACAGGCCCCATCTTTCCTGATCGTTGATACTATATGTCCATAAATCAGCAAACATTTGATAAATATTGAGACCCCAAACTCCTACAAGGAGATGTCGAATTCCTTGCGCTCTCAATCATTCGTGAAGTGTTAGGTGTTGCCTACCAAATTGTGGGTGCATGTGAATCACACAAACACAAACGAAAATTTATCTCAAATAAAAGAAGTAATGTAACCGAGACAAAATCTCAATGGCGCCACCATCTAATGAGCGTTTGTCGCTTGTTTTAAAATTGAAGAATAATTCAGTACTGAGACAGACACTATATGGTCCTTAACAGACGAAGATTAGGGGCACTATGGGGATTTGCTACCATTAGGATTACGTACTGAGTACAATACAAATTTGTCTTTAAATGAAAAAAAATGTATATAAAACAAAAACGCTAAAATAACGCATGTCAATATAAAAAACATAAAATTCAAAGCGTTGTGTTATTGGTTTAGAATTATACAATCGCGCCCCAAATAATTTAGGCAAGCGCCCCCGACCTGCCCAAATAGAGGCAGCCTGGCCAAAGAATAAGTATGCCGAAGAAAAGAGATCACGTTAATGGCCTTGACAGTCGGACCACTAGGACCTCCGATAGTAATACAATAATTGCAATAATGGCCTCGGAGAAAGTATTTTTATCACTCGCGTCCTCGTCGGCCATGTGACAAGTGGGCTCCACCTGGCCATTTTTTTCCAAATTGGAGGACCAGCGTGGTGGACGGTCGTGTATGCCGTTGTACCTAAATCAAAATGGTTACAAAGAAAGGTGATCGCTGAAATAATTCCCCACCTAAAGATTTAAGTCCAAGACCCACTTTTAATCTGAATCTTAGGTGCAATCAACAACATTCATTTTTAATGGGGTTGGTGCCATTTTCTGTCCATCTCCATGGTTAAATTGGAGAAATGGGATGGTGACCACACAACTACTAGTAAAATTTCATCCACAATAATTATTCAATCATGGCCACTTAGCCTGGAGTGAGATTAAGCGAGATTACTTTTTCTGCAATAGGCGCGTGCAGGGCACCTACTTTTTCTCGGCAGGGAAGATGGCCGTTACCTTCTCTTGTAGGAAAAATTATGTTAGAACATGCCAAAACATGTGAGTAGTTTTTTTTTCTTCTAATGCTATGTTCAAATGTGAGCTTCGAGTTCAAAACTAATTAGTCGATATTATTCAAATTGACTAGTAGAGGACTTTTTAGTTATAGTATAGGAACATATTATTATATAAAGAACTTATGTCACGATCAATCATACAATTATATAAATAAATTAAAACACTTAGACGCACAGCACGTAATGAACTTGAAATACTAATAAAAATAACATCTCGATTGCAAGTAAGTTCCCTATGAACATTGGAGGCCAAATTTCAAATGTACGGCGGTGAGTCGTTTTGGGATGGAGCAGAGCAGGTGCAACCGCCACTATGAAAATCAGAGAGCAGAGACCTTTCACTTTCAGTGTAGTAAAGTAATTGGTGGTGGGGCATCACGTGACAGATTCATGGCAACCCATTTGCAGCTCAGCCCAAACAAACAAGGCGGCATATGCCTTCAGCAAGCTATATCAAATTATCAATGGCGGACGATCTCAGATTCCCTTGTGATCGTACGTGTCGTGCACCCAGTCAACCACGTGGCACGTTAGGACAAAAGAGAGGTCAATAGTTCGTTGATCACTGGCTACTGGAGAACAATGGGTCACCATTATCTGTCAAAGGAAGCAATGTTACTTGGCAACCTCCGTCTCCCCCTCACCTTAGAGCATCTTTACCTTATTTTATTTAGTATAACGATATAATTTATACTAAAGAGAAAATAAGTTTGGTTAAGTCACACAACGAACAATTTAATTTGGTATCAAATTTGTTATTTACGAGATTTGAACTTAAGACTTCTTACTTACAAATAAAAAAGAATACTACCAGACCGTTGTACTAAGTACTAAGTACTAGAGAACTATAGGTCAACATTATCTGTCAAAGGAAGCAATGTTATTTGGCAACACCCCCTCACCTTAGAGCATCTTCCCCTTATATACAAGAAAAACTTTGAAAAAGAATGCACCGACTACGTTATCCGTACTATTTGTACTATAAAAGCAACGTTTTTGTGTTGACGTGGTTTAGTAAATTAAATTTGCCTAAATAATTGACTATTCTCTTAAAAATGACAACAAAATATATCAGTATTTTTCTCGTCACGTGATACAAATCACACACTCACTAATGTTTGAAATCTGCCTCTTATTAGGATACTACCGTTGTCATTTACATAAAGATTATTCTCCTCCATCTAGTTGTTGTAGTAAATCCTCACATGAAAGCCACGGCTGGGCCCCACTCTCCGCACAGCACACCCTTGTCCTTATTCTCGTGATAAGCTGATTTTTGTCGGGGGAGAGCCATATGTTTTACTGTTAGGTTTGAATTGTCTAATGACCAATTTGCCTAATCAATCTTTATCTATAATCCGTTGGCTAATCATTTTGCTATATCACCTGCTTTGACATTCATTGTTTTGGTTTATGATTAATCAAGTTGAAAACACCAATGATAAGCCTAAAAATGGAAGCAATCACCCCAAGATGGTGGGTGGGTTCAACAAACTTACATTACATCTATCAAATTTAGTGCAATTGGAAAATAATAATAATAATAATAATAATAATAAAGTATGATAATTAAACTTTGTGAAAAGTCATAGTCATGTGATATGATTCAGTTTCATGAATCTAGGCAAAAGTTTCAACTGTATCATAAACAGAAACATTTTAAGGCGTAGCATGACTTTGCCCTCTGACAAATTTTTCTAAACGTTAACTCGAGATTCATTTCATAAATTTAAGAATATGACATCCTTTATCTCTGATTATAAAATTATGTAAAAATATCTTATAATTTTGATTTCATGCAATATTCTTACCTACATATTACACTACAATAATATTTGAAGTTTGAATTTAAGACACACTAAATTACAAATATTTGTAGTTTTGTTTGATAGACTTAATCACCCATCGTAATCATAGTTAGAACTTAGATATGGATTGTAATTGAAAAAAACAATAATTAGTGGGTGGGCCAAGGAACTCCACTTTGGAGTTTGGAGTGTCATCTCAAAAAACATGGGTGGGGATAAACCAATAAACCGTCATTAGCACAAAAACAAATGCTATTAATTTAATCTAACGGTAACTTACCGCTAATCCAATTTCCCCCGGTAAACGCAATTTCTCGAGACGCTCACGAGCCATGACCAGCGGCTGATGGACTGGATCAGACATTCTCAATTTACAGTTTATTTAAGGGTTAATTTCATATTTGCCTCACAAATCTTCAGGATCTTTTCAATTTGGTCCCGTAACTTATGTTTTTGTTTCATACTTCAATAATAATAAGGAATTGAACTCGACGTTCAAGTAAGTCAAATTTAAGACATTACATCTACAATGCAGAAAAAAAAATTCTTTGGCAAGTCGAAAACATGTTTAATAAGGGCAGAAAACATATTTTTATTTTAAGTTAACGTTGACAAAATAAAACGTGATTGTTTTTTAAATAATTTTAACTGACACATTTACTTTGAACAAAATTGTCATCTTCTATTCCCACATGACCGGTTCTACCTATGGCAAGGCATAGCTAATAAATGGGCAGACCAAACAAATTGATTAGGCCTAACATTTTCCAAACTGAAAAACTAGCTTTGAAATTAAGAAGTGGTTAACGACTTAAATAAACACAATGATGTACATGTGTCTCAATGTAAGTGGTCATTTTGGTGTTAAATTGGTTCGTTAAGCACCTTAGCAATATAGATTTATTGTCCCTCTTCATCCATCTCCTTCAATACACATGACTGACAACTCTATATGTGTCTAAAATATATCTCGACTGTTTACAAAAGCATTGACATCTAAGTGTCAGTCCAAAAAAGTTCCGTGATGATACTGAGGATTGTTTTAAACAAAAAAATTGTCGAACATAATTGCACACGTCATTAGTGTTGGCAAGTTTTGTAACTGAAGCTAATGTTATATGTACTCAACACATTCTTAAAGTTCAATGACAAACTGTACATTGTCGAATTCATGGGTCGTTCCAAATCATAAAACTTGTCAAACATTGTTGAACCTGCCACTAGATTTGACAGCTTTTGTAATTGACGACACTGTTGTCGGTACGTTTAAAATCCAAGGACCAACTCGACATTGCTGAATTCATGAATCGTTACGGAAAAAAATCTCTCAAACTAATTGAACTGCCATTAGATTTGGCATATTTTGTAATTGACGTCATTGTTATCCATATTTTACATTCTTAAAAGTTATGAATAACCAATGCATGTTTTAAACTTCAGGAATTAACTCGATTTTGTCGAATTCACTAGTCGTTCTGGACCAAAGTGAGACAAGTTACTTAAGTACCAAAGTGAAACAACCACTTCAGATTGGGGGTCAATTAATAATAATGATGATTCAAAAATAAAATATTTTACTTCCTTCCCTTTCCACAGACGGGGGTAGAAGCGCAACGGAGCTGATAAATGGCGGACTCCAGAAAAGACTTTTAGCCAGATTTAAGGAGTGTGTTGAGGTCCGTGTTCTCAAGCTACTACATTTGTCGCATTTCGCAACACAGCACCAACGTAGGCGGTTGTCTCTCGAAAATCGAGAGAGAGAGAGAGAGTGAAACAACGAGCTAGAGAGGGAAGTGAAAGAAGAAGAAAAAAAATGGGGAAATCTACCTCTTGCTTCAATATTATTACCTGCGGTAAGGACTCAGCGGACAACGACGACCTCGAAGCTCCTGAGGTATTTCTCATTAGCTCACGGCTTCTGCATTTCGGTGTTTCCTATGTCATTCCGTTTTTGGTTTCGGTGCTGCCTATGATTCAACTGGTCTGTTTTCATTTGCATTTCGTTAATTTATAGGTTTGTAGCAGCTAATTCCCTGTTTGGATTTTGAGAGATTAACGCCTTTTCTATGCGAAGATCTGAAGAATCTGATCTGCATTTAACTGTTTAAAATCTGTTTGTTTCGTGTTACCAAACGGAGCATTAGGAGCTGTTATTTGATTAAGAATTTATACTTGTAAACCGTGATAAGAATTGATACTTGTAAACCATGATTTTCGATTGCGAAAAACGGTAGAAAATCTTTATATCCGAGTAGTTTGTGTGTAACTTTTGCTGATTTAGTATAAGTAGGATAAATGTAATCCTAAATTCTAATTATCTACCTGTTAATTGTCCGAAAATCGTGTGATTCTCAAGCATATCTGGTTCATCATAACCGCCATTTGCAATTTAGTAATATTGTCCGAAAATCGTTTAACTTGCTTATTGCAGTTAGTTGCTTCATTGAGGACTTTGTTGTGTGTGTGTGTGTGTGTGTGTGTGTGTGGTGCATTGATCAATGTTGTTTTGGGTTTTTTTAGAGCAAGAGTTCGAGTGACAAGCGCGGATGGAGTTTCGGGAAGAGATCTGCACGGCATCGAGTGTTGAGCAACACTGTTATCACAGAGACCCCCACTTCTGGACACAAGGAGATCCCAGAATCAACCACGTTTAATTTCCAACCGCCAGCGAGTGCTACTGTCCAAGAAAAGATATCGGTTATACATTGCAGCAACGAGAAACCCCAGTTGGTAACTCCTGAGAACCTGAAAGTATCTGAGACTGAACAGAAGGTATCCCAGACTGAACCAAAAGTACCGGAGACTGAACTGAAAGTACCTGAAACTGAACCAAAAGTATTCAATACTGAAAATGTTGCAGAAGATGAAAGTGCAGTCAAATGCAAACCGGATGAGTCAGATGTTATTGTTGTGCAGACTGCTTCCGAAGGATTATTGGTAATTTTTCTTGTTGATATACATGAATTCTGAAGTGTATAATTAGTAGCATTCCCAATAATATACTCATTGAATTATTAACCAGGCACAGAAATCATTTATGGAGCTTGAGAATGTTGTTAAGTTGCAAGCTGCTGTTCGTGGGCATTTGGTCCGTAGGCATGCCGTGGGAACTCTACGATGTGTTCAAGCTCTTGTGAAAGTGCAAGCTCTTGTTCGTGCTCACCATGCTCGTCAAGAGATGGATCATAACTCTAAGATCTTGGTATGCCACTCAGTTCAAATTAGAATAATCTGCTCTCTATAGGCCATTATCTTGTTCATAACTTCATTAATTGTTTGATGGTAGTTTGTATGGTGTCTGTTAACCTATGCCAACTGTCCTTGGTCAAGCCAATAGGAACAACTCAGAATAATGGTAACACAGAATATTAACTGTACTTGAATAAAAATGATTAAATGTATGTAATGAATTGATTGTGTGACTTTCAATACGAAAAGGTCAACTAATAACTGAAATTTGTCGCGATTCAACGTCATAAAGATCTCCAACATTGTGAGGTTAGCTAATCGCATTGAGATTCAGTGTTATAAGATCTTCAGCTTCGGGGGGTTTGTTTATCGCATTGAGATGCTTATGTATTGTGCGTCATATTGTTTGCCTTATTCCATATCACGTGTTGTATTCACCTTCTGAAATAAATGGTTATTTCACAATTGCAATTTTTTGTTAAGCTATTTTTTATTGCTATTATCAGCCCATAATCCCTGTGGAAATGTTCTTTGAGACAACTTAATAGTGTTTTTACTTGTTCCTGACGAATTTTCTGGATTTATATTTTCTGTTTCAGGAAAAGGAAAAGTCAGTAGCCAAATTGAATATAACATACACTTCAATTGAGAAGCTACTGAGGAATAGTTTCGCCCGCCAGGTATACTTCAAAATCTTTATCTGCTATGTTTTGCTTTTGCAACTGCATTCCTGGCTAATTTATCTTTCATTCATATATATACTACCTAAACTCATACTTTCTGAATTGAAGTTGTTGGAATCATCACCGAAGACCAAACCTCTTAATGTCAAGTGTGATTCTTCTAAGCCCGGTTCTACTTGGCAATGGATGGAGAGATGGACATCACTATCATCGCCATCAATGGTGGATATTGCAGAGTCAGAAAAAGAAGTGCCAGCGATGGAGAAACAGGTAAGAAGAAAGGAAGAAATTTCTGAGTCCCCTGGGGAATTTAAAATTCAAGATGAAGTTCTTTGTGAGATATCAGACTCAAAGTCCAGCATCACGGAATCAATAGTGCCATCTGAAAGTGAAGAGAATCTGATTACTTATGACGCTGACAACTTGAACTTTCAGTTAAGCCATTCCAATATTGAACAGCCTCAGTTGCAGAATATCAGTATATCTGATGTGAAAGAGAGCACGAAAGAGATAAATTATCTTCCAAATCAAAGTGTGCAATCAAATGCAGATTCTCAAGTGGAGCTCAAGTCCAATTCTGGGAAGCCTGTCACTGAAATTGAACAACCTAGACGTTCTATGAAAAGATTAGCCTCAGAAGATCTAGAAACCGACGGAAAGAAATCTGTATTCGGATCAAGGAAAGTGAGTAATCCTGCATTTATTGCTGCACAGTCAAAATTTGAAGTGCTGAGTTCAACTACCAATTCAGGTAGATCAATTAATCCATCCCATCAAGATGATGCTGTAAGTGAATTACAAAGGGATGCATTCTCATCTGCAGTGGATACTGAAATCAGAAAGGAGCTCAACAGGGCAGAAAACCCAGTCACCCATGTATCAAGTGTTCAAGTTGGTGGCTCTGAGTGTGGCACCGAAATCTCCATTTCTTCCACCCTTGATTCGCCTGATAGATCTGATGTTGGAGCTACAGAACATGAGCATGGACCCAAAGCTAACAGCACTGAAAATGCGGATGTCCAAGCCAAAGATTTACCTACAATCCCAGTCTCCAACCTATCTGACCCAGTCTTGGATCAACCAGAAAAAGTTGTTGTTAATGGTGAGATCGAAAATTCTGTGGTTGCTGTGGACTCCCCTCAAACAGCATCTCAGCCGGAGAGAACTACGTCTGATCTGCAGAGAGAACAGGACACCGAGGCAGGTATTGAAGCATATGCATCATCCCCAGAAGGTTCTCCAAGAAGCCATTTGACTGTCCCAGAATCCCAAGGAACACCGTCCAGTCTGTTATCTGTGAAAGCTAAAAGGAGCAAAGCTGACAAGAGTGGATCCAACCAAAAACGTAAGTCTGCTTCAGCAGGAAAGAAATCTCCCTCTAATCCAAATCATGATTCTGGATCCGGTAAAGATCAGAAAAACGGGAAGAGACGCAATTCAATTGGTTCAGCAAAACCTGCCGCCGATAACATTGATCAAGAACCAAGAGACAGCAATAGCAACAGTTCCATCCCCCGTTTCATGCAAGCCACAGAATCTGCAAGAGCAAAACTTCAAGCAAATCTCTCTCCAAGATCGAGTCCAGATATGCAAGACAGAGACATTTACATAAAGAAGAGACATTCCTTACCTGGTACAAATGGAAGGCAGGGGTCTCCGCGCATCCAGCGGTCAATGTCTCAAGCACAGCCGGGTGCAAAGACAAATGGTATGCATACTTTCTCATGAATCATATACTTAATTGCATTGCCAAAAAGCATGATTAATAATTTCATATCGGGAATGATCTCTGCAATATAAACCGATTTCTTACTGCTTGAGTGCTTCTTCTTTCAGAGAGAAAATGGAACAGGTGAAGAATTGAAGTAATCGGACATCTTGAAGATAACAGTGGCAGATGACCAGTCCTTAACGGGAAATTCGGAGTCTGATGATCACATGACTGGTAGGTCATCAGATTGTAACTAGCTTTTTTCAACTTGGATAGCGCCTGATTTAACGACGCTAGTTACAGGGTTTTCCTTTTATAAATATAAGACGCCGAGCGACGTTTTCATGTACATTTTTTCCTTTTTTACAATTGGTATTCTGTAACTTGTTCCAAATGGTATAATCTGCTGTGTGATATGATTTGGGTATAGTACAGATGCTTTGGCTTGGTTATCCAAAGTTTGGGGCAAACTATAAGGTGAAGAGCTTTTGAAAGCTTTTTGCCAGGTTTTATTGTAATAAACTCAATTTTCTCTTATTTCTTTGTTTGCATTATTTCATAATGTTAATTGTTACATTTTTTTGATCGGTCTCTAAACAGATGTTTGAAAATTGATCGAGGTAGTCACTTGTCATGTTCTAATTGATTTTTAGTATCGAAAATTCTTTTTGTGCCATTCTTACATCGATAAGTCAGTGCAGTGTCATACTTTGTTATTGCTATACTCCTCATAACATAAAACAAATAAACCAAAAAGAAGAAAAAGAAAAATCCCGGGAGACCTAGGACTCTCGCAGCTCGACATATTTTCCGCCGGGCGGATCGACATCCCCTCCGCCCCACTCCCTTCCACAGGGTCCCAACCGACCCCCACGTCCTCTCCGACGGGGCTGGGATCCTCTCCTAGTTCGTCTATATTGTTCTTACCGTCCACGCTTCCTCGTTCTGCTCCGCAAGGATGAAGGAGAGGCCAACGACCTTGCCAGCTTTCGGACCCAAGGGCAATCGCTTGATCAAAGAAGGGTGTAACTTGTTCGCTTGTAAGGCTTTGTGACCATTTAACTCTTTGTGATGTCTCGGCTCCCGGTCCATAGCATTTATATTGCCCATAGTAAACATGACCTAAGTTGTTGGGTGCTAGTCTCCATTCGTTCCAGCCTTCTGGGAGAATCACGTTCGACATGTAAGTATACGCAAAGACGACTGTCGAATAGGGACCCCACGGCCGTCCCAGTAGTGCCGTTTTGACGCCGGTGATGTTGCATGCCAAGAAGATGAACCCCGACTGATCGGAAGGCGCGTACCTTCGTTGTGCCGTGATCGCTCCATTGTACTCCGAAAGCGAATGCAAATGACACTTCTCGAAGAGAGAAGCAGCGTTACCGAAAATGAAATCGGTGTCACCTTCAATGTAGCAGTGTCCGTAGTAGTGCCTGCCGACGTTGTCGAACAAGGCATCTTGCCGAGACAAAATTCTACATGCGTAGAATGCTGCTCTATCGGCCGAGACTCTTAGCGCCACCGCTTTCGCACCAATTCCATATGTATTCTGCAATGAGAAAATAAAAGTATTCCTTAATGTGCATGCATGTGAAGAAATTGTTGATATCAATGTCTCTGTGGTTTAGGATTAATATATCAGTACATTTTTCTGGTTACAGTATCAACACGTTATCAATAATATATCAACAATCTATTATTTAGTAAATATAAAACTTGTTTCATAGGCATATATTCATACCTGAATAGTGATAAAGCGGCCTATAAAATCGGTAGCCAACACAGTAAAGACGGCAACATCATAAATCTCTCCGCATTCGTTCCATATTATTACAGTCTCATGTGCAGTACCCGTGCCACTTACTGTTATATAAGGTTTGTCCGAAGGTACAACTACTTTTTCATGGTACACACCAGGCTTGACCCAAATAAACACAAGCTGAGCATTACCCGACGGCACGGCGTCGATTGCGTACTGTATTTTGGTGTAATCGCCGTTGCCGGATTTGTCGACGGTGATGAATCTTTTCCGGGACCTCGAGATTGCTTCTGCTTCGACTGGTTGAGAAAGCACGACCATGAAAGCTTGCATTAGTATTGCCATGACGAATAAACACGAGAAATTAGCAGCACCACGAGCCATGATAATATCGCACATGTGAAGAACAGACACAAACAATTGATGATAGTTCAAGATATAACACGGATGTGTGTGTATACATATATTTATGTAGTCATCTGTAGGTGAGGAATATATAGGATAGTTTACCATATTCGATTAGTATTTAGGATTTCCCTGTATAGGTAGGCAGCATTAAGTTTCCTCCTTCTCAACTCAGTTCGAAAAATCAATTCAGGAGAGTAATTAGGATAAAAATGTAATTACACCTACAAGAGATAATGCTTAGAAGTGAAGGAATTTTAGTTTGTGTTGGAGGTTTTTTTTCCTTTTTCTGTTAGCTGTGACAACTTTTGTATAAATACCCAAAGTGTAATGTTATTCATTTTATCAATGGAAAATTACTTTTCCTAATTCGAAAAATCAATTCAAGAGAGTATTAAGGATAAAAAAAGTAACTGCACCTACAAGAGATAATGCTTAGAGGTGAAGGAATTTTAGTTTGTCTTGGAGGTTTTTTTATTTTTATTTTTATTTTTATTTTTATTTTTATGTTAGTTGTGATAGCTTTTGTATAAAGACCCAAAGTGTAATGTTATTCATTTTATCAATGCAAAAATACTTTTCCTAATATGGTATCAACCGCTTATAGTCTCATGACACCTCTTCGATCCAATTTTCCGACTTCTCTTTGCATCGCCTAATCTTCTTCATCTTCTCCGATCAATCGATCAATCGATCAATTTCTTGATCTTGATAATGATTCTTTCTTCAACCTACAACTATGATGACATCTACATCTCCTTCTTCGGAATTGGATTCTCTTCTTCATCCTTTTCCTGATGCAATTCCTAACCCTAATTCTGTGATTTCTTCTTCTATTACGATCCAAAATATTGGATCCATGGTTCCAATCAAGCTTACTACTACAAATTACTTGACATGGAGTGCTTTGTTTGCTCTGATCTTCTGTTGTTACAATCTCACTGGCCTCATTGACGGAACTATGACGGTGCCCAAATTTCTTCTTGATTCATCATGGAATCGGACTACAACTCTCAATCCAGCCTATGTCACTTGGTTTGAGAATGATGAAAACATTTGTATCTAGATTAATTCAACTCTTTCTAAATCTTTAATTCCTTACACGGTTGGCGTGACTTCTGCTCTAGAACTTTAGGCGAAATTGGAATCGCGACTCGCAACTGTATCTTAATCTCACATTTACGAGCTTCGATCTCGTCTTCGCAGTCTAGTTAAAGGTGAATCAACTGCTGCTCAATATCTCCAGGAAATTGAAGAAATCGCAGATGCACTTGCAAGTACTGGTGCTCCAGTTGAAGATTCAGAAATCATCTTAGTCACTTTTCATGGATTACCTCCCCGAATTTGACTCTTTTGTGGATGTTATTTAGTTTTGTATTGGATCTACAACTATTGATGAATTTCACGGCTTACTTCTCAGCAAGGAGATTCAACTCAATAATCGGAAGAAAACCATTTCAGTTGAACCGTTTCATACATATAACTCTTCTGCTGGTATTCTTCCCTTGCTTGCAAACCTTAATCCTCAAGCTTTTGTTGCTCAACATGTTTCTAATTTCAACAATCAAGGTCGCAATGTGGAACACAATTATTAGAATACAAATCGTGGCAATTATCAAAATCGTGGAAACTACAGATTCAACAATGGCATGAATAGCTATTCTCGCAACACCACTCAAAGATTCAATCGCGAAGCTCGTAACAATTACTCTTCCAACAAAAAGATCATTTGTCAGATTTGTCGTCAATCAGATAATGAAGCCTGTGATTGTTCTCATTGCATGGATCAAAATTATAGTGGCAAATCTTCTCATTCTGTTATGGTTGCTAGCACTTCCAATTCTACACCTGCCTGGATTGTAGACTCCGGTGCAAGCTCGCATATGATGAATTCTTATGCAAATCTTCATAATCTAGAAGCATACAATGGCCCCGAGCAAGTGTATATTAGAGATGGCAAATGTTTTCCTATTCTCTACTCTGGTTCATCATATTTACATACTCTAAATAATTCATTTGTACTGAAACATGTTTTACATGTCCCTGATCTAAAGCATTATCTTCTTTCTGTAAATCAATTTCTCCTTGAAAATTGGTGTTTCATTCATCTTTAACCTTTTCACTTCACTGTGAATGATCTTTCTTCGAGGATGATGGTTTTTAAAGATCCAGTTCAACATGGCTTCTATCCTTTTCACTCATCATCATCTCCTGCTACTTCTTATCAAGCTTTCACTACATCTGTCAAAGCTCCAAGGCATCTCTACCATCAAAGATTGGGCCACCCTTATGTTAAGATCATCAATAAATTAGCATTTTAGTCATGTATTTCTATTTTTGATGGTTTAAATAAGACTTTTTGCTCAGATTGTGCACTAAGGAACTGTTCTAAACTTTCATTTTCTAGTACTACTTGTACTACAAACAAGCCTTTAGAACTCATCCATACGGATGTCTAGGGACCATCACCTACATTTTCTCACCATGGTTTTAGGTATTATGTCATTTTCATAGATGACTATACCTGATATTGTTGGTTCTATCCCTTAAAGTGTAAATTTGATGTACTCTCTACTTTTATGTAATGGAAATTACTTGTTGAAAATTCTCTGTGTACAAACATTATTGCACTAAGGTCTAATTCAGGTGAAGAATTTGTTAGTATTGTTTTCTCTAAGTTTTTAGCTACCAATGGAATTCACCATCAGTTTACTTGTCCTTACACCCCAAAGTAAAATGGGTGTGCAGAGCGTAAGCACATGCATATAGTTGAGACTGCTTGGATTCTTTTGACAGCATGTAAGGTGCCTCATTCTTATTGGGTTGAGGCTTTTGCTACATTAGTTTATCTTATTAATAGATTACCAACCATTTCCAAATCTTCTCTTTGGCAGTCTCTCTTCAAAAAAGTACCAGACTATAAGTCACTCAAGGTGTTTGGTTGTAGTTGTTTGCCTTGATTAAAGTCGTACACATCTTTAAAACTGGATCCTAAAAGCAAGCCATGTGTATTCTTGGGGTATAACTTAAATCACAAGGGCTATCTATGTCTTGATCCAGCTACTCACAGATTGTATATTTCAAGGCATGTGATCTTCGATGAGTTGACTTTTCCATGTCATACTCTGCACCCTTCACCCTCAAAACATGTTACCTCCTTATTATATCAATCTCACATTCCCTCATCCCTCACCTTTACTACTTTTCCTCCCAATACTGTATCTACATCAAATCCAGTAACCACGTCAGCTCCATTAAATCCTACAACCTCATTAAACCCTCAATCCACATCCAATTCTATAACCACATCAAATCCCTCAAATCCTGCAAACTTATCAGCCTCTGCAATTCCCTTACGTCCTATTTTTTTTCACAGTCTACCTCTTCTATCAACATTCACCAGATGCAGACAAGATCCAAGTCTAGAATTTTCAAACCAAAAGCCTTAATTGTAACTAAACACCATATTCATCCTCATCTTGCAGTTGATTATGTACCTTCAACCAACTTAAACACCCTCATTGGCGCATAACAATGCAAGATGAGTTTAATGCCCTTCTCAAAACTGGTGTTTGGTATTTTGTACCATCCTCATCTTCTTACAATTTCGTGGGATGTAAATGGGTCTTTCGGATTAAAAGGAAACCAGACGGCTCTATTGACAGGTATAAAGCCCGTTTGGTTGCTAAAAGGTTTCACCAGCAAGCAGGCTTGGACTATACTGAAACTTTTAGTCCAGTTGCTAAACCTGTGACTATTAGACTCATTCTCACTTTTGCAACACAATTTGATTGGTTCCTAAATCAACTAAATGTCAGTAATGCCTTCCAACATGACATACTTACTGAATCAGTGTTTATGCAATAGCCACCTGGCTTTGAAGATCTAGCCAAACCAACTCATGTTTGTCAACTTCACAAATCACTTTATGGTTTAAAACATGCTCCTCGAGCTTGGTATGACAAGCTTCATAATGCTTTGCATTCTTTTGGATTCACAGGTTCTCGAAGTGATCATTCGTTGTTTGTGAAGAGATTTCCCTCTTTGGTCTTCTTCCTAGTCTATGTGGATGACATATTGGTGACTGGTCCAACTTTTGTAGCATGTCAAGAAGTTATAACGCAACTTAGTGCTCTTTTCCCCATTAAGGATCTTGGTGTTTTTCACTACTTTCTTGTTATTGAAGTCAAAAAATCATTATCAGGTTTCTTTATATCTCAAACAAAGTACATTTTGGATCTTTTGACACAAGCAAAAATGGAGGAAGCTAAACCTTGCAGCACTTCTCTAAGTACAACCAAACTTGATCACTCATCTCCTCTCCTTGAAAATGCTTCTGAATACCGATCTTTAGTTGGAGTTCTTCAATATTTAACCTGGACAAGACCTTATCTTAGTTTTGCAGTCAATTTGGTGTGTCAGTTCATGCACAATCCAAGAGTCTCACATATACAAGCAGTTACACGCATTCTCAAATATCTCAAAGCTTACCTTAATCTTGGATTATGGTTCTTCAAGTGTTCCAAAGCTCCATTTATTCAAGCATTTTCAGACGCCGATTGGGCAGGGTGTTATTTGGACAGAAGATCCACTGATGGTTACTGCATCTTTTTTTGGCAACTCAGTAATTAGTTGAAGTTCCAAGAAGCAACCAACTATTATTAGATCATCAATAGAAGATGAATATCAGTCTCTTGCAAATACAATGGCTGAAATCACTTGGCTTTGCAAATTGCTTATTGACATTGCTTATCATATGCCTCATTCTCCATAGTTATGGTGTGATAATGTCTCTGCAATATCCTTAGCAAAGAATCCTATTTTCATGCTCGGACCAAGCATGTTGAAATCAATTATCATTACATTCGTAAAAAGGTTCTAGCAAACCAAGTATATGTGCATTTTGTTTATACACATGATCAAATAGCTGATATTTGTACCAAGTTTCTCTCCAAGCCCAGGTTATTGCTTCAACTGAGAGTTCCACAGTTTCGTTTGAGGGGGGATATTAAGGATAAAAATGTAATTACACCTACAAGAGATAATGCTTAGAGGTTAAGGAATCTTGGTTTGTTTTGGAGGTTTCTTTTCTATTAGTTGTGATAGCTTTTGTATAAATACCCAAAGTGTAATGTTATTCATTTTATCAATGGAAAATACATTTCCTAACAGAGAGCATAATAATATATGTCTCTCCCAATTCAATTGGGACTCATTCCTATGCTCACGTCGTATAATTAATATACGTATTATAATATATGTGTAAAATGCCGGTGTCATAAAATAATATATGTGTAAAGATTGGACAAATAAGGAAATTTCTTGTTGAGTTACGTACTTTCTTATACGTTTCTAGGGAGGAGGAGTATTGTTCATCTATCTCAAGTATGTGTCCGGATAACCCCAAGCCTCAATAATTAGCTCTTGGTCTTCCAACCGAGTGTCGGTTGTCATAAAATAATCATGCGACATATGCAAATGGTTAAAATATGTAGCCACGAGCAATAAGTTTGAAACATCACCACATTATTTTTGTCAATGGAACATCACCACGAGTTTTTTTTTTTTCAACTTTAAAAATCAACAAGGAAGAAAAAAATTCAATGAAAAAAAATTATAAAATAGAGAAGATGATACGATCGGTACTTTTCTACCGATTCTATTTGAAGGGAGTCCTTAGAGAGCTAGCGACAATGACAAGTAAAAGTCGCTAACTTCATATCGATCTACCCTTTTAAATTTATTTATTTATTTTGGTTAATTTTTCTTTTATTTCTCTGACCATAACAACAAACTATCATATTGCATCACTTTTTATGCAAATTTCTCTTGTGGGCGACATGGTTAATCTTTCTAATATTAACAATATATATTCACTTATATTATAACACATCCACGAATTACAGCACCTAACCGTACTCCAATCTTTTCAAGTTGTGGGTTTTTTTTTTTCTATCTTTTGGGGTCCATATTGCTTATCCAAACTTAGAATATCAGGCTCAAATCATACTATAAAATTTATAACATTGAGCCTGATATTTTTTTTTCTTTGAAAAAAAAAAGAAAGAATATCAAGCTTAATATTATAAAATTTCTAGTATGAATTGATGTATATGTTGATATCTTGCATGGTTGTTGTATTGTTGGTACATCTAAAGTCTTCATTCTTTTAATGTATATATTTGATATCAGGGCCTTTAAAGGGAAGGATCTCCATTTTTTCAAAAAAATGGAGACACGCTCCTCATCGTTAGATTGGTTTTAATGAAATTGTGTGGTTGAGATTAAAACATAGGCCACACAATCTCAACCACACAATTTCATTAAAGTTAAATCCAACGGTGGGGAGCGTGTCCCCTTTTTTGTGAAAAATAAGAATTCATCCCCTTAAGACCATCTCCAACCCTTGGGCTAAAAGCCAAATTTTTTAGCCCGAAAAATTTGGCTTTTAGCCCAGAAATAGCTTTTCTGCTCCAACCCTATTGACCTAAAATTTTAGCCCGGAATTATTAAAGAATGAATTTAGGCTAATTTTTTTTCTTAAATCAATTTGTTTTAAAAAAAATAAATATGTAGACTATCGTAAATTAATTTTATGAACATTTTAGTCATTAAATTTTTCACAAAGCAAGCCTTCAACTTTCACCAACCGTTCAACACCAAACTTTCAACTTTCACCAACCTTTCAACACCAAACTTTCAACTTTCACCAACCGTTCATCAATCATCCTCTATATAAACATAAATTTAATAAAGTACATAAACTTAATACAAACGACAATTAATAAACTTAATTAATAAATCACATAATTCATACACTACATAAACTTAATAATCATATCCACCATCTTCACTTGCTGATGAACTTCGTGGTTGACTTGGAATATAGGGTTTAGAGGATTCATCATCTTGAAATATACTCCTTGTGGCATACCTTCGCAAAATTTCCTTTTGCTTACCACGTAAGAACTTCTTCCTCTCTGGAGTGTATTTGTTGAGGTCATCCATCATCAAATTAACTTCAAACCTCTCTTGCTCCCTATCCCCTTCTTCCTTCATTTGCAAACGCATTAGGGCTGCTTTTTCTTGGCGAGCGCTATGAGTTTCGTTCAATTTTGCAATTTCGGTACCAAAGTGTCCACTCGTCAAATCTTGGGACTTCCCTTTTCTCTTTGCTTCCTTTTGCTTATCTCTTCCCGGGGGCCTTGGTAAAGAAGGAGATGGGGTCATTTCATCGACACCTTCATTTCTCGGTGCGGCTTCACGTTGAAATAATCTTCCCTATTGTTGGTCTGCATCGTTGCCCACCTCGGACAATCCTTGAGGACGTCCCAAGCATGTTGCAACTTAAAAACTTGATTTTTTTGGTGTTACCTTGTCTTGTAAATTTCCATTGCTTTGTCACCCTATGCAAAAAATACATAAAAATAACTAGTTGCAAAATAATATTATGTACATGACAAATAAAATATCAAGAAAAAAACTCACAATTTCTATGGCGCTCCTTCCACTAGGCATGTCAACCATGGCTCTCTCCAAGCTTCCCTTCCCATAAAGTGCATGCTTTGTTGATAGTCTTCCACCGATCATAAACACCACCACCATCCCGCCCGCCGCCGTTGCAGTTTTCTGGAAACTTTGCAATGATTTTATCCCACAAAATCTTTTTATTTTGATTTGTGCCAACTGCACCATCTTCGCTAACAGAAACCCATGCCAAGCATAAAGCAACATCTTCCTCACAAGTCCAATTACGACCTCTAACATGCTCTCTTGCCATGTTGAACAATTTGGAAATGGAAAGAAATGGTAGAAAGATAAATTGGAAGAATTGTAGGAGAAAATTGAGTTTTGTGTGGATGTTTGAACAAATATATAGGTATTTATAGAGTTTTTGGGTGAATTTTGAGTTAAATAATTTTTTTAATTATTTTAGCCGTTGGATTTAAATTTGGGCCGTTAGATCTTTTTTTTTTTACCGTTGGATTTGATTATATTCAATCTCAACCGTTGGATTCAATGTATTTTAAAATAACATATTTTTTAAAAATGAAATTTGAATACGGTCCTTAAATGATGGCCGTCAGATTTTGAAAGGAGCCGTTGGGCTCGGGTGAATGGCCGACATGGCCCTGGCGCTGGGCCCCCTTCCTGTCGGGACCAACTTGCAACCTGGCCGTGTGGGGCGCGTCCGCGAGTGGCCGGGCCGAGACTGGCCCAAATTGTGGCGAGTCCACGCGTTTGGGGGGGGGGGGATTTGAGGGGGAATTTGGCTCAACTTTAGCATTCCCCTTTTAGCCCAATATTTTAGCTTGGGTTGGGGGGTGTTTGGGGGAAATTTTTTTAGCAGGTTTGGAGTTGGTCTAAAGGCTTCATATTTAATATATATACATCGAAACATTCATTATTTTTGTACAATGCACAATTTTTTGTTTTAGTGTTATCTAAACACTTTTTTTTTTATTTCACGCAATCCTCTAAATTTTCAATCATTAAATTAAAAATTAATAAATAAAAATTAACAAAAATATATAAAAATAAAAAATGAGTGTGTGAGAACGTTTCTCTTTTTTTTTTAATTCCAAACAAGTACAACACTTTAAAATCATCATTTCTCGTACAAACTACGGGTCGTGGTCAAAAACCTTAGCCCACCCGAAACCAAGTAACCGGAAAAACCCCGGTTCGCAATACCAGCGCGTGATTGCCATATTCGCAACAGGCAAAATATCCGACACGCCACGCGCTCATTTAAATGACAAAATGAAGATTTAAATTGTTTTTTTAAAAAGAAAAAAAAAGGATAACAAAAAGTGGAGGAGGAAAAACGCCGAAGCCCAAAACCAGAGGAATTTTATTTTATAGCGTTTCGTTCCGTTCGACGAACCGCCATGGTTGCGATCGCCGTTTCGTGACGCACAGAGAGCCTCTCTGCGATTGGATCGCGTTAAATCTGTACAGTTAGGGTTAGGGTTAAGTTATAAAAAGGGGATTTTTGACGCCGACGACGCAGTAGGAACTAGGGTTTCGAATCTGAGAGAGCTGCAGGGGTTTTAGATTTCGATTGGAACCCGAAATTGTTGACCTGAATTTGAAACCGTGACTAAAAGTTGGAATCGAAGCAGGAAAAGAAGGGTTCTTTGGGATTTTGTTTAACATGCGGGGATTGCACAAAACGAAAAGGATTTCTTGGGCTTCAGATGTTAATCTTTGTCAGGTAAAGAATGCATTTTCAATGACCAAATCTGATGATAATAGTCGATTCAGTAGTTTCTGTTCGTTGAATGCGAAATGAGCTCGAAAAGAATCAGCTATCTGAACTTCTGTGAATTGTGTTATTTTGTTTTATATGTATTCATATGTATTGGTTTGCTATGATGTGTAGTTATATGTTGCATCGTTTGAGTTGATGAATTGTTAGAAAATGTATGTTAAAGTTCTCCACTTTTGGTAATCGTTCGTTCGTTTGAAGTGATTCTGTGTCGAATTGCATTGCATGTGTATGATAAGTTGGTCTCAGTGTCATATGACAATTGACAAAGATTGATGGAGAAAGAAAGCCTTTTTCTGAACTTGTATGCGAAGTTTTGTGTTCAGAAATCAGAAGCCACTCAATATGGACCATCTTTTATTTTCTGTTGAGGCTTAATGTTGAAATTTGTATCCTCTGCAGCTCAATCAGTCGAATGTATCATTAAGGAATTACTATAGGCTTCTTAAACAATTTTGTGTTTGGAAATCAGAACCCAGTCTATATAAAACCATCGTAGATTTTTCATCAAGACTTAAATGTTGGAATGTGTTGCATCTGCGGCTCATACAGTCCCATGTTTCCTTATGAAATTGGTATTGTGTATTCATGAAAAGCAGAATATGAAGTGATGAAACAAGGTTAGCCTTTTTAGCTTAATCTACTTTCCTCCTTTTCGTAAAGCTGTAAATTTTGAAAAGGTAAAGTTTGAAGTTTTTGTCTCGGTGCTGTTTGATGAATTAATCAATTGGAACAGTGTTAAGCACAACCATTGGATCACTTAACGATCTTTGGGGCGAGAATGACCATTGAACGCCAAATCCATATCTACATCGATGCAGCAATCCATCATTCTTTGAGAAAAAGTGGCTAAAGATTAGCAACTTATGAAGAAGAAAGTGAGATTAGATACAAATGCATTCTTGTGTACAAATACCAACATTGAAACTTTTTATGAAGAATTCGTAAGTTGGTGGCCCTTTCTCCAATATAATTTCAAAAGAAGATAATATGCAATGAGGTTTAAAAACGTAAATGAATGCGAAAATCACAAGCTAATTGTTAAACTAGTTTTCACCGAATTTGGAGCAACTTTGAGGATGTTGATTGATAACTGGCCATGCTGGGAATAAAAGGGGATATTAAGAAATATATGCAAGTTAGATATTTTTGAGGAATTATAAGGTTATTGGTCTGTTGCAACCGTGTTTTCTCACCGGAGAAGTGTTATCATTTCCTGCTAAAAAGATTCTACAAGAACAATAGAATAGTGGGGTGATTGTAGTTTCCTAGTGTTAGATAAAGATGAATGGAATAAGCGTTATTGTAAACCTGGTCATGTTGTGTAGCACCTTGTTGAATAGCTTTATTTGGATTGGTGACTGACTTTTCTAAAACCATCAGAAAGGGCCAAAAACTTGAGTTTGTTGTTTTGTCAAGGTTTTTTTACGGCGTGCATTTGAATAAAGTGGCCACTTCTGCATTTCTCTTTTTGAATTGATTGCATTTGGTATTCTGGTGTAGTTGTGTTCGTGAATGGTTTGTTGTTGTTATTGTTGTGATAATTTGTCATGACAAATTATATGAAAGGTTCCTGTTTTTGAGAAAGGTTGAATCATTTCATTAGGGAGCTTCTATTTCAAATTTCTTGGTTCTATTGTTAATAAAGTTTAATGTGTCATTGCATAAACATGAAGTTAAGCAACTCAGAAGTGTCTTCTTTGTTATTTTCTTTCTAAAGTTGTTCCTTTTCTTTTTGTTTGAAGAGGAGAATAAGCCCAAGACTTGAGCCGCTTCCAACATGGGAGGGCCATATCATAAGGATAACTTCCACATTATTTGCTGGCAAAGCTATCAAAGCTAAAGGCTTGTTGGGGTCTTGGGTGTGCATCCGGATAGCATTAATATTATCACCTCCCAGAGTGTGATACGTGATGCATCTTTTGTCGTCTTTTTATTTTTTTATTTTTTATTTTAATGGCAAGTGCGGGTTTTTTATTCAACCTTGTCTGAAATATTTAGTCAAAAGTCACTCTCAAACTATCAAACTATGTTCAGAGGATTCCTATCTCTTTGATACAACATCAATGATTCTGTTAAAGCCATCTAGAGTTTACTGTGATGTCTGCGACTTCTTTACTCCTAGGACACTGTTTGATTATTGGATGAACTTGCTCGTATTAGTGTTGCCCGAAATAAGTTTGTTTTAAGAAGTGGGTTGTCTAGTTCATTGCTCTATATAGTTAGCAAAATCCTCCATGCTAAATCTGATTTTTGTTCAGCTATATACGAATTGATGTGTCCAGTACAATCTCGAATAAACTGATTACAAGTGACTGGGTGGAGATGGACATGGGAGGATTAAATGCAGTGATATGTATTCACGTTAATCTCTAGTATAGTTTAATTGATTTTCTATGATCTTTATTTCTTCTATCTGTGCATTTTTTCCTTTTCACTTCTATTTTCATAATTTGCTTTAAGATTTCATTCGTGTTATTATTTAAAGGAGAAGTTATGCCAAAGATTTCTGAAGTTTCTCTGTGCATCAAATCTCAGCATTCTGAAGAAGTTTGTGGAAAATGATGATCGACGATGTTGATAAATTAATGTTAGTTTAAATGGTTATCGTACTGATGCTTCTCTGTTAAACAGGTAAAGTTGTTTCTCTTGGAGGAATCTCCTTCGCAAGTTGGGCTGAGCGCTCAAGATCACCTCCAAGCGAAGGCATCTTGGCCATCACATTCATCTGGAGCAGGCTCAGATGACACTCTACCCCCTGGATTTGAGGGAGCTCATCCGGCAAATCAGCCGCAGATTGACTTGTCTCAAATTCCTTTGATCAAATGGAGATGCCCTCCGAAGGTAAAGTACTTCTTTGGCTTGGGATTTTATTCTTGACCAATATACCTTGTTTCAATAGCATGTATGCCTTGAAAAATACTGAATATTAGTTAATACATTTTTTTCGAATTACACTAAATTTTCACAGGTTGTGCTGAACTTCACTTGGCAAGTGGTTTCTGGGGAAGAAAGCAAAGAGATGGAGATTCAAAATCAGAGAGAGATAAGAGTACTGGAAGCTGTTTATCCACGGCTATCTGCCATTCCTTTAAAGTTCGTTACTTTGCCTTCTACAATTTTGGATTTAAGTTCCACCCACCCATGAACTGAACAGTTTCTTTTTCTGTGTACAGCCCCTCTATTTTGGCAGATGTTGAAGAGTCTAGTCATACTGGTGGGCAACCTCTTATCATACCTATTACTCCTATTGAAGACGAAGATGCAGGAGGTGAAACATCATCTGAATCCTTGGAACCGTTTAACATTTCCACAAGCTCGCAGTCCTTTCTATCCGTTCAGGGAATTTCGGCTCCATCTCAAAACAATATTCCTAACAATGGAAACCACGTACCTGCAACACTTGGAATGCCTATTGCAGCAGAACCTGATGTTGTAGCTGCTGCCCTTGGTGCAATTGTGAATAACAACGAGCACGGAAATATGATTGATCATGAATTGCTCATTAAGATTCTCAGCAACCCGAAAATGATTGAGAAATTGGTTACAGATCAACAACCATTAACAAGGCCACCCCAAATGGGCATATCAGATTCATCTCACATGATCAGGACAGAAATCAACACACCTTCATCAAGTGGACATTTCTATCCCCCACCAAATGTTGCCGGAATGGGACATTTTCCTGATGCACGACTACCTCCTCCTGCATCAATTTCAGTTCATTCTTCGCTTTCTGTTGGACCACCTCCGCTAGCAAAGGACATCAACTACTATAAAAGCTTGATTCAACAACATGGAGGAGACAGGCAGGACAACTTTCCACCATTTGGAAACCGACATAGCGACCATTCGTCTGTAAACCAAGAATCCAATAATAACTACAAACCAAGAGATTCAAAGCCCAAGAATATGAAGCCTTGCATATACTTCAACAGTGCAAGGGGATGCAACAAAGGAGCAAATTGCACATTCCAGCATGATGCATCGGTCCAGCCACGAGGTAGTAGCGTGCCGGAGGTGCACAAGACAAAGAGAATGAAAATGGATAGGGAGATCAGCAGTTAATGCAGCAACTACTACTTCCTGTGTGTACATCTTTCAAATGCGGAGCCTCCTAGTGTGGCTCAAAATTGCCCTTTGAGCTAGATTTTGTCAAAATTTGTTTAATTTATACTGTTATACCCACCCTAGGATTTTTTCCGATCGACAGCGGCAACTTCTTTCTCCATATACAGGTGCTCAACGTAACTCCTTACTGATATCGGTTGTGGCCAAATTTTCTGCAGAATATATTGAAATTTCGAAATCTATACAATATTTGTGTTTGATGCGGATGTGTATCAAAGTAAGAATCAAATTTCCAATCCAACTTGCACCCAACGCCTCCAAAGAAGGAAAATTCTTGCTGTAAGAGAGATAATTAGAGTTTGTGCCAATTAAACAGTGTCTTGAATTTTGGAAAGCTTAATTAAGTCAAACAATTTTATCGGGTTTTTCTTGAACCACGTCACCATCTAGTTTTACAGAGGTTGTCTGTCAAACCACGTCAATATTTTATATTTCTATTAATTTTTATATTTATATTTATATTAATAAATTAATATAAAACATCCACGTAACTTAATTAAAAAGAACGAGAAGGGCATAAGAAAAGGAGGGAATCTGCCTCCCCGTTTTACGCTCCTTACACGTTACAATCGCAGCCGACAATGTCCTGATTCCTAGACAAGTTAACCCTGTCTTAACTTCACAAATCACTCTCTAATCCCACTTGACAATTCTTTAATCCTTCTCTCCACCACTCCCCACTGAGTGAGTGCTTGTTCAGTCAAATCACTCCCCAAATCTCACTTACTCGCACCGCCAAGATGGGCTCTGTTTCTCTCAAGATCGGCGACGGAACCGCCAGATTCCGAAGAGCGTCGCTCTGGTCCTCTGCCGTCAACCTCCTCATGCTCTTCTCTGTCATCACTACCAACCTCTTCGCCCTCTACGCCTTCACATCCGCCCCGAAGGACCACCAAACGTACCATCTCCTTCACAATACCCAGAAGAACATCTCCCTCATCTCCGAGCAGGTCGGTCTGATCCTCCGCGAGATCGATTCGTCGCAAAAGAAGCTTGCCCAGATGGAAAAGGAGCTCCTTGGATACAAAAGCATCGATCTTTCGAAACCCAATGTCGCGAACGAGCTCAAAGTCTTCCTCCAGCACCACCAGCTCCCTCTCGGCAAAGATTCGAAAACCGGGATCACGGAAATGGTGGCTTCCGTCGGCCATTCCTGCGAGAAATCCGCCGACTTGCTTTCACAGTACATGAACTACAAGGTCTCCGGGCCCTGCCCCGACGATTGGAGCCTTGCCCAGAAGCTGATTCTGCGGGGATGCGAGCCTCTGCCGCGACGGAGGTGCTTTGCCAAGACAGTTCCTAAGGTGGGTTTAAACCCTTTACCGATTTCGCTTTGGAAACCTGTTAGTGATAAGATTGTGAGTTGGAGTGGCCTTGGATGCAAGAAATTTGAATGCTTGAATGCTAAGAAATTGAGTAGGGATTGCGTTGGTTGTTTCGATTTGGTTAACGGGTCCGAAACCCAGAGATATGTTAAGGCTAGTAGCAAGAATGATTTCCTCATTGATGATGTTTTAGCTTTAGGGAGTGGAGGAATCAGAATAGGTTTTGATATTGGAGGTGGGTCTGGTACCTTTGCTGCTAGAATGGCAGAGAGGAACATGACTGTGATCACCAACACATTGAATATCCAAGCCCCGTTTAGCGAATTCATAGCAGCAAGAGGGCTTTTCCCTCTGTTTTTGAGCTTAGATCATAGGTTTCCTTTCCATGATAATGTGTTTGATTTGGTTCATGCCGCTAGTGGATTGGATGTTGCGGGAAAACCGGAAAAGTTTGAGTTCTTGATGTTTGACATCGACCGCATTTTGAGGCCTGGAGGTTTGTTTTGGTTGGACAACTTTTATGGCTCCGATAATGAAAAGAAGAGGGACTTAACCAGATTGATCGAGCGGTTTGGATATAAAAAGCTGAAATGGGTTGTCGGGGAGAAGGCGGAGGCAGCGGGGCCAGGCAAATCGGAGATCTATTTGTCTGCCGTTTTGCAGAAACCAGTTAGAGTATGATGACCAGGTACTTCTCGCAAGAAACTGCATTAGGTAGCAAAAATTTGATGTTCTATATGCTTCCTCGCACGAAATTTGTGCAGGTTCATTGCTTTTTAACATCCTCGTGATATTCCTTCGACATTGCAATAAGAGCTGGTGGTAGAAAATGGAATCGGTTCTGTAATTTGTAAGCTATCGTATCTGTTATTTTGTACTTTAGGGAGTATTAGTTATTCTGTTCTCTAGACAATGAATGGTTAGGAAGTGAAAAAATCATAGGAAACTAACGAAAAATCCAAAAAAAAACTTCTCTTTTAATGAAAAGTCATTTTCAAAGATATAGTGAATGAATGGTATCAGAAAAATGTAAAAATGTGATTTTTTTGTTAAAAATGAACAGTATCAAAAGTATTTCGTTAGAACTCTAAAAAATCATAGTGTATTCTTAAATGTATAACGGCGTCGTTATTTGATTCATTTAACCATTCAAAGATGCATGCTCTTCTGAATAATTTAGCCATCTATCCCAGTTCAGCAGAGGAACGCTTTCGATGTTCATCTGCATCAATTGCTTCTGCATGATAAACTCGTTCGTGTTTAGCGGAAGATATAGAAGTTTTATGAAGCACAAAAGTTTCCATTACACTATTAAAGTACCTTGCTAGTTTCACTTCCTGCTAATTAATGTCAGTTATTAGTACATCAAACCTCGCCTAGAACACAAAAGCTAAAGTACATAAGCACCCACATCAACTAGCCTAGCACTTCACCCTTGTTGCAAACCCGCAACCAGTCCAGAGCATTGTGCGCGATTGTAGCTGCAGTGGCGGCCATTTTAGGGACGGCCACCTTCGGACATGGTGCTATTCATCCCTTGCATCGCAGCACTGTTCAGAAGCTTCATGCCCTCTTCGCTCATCTGCTGAACTTCCGTAGGTGAAAGGATTCTGATGCAGCGAACACAACCAACAAATTCCCTACAAAAATATTAACAAATGAAGGCGATCAAAGTTGAGTTGAAGTACCAGTACAATCTGTCAACACAAATTTATAGCAGAAGTTTTGGTTTGCTTACTCCCAAGGATCATCACCGACAAGTAGAACGTCGTTCTCATAATCCACATAAACCAATTTCCACCCTGAACCTCTTGGATCATTTAGCAGCCCTTCCAGTCCGAACATGCATTCGATTGCAGAGCATAGTTCTTCGTAGTTTTTGAAATTAGTAACATCAATTGACCGCCCAACAGATCCCGTCTTTTGAACCTGCCAACCAAAACCAAACTCATCACTCTAGGCTCGGCGTAAGAGATATACCAACTTAGTCAAAATCGTTACAATGGAAGATTCAATTCGATAAAATTGCTTACCTTCGTGTAGGTTCGCACGGGTGCAACCACCGGATGCCAAGAACTGTTCTGCAGCAGACTGCTCTCATCAAGTTCTACATTGCTCGAGGATGTACCGCCTGAGGCGTCTGCCAGGTCTTGCCTAGAGAAAGCCTGAGAGTCTCCAAGGCTCGCCGAGGTAATCTGCGACTGAAGATCCTGGCTTGAGCTCAAGTTTTTAACCAAACAATCCGAAGAATTCTGGAAGTTGGCATTCTTCAGTGTAGAGAAGTCATCGAGTATATTGCTTGAGACACAAGGGTCAACGACAGTACTTAAGCCGCTACCAACATCAATGTTCGGACAACTGTAGATCCCACTTTGATTGTTGCTCTCATCCGACAAATCTCTCAGGCTGCTTGAATTAATGAGGCTATTATCCCAGATGTCCTGACCGATTGAAGCTAGGGAGGAAGTATTTGCGTCAGTTAAAACAGTTGAAGAATCTAGTAAACCAAACGCAGACAAAGCCCCCGGTGATCTGAGTGCGCCAGAAAAGGGTTGCCAAGAAGAGTAAAACATGCATTCATCATTGTCTAGGAATGGAAGAGAACCGTTCATGCCATTGAAATCCGAATGAGGTATATCAGTTTGCTGAGAGTGGTAGAGTAGTGAATCCAAAGGCTGCGTAGGCCGCGGGCTAGTTTGTAGTTGCGCTGAACTGGGATTTTGGTTGGCAAATGTCAGCTGATTCACAAGGTTATAGGGACTCGCAAACCCTGCAGCTAATTTATCCTCGATGCCTTGCCCTGCCGAACTCAACTGACTTAACTGATCTGCAGAAAGTTCAGGTTCTAATTTCGTCTTCGCAGTGCTACTTCCAACTGGTGCTTGGCTTCCAAACTTGGCTACGGTGTTCAGATTTCCCGGTGGAATTCCATGAGATGGTGCATTCGCGTTTACGCCATCAGCTGGATTCTTTTGGTTGATTTTGGCCTGCACAGCCTTGATATCTACTGTATCTACATTAGCAGCCGATTCCTGTTGTAGAGTAGCTAATGTTCCGGCATGATTAGCGTGTTGAGGTTTCATTAGCATATTGACTAGCTGTTCCGGACATGGATTTGAAATCGGGTATGGAAAAGAGTTCCCATTTCCAATCTCAGGAACCCGGATGAATGATCTTTTGATCATATTTCCCCATTCGGTTTCTGCTCCTGTTAGCGACAAAACAGTAGTAAGAAAAACATTTACAGAGTTGCCTGATGGAAAACAGAAGAGTGTAAAACATACCCAAGAATCCAGAGTGCATCGGTCTTTTAAGACTCGAAGTCAGAGAAGGAAATATGAAGAGACTTTCCGGAGTTTCGATTTCCCATGAACTAACCCTGTTCTGTTTACAACACCCTGGCTCATCCCACTCCACCTGAAGATTTCGCCACTTCGAACCAGGCCATCTCAGCGGATCTAAATCAGTAATACCAACAACGGTACCCATATATCTGCAGAGATCATCGAAAATATCAACCTCCGTCCACCCGCTAAAGTGATGGACACACCATTATCACGTTGACAATGATATTATTGTATTACGCAGATCATATCGAAACCTGCTGCCTTCTTTCACCAAAATATTGAAAAAAAAGTACTTGGATTCTGTAACAAGTTACCATGTTATCCATTACCTGCGCTTGCCCGACTCCTCTGTCTCGAACATCATTCCAAACCTCATGCCAATCGAGAGCTGTGTCCCAAATACAGCCTTTTGGAATGTAGCCAACGGTATGACAAATTCTGAAGGGCATGCCCTACGGTTGAGTAGAAATAGCAGTCAAGAAAATATCCCCAAAAAAGACATGAAATATGAACAGGGAAACGAATACACATCGTGCAGACCTTGGATTGTAGAATATAGTGAATGGACTCCGATTAGCTGCAGCATGAGCTGCAGCAGCAAGGACACCAATGTGCATGCTATCAGCAGAGAGAACTGATGACGGCAATGTTGTTTGCTGACGATTTGCTCGTCTCACACCAATCAATAGCTGTGACCTCTCATCCCTTGTGATGGTAAGAAAAAAAAATGTTCAATCAGACAACAGTGGTAGCTTCACAACGTAAACCATCTGCGAGGGTTTGGCAAACATATCACCAAAGCTTAAGATGTAACTCCGATGTACCTGATAAATAGAACGGAATCCCCTGCTCTAAGCCTCTTTGCACCAACAAACAAACTCCATCCAGTTGTGAGAAGGTGTCGTTTCGGCTGCCCTACATAGATGGACAAAAACAGGATATACTCAAAAAATAGAAATCCAACGAATCGCTGGCAGATGCATGTAACATTAAACTGGAAATACTTCGACAGAGAAAACACTATATATAGTTAAAAACTCGAACACTACATCTTCCAGAACCAAAAAGTTGAATTCAACTACATATTACAACACGAAGTAGAAACGAATACTTAAGCATTCTCACCGCGATAAATGTGGCGAAATGTCCAGGTATTATCGTGCAAGTCTCGGACAACAAGTTCTTGGGTTGGTGGTTGCATAGTGAAATCCTGGCATAAATGACAAAGCAAAATGTAAATCCACATCCTCCTCTGATTAAAATTTCACAATTACAATAACGGGTAGACAAAATAAAGGAAAAAAAACCCTCACCAGCGGAGGAAAGAGCTTTTCTGCTGCCCTACGCGGCACGGAGAATCCCCCATGCGTGCTTGTGTCACTTGCAGTCAAAGTTTTGCAGAAAAACTCAGATGGATGTTTACTAGGCTTCATTCCAAAGTCTGGTACCGGGAAGACATCCCTTTCCTGACCGAACGACGAATTATTCGTCACATCATATTTTCCAACTTAAATTGTTAACAACAGACAAAAATGTGACAAATTTAAGAATTACAATAGTAATCAAACTTACAGAGTTCACTGGTTTAAGGCTCATTTGTGCATAGATTTCGTCGGTTTCTTTGTCTGCCTATTGGAAACATAAATCACGGTTAAAAATAATTGTTTTTTTCCTACTTCGTTGACAGTATGCTCGTATGTATAGAAAGCAAGTGACAATCTGCTAAAATACATACATGCAGCGTAACATTTTGAACTTGGCACAGCAACTGAGAAGGGAGATTGGGATAGTTCGGAATTTGTGAGGTTGCCGTTCTTTTCGTCGAAACCGCCACCTACATTTCAGCAACAAACCCTCATCAGTTTCCTCAAAACACCATGGAAAAACAGAAGGACATCAGAATTGCAGATATTCGGACCAACAATTTGAAACCTGTTCGCTATGTCCTTGGGGGAAGTAGTACGAGAGACTCCCAACCTGCGGCAAGCAAACAAGCGGGCCGGCGCAGGCGTGCCACAGCTCCGAATTTATAGTCTTCCGGGTCCCTGAAACAAACCAAAGACACAACCCTTAACAAACTTCCGACAACAATTGATGAAAATGCCGTTTAAGGCAACATTAAAAAGGTTCGTTGAAAGGTTCAAACTTTTTCAAATAAAAAAGGAAGAACAAACAAACCGGAGTGGTCCTGCAGCTCCTTCAGCAGCTTCATCTCATCAAGCAAGCATCCAGTTTTGAGCTTCTCCTCCACCGAACCCATCATTTCTCTGCGAATTTCTCAGTATTTTACCCCAAATATTTGAACTTGAACATGTTTAATGCAAAAACCCAGAACCCATCTCACTTTTTCATCTGAAAATCCAAGGAACTGAGCAACCCATTTGTGAGAAGGAGAATCCCATGAGAAAACAAACAATCCAATCCAATCCAGTCCAGTCCAATGATGGAAGAGGAACAAAAGCAGAAGAGGAGTACCCCCACGGGACAGTCCAGAGTAGAACCAAAATCAAGGAACAAAAACTGCACAAAGGCACTGCCAAGGATCTTTTTTATCAACTAGTGGGGCTGTAATTTGGCACAAACCAAGACCCATCAGTTCCTTTCATCTAAAGCACGCGGACCAAAGCTTGAGTTTTTGAGAGCACCTACTCTCTCTCTCTCTCCCCTCCTCCCCTCACTCCTAATCGAGTGCTTGTTTTTACCCTCCAAAAGAAACCGACCTTTCGATGAACCCACTAGTTCTACGCCCTCTCTCCTCTCTCTTGTATTTCCTTTCTTTTGCTTTGAAACTGGAAAGAGTGTATGCATGCTCCAATCCCACGCACACACTTTTCTGTATAGGGGTGATTCCGTTGCAGCTTTAAACTGTGCTGCAAAAATAATAATACATAATAATATCGTAGTATTGTTTTTATGATTTTTTATGGCATTTTCGTTGAAATGTGAGTAATAAAGAAATGGGGAAAAAGCAGAGCAAGGCTAGGTGAACACGAAAACAGTATAGTGCCGGTTGAGTACAGTAATCTCTTTTTGTACGCAGAGAGAGTGAGAGTGTTGGTTTTTTATTTTCAAGAAAGTAAGAACTAAGAAAACGCATTGTATTATTGTTTCAAAATGTCTCAATTACGACTTTATGCAGTGTGCAATAAGTCTTTTTTGAACTAGTGAGGAGAAATATTTAAGCAAGAATATTAAAATGCATGACATTATATCGATTGCTCGAATTAATATGTGCTTCAAGAGACGGAACTTATGAGAAAGAATTGGAAAGAGTAGAAAAAACGAGCAAAAGTGGAGCCCACATAAACTTATCTCTGGGCTACCAGGCTTGTTATGTTTGACAAGCCTAATAACCCTTTGGCCGACTAATAAGGCAGACAAGGATTAATTCGATGCTAACTATAATTTAGCTTGCTTGTTAGAGAGGATTTTTTTAGCATTTTTTGCTTTTGAATATTTAGCACTCCATTAGAGATGGCTTAAGCCTCATGAATATGATATTGCTCACCATGTAACTAAAAAACGCATAATTACTCGACTTTTATTTGATATTAATAATGCAGAATAAATAGGTATGTTTTTAATACTTCAACTTTTAATCCCAACCTTATATTATGTCCAAAAACAATGGACCTGACTATAAATTATTGATCACCAATTAGAGAACGAGCAAGTTCTTATCTACACGAATATTCTATTACGTTCCCGTATATATAATTTGAAAGAGTTCAATACAAGCCAAGAATGTCAAAATATAGCGTAATTTAGCACGTGGATTACGAGGATTTGGAGGGTCCCTTATTCCCCCCTCGGTCAGCTCTTGTGCTTTTTCGCATATAAGCCACTCCCGCTTTCAAAGCTTTCAACTTTTCGTGATCTGCTATCTGCACAATTCATTTTATTTTTCACACACATTTTGATAATTTATATTTGTTAATCTTTTTCAATTCATTTCATCTGACGGTCGAAAATTAAAAAATATGTGAAAAGTAAAATTGGCTTTTTTTGTGTTTACGTCTTTGTATTTATTTTTATTATTTTTTTTTTATAATTATATATATAAAGCATCTGGAAAAAAGAGAGAAAGAAAGTAAAGCTTTTTAAGACTGGAAAGCTTTCGCTCTTGCGTCTGGTGTTTTGACACATCTTCCACGCGTGCCGTTCACGACAAAATCAAATGGGACTGCCGCACGTTCATGCGGGTGACACGTGTTAGAAACCTGTCTGGTCCGTCGCGGCGCCGCTTCTTTTATTTCGCCTCCCCCTTTTTTAAATACACGCTCACTCAAACATGATTCTTTAATTCTCACACGCATTCTTCATGAATTAAAATGTATATACATGTTTCTTGTTTTATTAATTTTTTATTTTGTAAGGAAGATTTTTTCATTATTATTAAGGAAAACTAATGAAAATGGCTTAAAAACTTTGAGTTTAACGAAAAGTCACTTTTAAAGGTATAATGAATAGTGACAGTTAAAGATAAAAAAATTGTTTTTCGTTAAAAGTAAACAGTATCGGATGTGTTTTATTAAACCTCCCTTATTATTATGCTAGAAAGTGCAAAATGCAATGAATGGGAAAATTTTCAAATATCGACAAATTAATAAGATGTTTTCACGTTAATATAAACAAGACCAAATTAATAAAAACTTGTGGGATTTTGTAAGGGTAGTAGAGAGTGGGCCCAAATACGATATTATATTTCCAACAACTAAGTAATTGACCAGTTTGCCCAAAAAACAAATAAAGCTCGTAGCAATTAAATTATCTAAATTAAAAAAGAAGATGAGTTCAAAACAATGTAATATGAGTTATAGGTATATTTGACTGGACATTTAATGATTATTGAATTTGGTTATTTATATTGCTTTTTAGTAATTTCAATGAGATTTAGTAGTGTTCTTGTCGAGAATCGAAAAATACACAGTACCTTACTAATGTTTCTGATTTAGCTAATTTTTTTTTCCGCTAACTAGTTGTTGGCAATAGAAGGATGGACGATTTTCCAATATAGGAAAATAAAATTTGGATGGTGGCACTCTACTTTGTTTTGTACAAAAAGAGTGTATGGTAACACAGTACTTTGGTACGTCCAATTTGATACGGTTAAGTCCACTTTAGACTTTTTTCGATAGATTATGACTTATCTTTGAGTATGTGGGACTCTAAAATGGAAATTGGGCAACGATTTTTGGGGTGGTTTTAGAGCACATTGGAGGCTCCACTAACAAAAGGTCAATGGTGTTGTCACGCTTCCCACATTATATGCCTCATGCCACACACATGATTACATATTAACCACGTTTCCCGGCCTATCTTTGCACTTGCATGATAGTATACGACAAATACGATCCGATAGCGCAATAGAAAAGAATATATTTGAGATTGAAACATGAACAGCTGAAAGAGCTTTTATAATTTTATTTTTAATTTATAACTTTTTTTTGTAATGATGTATTTTCTTAAAAACTATTTAAAAAGGGAAAACACTTGAAATTTTTAGTTGAAATTTCAACGTAGTTTATAACAAAACTGATCCTAACATAAATGCTTTGTTCGAAATCGCCTTTCAAGATGAGTTCCCTTTAGGCGAATACGGCATCGTTTCGGTGAGATTGCTTTGCGGAATTATGATCATTCGGTGATTTTTTTTTCCAATTTTAATATTCCGTCCATCATGAAGACAACCATGATCGGACGGTTCATATTTGCCGCTGTGATCGAGCTACAGTAAAGGGCCGGGCCCCCTTGCACTCTGCTCAACAGCTTTGGAACTGAAACTCGTCGAATTCTGAGATTAATCCAGCACTTAATTCCTAGTTTAACTTAGATACGCTCAACGATTGTATATTCCAACGACCGCTCGATAGACGACACGTGTCGGGCGTGCAGCTCAAACGGTCTTGCGTTTTCGTGGGGAGATCAAATCTTCTGCGCTCAAAATGAGTGTAGCCTCTCTGTGGCTCTAATGAGTGTTATATATTCAATATTTTTTAATTTTTTTAATTTTGTTTTCATGAATTTAATACTTGATCTCTTTCGTGGGACCCTTGCAGACATTATGTGATTCTGATGTGATCCTTTTTGCTGAGAAAAAAAGAAAAAGATAATCTCTCACTAATTATATAAGGATTAGTGTTTCATCGTTAATTATACTCTCTAAATCCACTTGATACCATATCTGCTTTTTATTGGTGTCACCCACTTCATTCTCAAGTGATTAATCTTGCAAATGCGGCCCTTTCTGCAACACTGTACAACATATATCCAATGGGGCTAGAGGAGGTGTAGGTGTCACCCACATTCTATTGTGGAACCCACCACTCTAAACAATCATATAATCGAATTATAATAGGAAAATTTAGTTTCGTTAGGTCAGATAAAACTAAAATACATGAGATGTTATGCTTTTGTCATAGCTTGAAAGCCTCTACAGAAGTTTTTGTCATCTCTATACACACTTGAAGACGAGAGTCTTATTTGCAATAGAATGTACATCTCTTTGTATTTGTCTTCCTTTTTACATGTAAGGAAATTTTATTTGAACTCATGTAACTTGTTTTTACACTCAACTTAAAACTTAAATTGTTAATTGTCAATTTTGCCTTATTGCATAATTACTATTAAGTACAAAATGAAATTAATAATAAAACTCAAATTTATCAATAAATCCATTAAACCCCACAATCACTTATTGTTTATCCTACGTTCATTCTAACTAAAACCCTTATAGGTCTTAAAGAGAAAAACAAGCTTTTTTTTTTATTGATGGATGGTGATTTTGAAGTTTTAAATCCTTTAATTAAGGTATGACTCAATTTATGAATATTTTGTTCGTTTGATTCAATTTTTTTTTAAAGTTTAGAAGATGAGTATTTGGGTTTCAATTTTTTTCATCAATCAAAAATGGTTTATTAAACTTTCTGCAATTGGAAAATTCTAAGGAAAAACTTTTTACTAACATTCTTCAATTATAAACTTTCTTGCTTGTTGATAAATATAAGAGGATGAATTGTTTGATTTGTTGCTTATGCACATTAGAAAGAAAAAAGGCGATTTAGTAGCAAAAAGAAAAAAAAAGTAACCATGGAAATACTAGTGGGAAGAGGGAGTGGGGCAAGGACGTCTCTTAAAAGCTGATTCTGGAAAAATCATTATATATGTATATATATAGGTTATACGAAAAAATAGCTGCCCACTCACTGATAGGTCGCCGGGTCATAGCCCCCATGTCTAGCCTGGCTACGCTCGTCCTCGGAATGAGTCTCACATATATGAGAAATTACTAAAAATACGTTATTTAAGCACATATACGCAACTACGGAAATAACTTCTCATACATATCTCAATTTTGGCATACAAATATACCAACGCGACCTACTCGACGTCACAGACGTCAACATTTTTTAAAATTAAATTTTGGGTGGCCCACGCGCCCCCACGTGCCTGCCAGGGCACGGTGCAACGCACCCCCACGCGTGGCACGTGCCTGACACGCGTCATCCCTTACCTCCAGCTCGCCGAAAATTTTAGCGGCGCTGGGAACCTGCAACTTGGGTTTTCTCGGCCATTTTTGCACCATTTTGTCCCATTTTTCTTCCTACATACTCTAAATCAAATGAGGAACAAGTCTATACCTTTAAAAATCACGAAAAACCTCTGAAAACTCGTTGGGGAAAATCTCCAAATCGGGCTCTTTGGTTCAGTGCTATCCCGACGTCCAAGTTGTGCAAACGATAGTCTCCGAGCCTCGTGGGGACCTTCTAAGGCTCGTGGTGATCTTAGATTTGCCTAAAACACAACCCATAAAAAGTTCATGAACAGTGACAAACTCGGGGAGTGAGTTTCCGACGTGAAAACGATGCAGTTCATACCTGAAATGGGTGTCACTGTGCTCGCAAGGACCTCAGGATCACAATGGTGGTCTTTGTTCCTTCGATCTGTGAGATATGGGAAGAGGGAGTGGGGCAAGGACGCCTCTTAAAACAAAACAAAAAATTATAGATGTTATTTTATAAAGGAAATTGGTGTAAAGATAACTTAACATTTTGAATTGGATTTGAGAGGGTAGTTTAGATAATAAATTTGGGTTTAAAGAGAGATTAATTATTTAATAAAAAAACAATATGGGTGAAGAGAGTAAGTTAGGTGTAGAAAAAAGTTACATGAATTCAAATAAAGGGTAAATTACACCATAGCCCCTCAAGTTTGAGGTCTATTACAACCCCGTACAACATCTTTAAAACATTTCACTTTCATACCTCAAGTACTATTTTATTTCAATTTCATACAGCCGTTACATTTTCCATCCATTGAACCGTTAAGTGTTGACGTGGCCGCCACATATATGCCACGTGGCTGCCAAATGTCTGCCACGTGGCAAATAAAAATAATTTTTTATTTTAAAAACCTAAAATTTCCATCCAAAAAAAAAAATTGGGTAAATTACACCATACTCCCTCAGGTTTGAAGTCTATTACAACTTCATACAACATCTTTAAAAACATTTCACTTTCATACATCCAGTACCATTTTATTTCAAAATAACATCTCCGTTAGATTTTCCATCCATTGGTCTGTTAAATGTTGACGTGACTGCCACATTTGTGCTGATGTGGCTGCCACATGGCATTTTTTTTTTTTATTAATATTTTTAAAAACCTGAATCTTCTCAAAAAAAAAACAAAACAAAACCCTGAAATCGTCTTCCTCGACTCACCCCCTTCTTCCATCTATCATCACCCCCCCCCCCCCCAAAAATCCCACTCGAGCCATCCTTTTCTCCCATCACCCATCACCCATCACCCACCCCCAAAAATTCCACCCGAAATTATATGGATCTACTACAAAATGGTACTGGATGTATGAAAGTGAAATGTTTTAAAGATGTTGTATGAAGTTGTAATAGACTTCAAACTTGAGGGGTTATGGTGTAATTTACCCAATTTTTTTTTTTGGTTGGAAATTTTAGGTTTTTTAAATAAAAAAATTATTTTTATTTGCCACGTGGCAGACATTTGGCAGCCACGTGGCATATATGTGGCGGCCACGTCAACACTTAACGGTTCAATGGATGGAAAATGTAACAGCTGTATGAAATTGAAATAAAATAGTACTTGAGGTATGAAAGTGAAATGTTTTAAAGATGTTGTACGGGGTTGTAATAGACCTCAAACCTGAGGAGTTATGGTGTAATTTACCCAAAAATTTTCTTATATGTATTTGGTCCGACTAATTTCGTACTCACTGTGTCGCTTGAAACAAGAGGCAAACGAATCGAGTGTACGCTTCTCGCGGATGATTATCTCAAGCACTCCGGCCCAACAAAAAAACGAAGAGCAAAGGATTATGAACAATAATCATGATTAATTTCAACACTTAATATATATTATATTATATGCATAAATCAAAGAAGTTGATATTAGTGTCATCCAACGAAAATACTAAAATTACAAGATGGGTCGGGTGAGTGTGGGAACTTTAGAGAACAAACAAATGATTTAGATCGTTACATTAACACCATAATTAAGCTTTCCATTAACTCCATAAACAAAACCGCATTAAGCATGCTCAAGAATGAAAACCATAATTAGCCATAAAAATTAATAAAGAGAATACGACCAAATTTAGACGTTGGGGTCCACACTCGAGGAATCGTGAAAAAGAATGAGGCGTGGCATGAGGGGAACATGGAAGGAGATTAGCTTGTAGGGATGCAAGGGGACAGTTGCTCTGAAATATTATGATCGCACTCAGAGCGAGGGAGCTCCATTTTTCGTCTTGTCACACTTTTTTTTATTCGAAAATAGCAATTTATGTGAAACTTGTTCGTTATTAATACAATATTGTGTTCAATAATGTAATATAACGTAAAGAAAAACACGTAAACGATATTGTATATTAAACTAAAACGCTATAGTGACGATGAACATGTTTTATGAAATCATTCTCGATTTTTATATGCTAATATTGCTATTTTGTCAATATTGGTGATCCACTCATGTTGTCCTCTCTTGGGTACTTTTTCGTAGGTGGGCCGATGATCTAGGCAGCTTTAGGCTTTAAGGGCTTTTTTCAATGGAAGATGATAGAAAAGGGCCTTTATATTGCAAGCGGTACCACATTTTACTGATTGCTCCGTTTTCCTTGTTCGTTCGGAATTTTACATATAATTTTGGAAAATTCAAAATCGATTATTCAAAAGGAAAACTAACAATAAGTTTAAAAAAACTTTTCTTTTGATGAAAAGTCATTTTTAAAGATATAGCGAATAGTATCAGAAAAAGGTAAAAATGTGATTTTTTTTATTAAAAGTGAACAGTACCAAAAATATTTTGTTAAAATTTCCGTATTCAAAAGCAGAGCATAGTTAAATGAACTCTCTTATTTACATTCATATCGAACCATTTCTTTTTAGTCTAAGTTAAATTAGAATATTACTCGAAACTAATATTATCAGTCCATTCAAGTAGTTGGACTTTTCGTAATCTCGATTAAAGTGAAAAAGATTTTTAAATATGGGCCCCCCATATAAAATTACCTTTCGCAGTGACGTACAAGAATCTGAAGGACCACTGTTATTCTTTTTCTACAGACATTATTTATGGAAATCATTTCAAGCAATTATGAAAAATAAAAGCATTTTATTTTTATCAGACATGGAATTTGGGCTGGTCAGACCAAAAAGCAAATTTGGGCCGGGCGAGACTACTAAAGCCCATGACGGATAAAAATCCCGCGCAACAGTAATCGGACCGAAATGCATATAGCAGTGTTGTTCAAGCATTTTAGTCTGCTCCGCCGCCGTAAAACCCTAGCTCCGGTTGATTTGGGCGGGGAAACGGAGGCTTTGGAGGTTCCAGATACTAACATCGTAGCACATTACATCCCTCGATAAGTCACAACCCCAGCAAGCAATCCAACGAAGGCTTATCTTTTCCTTGCCTTTTAAGTAATTCTCCCTTGGTTCTCCTTGTTATTTATTTTGTAATGTGCTGTTGCTTTAGAAGATAAGGCAGTGAAAGTTGGAGAAGGTTCAATTCGTCTTGTTATCTTTGGCTTTTCATCTGCTGTTCTAGCAGACAAAGAAATTCGCGATGAAGTTGCGTATACGGCCTTTTGTCCACCGGTGTTTTGGTGTCATACTTTAACATTGCCCGTAATAGTTCACATTTTCATTGTGATATGGCGGCATTCTCGTAGAAACATAGCGAGTGGGGTGTTTATCAGCAGAGCTCATAGGCGTGATCTGATAAAATTTGGAACCATGATAAGGCTTTTGGTCAAAAGGTGGCCTGCAATTCCTATTAGTTTCTTTAGTTTAATGAAGAACGGAAGATGTTTCACTTGCAGACAGGTTTTCACTCGCCTTGGACATCTAGAACTTGAAAAGTTTGTATCAAAATATGTAGAGCCATTGAAGATGTTCACCTTAATGCCGTTTTGGAAAAGCACTTTTGGGAGTTTGCTGCAGACGCATCTCTGTTTTTTCCATATGTCCTATATCAATGCGAGGTTCACATAAATGCCTCTCTTTATTAATTCAAAACATATTATACTTATCACGTGAAGGGAAAAATAAACACGTAATAATATACAGTCTGTTGTCGCTTCATGCAAGTGTCTCTCGCGTGATTGCTGGTGTGAAGAGCGCATCATATGTTAGGATTGTTTGTGGAGTTGTATTGAGGTCGTGTCCCAATTCAATGAATTGATTGTATGGTACAGCTAAGAATAAACAGATTGCATTATACCTGGTCATTTGGACTTGGTATATTAAAAAGGATCGACAACTATGATTGCGTTTGTCAATTATTTTCATTGGGATGCGGGGGTTTCAAAGTACATTCCATTTGCACTATGTACTTATGATTGCCATTTATTTGCAAGTTCACGTATGGGCAGGCACCTCATATAATATTAATGCAAAGGACCCCCTCTTAAGGGTACCCTACAACTGTACCAAAAAGGGGATAGATTATTATCACTTATCCTTTATATATTGGTCATATATCACCTGTCTAAAGTTTAAGTTATTTTTACACTAAAAAATACAACATATTTACATTAAAAATGATGAGAGATTTTGCTAAAACACACATTTAACTAACAATAACAAATTGACATTAAATTTGTCATTTACAGATGAGAAGGAACATCGTTAAATAGTTATACTTAAGATTTTTGGCCCATGACTAATGAGTAAAATGAAGTGATATGTGATGAGTCAATTTCATATTATATATTAGGGGTGTGATATCCACACACCCCTTTTTACTTCTCTCACACCTTTTTGGATTTCGGCCGTCGGATCAGATGAATTGAAGAAGATCTAACGGATAGAAAGTAATAGGGGTTTGTGAGAAGTAAAAAGGGGTGTGTGGATAGCACACCCCTATATATTATTCCCTATTTTTGGTATATTTTGGTTATTATTTTGGTGAGATTTTGATGCTTTATTATATGTTTTTAATATAGGACGTGCGGGCTTGTTCGGAGCATAAAGTAATCAAACGGTGGAATTTTTGAGCGATTCCAATTGGAGCTGGTTCGTGTGTGTAACAACCCGTCCCGATGTACATATTATTTAAGTCGTGAATTGACGAAATTACCCATTTGCGGTTGTGTGTGTGCGGATGTGTGTGTGTGTGTGAAATGGACCAATTAATGCATGCCCTCAATTATTGGGGCCAATCAGATTTTGGGTCCTTGATATCTGGTTGGGGACTTTTGACCACACATGCACTGACCCATTCTCTCTCTCTCTCTCTCTCTCTCTCCCATCCGTAGCCTCTCTCTCTCTCTTCACTCTCGAAACTCTCTCTCTCTCTCTCTACCCATTTACGTACGGCACACCCACAAACCATTGCAAATCTACACGGATCGAAGAAACCAAGACCATATTCATGTTCCTTGAGACCAGACAAGTGCAGTGACACCCATTTCAGGTAAGAAACCTATCGATTTCACGTTGAAAACTCGCTCCCCGAGTTTGTCACTGTTCATCAACTTTTCATAAGTTGTGTTTTAGGCAAAACCAAGCTCACCACGAGCCTTAGAAGGTTCCCAGGAGTCTTGGAGACCATCGTTTGCTAAGTTTTGACGTCGGGATCTAGTAGAACGAAGGTGGCCGATTTTTGGAGAATTTCCCAACGAGATTCCAGTCGTTTTTCGAGGTTTTTGAAGGTATAGACTTGTTCTACTCTTAATTTAGAGCATGTAGGAAGAAAAATGGGACAAAATGGTGCAAAAATGACCGAGAAAACCGGCGAAGCTTCGGCGACCCGAGGTAGGGGACGCGCGTGGACCCGTGCCACCCACGACGCGTGGAACATCCATAATTTTTTCTAAAAATATGCCGACGTCCGTGACGTCGAGTAGGTCGCGTTAGTATATTCGTATACCAAAATTGAGCTATGTATGAGAAGTTATTACCGTATTTGCATAGATGTGCTTAAATAACGTATTTTTAGTAATTTCTCATACAAGTGAGACTTATTCCGAGGACGAGCGTAGCCAGGCTAGACGTGGGGGCTACGACCCGGCGACCTATCAGTGAGTGGGCAGCTATTTTTCCGTATAACCTATATATATATATATATAATGATTTTCCCAGAATTAGCTTTTAAATGAAAAGTACGTTTTTATCGCCATGCATATAACTTAATATTGATGCAAGAGTATTCATATATACATTTCATGCATATGTTGGTGCCAAGGACGCCAGGTAAGTACCAGGTAGGTACATGCATTGTTGAGAAAGAACAGACGATATATGATGAGATATGATGTGATATGTTAACTCATAAACCCTGCACATATTGTTAGTGCTCACGCCCAGAGATAGGGGCACAGTCTTTCACGTGTTATTCACCTCCCGCACCGCATGCTCGCCTTGGATCCAAGTTAGGTGCACAGTCTTGTCGTATAGACCACCTTTGAGTGGTTTCGACTCGTAGGTGACTCGCCTTCATTCGCACAGTCTTCACGTGATTGTAGCACTAGAGCATTTTTATATTGATACAGTGATGTGATGATGACCTCATGAGGATATTGATGTATGTGCAGTGTATATATGTGATGAGATTGAGATGTTATGAGCTATATGTATAGCCGAGGGCTGAGTTGATATCTAGTAGATATATGGTTATCCAGATGCATCGCATGGCATGGTTTATGAGATTCAGATTGGCATTGAAGCGCATTGCATGGCATATTATGAGATACGTTTGATAATGTTTTATGTTGAGAAAGTTTGTGATATATATGTATGTATTATTTTTTGGGAAACTATACAGGTTTTACGGTGAGGGGCTATACTTTGAGAAAAGAATGATTTTGAAAAGATTTGTTTTGCTGACCCACTCAATTTTGTTTTTCGCCCATCGAGGTTCTAGATAGCTCGAGTATCCTTGGTGGCTAGTGAGGACCTTTAGGCAGTTCTGACAGACTCATTATTACGTAGGACACCCGTTGGTGTTATTCGAATATAATTATTCATGCTTGACTGCACTTTGACTTAGTACGCTCTGGTTCTTTATAAGTCCTATATTATCACTCTAGCACACTATCTTATCTAGGCTGCTAGTGGATTGACTTAAATCAGTTCGTATTCTGTTATTGATTCTTGCTTCCGCACTGTGCACTTGGCTACGTCACACTCACGTGACGGCCAGCACGCCCCACTTTCGGGTCGGGGTGTGTCAGTGTGTCAGTCCAGGAGGTGGTGTCAAAATTTCATAATTTTATCCCGAAGCATCTGATCGTGGCGAATTGTGGCAGATTGGGATTGGGCTACAAAGCTTGTGTGCGACTTTTGGGCTAAAAGATGATGGATTTTGGACTTCTTGGAACTTGAAGAGGAGGTCCTGATCTTTAATTTGACTCATGTTGGGCCCTGAAGGTCCAGAAACGTGGGTTTTCCTTTGATGGGCATATTTCCTAGTCATAATAGGAATGTAATTTTTTATTATCCTTTTATTATTTTGTTTCCTAGTTTTTAGAAAGCCTTTTCCTATGAGGGTTTTAATTAGGAGTAGTATAAATAAGATTTTTTAGCCATTAGGTTAGAGAGGCACAACATTAGAGAACTTAGCAAGGCTTTGGAGAATTTCAGACTTTTTCCCTACAAGGTGTTTTCAACCTTTTTCTAGTTAATGATCTTCTTTTTAGTTTTTATTATGAGTATGCGTAACTAATTTTCTCTTTGCTAGGGTGAGGCCATGATCCTTAGCAAGAATATGTAGTTTATTTTAATTTGCTTATGAATTTATGCATGCAAGTTTTGAATTATTAATCACTGATTTAAACTATCTAGTTGTCTTAGTGATTCGCGACCATTAGGATATTTAGAAAAGTAATTTGATGCAATTTTGGCGGAGGGTTGTCCCTAAAATTGACTAAGGTTTATTGTGGTTAATATGTGTAACATCTTAGGATGGACGACACGTTTTAAGGGTTATATGGTTTTTCAAAAGGATTTCACAAAGCTTAATGAGTCTTGCATGTTCACATTCGATCTGGACACCACGGACGGGTTGCATGTTAGATATACGTTCTATGTTGGAGGTTCCAAGTAGAGAATACTTCAGGAAAACATAACCTTCGAAATAGGCATGTGTAATTCATAAGTAAATAGAGGAACTACATAGGATTGTTAAGGTAACGGCGGAACCCTAGTGCTTTCTCACTTGAATTCTAAAAAAAAAATCTTTCCTTTTTCTCTTCCTTTAAAAAATTGCAGATTAGTTCTTGTTTTAAAATTAAATTCGTTTTTCTTAAATTAGGGCATTAAATCACTATTTTCCAATATTTGGTTCTTGATAATTAGTTGGGTTTTGGTTTCATAAATTTATTCAAATTAATCCCTGAGGAAACGACCTTGCTTGAGCCGTTTATACTACAATAACCTTGTTTCACTTGCAAGTATTTTAAGTGTTTTTATCCATTTTACACAAGTGGTGAAAATCTGATCAATATGTATGTGATATATGAGTGACACCTATTTTGTTTTATTACAGTAGAGTAGAAGGATGAACTGTTCTACTATATAGTATAAATATATTTAGGATATTGCTGTTCATATACTTCATTTTACTTCTTACACATATTTTTTTATTTTTGTCCATTAATCTTCTTTAATTCATTTGATCAAACGGCCAAAAATTGAGAGATATGTGTGAAAGGTAAAAATGAACGTGTAAATAGCACCACCCTATATATTTATTTAGGTGGAATCATAATCAAATCGTGTGGAGGGTATGGGGCTTCTATCAAAAACAGCCCATGCTAGTTTCATCCTCTCTTTTCTAGTATTATATTCATCGATTAAAAAATTAAAACCAAATAGTTGTTTATATTCCATAAAATATTTAATTAGAATAGGCAAGTAATGTAATAAAATGGAAGTGAGAAAGACAAGAGGGGTGGGAGAAGATGGGGTTTTCAGGTAGGTGGAAATGATTCCGAGTTGCATGTGCACCGCTGTGTGCTTGTTAAATGAGAGAAAAATACACAAAGGGTCGTGACAAAGTCTTTTCCCATGTAATCCGGCATCCTAACATGCTTCCCTTCTTCTTCTTCTTCTTCCCCCATTGGCCTTTGGCTGCTTGCTAGCTATAGACCCTTCTCCTTTACATTGTATACTTGCACCATGTGAAAACAAAAGCACTTACATGATTACATTACTGCTGGATTTAATTAGAATTTTTGTGTTTCATTTTCTAACCCGCAAATGACACTTTTGTACCTCTTTTTATCTTTCTTTCGTATTAGAAGCAGATAAACAATCATTATTACTTAAGTTATATTCTATTCTAATTTGTAAATGAAATGTCTTTTTATCAGTATCAGCCTGTACACGCCTAGCTAGAAGATTACGAACACAAAATAAATCTTGCATATTTAAAGTGGTCATCTGGTAGGTTGAGTTGATCATGTTTGATAGGTAATAACTAACCATTAACCACCAAATCTTATTGCTAAAACATCCCAATCATTTTCAATTATTGTTCTAATTAAAAAAAAAGGATAATTAATAAACTGCTGAGGAATGATTAGAGCTTTGAGTACTAATTATGCCTTTGTCCCTCACTATACACATTAGCTACACTCGAATATGGAATGAGGCTTCTAATCTCTTACTAGAAGTCTAGAATTGCATGTTTACTCAATTCCAATTAATTTATGAGTCTATGAGACCCTATTCTCTAGAAAGGGAGAATATATGCCAAGGAATTTTGCTCGCCAGCTAGGAATTTTGTGTTTTTAATGTAAGCTTTTAGTTTAATGGAAGATCATACTTTAGACTTTCGACCTCTTTTAGTTTTTTTTTTTTCCCCCAAAAGACGGATTTTATTAGATACAAATAGATACATTTACCTCCTCAACAAGAATACTGAAGAAAATTATGGGCCAATACAATCCTAAGAGTACTTGCCACCAGTCTTAAAAGCGAAAGGCGCTATAGAGTGTGCCGCGTGATTTCTCTTGGGGCAAACACGACCTCTTTTTAGTTATATGTGGTGTAATGAACTCTTCCTTGAAGGAGGGAATGTATGTATTATTCTTACAAATATGTGTCCTAGTTTCAATACTCTTGTCGTGGCCAGAAACTTGAGTGTAACTTGAGATATAATATCATCATCGTATGGCAATATAGCACAATCACATAAAAGATATCTCCATGAAAGCTCAATTATGAATTTAGGGTTTTTTTTTATTGTGCCCCTAAATACAGTATACACCGAATTATTTGTCGTTATATCATTGCGCGTTGAATCCTTAAGCGCACATACCCTGCATTGCTCCGTTGCATATCATCCACTACAGCATATAAGAATTTTTGTTTTCCTGGTTTGATCTAAGTAACAAAAAAAAGGGAAAGAATCGATGATTGAAGGCAATAGGCATGGGGGTTCGAGGCATATGGGTATCATGGCTTATCTCTCTCTTGATCTTCTTGGGAATGAGCAATGATGATAATAAATTAATAATTAGGATAAATAGTGGTTTTGTTGGTTACAGTCTTGCAGATAAGCAACTATATGATGATATATCATCACATATCATATCATACGTACATAGCTGGCCATCTGCCTATGATCTGATTAGTATTACCCCACATACATATAGATGATAAATCAACCCCCATGTGGCATTGGACTTTATAGATTGCTCGTAATCTCTCTCGATTCATTGCTCTTCTGTTTCAGGTATATATCTATATATCAGAAGGGAAAGAATCTAGCTATATATTATGAACTTGTAACAATGGAAAATAATGCAGGATGTTGATCGATATTTAGAGGTTATAATTAGATTCTTGAAACTTTTTATGTGTTCACCGTCCAGATGATGGCATGGTGTGGTTCAGAAAAGCTGAAACAACAAGAGAAGTGCTTTTGGTTTTTGACTTTAGAGCGGGCGTTTGCATATATAATTTAATTATACTAGCTAGTATTAGCTTTTTGTTACGTAAGAGTGGATAGTGGTGGGTTTGTGCGTTGGACAAAAATATGGAGTGTTGCATATTTTGCACGCACTTATGTGCTCTAGCTGGCTAAGCAGCTTATTCTCTTTCTCTGCTGAGTGCACTTCTATCTGTACTGTCTTCCCCATTCGGAACCCTAATGACTATTCCCCATCTTCTGCCCTCACCACACTCACCATATCCAAAAGTTTCCACTCGTATCCCCACTTCTTATTTGTTTATAAAATGATATTTTAATATATTCTAATTTACTGAACAAAAAATAAATTGAATGCAAGACAGCAGACACACTATCTTAACTGAATCATTTAACATGCATTTGTTGACGGTTGTATTAGCACTATCTACTACAACCCCTTTTTTGGGTGCAAATCTTTTATTTTTTTATTCTTTTTTTTGGAGTGAAATTATGAGGCTAAACAGCCCAAAAGAATAGCACAAAAATAACTCCGCTCCGAGAAATAATACAAATAATTGGTTCTGGAATCCTCACAAAAATCATCTAACAAAACATAATAGACAGCAAGGAGAGGAGGCTCAAACCAACTACATCCAAGGTCAAAAGAGAGATTTAATTTATCCAAATTATCGATTACCAAATTTCTCCCCCTATAATTATGTTGAAGCTTCAAATCACTCAAAATCTCAGACTGGTAGAGAAGAAAGCGACAACCATAAATTAAGGAGTCAAGATGAGTAATTCACAGTTGTACATTCAGCGTACCCTTCCTTCGCCCCCTCCAGATTCCACATTTTTTCAACATATATAAATTATTCACCAATTCAAATTGTTTGAAAAACGTTTTTCTTTTTCGTGATATATTTTTCTGATTTATATATACCTCTGTGTGTGTGTGTGTCAGTTGTAATGTGGACTCGAGTTTCCTGTTTCATTTCTTAATATAAAATTATATAATTAATATGATGAATTAAGAGAAACTTGCGTCAAGAAAAATCACATGATGAGCTGTTTACTTAATTCTCTCTGATTTTCTTAGGGATATTTTACTTGACGAAAGTTTGTAACTTAGTTTGTTTTTGTATTGGCATGTGAGGATAGGTTTCTAGTAGTGCAGGATGCTCTTTTCCTTCGTCCGGGTTGAAGCCCCGGCAAATTTTTTATCAAGGCCCTTCAAGCACACTATCCTTAGTATGTACGTGTTTCTTGGTTTGCAATAAAGAACGTACTCTTTCAAAAAAAAAAAGTATTCAATCAAAAGGTGTATTTGCAAACTAGAAAACGTTGTTGTGACAATGACATTGTCAACACTCACTCCCTTCCCTTTCGTTTGTTTTGACTATATAAATTAGTACTTCTCCATTTCACAACTCTTGCACTCTAGTTTCATTATATATAAAGAAAATTAACGAAAAGTTTAAAAAAAATTAAAAAAAAAACATTTTAGTTTTAATGAAAAATGACAAATAAAAGTATAGTGAATAGTAGTAGAGAAATATAAAAATGTGATTTTTCGTTAAAAGTGAACAGTACCGAGAGTGTTTCGTTAAAACTCTCTTATATATATTGTTAACGTTTTAGTTAAAGACTTCGTGGTGAATTCAAAATATACAGGCTTTAATAATATCAGTAATATTTTGGATTAACTTCAAAAACATAGACAATTAACACATCAATTTTTTTTTTATCATCTAGCTATCCAAATCGGACAAGATTAATTTCAAAAAAAAAAAAAAAAAAAAAAACATGGTGGTGGTGCAGTGTCCTGACACTGGACGGTAAAACATGTCCTAATTAGTGACGCTAATTAAGCGGGGTCAAACGACAAACCTTTTCACCGATAACTCTCTCTTTCCTGCCCAAAAAAAAAAAAAATAGAAATCACCATCTGTGATATGTTTCTGTTGCATGCACGAGTCCGATGAAGATTAGTACTCAGATCTGGACCACGTAAGAACTTGCTCGTAGTTTGTTTCCAGTACGAGGCATACAGTGTTGCAACGGTCCATGACTCCCTGCTGATGTTTGTATTAATCTTAATCACCCTAATTAAATAAATCACAAAACAACAAGCTAATCCAAAATAATTAAGCAGAACAGTAGGTTAATATCCTCTACGTGGCGGCCTTGTGGCGACTGTACTACCTGTACTCTCCAAAAACAGAAGGAAAAAAAACATACTGCGTGCGTAGACCGAAAGTGGTTACAACATAAAATCCAAAGCATCCAAAGTTTGTAAGTGTCACTAAACTAGCTTTGGCATTTGGGATGTGCCAGCTTACACTGTCACCCATCGTCCGACTCGATTGCCATGAAAAACGCTTAATCAGGGATTAAGTATATAAACGATAAAAGACATTCCCTAAACAAACATTACTGCCAAATACGATGCTTATTAGCAACAAAAGTTGTAAGTTATGATCAGTTAAACAAACTTAATAAAAAAGTTCCCACGTCCGCATTCCACCGTCCATGGCTGCCTACTACCCTCTTTTCTCTCTCTTTTGGATAAGACGTCAGAAGCAGTTACAGGCTTAACTTTTTTTTTGGTCCACTTAAGTACATTTAAAACATATTTTAGCACAAACTCAATGAACCATGATCATGGTATTTTTAAGCATTTATATTCAATAAAGTTTACGAAACCACATGTCACACTCCAGACTCAGTTCTGCCGTAGCACTATATTGTCCGTTTTGAGCCTCAACCACGTCATCACGGTTTTGTTTCTGAAAACTCACACGAGAACTTTCCAGTGGGTCATCCATCATGGGATTGCTCTTGCAAGAACTCGCTTAACTTCGGAGTCAAATTTCGAAGCCAACAAGCTCCCAAAAGGTCTCGTTCTATATAGAGGTGGGCATATACATATAAGGCATATCACCTCGTCTTTGTTGATCGATGTAGGATGTTACACTACGAATAATAATTAGGTATCAAATTTGTGATCTTATGAGCTGAACTTGAGACTTTCTAATTTAACTATAATAATAAAAAAATATCACTATAAGTTTACGACACCCATAATAATTAAGTATCGAACAGATTAATATACCGCATAATAATCAAATCAGGTGCTCTAATTCGAATTAAGAGCACTATTGGCGTTAGTTTATGTTTTATATTATCAACAAATTTTGGATGGGACTCGTGTCATGGTTGCTTGCAATTGCCAAAAGTGCCCATATTTGTACTTTTTATTTTAAAAATACTGCAGCCCGTACGGGAAGGAAAGGACTCGAACTCTCTTTCCGTGTCCGCCGTCCGTAGGCAATTGGGAGAATAGGGGGTCCCGCGTCAGTGGGTCGCACCATTATGGCGATCCTAGTAGTTGATTACGGGGCCCTTGTCAATGTCATGCGTCCCGAGACGTGTGGCGGTGCCAGATCGACCCCTGACACTGACGTGGGATAACGAGTTTCATAGAGAACCGCGCAGTCGGATATGGAACTTCGCCGCGTCATCACTTCGTGGGACCCCAACCCTTTGATAGTCGAGATTTTATTTGGCAGTAATCCAATTCAATTTCCCAGTAGATAATTACCCCATAAATAGCCTAACAAGAATTCGGATAAAAAAAATAAAAAATTAACGAAAAGTTTTCGATTTTTTTTACTTTAACGAAAAATTAAAATTTTACATTAAAATATTAATTATGGTATTATTATTTTATTATTTATTTTATCATTTCGTTAAAATTTAAAATTTTATTTTCATTATTTTTAAAAAAAATAATGTTTGAAATTATCATGCTGATTTTTCACTTTTACATCTTTCTGTAAATTCCACATATGTGACGCAGTCGTGAATTAGCTCAACTCTTTAGGTCAATACTCGTTGTTTGTATTCAAGTTCAAATTTTAATCTAAAATATTAAAATAACTCAAAATAGATATCGTCATGTCAAATAAACCTTGCATACATTCCTCAAATCTTTCTAAAATTTTGTCCTACTAGAAACAAAAGGGGGGATAAATAAAAACTTGAAGAAAACAAAGTCAGGAAATATTAGAAATGTGGATCAAATATTAATTATGACAAAGAGGAGATCATAGCACTATGTTGCTAGGATTTGATAGAAGATGTGTTTTGTTATAAAATAAATAAATAAATAAATAAAAACATAGACCACTGAACTATGATCCTAAAATCCGAACAAGTAAGTGAGTGAGGGCGCCAAAAACAGACACTAACCATGCAAATTAACGTGACGTTCCGGGGGGGGGGGGGGGGGGTGATGCACCCTACCTCCCATAACATGCACGTGAACCCATTGGTGGGTCTTATATTAGCTCATATTATTTGACCTATTTTTCTTAGTGCATGGTTTTATTACTAATTAATCAAATTTTAAGGCTTCCAAATCGAGATGATGGAAAATAATTGATCTTGATGGTCAGTTAAGTGCCAGATGTCGCGATTAGAAAAATAAACCTGGGAATTTGATTAAAAATATGGGGAAATTAAAAGAGTGATTAGGAGGGGGACATTTTGGGGTCTTTGTTTTGGGAGATGGGGCATCCTTGCACATGGGGCAAGGTCAGATTTGGAGAATACAAAATCTTTGCTCTTTTGGAATTAAGTTGTACAAATAATTTTAATATTTTGGAGCACCCAAAAAGCATCTTCCGTTGGTGGTAATAGCTTTAGGTTCAACTACCTATATTTTTATCATTAGCAGTGTTGGGCAGGGAGAAAGTTACATCCATGGTTTAACATGAAACTAAATATAAGTGTTGGCTACAAATGTTACTTAGCCTACGTGGCGCGCAGGCCGAGTAAATAGTAGACTAACTGAGTCCTTCAAATGTGTGCGGGGCGTGCCAACTCGTTGGCCGGGCTCGGCCAGGGAGTAAAATGTCTTGATGTGGTGTGGATGCGCGCGACCAACTTCTGTATCTTGCGATTGCGACCGAGGAAGGAACACCTCTCGGCCTTTAGGTTCTAGAGCCTAAAGACAAGGCTGCTATTTTTACAAAGTTCACGATTCAAATTCGGCTCTCAAATGTGCCGAATGTAGTAATCTGGTAACACCTCACTTCGCCGAGAAAGGCTAATAAGATGACCTCTGTCGAGGGGGATTCGAAAATCCTCTTCGGCCGAGACTAGGATAAATAACCAATCGACCCTGTCGCAGTGCTGTCAATCCAAACTGAAGATGCTTCACGGTCGGTCGGTTCTACGGCAACAGTGCTGTCAATCCAGACTGAAGATGTTTACCGGTTGCCTCCACAGTGCTGTCAATCCAAACTGAAGGTATGGAGGCGAAAAAAGAAAGTAAAATTCTCAAGGGTGTTGAGAGGTTTTGCGCAGGGCAGATTTGTGTGTTGTGTTGTTCTTTGTTGTTGCCATTGCTTCTGTATTTATAGGACCTGAATCCTCTCTTGTTGGGTCACGTGAAGAAGCCATTTTCTTTCTCTTTTCTTGCTTTCTCTTTTCCTTGTTTTAGGGCATGTTTTTTACCCTAAATTAAGGAAAAGTTGTCGTCCTAGGCTTACCTAGTTCTTAGGGTCCCACGTAAACCCTCTTTTAGGCCGAGAAAATCTTCCCTCGGCCCAAAGTGCTATTTTGGGCCCAAACATTTGCCCCCTCGCTTCTGAGGTCGCTGGTTATGACCGAGCCCGGCCTTGAAGGAGCGGGAACGCCTCTATCTCTGAAGCCGTTGATCTTGAGAACGATCGGTGCCCCTTGCCTTTCCTGCCTCTTGACTTTCCTTGCCACGTGTGACACCCTAATGCTCTCAGCAACCCTATCGACAGCACGCGCAGCTACTGAACCGTTTTCCACCATTGCTCGCCGCCACACGCAATCGTGCATCATAATGTACGCGTGGGATGTTCGGTCTTTTCACCTGGATTCCTTCAACTGTTCGGAAAATCTTGGCGCTTTTCCCAATTGATTCCGTCTGAATTTTGAAAATCAAACGTCCCATCTTCCCACCAAAACACCTATAAATACCCAGATTTCTTTCCACAGACCTCTTTACGCTTCCAGAATTCTCTTGCTCTTCTTGATTTTTCTCTCCCACACCCAGCAGAATTCTAAAATTCCCAACTTCTTCTACAACTTTTCAATCTTCTTTAATGGCATCTTCAATGGCATCTCTATCCTCCAAGCTTTCCGACGAATGCGAGAAGTGCAAGAACATTCTTGATAAGGTTCCCGTCAAAGCCTTGCGCTTCGAAAGTGATCTAAGCGTCAGCCACCAGCTGCTTGGACCGGCCTTCAGAGCGACCGTCCCTTCCTCCATCATCGGTTTATGCAAGGATCATTGCCTTGCCCCCTTGCTTCATGGGATTGACTGGGCCAAATGGGATTTGGCCAAGCCCCAAAGTTCCTGGCCTTCAACTCCGGCCAACTGGTCAGCCTGGGTAGAGCGCATGTCAGCGCAACATGGCGCTCAATGGAAGAAATTGGGCATTTATGATGCCATCTGGCTTTCTACCGTGGAAATTGCCATGGATAAAGAGCTGCTGTTGGCGGCTCTCAATTTCTGGTGTTCGGCCACCAACACGATGGTTCTTCCCTTTGGCCCGGCCGGCCCCACCGTCCTTGATATTTCGGCCATTCTGGGGACTCCCCCTTCTGGCCTTCCCATCGATGCTGCCCTCTCCAGCTCCCCGAAGAGACTTGATCTGAAGGCCTGGCTTGAGGTCCGGGCTGCCGAATCCTTGAAGGAGGAGAACAAGGACGCCACCAAGGAAGAAATTCAGAAGCGTTTCAAGAATTTCTTCAACTATAATACCCTTTACTGGCACTTTGCCGGCCATGATCAAGAAGTGGGTAGGAAGGGGGAACATGAGGCTTTCCTCTTTTATTGGTACAACAAATTTATTTGTTGTCCCAAGTCGAACAAATGTTTAGTGGAGAATCTGCCAGTGGCCGAAGCCCTGGCGAGTGGCAAGTCCTTGGCCCTGAGTCCGGCCATACTCGCCCACCTATTCCGCTGTTTGGCCGAGACGACTGCGGCCACTATCGATCCCCAGCAGAGTGGGCCTCTTTGGATTTTCCAACTCTGGCTGCAGGTCTACTTTACTTCACTTCGACCAGACCTCTCATCCTTCCATCCGGCCGAGGCGCTCGGTCTTCAACTGGCGGCTCGACCCATACCTCCCCACCGGGCTGAAGAGATTTTTAGGTTTTTCTTTGGCCTTGCCGAGCTATCCGATGACGAGTTTCTGATATGCCGTCATCGGAACTACCCCGAATCGATCCGTCCTTCTTCTGAGGCCTGGGATGCAGAGACGGATCTTACCTTGCGCCGACATTGGGGATCGTTCGTGCTATCGCGCGATCTTCCTCTTGGTTGCGATGCACGCCGTGCCAGCTAGGAGGTCTATCATCCCCATTTCACCGCCCGGCAACTCGGCTTTGTCCAAGGTGCCCCGATTCCTCTCCTTTCTTCCCGTTCCCTTCTTGGCCGAGGACGCCTCTCCGGCTCCCCTGGGAAGGATTGCGAAGTTGCTGAGACGGACTTCCAGGAGAGGTGTAAGAAATTTCGTCTCAAACCGGCCGTCCCTGAAGCTCTTTGCACCGCCACTTTTGGTGACTGGTGGGAAGCGTATACAAACGACTTTTTCGGCGTGTCGGTCGATGACATAGTCGTCAAACTTTTTGGTACTTATTTCTTACTGTGTCTCGAAACCCTTTAGTGACTTAACTTCGTCGAGGATCTGACTCCATTTCATTTGTCTTTTTCTAGGCGGCCGTGCTTCCAATCCTTCCGAGGTGGCCACGGCAACTGTGGCGAAGAAGAAGAAGGCCGTCCTTGTCCCCAAAACATCCACGGCCATCGCAGCCAAACCTGCGACGAAACAGCCGCTCAAAGGAGTCGAGGAGCCCAAAACAACCTTGGCCGTTGCAGCTAAACTTGCGACGAAACGGCTGCACAGGGAAGCCGAGGAAGCTGACAAATCTCCCCGTTCTCCAAAACGTCAAAAGAAAATGGCCACTCAACGAGAACGGGAGGCTTCCGTCGCTTCCGGCCAGGTAGTGAGGCGACCATCTCAAGCTTCACCGGGAATCAAGATTGGTCAAGCCAGGTCGTCAGCCGCGGCCAATCCTCCCCCCAAGGTTGTGCCGAAGCCTGCTCAGCGGATCACGTCTCCCATATCTCAAAGGACTCGGGACTCCCCTGTTTTGGAAGCGGTCCCCTTGGCCGTTAAATCTCCCCCGAAGTATCCAAAGGCATCAATGGTCGTTTTGGAAAGTGTTTGTATATACTTCCTTCTTCCTTCGATTAATCTTTCACACTTGGTCCTAACCGATTATCTTCTTAGGATGAGGATGAAGTTCTTCTTCCAAGTCCCACTCCAACGGCCGAGAATCCTTTAGCCGATCCTCCTGTGATCGACAAAGGAAAGCAGGCCGCTGTTGATCCTAAAACGCCGACAGCACCGGTGGTTTCCCCTTCGGTTGCAGATCCTACCAACCCCTCCCAAGAGGCCCCTCCAACCATTGTGAGTTTTCTCTATTCTTTAGAATTCCTTGACATTTGCCTCGAATGATTCTCACGTTTTTGTTTTCAGCCTACCTGGCAGGCCGAACTTGACGTTCTGTTTTACACGGCCTCTGGTGGAGCCGGCTCTTCTGTCTCGCCAACCAGATCTGCCGCCGAGGCTGCTGTTCATCCGGCTTTCTCTCGGCTGCACGATGTTCTATCGTTGTCCGCCTTGGAGGTCCTCCAGAACAACGGCCTTGAAACTATTGGGGAGTGCTTGAATGCTCTTGCCTCCGAAGGTCATCTGGACAACGCCACCGTTGCTCAGTTGTCTTCGATTTTGGAGAAGACTCGAGACTTCTTCCCAATTTTTGAAAACGCCCTCCGTTCTGGCGACGTTCTGAAGGCTGACGAGGCTGCCCAAGAGGCTGCCCGGCCGGAGCTTGAAGTTATAAAGGCCAAAAAACTTGAGCTGGTGGCCCTTGATAACCAGATTGCGGAGCTTCAACGTAAACGGTCGGATGTCGCTTCATCTCTTGAAGCGACATTTGAGGCTAACAAGGCTAGGCTGACAGAGCTTGCGGCCGGCGCCCGGCGGGTTGCGCGGATGAAGTCAGAGATGAGGATGCGGGAAGCGGAGATTACTTTGGGGGAGGGAAGGTGGTATGAGCTGAAGGCAGCCCTCACGGCTTATCTTCCTTAGTTTTTATGATTGTGAATTCACCTTTTTTTTTTGTAACCCCTTTTTCTATATATAAAAAAAAACTTGTTTACTCCCGCATTTCCCAGTTGGTCGGATAATATTTTTTCAAAAATTTTCCGTTAATCGGCAACTTATGCATTAAGCCACCTCGATCTTTGAGATGATATGCCCCCTTGCCGAGAACCTTATGAACAACAAACGGTCCTTCCCAATTCGGCGACCATTTGCCGAACCTTGGGTCTTTTAGTCCAACTGGTAAAACCGTCTGCCAAACCAAATCTCCTTCGCCGAACGTTTTTTGTTTAACGCGCTGATTGTACGCTCGTTCGGCGATTTTCTTTTGCGCTACTAATAAATTGTAAGCGTCAAGACGGACACCTTCCAGGTCTTCCAACTCCTGTCTCATGGCTTGACTATACTCATCACCGAACAGACTACTGTTTTGTATCATTCGTAGTGAATTGACACTTAACTCGACTGGTAACATGGCATCATGCCCATAGGTCAACGCATACGGCGTCGTTCCTGTGGCTGTTCTTGGTGACGTTCGGTAGGCCCACAGCGCTTCATGTAACTTTAAATGCCACATACCCGGTTGTTCCCTCACCATTTTTTCAAGAATCCCTATTAAAACTTTATTACTTGCTTCGGCCTGCCCATTGGCTTGTGGGTAATATGGTGAAGATTGCTCGAGCCGAATTTTGAGATTCATTGTGTATTCCTTGAATCGGCCAGATGTGAAAATCGTGCCGTTATCCGTTATGATTGTTTCTGGCACACCGAATCGAGTCACGATGTGTCCTTCGACAAAATCACACAATTCTTTGGATGTCAATACGGCGTACGATTTTGCTTCAACCCATTTGGTAAAGTAATCCGTTGCTACGAGTATCCAGGCGTGCTTTGCCGAGCCAGATGATGGTGTAATTTTGCCGATGACGTCCATGGCCCATCCCCGAAACGGCCATGGTTTGGTGACCGAATGCAGTAATTCGGCTGGGGCCCTCTGTATAGGGCCGTGAATCTGACACTGTACGCATCCCCGTGCGTACTCAATGCAGTCTTTTAAGATATTCGGCCAAAAATAACCGTGCCGGCGAAGCAACCAACGTATTTTTCGGCCAGATTGATGGGCTCCACATATTCCTTCATGGACTTCGGTCATTGCTAGTGCGGCCTCTTTAGGGCCGAGACACAACAACAGTAAGCCTTCCTCGCTCTTCCTATATAGAGCGTTTTGGTATGACACATAGTTCGTGGCATGAACCTTCGTCTTACGTTCGTGTTTTCCATCAGGATTATCAAGGTATCGCATGATCGCGCCTCTCCAATCATCTGGACCTGGTAATGCTTCTACTGCGCAGATCTCGACGGGGTCTCCTCGCTCCAGTAGTGATGGTAATGACATTACTCGTGTTCGGATTGAGAAGTTGAACAACCGTAATTTATAATAATCACTGTTGGCATCTCCACATTGCGCGGTGAAGCGCGCCACGTGTTCCAGAGAGGACAAGGATGACTCCCCTGCGAATAGACTGAAGTCCGGAATCCTAAAACCCTTTGGGTACTCGAAACGCTCCACAAACTCCGGGTATGGATGGATGAACTTGGGGAACTTCGGCCCTTTCTTCAAAGCTGAATCGATCATTCGCTGGATTTCTACAGCATTCACGGCGGGTATGCTGGGGCCGCATTCAGTTGTTGAACTGGTCGAGCCGCTCTTCTTTTCTAGATCCAGTGTTCTAGACCGAGTAAGTCCGACCTCGGCCGCTGATGTCGTTGCTATATTATCTTTAGGCCAAGATGGTCTCGGTCGTTCGGTCGGCCCCAAGTTTGGTGTGATGTGTACCAAGTATTCGTACAACTTGGTCTGCATGGCACTTTGTTGTCGTACTTCGTCTAGTACCGACTGTACGTCTCGGCCGACGGTTTGTTCGAACTTCCGAGCCTGTTCGTCCAATCGTCTCTTGAAAAACGACCGGGACGGTGGTTCCGTAGCATCGCCCCCATCCTCATCACAATCTTCCACAATCCCTTCGACCAGATTGTCTTTTGTAACCTTTGTGAGAACTCCAGTGTGATGAGGTGGCTCACCGAGAGTGACTTCTCTTTCTCGGTGTGAGTGAGGCGTTGCGGCGTCGTGGACTTCCGCTTGTGACGAGCTTTCGGATCCTGTATTGCGGACTACTGGAGTGGTGTTAGATTTTCCCATCCCTACTCTTTTCTTGAGCGATCGAGTCTCGACGGGCATGAACTTTGTAGTTTTAGCACTGGGTCCCACTGGGCGTGCCAAAATGTTGGCTACAAATGTTACTTAGCCTACGTGGCGCGCAGGCCGAGTAAATAGTAGACTAACTGAGTCCTTCAAATGTGTGCGGGGCGTGCCAACTCGTTGGCCGGGCTCGGCCAGGGAGTAAAATGTCTTGATGTGGTGTGGATGCGCGCGACCAACTTCTGTATCTTGCGATTGCGACCGAGGAAGGAACACCTCTCGGCCTTTAGGTTCTAGAGCCTAAAGACAAGGCTGCTATTTTTACAAAGTTCACGATTCAAATTCGGCTCTCAAATGTGCCGAATGTAGTAATCTGGTAACACCTCACTTCGCCGAGAAAGGCTAATAAGATGACCTCTGTCGAGGGGGATTCGAAAATCCTCTTCGGCCGAGACTAGGATAAATAACCAATCGACCCTGTCGCAGTGCTGTCAATCCAAACTGAAGATGCTTCACGGTCGGTCGGTTCTACGGCAACAGTGCTGTCAATCCAGACTGAAGATGTTTACCGGTTGCCTCCACAGTGCTGTCAATCCAAACTGAAGGTATGGAGGCGAAAAAAGAAAGTAAAATTCTCAAGGGTGTTGAGAGGTTTTGCGCAGGGCAGATTTGTGTGTTGTGTTGTTCTTTGTTGTTGCCATTGCTTCTGTATTTATAGGACCTGAATCCTCTCTTGTTGGGTCACGTGAAGAAGCCATTTTCTTTCTCTTTTCTTGCTTTCTCTTTTCCTTGTTTTAGGGCATGTTTTTTACCCTAAATTAAGGAAAAGTTGTCGTCCTAGGCTTACCTAGTTCTTAGGGTCCCACGTAAACCCTCTTTTAGGCCGAGAAAATCTTCCCTCGGCCCAAAGTGCTATTTTGGGCCCAAACAATAAGTAAAACATCTCGACTGATAAATCTACGCATCACATTTGTAATGCAAATTTGAATAACACGAATAGAATCACGGGCAAATTAGCACATAAAAAACCTAGCTTTGATTAGCCACGAATATAGAACATACTCGAACCAACATTATATATCATATGTAAAGAGTTATATTGAAACAAAATAAAAACCACCCTCCTATCAAAAGATTACATGACATCAATCTTCATACCAAGTGTTAATTTTTAAAAATACTACATGTTTTCATCGAAAGATCACATGACATCAACATTCATATCAATACATTAATTATTCAAATTTTAGTATGTTTTTATCGAAAGATCATATGACATCTGTTTGAGTTAATATCTGAACTTTGGGCCAAATCAAGAAAGGCCCAAGGATACTAAAAATAGAAGGGTTTCATCTGAAGCTCAAAATGAAGCCCAAGGATGAGATGAAGCCTTCTCAAACACAAATAGGCCACTTGCTTGCCTATGAAAATGACAAGTGATGGAGACTAACTTACTATCATCCAAAAAGCACTTTCCAATGGCATTTAAGTAAAAAGGGAGGGATGACTCACTGCCTTCCGGAATTCTTTCAGGCAAGGGCGTGAGCATTGTAGTCGGGCAAGCTGTCTATAAAAGAAGAAAGTGGCCCCAAAGACAAGGACACTCAACCAAACAAACAAACAAACTTACAAACTCTGCTCTCAAGCCAGATTTGCAAACCAAAACTGTAAATAGCCTACATCCCCGATCTTCTAGGCATTGCCTACCCAGAAAGTTCATCTTTCTTTAGTTTAAAGCTCTGCTACTACCGTAGTATCGATTCCCTGTGTAAACTCGTTTACCATCCTTTACTTTTCAAGGCTTTCAACCTTTGTAAAACCCAAAGAGAAGCGTTTGCAAGAAGTTTAACCTTGCTGAACAAGGTGAAATCTTGCCCAGTGCTCTTTGTTTGTCTTCTAAACTAATAGATTTGTCATTTAACATATTGTCCAACATGTATTCAAATCATTTCAGCTTGTGTTCTACTTTGAGAATTCCATCTATGTTCAGATCTGGTTATCTTTATGGATTCTTTTGCATATAAAACCAATCTAGAACTAAGCGAATGACTTGGGGGGTTTTAGACACCCTTCCTTTAAGCATACAAAACTATAACTGGAAGTCCTTGATCTTGAGGCAAGAAAGAACTTAATATGGACTTAACACATCCATGAAAATCCTTTGATAACAAGAAGTTCGAGTAACTTGGGGCGTAAGAAACTGACTTAAACACTTGTTCTACATTTACTATAATGAGATAGTAGTGGCACACCTAAGCACCTAGTTAGTTTTGATTGTGAACCTCAAGGCCTATACCGAAGACCCTACAAAGGCACATTTCAGAACTAACTATGTCTTGTTCTTATTCTTGCAGTGGAAGAATAATGAGCTATCTTTAGCCACTTTCGAACCATTTTTTGGCTAAACCACGACGAGTTAGCCATCAGAAAAAGTACCATTCTCTTCGTTTCGTCAAGAAGTATAATTTTCGTTTTTGAATCACTTGATTTCGTTGAGTATTGAAGAAGTTATGAACGTTTAAAATTTACCCAGTTTCCAGCAAGTTTTTTAGTTTTCGCTTGGACCAGTCAACTTTGAGGCTATTTTCCAACCATCTTCGGCAACTATTGGGCTTCCAAATAGGTATAATCTTATTCTACACTTTCCTATCTTCATTTTGATATATTATGGGTCGAATTTGGTTAAGAAACGATTGAGTTAAGAAGCTTTGAAAATTGTCCAAACTTCCGGCCAAGAGCTCCTGGACACTTAACAAATTTTTTAACGGAATAACCAAAATCATAGATGGTGGACAATCTCAATGACCACTTCTATCAATTTGAAATCTCATAGACCAAATTGAGAAGTTATGCAAATCTCAGAGACCATTTTAGTGAAAAAGCCAAAACTAAAAAAAACTCACGTAATTATCTCCAAAACCAAGGGTATATTCAAAACCCCTTATCTATAAAACTGCCCCTCAACCCAAAAGCACAATCCCCCAATTTCTACACTCAACGCCTTCTATTTTCCAGCGAACCGAACAGAACTCAAAAATCTCACATTTTCCATCACTTTCCCGGAACATGTCAGCCGGACTCGGAAAATGCAGCAAAATCCGCCACATTGTGCGGCTCCGCCAGTTGCTGCGGCGGTGGCGCAGCAAGGCCTGCACGTCCGCCAAGCTCATACCCTCCGATGTTCCCGCGGGACACGTGGCCGTCTGCGTGGGCACCAGCTGCACCAGATTCGTGGTACGCGCGTCGTACCTAAACCACCCTGTCTTCAAGAAGCTCTTAGTGCAAGCCGAGGAGGAGTACGGCTTCTCCAACAGCGGTCCGCTCGCGATCCCCTGCGACGAGTCGCTGTTCGAGGAGGTGCTTCGGTTCATTTCCCGTTCCGAGTCGGGTAACTCGGCCCCGTTAGTCAACATCGACGACTTCCAGAGATACTGCCACGTCGGCGTCCGGAGTAACCTCGATTTGTGGGCCGATTCTCGACCGTTGCTTCCTGGACTTTCCGAGAAGATAATTTGGTAAAGTTACCGGAAACCGGCTGAATTAGTCGATTTTTTTTTTATTTTTTTTTTTATGGTTTCTGAAAAATAAAGACATGCACGAAGACGCTCCGGTTCTCTCACTCGCCCGGGTGTGGCTCAGTCCGAGTCGTCTCGCTCCAAAGCCATCGATTGAACAGAGTAAAACGCTAAGCGACCGAGTTCAAGTGTAAAGTCGGCTCGGATGAGTTAACCCAGTTCGGGTTGGGTGCTCTTTTACATTTCCCTTTTGTTTGTTTTTCACCGTGGAAATTATGTGATTATTGGTGGCACTGGATAGCGAGCTACTGAGCCGAGTGGCCGAGTTACGAATACACGAAGCTCCGAAGAATGCAATGGAGATGGCAAATGAGTGGGTGAGTCAATCCACCGAGTCGTCCCGGGTTCGACTAGGAGTGGAGGCAGAGTTTGTGATTAAATTTTTGGAGCTGAAGCGAGCTGCTGAGGAGAAAGATGATGGACAAAGTAAAATTACTGAATTGGGTCTCTATTTTTCTTGTAAATTCTGTGACTTATTGATTAATTAATGATAAATTGTAGAGAAATTCCAGCATGATTGTTATTATCGCCATCACAATACAGATTAGTACCTTCTTTGACAACGATTATCTTCAATATTTTTTTAAGTACTGATCAGTACATCTTGTTGTTTTAATTTTTAATAAAAAAATTCATTCATGGAAGCCAGAGTGTCCGTATGTTTAATCTGATTCAATTTTGTTTTTTAACCAACAAAATTATTGGGTTTTGTAATTCTGCGTGTAATGATTTTTACAAATGCAAGCTCCTAATGTATAAAGACATTATATTTTCAGAAAGGAAACTGTTATAAACACTTTAAAATTTTTATTCTACATTCATCACAAATGTATTTTTTTCTTCTAACGAACAATTCTCCTCAGAAAATGTAAATGTGTAAAATCAGCTGACAGGGTGAACGTCAAGTTTAAAAAATTTAATATTTCAAACACTGAATTACATGATCAACGGTAAACACACGATTCCACGGATTATTCTAGTTTTTGCGTAATTAAGTTGGTGAACCTAGTGTGCAATCAAATGATGTTTGGAAGGATGACATTCTGTTTGTAACTTTTACAAAATACAAAAACTGTGAATTCAAATGTCTTGGACATAAGGCACGGACGGAGCTACTTGGATGCCTCCACTCTTTTTTTGTGGGTGAAAAAAAAATGAACTCCTTCAGTTATTTGTGGTATTAGTATTAACTCTTTCATGTACTATTTTTATTGTTGAAAGAGTATTTCTTACCATGAAATTTATGAAGATCGATTATGAAATTATATGGGAGATTAATAGATAAATGATAACATGGTTATTTTTGTAGAGAGAGATGTCTGATGGTATTGGTAATGAGGTTGTCATGTAACGTTTTCAAAATATAAAAACGCATCGATGGATATTGTGATATGTTGTACGAAAAACCTTATGGACTAATTTATAAGTGTTTTGTTTAGTATATTCTTGAGCTTTTTAATTTGTGACTTTGTTATTTAAAAGTGCCCTTATCCATGCAGATCTCTAGCTTCGTCCATGACACAAGGTATTGGTTATTGAATATAATTTCAGATACAAAAACAATTTCACTTTAATTAATCTAAACAGTAAGAGAGTGATTCAAATTCGAACGCATCGGAAGATTTTTTTTTCAGAATTGTTTTATGGGCCGCGAAGAAGAGATGCAGAGAGAAGTCACTCCGAACAAACGATTAATCAATCAAAGATAATATGAACGATGAACCTTTGACTTGCTGCCAACCATTGAATTATATATCTTTTCTTTCTTCTTGCTGTCCGTTGTCGAAGCTTTTAAACTCGGAATTAGGTTCATGTTAGCATCGACGATCGGTCAAAGATTCAAAAGCTAAAGAAGGCGGCAAGTACAGATATTGCAGAGCGCTACCATTTGCCTACTGGCGCCGACTCTTGACCTCTTCTCCTCCTGCCACCTATATGAATACTTTTGCCTCCACCTCCAAGTTCCAGATGGCCAAGAACCCAACATTCATTCATTTGGAATTTTATTTTATTTTAATATTTTAGGAAAACAAAAATTAAAAAGGAAATAGAAAAAGAAACTAGCTATATAAAAATATATGGATGTCGTGAGTGCTTTGATGAATTTAATTTCCTTGACTTGTGGGGGATGTATATCATTTATTCAAGGAAATTTTAACGAAAAGCTTTCAGTATTATTAATTTTAACAAAAAATTATATTTTTATACTAAAAAGTCAATCATAATACTATTCATTTTACTATTTATTTCTTTAAAACTCAAACTTTTTAAACCCTTCTTATTAATTTTCCTTTTATTAAAACCCCTGCTTAATATTTTTCATTATTGTCCCAAAGTAGGTCAAACTAGTTTCCAATTCTGAAGAGTTATCTAAAATGGGTCAATGATGGTCGACGTCTTTGAGATTTTTTTATTATTCAACAAAGGGTAGAGAAATTATTTAATAGAGGTGAGACATATCTAATATAGATGAGATCTACTTCTATTGGTAACTCGACTTCTATTAAAGAAGTGTTATAAATTTAGTACGAAAATGTGGTAAAAGTAGGATTACTCTTCGTATTTATTCAAACAATATTATATTTTCATTCGAATAAAAATAACAACCATTTAAACTCGAGTGCACAAGCAGATGACGCTTTACCACAATGGTAATAAATAATGATGCATATGCATCTTAGTGCGGACTTGATCCCATAAATATTTTCTCCCAACAACTAATAGTTAACGCTATCGTGTGTCAAAAAATTGCGCGTTGATAATTGAGAGACTTATATTTAATGAAGAATCGAAGATGCATACGAGTAATACATAAACTCTCTCGCTGTGCACGTTGAATGAACAGAAGAATAGTACTATGCCGTGCCATGCAACGCGTACAATATATGTTTCGAAAACGACACACATTATACCATATGAACGACACGAATATGGTGCCACAAAAAGAGGATTAAAGCACTTGAATTGAACACATGCATGTGAAGACTTGACCCTTCCTTGGCAAAAATGGACGTCTCTATCAAGCAACCAGTACATGTAAATTATGCAACGCATGATGCTTTCTTTGCTTTTAAAGCCAAGATCATCCCTCTCAAACTTTTTTGAGTACCAAATTTAAAACCCTATCTATGGAAAGGGATGGTTCATGAGGAATCACGCTTGAACTGATCAAAGCACCAGAGCCAGTGGTAGTTGCCAACATCGCTTTCTCTTGAGAGCTCTAAAGACACAAATGTAAACAAAAAAATCACGTGACAAAAGGAAAAAAAAATAGTGGACGTCAATTCGTACTTAGTATTGGCAGATTGGTAGATATAAATGAATTAGGTCAGGTGATCAAGGCAACATATATGTCGGCCTCTTTGAATCCGAGTTCGAGTCTCCTTTCATGCGAGTTGGAGTAGTTCATATATGGGGGTGGCTACACAGAGTTGATTTTTCTTTTTATTCATTCTGTTTTGGTGAATGAATGGAAATAAGGACTCTCCAACTTATGAAACTTATGGGGACCCTTAATCTTATGGGGAATATAAGGGGTCTAAATCTAATCAGATTTAGGGAGGCATCGATCGCTTTCATTTCTGTTCGAGAAAATATTTGGACGGTTTGATAGGGTATCTCTTGACCCATTTGGAGGCACACTAAAACGAAAATATGGTTCAACTTTTTCTGATTTTGTACCAATTGATCATTTTCTAGAAGGTATTTTCTTTTTTCTGTGCCTGAATATATGAACACCATTGTGACGTGCCACGTTGAATGAGGCAGAAACTTTTTTTTTTCTTTTTTTCAAATGATTATGTTTTCGTAAACGTTGAAAAAACACAAGAAAAATAATATATAAATTGTGAGTTGGAGAGCGCCTTCGCTATGTGTTTCTATGTTATTAAACGTGTAACGTTCGCGATTGAGTATATAGCTCTAGGAATGAATGGATTAGAACAACTTGAAAAAATGTAGGGAATTGTACGGGTATGATACTAATTAATAAATCACACGCAAAGAGCTCGTAACTCAAGTAGCCATGAACATTTTATCTTTCACGCACGGTTCTGTGTTCAAATACTCTTTTCCAAAATATCATCCGAATAAACAAAAACTAATAAAACACCCAAGGCGCATAATCTGGATCCTTTTAAGTCAAAATTTAATATGAGCCCAATATCTTGGGCCTCAATAGCTCGACCCATATTCAAATGGTAAACTGTTCGGGCCGTAGACGTCTTATTAAATGGGCCTTACCCTCAAACAAAACCCTTCTTTTCTCTCTCTAAATTTCTGATACTCTCACTCCTACTCCGTCGATCACACTCCTCCATCCTCTCCGACTCGCAGCAACACCAAACGTAACCGGGATGGGCTTGTTTCCTTGCCAACCAGAAACAGAAAGACAAAGCCTTCTTTCCTCCACATTTTTTCAAAAAATTAGGAATTAGTTGCGAAATTCACGCCATATCGAACCGTCTACTTTTCAAGTTGCACCTCATAAATCATCATTGCAAAATATTAGTCAAATCAGAAATACTCGAGGCATGTAGTTACATTTAAAGAAATTGACCAACACAAGGTTTTAAAAAACATTGAAATTTCATCATGATAATTAAATAGGCAAACGGTTTCAGATTGAATTGAATTTTTGCAAATATGATTTATAAATCGAGACTTGTAAAATAAACGGTTCGGATCATTGAAATTCGATGGAGAGCGTCTGGTGCTCAACAAAAAGATGTTTTACCCTTTCCTCTTCTACTGATTAGGAAGCTTGAAGCCTGGAGACAAAACCGAGGAGGCATATCACAGGGGAAACATATATGAGTGGGGTTGATTATTAATTACAATGCCGGTTGGTGGAGGCCTAAACAATCTGTCTAAAAATTGATCCTTGTGTACTACTGGTACTAGCTAGGGCAATGCTTACACGGTCTCTTGATAATTCATAAATCTAGCTGTCCGGCACGTCTTTACTACAGAACACTTATTAGATCCGCCTAAATAGTCCGCTTTAATTAGTAGGAGGAAGAAGCAGATATACGTGTAGCCAAAATTAATATAGGATATTCTAAAGATTTTTTTACTCCTACAAATCTCTTTTAGGACCTTGTTATTAGTTTATATTATTTTTTTTAACTTTAAAAATCAATGAAAATTAGTTTGGATGCCTAATAAACGGTAGGATCACATCCAAAAGTCTTGCAACATTTTCGCTAACTCATATGCAAAATATTTTCTATAAAAGTTTCAACTTTTTTTCACAACAATTGCGATTTATAACCCACGTTTTTTTAATTAATTTTGAAATTTTTTACAAGATTCAATATAACCCAAAATTTCAGTCATTATAGTCGCAAAACGATGTGGGTCCCGTGCACAGGACAACTATTGTTGCCCGTACAAACCAATTGTGCAAGGGTAAGGTATCTAGGGGGTAGGGTTTAGTTTTAATCCCATGTGTCAACTATGATTTGCAGTACTACGAGTCATTAGTACCATGGGCAGAGTGTTTATAAGAGTAGGTTTAGTTTTAATTCCACGAGTCGACTATTATTGCCCGTACAAAATATTGGTACCAAGGGTGAGCACTAAATTAATTCCATTAAAAAAAAAAGAGGAGAAATTAAACGCTAAATAATTATAGTAAAAGTGGAGTTTGTCTTCAGTAGCCTACCTAAGTAGTTCGGTTTTTTTAACACTCTTCACGTTGGATTTCTTAAAATTAATCAATCTTCATCATTCATTTTGAAAATTATTTAGTAGTTCTAGACTATTAAAAAAAAATTGCATTAGTGATTTCTTTCTTGTTTCCTCATGTCATGTGAGAGAGTTCCGGTGGGACGCATGTGAACCAGAGACGTGCCATACAATGCACTGATGCAGTACCCAAGATTTCATTAGCAAGTCAGGCGGACCATCCTCTCGTGGCCATCAACTAGCCATGCAATATGCAAATGCAATGGCTTCCCAAAAAACAAAATAACAGCCAGAAGGTGACAATTTATGGGGCATGCTTCTTCTAGGAAATTGTGAGTGCAACGACCCTTTCCTCTGGATATCCACATCTTATATGAGGGACCACTTTTTCTGTTTCATGCCTCGCATTTAATCACCTCTTGAGAAAACCTTATATACAATCGAAACGTTAATGTAGCAGTCATACATAACTTACTTACATTGTAACTGGACATGCACTTTCTTGTACGGCTCGTTAGCTTGAAATGAAACGATATGAAAATAATAAGTTTCTAGTTAACCTATTAACGAGTCTAATCGTTATTGTGTCACCTGATAAGATAGCGTTTGCCAGATTAGACATTAGGCATGACAATTCCTTACATGACCCATTAACCCGACACGTCATCTATTAAGAAGCAGTTAAGATAATGAGTTTGACACGACACAACCCGTTAAGATAACGAGAATGACACGAAAACGACACGATAAACACGACCTGTTTACGATGCCGAACTGTAACTAAGCACTTCCTAAAAACTTACACGCAACCTATCATGTGCATTTTAACTTACTTACACTGAATATGTGATTGAATTAAAATACTGCCGTTTTTTCGTTGAAACTAGCAATGGTTGATTTCTGAAATAGGTGCTTGATTCTATTGCAGTTGTAATGTACTGGAATAAGATTTACAGTTTTGCTTTTGAGAGTTATGACACGCATGCATGGCAACAATAGTGGAATGCGCAGAAGAATAGTATATATCAGTTTAATTTGTGTGTTTCCGTAACGGGAAATTTAACGAACTGTAAGTTCCTCGTGGCTGCCGTCGTAATTGTCCAAAACCATTACCAAACTCAAAACTCCATTTTACCAAAATAAAAAATAAAAAACTTAAAACTCCATCAAACCAGATTCTGATTATTTCCCCAAAAAGCATGAGATTAATTAACGTAATCATTTATATGTAATTTTTCAACATGCTCACAGATCTGCAAATGTATCTAGTTTTTTTTTTCTTTCAATGTTTTGGTTTGTCATTATGTACTTTTTTTTAATGGGTTAACGAAAGTAAAAATAGATTACAGTCCTAATTAGTGATGATTTCCCATCATGAGTAGGATCTATTATTGAAAACAATGAATTTTACTTTGAAACTTTCCCGTCAAAAGCGCTTATTAAATATAATTTCAATAATGACTCCCAAAGTAAAAACACGAAACTATAAACATGTTGCCTTTAAATCATAATATGAATAATTGAATTTCGCAACAAACAATTCATATTATTTCCCAGGAATGTATGTAAACATTGAGGAAATTATGATTTGCATTGCTTAATGCATAGATTAAGGGCTTATTTTTTAACTTTTAAAAAAAATACTTCTACTCGTAAGTACTTTCTAGCAGATCAGACTTTTGTTAAAAGCATTTCTGTGATCCGTAAATACTTTTAAATTTTTCTGATAAATCTGCAACGTTTTCTGTCACAGACTTTTATGCAATCGCAAAACACCCAAATTTACCTGACAGAAGAAAGAAGGATGAAGTGGATAGAGGGAAAGAAACAGTGACCTGTGAGTTGCCTGCTGACACACTGATAAAATGACAAATGGGCCCTCAGTAACAGGCCATCAGTATTGTCATGGGCCCATTCGTAATCTAACGCAACCCAGAGCAAGGGCCCAGCTTGCATGAAGTTACTCGTTAATTGTCAACTCTTAAGCACCAAATCACCAGAACTTAGACGATGCCCGACATAATGCTTGTTCGAAATTAGAAAGCAACATCTCATCTTCTCATACACTTTTGACCTATCAAATAAAAAAGAGAGCTAATTAATTAATATGTGATGTGACACTGAAAAATGAGACAGTGTAACTCTGACATAAAAAAACGTTATGATTTTTTAATTCTGATGCAAGCAATCTTAAGATTAATTTAACGAGTAGGGAAAAGTCTTGAACTTAGTTGCGATGGGGCTAGGCTTCATTAATGTAATCACATCCACGTATGCCAAATGCTTACATTCTTTTATTTCATTGATTATGAATGCATGACCATTGATGGGTCAATTTGTAAAGAAAAATGGAATCATTGAAAGGAGATTGAAAGGAGACCGCAATTTGGCATTTCTCTCCTATTCACGATAGCTAAGATGCAAATTAAGACAGAATAACCACAGGCAATATAAATATGAGACCGCATTAGAAAAAAAGGAAACGATAAAAATACCTTTTTTCTTAAAAAAAAAAACTTTTCACACGCTCTTGTTAATCTAGTTATTTAATTATGTTTAATGAATCTAACTCGATAGTGAAAAGTTAAGAGAGAGGTGTGAGAAGCGAAATAGAATATATGTGAAAATCAGGCTTTAGGTATGGATGGTTGCAAACAAAGGAGAAAAATGATGATGGTGAGAATGATGCACTATAAGGAAAAGTAAAAAAAGAAAAGCATATATAGTGAAGTAAGAGCAAAGGAAAATCGAATCCAATGAAAGAAAAAAACTCAATTACTTTGGCAGGCAATAGAAATTGAAGGTTGTGGTGGATATTGAGATGTGGACTAAAGCTGTCTTGTGCCATAGTAGAAAATTTTCGGTGTGTTGGAATAATGGCTCAGTACATCAAGTGATTGATTTTTTTTAAGTATTTAATCACTTTTATTATGACACTTGGTGCACCGAGCTGTATTCCTAATTGACTGAAAAATCTTTATGTGCAAAGGGTGAGTGAGTCAGCGAGTAAGTGTGAGTGGGTCCTATTATTAAATTAAATAACTAATTATATGCTACATTTGTCTTCTCACTTCTTCCTTCCTTATAATTATATTATCTCCAATCCCATTCCTACCCCATTCACAAAATTCTTTCGTACGAACAAAGCAAAGGCATGAAATTCCCATTCCCATTCCCACAAAAGATGAAACTATTATATTATATCCTTACCTCAAGCACCGTTTAGCATTCTAAAAAAAGAAAAAGAAAAGAAAGAGACCTCCCACCTATTAGTATAATATTATGAATATTTGAAGGCTGTAATTTAATTGATAGTGATATAACGTGAATGAGTTAGATAGTTAATTGTCAGACGAAAATTGAAGATAAAATCCATACCATGCATGTATATATGATTACTTTTGACAATGTGATAAAATTGCAAATAACGTGCGAAATCATTATTTGCAATTTTTATTCATTTCTAATACCATGGAGGTGGGCCAAAAAAAGGAAAAAGAATTATGATCGGGACTACTACGGAGGAGTTGAGATTTTCTGCACCAATTTTTGCATGTGGCCTTTTTGTGCCTTGCTTAATTGGCTAAAGATTTGGTTTATTTTTTTATTATTTTAATTATTATCAAGTTAATATTAATTATGTTTAATTCAAAAAATAAAAACACAAATAAAAACACAAAGGATCCACATGTAAAAATAGGTGCAGAAAATCTGATCTCACTACGGAGTTACAATGCATGCGCACGTCCACGGTGCATGTGCGTTGTTGCTGCTTAAAGAAACGCAATTAAGACGTTCTCCGTGTTACCGTGTCTGCCTCCGTTTACACGACTTTTCACGTTATTTATTAATTTACTTTTTGCTTTAAATATGTAAAGAATACATATCTGATTCTTTTACTTGGAACTCGCAAGAGCCATTTGCTAGACAAAATTATTTCTCTTTAAATTAGAGTATTAATCCCTAAATTTAGAAAACGTTTTGACTACTTCAACAAAACAAACCAATATAAAAGGCTCTTTAAATTAGCCAACTATCTTTATCTTTAATTTATCTAACCTGATCATGCATGTACATGGGATATATAATAGGAAAAATTAGAATATTGGTTCCTGAATTTAATCTAATTGAAATTTTAGTTTTTAAATTAAAATTTGTTACTATGGTATAATAATAATAATAATATCGATATAGGTGAAAATATTGATATGCAAATTCATGGAGATATCGTTATCGGTTACCTTCCTCGGCAATTATGAAAATTTACAATAAGGTGTGTATATCAACTCATTCAGATTTAGTCGAAATTAGAGAAAATTATCTTTAAAAAAAGTTCAAAAACTCGAAATCTGCAATGAGTTTCAGCAAAAATTATGTAGTCAATCGGTAAATATAAGGTGAAATTTGTATTTTACTCTACTTCCCACATCCACAATTTGGCGAATATTTTAAAGCATTGTCATAAATGGTTAACAGTGCACTTTAGGATCAGATTAAAAGACGAAAGAAACTATTATTCGAGTTTAAAGACGAAAGCGCAACTCATATAAGTCTACGAAACCATTAAGCGTACAAAATTAACATCTTCTTGTGTATAATCTGTGTCTGGTATGCAAGGTCACCATCGCACCAAAATCTGGTAAATCCACAGATATTATTTTATATGGAAGGTGTGAACCCACGGCTTGTAGCTGGCAGTGGAAATTTTTCAGAATACAATAGTTGGCAGTGCCTGGCACCCAAGAAGCATCTGTATTTTTTTTATTTTTTTTTTTGCCCACTTTATCCTCTTGCATTCACGAGTGATGTCTTTTAAATATGCTAGTGCACGCCTACCCAAATATATATATGCTTTTACATTTGATTTGTTTAAATGACAGCTAAACCCACCAATCACTTGCGTAAACATACCAATTAGTCCTACTTATGGATGAAGATTTTGAGTAAATTAAGTAATTAGCCAGTACAACTGCCCATTAGGGAACTGTCTCGGTCTATTTATGTACAGTGTATACGTGTTGAAAAAGTAGTTCTTTTTTTGTTTTATCTATAAATAATTATATTTTTTGGTTCTTGATATTGATATTGATATTTTAGAATCGGAATTGTAGTTAGTTGGAGAGAAATGCCTTAGATAGGGGTGATCCAATGCAATTCATGCCCCTTGTTATTAGGTTTACACTAAGCAGCACGTATTGTTTGTCACGTGATGAAAAATTTACATAAAATATTATATATTTTGAAATGAGATGTCCTGATAATCGTGAACTCATTTCGTATAAGTCATTATCCTACTCTAACGCCACAATGTCTTTAGGGTAATACTAAGAAGACCAAATTTTTTAATTCAAATGATGTGTCATTAATAAGAAACAAGTACGTTAATCAATACTTAATTAATAATCTAATAATCTACAATCACATTATTTGGTTTAAAAAATTGAACAATATTTGGCTACTCTAACGCCACAATTTCTCAAAATTTTTCAAAATTTTTCATTGTCAATTTATAAAACTTCGTGTTTAAAATCAATAACGTTCATATTATAAATCACTCTATAAAGATTGTCTTTACAAAAAATCAATTAAAACTAAGGTTGTTTAATCATCAAACTATATAAAAACAAATGAATGGTATTAGTAAAAGCATTAAAAACCCGTTTATGTATTTGCTATTGACTAACGACCTTAGTTTTAATTTATTTTTTGCAGAGATGATCTTTACAATGCGATTCATAATATAATCGATTCTGATCATAAGCACAAAACTCTGTGATTAAAACACCAACAGTTTTGAGTAGCCAAATATTACTCTTAAATTTTTTGATCTCTTTAGCATTACTCATGTCTTTGGAACAAAAATTATTATATAAAATAAACAAGAATCCGACGGACTAGAAGCTGAGTATGTTGTACATTGACGTATGGTAGAAAATTTATTGCATGCGGCATGCAGCATTCAATTATTAATATGGTTTGGGGACATGAACAAGGGCATGCAGAAACGAGTGGTCAAATTGTTGACAAGTGCACAGGTAGACGGGACTTGGCTTCTCATCCTGCCACCAAACCTGTGCTTGTCTGATTCAAACTAGGGTTTTCTTTATTAGACCCGAATTCCCTTTTGACCTTAAAAAATTGAGATTGCTGAGTAGGCGATCGTGATTGTTAAAATTTGATACAATGGCTACAAACATGATGTACTCTAAAAGTTATAATAATTGTAACAGTTGAATCACATTTCAACGGTCAAGATCGTCTGCTTAGCAGACTCAGATTTTTAAAGTTAGGAGGGAACCTGGTCCTTCTTTGTCAACCTAACTAATGACCATTCCCCAATCAAACTAAACTGCTGATTAATTAGTTTCATTAATCTGGACACGGTTGTTAACTTGTTGGTTTCAGTTCATAAGAATTCATCAAATGCATCCATTTTATCTAATATATAATAATTCCACTCAATCTAGTTTATAAATTATATGATTAAATATCAAGTAAAAAGATTAAGTGCACAATAAACTATAGCTAATTAATTTTAGAGACTCAAAGTCAAGCCCTTTCCTGTTTGCAATTTATTTGCTTTAGTACTTCGGATTGGGACGTATAATATATTATATAAAAAAACAACTTAGTAGTAAATGATGAAAACATAGTTTGTGCGTAAAATATAAACATAAAATTGACTGGTTCAAATGGATTCATGACCACTTTAGAATTTTATAAAGTTTATGTCTTAATCCATATTAAAATAAATAAAGAAAGAATTGTATAAAATTTCAGTACGTTATGGTATTGTATTTTTCTCTCTGTCGGAAAAAAAAAAAATTTAATTCACAAAATTAACTGGTACGAATGAACAAAGGCTCCCACGCCATGTCGTATACGTTGACCATTGAGCCAAAGAGGCAAATCCCCGATGAACGCCAACATTACATCACGATTGTCTACAAGATCGAAGAAAAATACCAAATCTATAACTTAACAACAAAAAGAAAGTTGAAAATAATAAAACTACTGCAGATAAAAATCGCACAAACAACTGAAAATTTTCGTATAATCAAACTTAAACTCAATCTCTTAGTTTAAATATAAAAAAATATTATCATCATCGCCTAAAACAATGCTAACATCAATCTGGTCGCATTTGATGGATAATCTTTATCTTAATCTTGGGTTTTGTCGTTTTAATAATTTGTGATGTTGGAATGATGTTTTGTTTTGTATGGTAGGTTTTGGAGCGGGGTTTGGTTTTCGTATCATAGACCGTCGTCATTAGAACCTAACTAATAATTAAGGCTGCCGACGCTGTCCGTTTCGGTGATTAAGTCCTAATCGCCCGGGTCCTATGAAACATTAAAAGATTTTTTAAATGTGACCGTCACACGATGTGGTACACCACCTGTTTTTATATAAATGGTGGGTTATGTGTGTTAAAAGATTAATAATTGAAAAATTAAAATTTTCCACTATTTGCATAAAAACACGTGATGTACCATTTATGTTCTCGTCACAATTAAAAATTTCTTCTAAACGTGGTCGCTTTCTTTCGACACGTGTCATCTGGAGCTATCTGAGGTGGAAGGACGGAAGTCGGTGGTCCCTACCCGATGAAAGGCCTAAAGATTGTCTATGACAACAGGAGGCTGAAACGTGTGCTGCGTAGGGACCACGTGTCTTTTTCCACCTCGTTTTCCTTGGATGCTGCTCTCCACTCTCCTCTTGTAGACAGACGCTCTCTGCTTCTTTTATGGGCCTTATCTTCTACGCGCTTCTAATGTGCGTGTGGGTCCACTCGCTCAATTTTGGGGTTTAATCGAAATATATTTGCGCACCACTCTATTAATTATTATTAAATGAGTTTGATTTAATATATGCACTATACAAATTTCAAAAATTTCAAGTAGTATTTATACGGTGATGAACATACCATAACATGTGTAAACTGTGTGTAATATTCTAACAAAAATAATAATAATTAGATAGATTTTAGTTACGATATATTCATATGTTTATTAATCATTTGATAGTAAAAAATCGAGTAGGACTAAGCTCAATATCAAGAAATCAATTATTTCCGAACTATTTTTTTTCGTAATCAAACTAGTTTTCAGTTACGATTAATAAGAAATAATGGTATATAGAATTCAATACAAGGAAGACACGATATTTGTTCAAAAATGGTCTTAGATTCTTAGTATTCATAGCATATTTGAGTCTAATTGTGCATTTCAGACTTTCAGTTGTAATCAAAAAAAAAGAAAAACAGAGTACAAGGAATCAATTGCAGTTCTAATTGACGTTCTAGAAATAAATTGCAATAGATAATGCCATTGTAGGATTAGGAATCACAAAGCATTATTTAATATTCAATTAGACCAAATTAAACTATAAACAAACAAAAAAATCATTAAACGAATTCTAAACTATGTGCATTGAACCGAAAACAAATTTGTATATGCAAAGAAACCATGGTGCCTATGTTGGGGGATAAAACAAAATAAACATTTTTTAAAAAAGGGGGTTGTTTAACATGTTTAAGAATTACAAGAATCTCGACTTGAAAAAATTTAAAAAAATTAATATAATTTATTTGACTAGTTACACTAGTATTTTTTTTCAAAAAATTCTCACATTTGTAGTATTATGCAAGTGGTAAAATGTAAGTTGGAGAACAATATCAATGTGATTAGCTGTTACATAATTAACCGCTGGTTCTTTTCTTTAAAATATTGACGTAACAATTTTTGATAAAATTCCTTAGCTATCAGTAGGGTGAATTTTAATCGAGTTAATTATGTTTCAAACTCATAATTAAATTTAATGAAAAGCTTATAGAAGAATATGGGTTCATTTTCTTGTTTCATTAATAGTTTCTGTTTATAATTTGAATTGAACAGTCAGATGATTCCACACCAACAAATTAGGTTGACTTTTTACATTATCTCATCAAACGGTGTTGCAACTATTCATTTCTATCAGAAAAAAAATATTTAAAAAAAAAGTGAAATTGTTGATGCTTCATGTCGCCGTTCTGTAGCAGTGCCCCCGCAGGCTTTTATTATGTAGATAAATATATAAATCAATTGGTTTTCTTGTTATTTTGCAGGTATACAGCACAGATGAGGATTAGGTAATAAATACGGGAATTGGATTTTCTTCGAGGCAAAGCCTCAGAATTATGCAGAGCAAACAAAATGGTCTGTTAAATTTTGATCAAAAAACTACTATTATTATAATTTTAAATGAATTAGTAGCCGTTTGATCAAAATTTAACGGACCGTGTTGTTTGCTCAACAGGATCCTGAGGCTTTGCCTCGAAGGGGATCCTATTCCACTGCTGGTCATTCTTTTATAGAAGATGATAGCAACATCTTACACTTTGGATATCCGCAATTTAATGTTAAAACTTGTCATTTAGTATTACGGTCTACTGATATTTCTTTTTACTTGTAAGTGAGAGATCTTAAGCTCGATTATCGCTAAAAATAAATTTGAACAACATTATTCCTAACCTGTTACGAGACTAAGCCTATATCCCTCCTTTTTTTAGTGAGACAATATTATTTATTAAAAAATAAATAAAAATCACCTGCCCAAAACTTACTTTTGATTGTTGTGTCTGTCTTGTTATATATTGCTTTGGTTGAAAGTATGACAATCTTTTACGAGGTCTATTTGTTGAATCATTGATTGGGGTAATAAATCTATCACCAAGCATACGTCTAAGTCATCAACAAGAGGAAATTACCAGCTTTTTACATGTTTTTACCTTTGAATGCGTATAATGGTAATATATGGCATGTGCACCAATACATCATGTATATTGTCCATGAGCTAAAATAATTTGGACGAGAGATTTTTAAACATTAAGATTTTGAGGTTAAATAAATTGTGGTACACTTCAAAAATGTTAAGACATGTGATGAGCGATGAAATAAAATACATGAGCATTACAAAGTCACTAAACAAAGGAACTGATTTCACATGATATTATTTTTCTCTTTGCATACTTGTTTGGTTAAAATTATCAGGCCTTTTAAAGGGGAGGGATCTCCTTTTTATGTTTTTTTTTTTTTAAAGAAAAGAGGGATTAGTTGTGGACCCACTTCACATCAAACTTTAACGATCAAAATCATCTATTTTGTAAGTCTTTTTTTCATATATCATATTTGCAAAAGTTCAATTTAATCCTAAATCATTTGTTTATTTAATTGTCACGATGAAATTTTAACATTTCTTATAACCGCTACGCCACTTGTTGTGATTAGAAATAAAAATAAATGCGCGAAAAACCAAAAATAGTGTATACAAATTAAAAATCACTTTCCTTCTAACAACTATAAAAAAATTGAAGCAGCACATTCAAGTGTAGAAACGCTTCCATTTTTAGTGCCTTTTACAAGTTTATAATCAACGCTATTGTAGCGTAAGCAATCCTGAGTCTACTGCCATTCTTCTCTTCTATTGAGGGTAAATTCGCCAATTCAACAACCAACTTGGGTCCGATTAATAAATATCGCACATTCTAATTAAATTAAAGAAACAAAAGATAAAGGAAAAAAGAAGCATCCCCAATGCTAATTAATTAATTTTGTTATGTTGTCTTCTCGATTTTTTTAATTTTCTTCTATTTATTTTTTTGAAAAAATTAATAGAAAATTGAAGGTGATGGTTTTTTGGAGGCTTTTTTCTAACGTCTTGCCTTTTAAGTTGACACCTATGTCCGAATATTTCACTCTCTTGTCGCACCCACCACACCTTCACCATTTCTTCTTCTCCTTCCTCTCCCTCTCTCTCCCCGCTTTTCGACAACCTCTACCTCCGTCGCACTATCTTTCTAAACCGAAACTCGCCGATAACTAAATACGAACTTTGGATCTCCGGCCTCCGTCTCGGAGTCTAATACTCTCCGTATCGGAGTGTTTCGGAAGCTGCATTTCTTCCGGTAAGCCGATTCCCCATGCATTCTGTCTCCACCGAGTTCTTTCAATCTCTGTTCGTCACCGCCTTCTACCCGAAGCTTAGGAGAGATGAAAATATTTTAAAAACTAAAAAAAAAAAGATTAATAAATACGGTTTGTGCTGATAATTCGTCTTTATTCTGCTTTCGGGAAACTAACTCTGATTTTTTATGCCAATTTTTTACTTTATCAAATTAGAAATTCTTGTATCTCTTTCTGTCGGTGAGGTTTTGTGTGCTTGTTTCTACCCATTTTCTGGTTCATCTTTTTGTTTTTGTGTTAAATGATTTTCGTTCGCGTTTCCGATTTTTCTAATTTTTCCATTTATTTCCGTTTCGTAATCTTGAGCTTTTTCAGTGTCAGTATCACTGTAGCTCAAGGGTATTAATTTTGTGTTAATTTCGGATTAATCTGTTCAAATCCGTAGGATCTCCATCTAAATATAGCTCCGTAATTAAGATCTCATCGTTCTCCGTTCTGCATTATTAGGCATGTCGTTTTCTTGTGATTTGCATCCGCATTACTGTTCATCGTAATGATCTCCAAAAAATGGAACATCTGATTTTTCTTACCATTATTTGACTTAGATTTTAAGCTGAAATGATTCAAGTTTTCTGTCAACTAACAAATGACTACGATTTTGAATCATAATTTCTGCAGACAGTACAATTTAATATGGACCGACGGAGTTGGCCGTGGAAGAAAAAGGCGTCGGACAAGGCGGCAGCGGAGAAAGCCGCCGCTGCAGCGGACTCTTTTGCTAGCCAGGCACTGGCTGAGCTTGTAAGTCCATTGACACAGTAAATTAATCAGTAACATTTTGCATATTCACTTCATTGACTCAGCATGTAGGCACTTCTTTGTCGATTTTCGTTATGCAGTTTTTAATGAATTTGTCACAGCAATTTATGCTCTAATTTGATGGATTCTTTAGATTTCTTGTGTACTTGTTAATTGTGGCAATGTTTATTCGATAAAAGTTGTGTTAAACAAGTAACATTAGTCACTTGTGTATGCAATTAGTTTTTTTCGGAATTTTGGTGCAACAAATTTAGTAATATTGTTCTTTGTTTGCTTCTTATGCAATCAGGACAAGTACAAAAAACCAAATTTTGTGCAAATTTCCGTCGAGCAATATTCGCATCTGACTGGTTTGGAGGATCAAGTGAAGAATTACGAGGGTCAAGTGAAGACATATGAGGATCAAGTTCAGACATTGGAGGATGAAATTAAGGATTTGAATGAAAAGCTCTCTGAGGCCGATACAGAGATGACTACTAAAGAGAGCTTGGTTAAACAGCATGCCAAAGTTGCCGAAGAAGCTGTCTCAGGTACGATAATATTGATATTGGTGTAACCTGATTACAGAAAAAATAAAGTTCTTGATTAAGTGCTGATCAAGGATTTCTTGAGTTGACTGCAATTAGTGTATTTAAAATACTTGTTTGCTGCAGGATGGGAAAAGGCTGAAGCAGAGGCTCTCGCATTAAAAAATCATCTAGAATCTGTGACTCTTTTGAAGCTCACGGCTGAAGATCGGGCCTCACATTTGGATGGTGCTCTTAAAGAGTGCATGCGGCAGATACGAAATATGAAGGAAGAACATGAGCAGAAGATACAAGACGTTGTTTTCACCAAAAACAAGCAATGTGACAAAATTAAGCATGAGCTTGAAGCAAAGATAGCTAATTTGGATCAAGAACTCCTAAGGTCTGCTGCTGAAAATGCTGCTGTTTCCAGGTCTTTACAAGAGCGTTCAAATATGCTATTCAAGATAAGCGAGGAGAAGTCACAAGCTGAGGCGGAAATTGAGCATTTTAAGGGCAACATTGAGTCTTGCGAAAGGGAAATAAATTCTCTGAAGTATGAACTGCATATTGCTGCCAAGGAGCTAGAAATTCGGAATGAAGAAAAGAACATGAGTATGAGGTCTGCTGAAGTAGCCAACAAGCAGCACACGGAAGGCGTTAAAAAAGTCGCTAAGCTTGAAGCAGAGTGCCAAAGATTACGCGGTCTTGTGCGGAAAAAGTTACCTGGTCCTGCTGCACTTGCACAAATGAAGCTAGAGGTTGAGAGTTTAGGCCGAGATTATGGAGAAACTCGACTAAGAAAGTCTTCTGTCAAGCCTTCCAGTCCACACATGTCCCCACACTTGTCCCCAGTGACTGAGTTTTCTCTTGATAATGTACAGAAGTTTCAAAAGGAGAATGAATTTCTCACAGAACGTTTATTAGCAATGGAAGAAGAAACAAAGATGCTGAAAGAAGCTTTGACAAAGCGTAACAGTGAATTGCTGGATTCAAGGAGTATGTGTGCTCAGACAGCCAGCAAGCTTCAAACATTAGAAGCACAACTTCAAATCCACAATCTACAGAAAGGCTCACCAAAATCTGTTGTTCAGATCACCTCTGGAGGTTCATCAAGCCAGAATGCAAGCAATCCACCAAGCTTGACCTCCTTGTCCGAAGATGGCAATGATGATACTAGAAGCTGTGCTGAGTCTTCGGGCACAACATTGGAGAAGAACAACGCAAAGTCGAACAAATCTGAAAGTCAAAATGATTTGAATCTTATGGATGACTTTCTGGAGATGGAGAAGTTGGCTTGTTTGCCAAATGACTCAAATGGAGCCGTCTCTGTTGCAGATGGTCCAAATGGGAAGACATCCAAAAGAGAGAATGATGGTGCTTTGGGAGATGTCACTGCTGACAAAGATATCCCGTCTGAACAGCAGCATGAATTGCCAGGATCCCATCCCAAATCTGATGAAAGCCAGCTGCCACTGGTGAAGCTCCGATCAAGAATCTCAATGCTCTTGGAGTTCTTATCTAAGGACACTGATTTTGGGAAAGTTATTGAGGATATCAAACACGTAGTCCAGGAAGCACAGCAGAATCTGTACCCGCACACTGTAAACTGTGTTTCCGAGGAAGTTGACAGCTCTGATGCCCTATGTGACCGGCAGGCAAATCCTGATGATTCTGGTTTAACCACAGAAAAGGAAATCACTTTGTCCCAGCCAGCCACAGAGACCATGAAAATAATAAGCGAAGATCTGGCATCTGCCATTTCTTTGATCCATGACTTTGTGCTGTTATTGGGCAAAGAAGTGGTGGAAGTGCATGGCACATTTCCAGATGGCAATGGATTCAACCAAAAGATTGAAGGATTCTCTGGCACATTTAGCAAAGTCATTCACGGAAACTTAAGTTTGGGTGAATTTGTTCTTGGCCTTTCACATGTTTTAGCAAACGCCACTGAACTCAAATTCAACGTTCTAGGCTTCAAGGTTGTTGAATCAGAAACTAACAGTCCTGATTGTATTGACAAGGTAGCATTACCAGAGAATAAGGTAGTTGAGAAGGATTCATCGCAAAGATTTCAAAATGATTGTGTCCACATTTCTAATCATTCTAACCCTGAAGTTCCTGACGATGGAAATCTTGTCTCCGGCTATGAACCAAATGCGGCGCCATGCAAAGTCTCACTAGAGGAGTTTGAACAAATGAAATCAGAGAAAGATAACCTGGCAACGGATTTGGCAAGATGTTCTGAAACTCTAGAGATGACAAAGTCTCAATTACAGGAAACCGAGCAGCTTCTTGCTGAAGCTAAATCACAATTTGCTTCTGCTAAAAATTCAAATAGCTTAGCCGAGACGCAGCTGAAATGTATGGCAGAATCGTACAGGTCACTAGAGTCACGAGCTCAGGAGTTAGAAACTGAATTGAATCTTCTGCGTGTCAGAACCGATACTCTGGAAAGTGAGCTACAAGAAGAGAAAAGGAACCATCAAGATGCTTTGGCCAGATGCATGGAACTTCAAGATCAGTTGAAAAGGTTAGTGTCAACCTCTGTTCCACTCGGTACTTGGTAGCATCTGTTGGTTGATAGCGAGTGAAAAAACATAATTGCTATTGAGCATTCAGATCCTTTGGTATCAGGTTTTGAAATTGACTTTAACTTCTACGTCTCTTTATCTTTTTATCCAGCAATGAGCGTTTGGAAGCTGAGACCGAATTCAAGACAAAACAGGTGTGACGCTACATTCCTTTTCTGGCTTTTAACAATTTGTTAATGTCACAAAACAGTCTGTTTTTTTCAATCATATTAAAAGAAGCATTTATGAGGTTGCCTAACTTACAGAAAATGAAAGGGACAAGAGGGCATCCTCATACTAAACCCTAACTCAACTCTGTCTAACTTCTTTGTTCAAACTCCATTTGCGCCAACGCGCTCGTGGAATTGAGCTCTATATAACCAACTCGAGGTTGACTCAACTTTTATCAAAATCGTAAAATTATAAATAAACAAAATATTATTCCAAGCTGAGCTTATATTTTATTCAAAGCTCAGTTAACGAAATTTTAGAACTGATTGGGTCGAGCTGCTTGCTTTCCTTTGTCTTCTGGCACATTTATTTGCGTAAACGTTTTTTGTGTTGTCAACATTGATCTATCTCGGACCACTAAAACAAATGGATGCCGATGGCTTGAACATTTATATTCTGTGATTACAGGACAGGGAGTTGGCAGATGCAGCGGAGAAGCTTGCCGAGTGTCAAGAAACCATATTTCTTCTTGGCAAGCAGTTGAAAGCATTGCACCCTCAAACTGAGGCCATGGGCTCTCCGTACAGTGAGAGGAGTCAACGGTTCACTGAGGATGAACCCACTTCCAGTTCCAAGAACTTGCAAGACTCGGAAAAAGGTGAGACAGAAGGCACTTCTTCTGCCAATGTAAACAGGGCGGGCAGCGAGTCTCCCATCAACCTGTATAACCCTGCATGCCCATCGGACGCCGAGGCAGGCGTACTCTCAAAATCACCAGTCGGTTCCAAAAGTCCGAAACACAGGTCTTCCAAGTCAACTTCCTCATCTACGTCTTCTACCCCAACACCAGAGAAACATCAGCGTGGCTTCAGCAGATTCTTCTCCTCGAAAGGAAAGAACGGTTATTAGGCTTGCAGCTCAAGAGCCTGAATCACATTTTCTGGTTGGAAACACCGTTGAAAGTAATAATTGGAAGAGGCACCAAAGACAGAGACCTCCTTCGTTCGCGCTATAAACGCCATTTCCTGGGAATTCCTGGGTGTGAAGATATAATCTGATGAGGGGAGATACTTGTGAAGGTGGAGGTAATTTTGTAACTAATGGTTGTATATGATATCATCCCATATCTGTTTATTTGTTCTTGTTCTTCTCTCGCACTCCGCGTATGTATTTTCGGGTTAATTGGAACAATGACATAGTTTATGAACTGTTTCAAAGTATTTAAATACAAATGTATGTCACAGTTTTTATATGATTTCTCATTCGCTTCGGCAGAAGAACATCGGATTTCTTAAGCTCCGCCGGTCAGATTTGACAATTTGCTCCCGGTTTGTTACTATGGGCTTTGTAACCAGTCGGGCCTCTCCAAGTCCAACTGTATTTTAATTTGTAACCATATACCATGGGTTCTTTACTTAACCCACTGCACCAAATATCCGATGCAGTTTCACGCGAATAATTAATAAGCGAAGAGAGTTTCAAATTTGAGTGCATAGGGAAAGACACTTTCGATACTGTTCACTCTTAACGAAAAATCTCATTTTTACCTTTACTGGGTACTATTCACTACACCTTTATTTGTCCATTTTCATTAAAACTAAAGTTTTTTTGAACTTTTCGTTAGTTCGCCTAAAAAGTAACTGAAAATTATACATATTTGAGGCATGCCTTAAATAAGTTTACTTGAGAGGGATGCTCTTTCACGACCTAGTTGCATTATATTTCAATAATCATAGCTTTCTAGTTATTCGGTTTCTCTCAAAGGATGTACTTACAGAAATGATTTATATCCGGAACTATTTAGCCACTTAATTACAGCAAAAGCTCTATATAATCATAATGTTGGGATTAAACCGATTTTATAACTTTAGGTAGGTCATTACTTATTAGAGTATGCTTAAAAAATATTACTTTTTTTTACTTTATCCTTGATGAAAGGTGTATGGATACAAATAGCTGAATGAGATCTTAACCTAATACTCTATACCGTGTTTAATTCATCTAATGGTCTTTTTCAAAGTGTTTCTCACGTGTCTTAATATTAAGATTTTAGGTTGGAATCACCGTATAATCAAACTCTATCTTAATGATTTTGAATTTGATTGAGTTTTAGCAAAATAATCTCTTTATGATGTATTAAAAAATATATATAGTTCGCATATAGAATGAAAATTCAAAACGGGCCACACAACGTAGCTGAGGGATCCTAAGTAGAATCCTAATGCATTTTTTGGTCAATAATCTTAATGGATTTTACACGATCCCTTCATTTTACGAATATATAGCATATCTTATGGAGGAATTAATCACTTCTTCGTTCTTTTCTTTTTTTGAATTTTGCAGGCAACAGAGAGTTGCGGGAGTTCCTACAACCGGGGAAATTTTTAGTTGTGACGGGAATACGAGTAGTATACCACGTGTTTTTATGTAAGCGGTGAGAAATTTTATTTTTTAAGTTATTAACTTTTTAACACACATATTCCACCATTTATATAACGACACATGATGTACTATTCCGTGTGACGGTCACACTGAAAAATATCTCGTACAACAGGGCAGTGGATACACCCGTACGGGGCGTACGAAAGTGCCAAGCCTGAGTGCAACACTTGCGGCAGCGAACATATACATTAGTCGTATATCAGCTTATTTTCTGCTTTTGTAGAACCGTTAACAAAATGAATTACGCCTTTCGACCAACAAAAACAAAAACAAAATGAATTACGCCTACAAACGCAGTGGAATTGAAACACTGTTTTTTTTTTTTGGTCGAAATGTTGAATAGTATTAAAGACGAATCGAAGTATTTACATTAGACGTCAGAGTATTAAACAACCATTCTAGTTCAAGATCACCTCAAGAATGAACACCCTCCACGCGCGTGACATAAAATTACTGAAACACTTTTTTTTGCCAGCAGCAGTTAATATCAGCTTATGTGACATCCCACGTTGCCCAGGGAGTGATCCTTAAATGTATATTCTCATCCCTACCTAGCACGAGGCCTTTTGGGAGCTCACTGGCTTCGGGTTCCGTAGGAACTCCGAAGTTAAGCGAGAAGGGGGCTAGAGCAATCCCAGGATGGGTGACCTCCTGGAAAGTTGCTCGTGAGTTCCCAGAAACAAAACCGTGAGGGCGTGGTCGGGGCCTAAAGTGGACAATATCGTGCTACGGTGGTGGAGCGGGCTCGGAAGGTGGTTGCACCCGGGCCGGAATGTGACAGCTTATCTTGCTCGGGATCTTTAATTTCGCTTAAATTAAGGCTAAAGTTTGGGCTTCCATCAGGTTTCGGATTCGTTAGGGCAGACGTAGTCAAACCTTTGGTTTCTTGCACGACATTCTGTGTACAAGTCATGCACAAAACATTTTTATCTGTTAATTAATATCATAATTTACAGATTTTTACATTTAATTTATTTATACAAAGTCAATTAACGCTGAAAAAATGATTAATTACAGTCTTAGTTTTAACATGGCTGTTAGTTGTCCACAAAAGATGAAGATCGGTCCATGCATGCATGCTGCGTAGATGTCTGAAGGTTTACACTTTAGGGTTCAAAATTGTTTTGAATTTTGTTTCATAAAAAACGATCTTGTAAATAAACCTGTTGTAACTGGGTTGAACTTAAATCTGGGTAGTTTTTCCTTCGCTTTCGTGCTGGACTCCTTAAAAGTTCAAATGAGTGGGATTGAAACAGTTAGTTGCTGGATAGCTGGAAAAGTTGAAGATGAATATACGTTCTATAGGAAATGAAAGAAATGTGGTAGGCCACGGTTTGCTAGAAACATAGAAATCTAATATATCTACCAAGTTGAAAATCCAACATGCATACCCTACAACGTTGCCCACCTCCCAACATGCATGGCTCTCCTGGTCCATCGCCCAACTCATCTGATCTCACTCTCCAACCCTCCAAAGAGGAAAAGAATCAAACTAATTTACAAACGCATTATAGTCAATGGCGTTTAAATCCATCCAAAGTGCATTTGGTATAGTCTTAAGCGTTTGACTCTATCAAAATTTCAAAGAGACAGGATATTAGTTTATTATTAATAACACCGAACAGAAAGCCTTAGTATATTTAGGAGTGAAATCATTTTTATTAGTTATAGTGTTTTTTGTGAGATAACTGATGTGAGACATTTTACATCGTTCGAGACTCTTGAAAAACGAATAGTATGTTCCTTGCGAAGCAAATTTATAGGTAGGAATGCCCTCAAACTACATCATTTCATAGAATACTTTTTACAAAAGTACTAGACCTCATGTATTTTAATCTTACTAGGCACCACGTTGGTCACTCTCGAATTCTTCAAGAAGATAATAATCCAAGAGATCAACTTCGATCCATACAAAGTGCAATTTCGTTGAGTCTGGACTCTTTGAGATGAAAATCATATCATGCATCGATCATGCATGTACGTACTTGTTCTTCTCTCTACTTTTTCGTGTTGACATTTTTTATTGTCAAATCAAGACTTCAAAGAGGTTGAGTTTGCATGCACTTCCTCCTCTTCCTTTTCTGAGGTGAAAAACGCTATTGGAAAGTGAAGTTAAGTCTTTTCCTTTTGAGTAGATTCAATCGAAAGTTATTGCCCGTTTCCTGACACCAAAATTTTTAATTTTATTTTAGCCGGACGTTTCTTTCAAGCCATCTTAGAAAAATCAAAACTTCATGATTTAGAGGAATCAAGACTGAAAAAAATCGAGTGAATAATCTCCAAATTAAAGGAAGTTCGATACATAGAGATTATAGACATATTATCTGAGAATTAATCTTTAGTCTTTGTATATATATAATTTCTCTAATCTTACCATAGCACATGCAATTTTTTGTCTCTTTTTCAAACGAGTGGTCCCTAAAGTTCTTAGTTTTGATGACTCAATCCAAATTCTCTTGGCTTTATCACAAAATTAATTAACTAATTAAACCCGTCATTGTATCAAAATCGGTGAGAACATGCATGTATTCGATAAGTCAAGATTATCGTATGATAAACCTGTCACGCGTCATCTTGTGTTTTTCACTTTTCGTATAATATTAACTATTATGTGATTGAATTTTGACGTCATAGTTGTATGTAAAATCTTTTCATCTAAATAAAGCATCAAAAACTTCATACATCCTCATACTTCATCCCTTGGTATAAAGATATAACAAAAATAAATAAATATATTCCTTAATAAGCAGGGAGTTGATACATGAACACGCATAGAATCACAGATCCACCAATTCTATATATATGTCGAGACAGAATCGAAGAAATTCAGTTTAAGCTTTTCAAGCGAGTGGTAACTTATAAACTAATTAATAAAATTATATGTATTACTTAGTTTGTAATTAATTGGATACAGGAGAAAGCTTTATTAGCATGATTCAGTGAATAGAGGTATTTGTTATTTTATATTGTATTTCATAGTTTTTCCAAGTAAACGGTCTACTTCTCAAAAGACTTCTCCACCACCACTAGCCCAACTAGCCATGTTATCTTCTATGATCTTCATACGGTTACCATATATTAGATAGATATAAGAGTTAGGATCGAGAGATACTCATTTTTTTATACTCGTTTTGTAATGCCGATTTCATATTTTTTTAAGAATCCGAACCGTTTATATTTTAAGTCATCATTCTTACATTATTATGACAAAATATTAGACAAATTCAAAATCATCAAAACATTAATTTTTAGTGAAGAAAATGGATGACTTTTTAAATAAACACTAAAATTGCTATCCTTTAATCAACGACCAGTTGCTATCGAATTTGGATGATTTTGTTGTAAACATGACTTTTGAGAAAATACTACAAAATATACCATTTAGATTATTAGAATACATTTGAATATGGACCCTACGAAATGACTGCTAAGAAAGTGTGTTCCTCCGATCCTATTTCCATATAGATAAAGGATATTTCAAACTTCTATCGATTAAACCGTCGATTCATGAGCTCCAAAGTCAAAGATTTAAGCAGATATTGGGGCCTGCCTTAGGGTTTCTAATCCATATCAACATAAATTACTTAAACCAAATAATTAAGGGAGCTTTAATAAAACACCCCTGACACTGTTTACTTTTAACGAAAAACCATTTTTTTACCTTTAACTGTCACTATTCATTATACATTCAAAAAGGACTTTTCATTAAAACTGTCACTATTCAGGGACTTTTCGTTAGTTTTCCAAATAATTAAATCTTTACGAGCCTTTTTGGGGGTTTGTTTGTTGCGCTTTTGATAACTAAAAGACCCATGAAGTGTGGTCCGACCCAAACCAAATCAAAGTTAAAAAGAAAGGAAAATTGAAGTAGAAAATGAGAAAATATTTTTTAAGGAATGGGCATTTCTTGTTATATATACTATGAATTTCGTTGTACAATTTTGTCCTTGTATGTCAATACCTTTCTTGAAGAAAAACTAACAGCAGTTTGATCTCGTAGTTAGTCTGATCACTTTCTCGTGAACTATCTGACACCTCATATTTTTTTGCATAATATTCTATAATATTAGCATATAAATTGACGTTAAATCATAATGTGTCAAAAAGTCTGTGAAGAGTCCCCTCAACATTTCTCTTTGTTCAAAGGGCACAAAAAGTCCAGACATCGACTATGCTTTCTCACATGTACGGTACTATTTGAGTACGCTGCAATATCTAATGTGTTGAATTTACCGTTCTAGACTAAAGAAATCCGCATTAAAGCTACAATCTTGATACACCGTTACTGTAATGTTTTGTATCATGTAAGTTCTTATCTGCCAACACATGAAATGAAAAGAAGAAGCTTATCTAAGGATGTTGATGGTGATGGCGAGTGGTGGAAATGATGAAAAATATCATATCCTTGTTTAAATTTCCTGGTCCAAGCGCCAACAACAGTTTGCTATAAAATCAAAGCTTATTTGAGAATGTCAATTGGGTCTGAAATCTTAACCATCCAATTTGTGGGTCTGCAATTTATATTTCATAGGGTTGATGATTACAACTTTTCGACCAAATTCATAATAGTCTTAAGTTAAAAGAAGCTCACCCGCACAAGAAAGAATTTCAGGTAAATGAAAAAGTTTATGAAGCTGTCGAGTTGTTATTGGCCAGTACGAAGAAATGAGTGATTATATTCGACGAGTCAAATATTTCTTGAGAGATAAAATTCAAACCATTTTTAATTTCTCTATAAAAATTGTTTAGCAATTGAGTTAATTACGACAAGCATGCAAAAATTGTTTACGCACAATTAATTTGTAAAAAAAAAAAAAATGTGTTCTTACATTTTTATTTTTATTTTTGGTTTTGTTTTGTTTTTTTTGTAAATTTCGTTTAGAAAACGAGTATGCTCAAAATTTGTATTCATTTGACTCGAAAGTTGTTTGCAAAATATTTGTAAACAGAATATTCTATGTACATGTGTTGTCCCATAAGAAATTTTCAATGGAGTAGGCAAATGGACGATCACATCCGTGGATGAGTTGCAGAGGCAAAAACATGCACCAATGGTGTAGTCGATTGGATGGAGAGATTTTTCAGTGTGACCGTTACACGAAGTGCTACACTGCTTGTCGTTATATAAATAGTAAGATATGTGTGTTAAAAAGTTAATAACTTAAATAAAATTTTCTACCACTTATCTAAAAACACATAATGTACTAGCTTATTCTCGTCACAACTAAAAATTTCTCGATGGGATGAGTCACGTAGGCAAAAACTTGCCACGGTTGCACAATTTTGCCTATTTTAGTTGACTAGACCATTGAAAATGCTCATAAGAACCTGTGTTGGTATCAACAGCGGGAAATGAATTCTCTATTTTGCTCAGAATCCTACTGACCCACACACAAGGGCCGTTGGATAAAAATTCAACGGCTACAAATAAAGAGGTTCCTTTAAAATTATAATAATTGTAGACATTGAATTTTCATCAAACGATCCTTATTTGTAGGTCAGTAAGATCTTGCGCAGATGCTTACGAGAGAATCCATTTCCCAACTTATAACTGATAAAACTGTTTTAAGGTAAGCAAAGACAGACAGAGCAGCACGAAATATGCTACATGGAGTATAATTCTATCCCTTCTTATTATCATCTTTTTTTCATTCATTTCTCTCAATCTCTTCTTTTTGCTTTATTTTCTATATAAAAAAACTGAAAATAAGATGTAGATCACAACCATTTAAACAGGAGAGGATGAAAAATGAAAGAAATTAGGAAGAGAGAATCCTACTCCATGTCCATGCACGCGCACCAGATAAAAACGCAGAAACCAAGAGCAGGGAAACAAGAAAAAAGGTGACAACCTCAGATTTAATATTAATATTAAAATATTTGATTTTGGTTTACAACCACCGCACCGCCACCGTGAGTGAAGTCTCACACTTTTTCAGATTTACAATTTCGAACCCAGATGATAGTATCTACTGGGTTTAATTTCTCGGATTTAATCTTGGGTCAGAGTCAAATTTGTAAAAAAAAACAACCCGAAAAAAAAAGGAGAAAACTTGAAAAAACAGAGAAGCAGTTCAGCAGCTTCGTCTTGCTTATTTTTCAGCCATTTTCTCCCAAAAATCCAGACTTTTTCACCGCAGCATGGAAGTTAATGTCTGAAAAACGACTTCTTCGCAAGGAATAGTGAGACCCATGTCGTGATCGAAGCCGAATTCTTCCTCTGCTTGATGGAGCAGGCTCTGGAACTCGGGCCGGGTCAGGAAGGAGATCGGTACGATGTATCTGCTTCTGTTTTCTCCGACATAGACGACGAAATGACCTTTTGGGACATCGAGAGGGAGGCCCTGTTCGTCGTAGTGTTGCTGCTTTTTTCCCAAGCTGGAACACCTCTTGAGAATCTGCTTCAGAACGGCTGTTTGCGGAAGCCGATTTGATTTTCTGATGGCCATTTTGCAGTTGTTCGCTATGTGTTTGATGAAATGCTTCAGAGGGAGAATTGGGGGGTTTGTGGGGAGTCCTGAGTGAAAGGGGGAGGAGGGTTAAGGAGTTGTGTGAAAGCGGTGAGGGCAAGTCCAGGGTTATTTATGGTGAGACGCTGAGAGATTAGGGGCTAGAGAGAGAAACAGAGTCATGTGGGGTTGTAGGGACAATTGGAGAGAGAGAGGGTCGCTTTGGCGGGCCTGTAGTGACTGGTGAGCTCAAAGGACACAGAGGGAGCCACCCCCATTGGGTTTACATCCCACTGTTGCCCTCCAAAAGACAACTTGGTCCCTCTCTCTTCCGTACAATTTCATCTCATTCTCTCTAATGAGAAACACCACCAATTTTCTACTGCTAATTTATACTTACTGTTTAGAAAATTTTAACGAAAAGTTTTCGATATTATTTATTTTAACAAAAATCACATTTTTAGTACTAAAAAGTCAATCTTGGTACTATTCTTTTTACCCTTTATTTTGTCTCTATCGTTAAAACTTAAAGTTTTCAAACTATTTTCTTTAGTTTTCCTTACTTTTTAGTGGTATTTGATTCAGATTTTATTCATGCAAACATAGTCTGACAATGAAACAAATGTAACAGATTGTTTATGTATTACATAAGTTATTAATAATATTTCGATATCATTTTATCAACAAAACATGTAACGTGTCACCGATGCATTTTCAATAATATCGATACAATTTTTTGTCTCCATTGGTGTACATTCACTATGAGAAACATCCCACCAATCTTCTAGTGCTAGTTTCTTTTGTACTTATTTACTTTATTTGTAGTTTTTTATTCAGATTTTGTACAAAGTATAAAAAGGAAATAGTGAAATTTCCTGGAAATAATATTGACTACAAAATAAAATGTAATGCAATGTCCAGTGTATATTACTACTATTAGCGTAGGCTAGCTCTAGGGGTAAGCTACCACTAAAACTGTTTTGCAATTTTCATGGCCTCTCCTTTTAATCTACCATGGTCTGTTTGGAATGCCATTTATTTCTCAAGTTTCAATTAGGGTTCATAGTTTTCTTTGTCTCCACTTTTAGGGTTGTTTGACTCATTATTTGATTTCATTATATTGTCGGGTAATGTTATCTATATACATTTTTTTTATCTCGCACACACTATTAACTTTCTTCTTTTGATTTTTATTGATTCATTCGATTTAATGATTGAAAATTAAGAAATGTGTATGAAAAGTAAAAAATGGTGTGTTCATAGCACCACCCATATTGTTCAACTCTACAACCGCCTTGACTAGTAACTTCTCCCTTCTACATTGCTCCCTCACTTTCTCAATTGTTAGTATGTAAAAGAGAAATTTACTTATACTATCAAGACAATACCGTTACGTTATTTCAACTCAATTAACGTAAAAAAAATAAAAAATAAAAACACGTGACAAATATATGTTAAGATGGTTAGTAGACAAGTTAATAGAGAAACTCGACAAACTCAAGTAAAACTAAAATTACGAGCTCCAATTATGTACTTAAGTCAATATTCCGCCCAAAGAAAAAAACTTATGTACTTTTTGGCTAGAGTGCTAAATTCTGACAGCATAATTTCAAGAAATTATCGTATTTTAGGGAGTTTTCAGAATTTAATTGCTAATTTATTTTCCTTTTGGAGTATTTAAACCTTCTTATTCATATTATCATATAAACTTTGAGATTTCCTCATATTCTTACTCTAGTGTTTTATGGTTGAACTCCCTACTATTATGTTGCTTCCACCGTATTAACCGTGTGTGATTGAGTTGAAATACTTTCAAAGTCAAATGTCTTGCTTACCGTAGTCAAAGACGTATCTCTTAACTTACTAATCACAAGGACTTCGACATAGTTTGATCGCAGTTAGCCAGTTACCGTCGTAAAAGGACGACTCGGTCCGCGAGCAATTCTTCGAGTCAATTGCTACAGTGAGGGTTTTTTATTGAATGTGGGTGTGTGTATAGCTATTTACAATGGAATCATTTCCTTTATGTTATATCAAAAATCAGTATAATCCATATATGACTGTACTGAAACGTACGTACGACGCAGCTTTTGCTGTAAGCTGTGGGGTGTAGGGACTGGTTCATCTTAAATGCTTGCTGGATTTATCATTTGTCGTGTTTTCTTTCTATAAAATCATTGGCAGATGAGTTTGCAGTTTTTCACATGCACAACAACTTTTGCTTGCTGCATTTTGAACGGCTAATGAGATCCCTCAGCCCCACCACCACCCCCCCCCTCCCCTCTCCCCACCGGGCTACCACCATGCAGGCACATGCACCCGTGACAATGGATCAATTCATGCCAGAAACCTTTTACGTACAAGAACAAGAAACATATAGATCTTAGACGTATTCTCTCATTACTTTAGCATTTCTGCTTCATGTAAAGCTTTGTTAGAAAAACATAATCGATTGTCGAAAACATGATAACTAAACCAAAGTCGACCTACCAATTGCTGCTGCATTGATGATCAATTTGAACGCTTGAAACTCAACTGTGAAAGGCAACCAAGAAAGTAGCCAAAATTCATGGAACGGGTCAGATTTGAGCTTAGCGTATAGTTTAGATGAACTAGCGTATAATATTCTATCTTTTGTACGTAAGAAGAAAAAAAAAAAACATGGAAGGGCCTGGTAAGTGAAAGTGAGACATGTATATGTGTATATATAGCAATTGGTTATTGTTGATGTTTCTAGTTAAGCTAACAGAGTTAAATGGCTACAAACGAAAGAAGATGTCTTTGTCTTTAAGATCTCCTAACTCATATAAATACACATTATTATACTAACTCGTATTGAGTTAGCTTAACAAAACACATTGGATAGATAGGGCGCACGGCCTGTGTTTAATAATGATTTCGTTCTGCTAGTACGTACCACCAGCAGTACATATATAAGTTTTTTTTCTTAATAATGATCTTGTTCTACCATATATGGCAAAAAATAAGACGATATGTCTTCATAGGAACTTTGTATTTACGCTACAAGATTTTTGTATCCTGAAGCAAAAATGGGAGGACTGTGAAATGTATGCTGTAAATACATGCATGATTCATGCGATGGTTCTATACCTTTTTTATTTTTGCAACAACAAAATAGGATCCTTAGTAAGGAACTGGTCGAATGATGCTCATATATTTCTACCGATTAGGTGTTTTGTTTTTTTGATTCAATAAAATTTCTCTAGTATTGTCGAGGTTTAATTCGATTATAAATTCAAAATTCAGTGAGACATATATAGTAGTACCGCTCGATTGATGCTCCTATATTGCTACCTTTGCTAGCCTGGCTGAAATAAATAATTGCATGAATTAAATCCAATGATGTGGGTTCAATCGAGGGGCCATTGCCCCCTACGCCCCGCACGTTATGAGGTACAGAAAAAGGCTGTGTTTCTCAACCATAACATTGCCCATTTAAATGCTCTGGTACGGTATTTGTCCGGCAATGCCCCCCCACCCCTTCACCTTACCATCAGTACTAGAAAGCCAGACAATTATAGCTGGGCTTGTACTTGGTGTGTAAGGCTTCAAGTCTTTGAAATTCTGATTAGATTTAAACTTAGGAAGAACTACAACTGGTGAGTTAACAAGAAGACTTGACAGTTTGATTAGAATTTTCAGCCGTTTATTCACCTTGCGCATGCTATGGGGCAGTTCATTTTTAGAGTTTTCGGTTCATGTAATCTACATCACGTACGACTCACGAATAAATCTTCAACAAGGCTGCTAAACATAAAACTTTGGATCGAGTGACGCTAGGGTCCAATGTTTTTGAAGAGGTGTTATACAAATGACATGATCAAGGTATTTACTCAAGTTTTACGCATGACCAGGGGCAGCCCTATCTAGTCATTCATTTACCCTAAACATGCTTTGGGCTGGTTCATATAATCTCCATTACGACTCACGAATAAATCTTCAATAGAGTTGCCTGACTAGGTACTCTCAATGAGACTAAAATGCAAGGAGTCCAATGCTTTAAAAGCGGTGTAGTACACAAATGATGTGAACAAAGCATTACTACACAAGTTTTTCTCCACCATCACATGGCAAAAGAAACCCTAGTTTCCAAAATTGTGTAAAGGTGAGAAACTTGTTTGCGTAACTACGCATATTAAAGGAGGGAAGCTAAGCTGGTATGGAATTGAAGGCTTTAAATGCAAACATTTTGACTGGGGCCATAGGGTTTTACAACCTTGAAAATAAGCAACCTCTTTGCAGTTTGCATGTTCTGGGGCTTTGGTTGGTTTGGTAAATGGTGGATAAAAACAGAGAAAATAAGGGCATGGACCCCCTTCTTTGTCACCAAAGGCAGTTACTGACTCAGACTGTACATACGAGGGCAAGTCGTCCTCTTTTGTGATGATGTAGCTAAGCTGGGGTAGAAAGTTGAACCAGAAAATGACCCAACTAGCTTGCACATGCATTTGCCCCCAAAGAGATAAAAAGCACTTAAAGATAACCCCAAACATAACCCTAACAATTAATAGTCGAATCACCGATCGTATTTCGTTTTGTCAAGTTTATGATCATGATGTGAGATTCTTACATTCTTTTGTACGCCCTGTCACATGGAATGGCCACGTAATGAGCAACACATGCCGCCAATTGCACGTTGGTCATTGATCAAGTTCATTCAAGTGAAGCGTGTGAATACCACGATACTGGATAAAGTCACAACGGTTCCATAGTGAGTATCTAATTTCTCAGGCTAAAGTACCATATATCACTCAGAGCGGAAAGCGGAATGCAACTCATTACACGAGATGTCACGTGAGGAGAGAGATTGAGAAAGAAAATCATATCCTCGTTGACAAGCATTTAGATAACCGTTTGGCTTGCTTGACATTGAATTATTATCTGAAACACCATGTGAGATTTTGAGGATGCATGTAAGTCATTCTTCTGGATTAGACCTAAGATTTGGTCTCATTACAGCTCAGCTTTGGAACCTGGATCATCACTGTGGTTTACATGGATGTAGCTTAACCATCTGTATGCGCACATGTAATGTGTTTTAGATGGCTAAAATTTGTATATCGGAAGTTAAATATTAGTCGACAACACTAAAACATAAGTGACCCACAGGACAAACAAGGACAAAATTTTACATTGAGGGTCCAATGCCAGGTTGGATCATTTGTTCGTTCCATGCATGGTCGATTCCATAGCCCAACTTGAATAGATTGGACTTGGAAGCATAAATATGAAGAAATAAAATATTGGAAAGCATGAAGAACCTTGTGCATCAGGGTGTCCTTTGGGTTTTGTCGACAGAATGTTATTTAGACATTTTTTTTTTTTTAACAAACGATATTATCTACACTAAAAAGGCGGGGGAGTGAGCTAAGCCTCATAATTGGCTAGCAATAATGTGGTTCAAATTCGCCTTTAGCGAGAATCGAACCTAAAACCTCTCACTTACTAATGAAGAGGAATACCACTAGATCGCTTTTAGTTTCTCCTTTTGTATTCATTTTCTAATATTTTTTTTCCTTCATTCAATCCTAAGGGTAGTGACGAGGAGCATTGCAGAAAGAGAAAATAAGACTGTAGTGAAGAAGAAAATAAGAACGCAAGTAGCCCTCAACCACAGTGGTGAGAAGAAGTGTTGCCCATCTACTACGGCATGGGTTTTAATCCTATCGGCTCTTTGACCTAACAAATCTATTGTTTGACAAGGAAAAATAAAAAAGGAGCGAAAATCATTTCGCTTTGTCAAATTAAACTTTCCTAGCTGAAGTAGATTCAGTAGCAAATAAGGAGCTACCTGTATAGGCAGTGAGAGATTTGAAAGTTTACATCTACCTCTCAAGTGAAAAGCATAACAATAGATACTGCTGTGTTATCTACAATTACGACGACACACGACATTATTGCAGTATCTCAAGTCAATCAGCTGCTCTGTATTTGAACTTTTCCGCATTATACTACTTAATTGGTTTGGATAAGGCATTCCGGTTTATCGTTTAAGTTTCACTCTAATCTTGTAAGCAAGCCCATCATTATACATCTCCGCCAGCCCAAAATCTCGGTACAACTTGGGCCGATTGACGATTGGACTAGGTGAAAAAAAGCAAGATGCATCAGTTGCAATGACAATTAATTTCAAGAAAAAATATTACTCGGCCATTATTTAAAGCACATTCTTACCCTGTATATAAGCTCATAAACCAAAAAATAAAAATAAAATAAAAAAAGGATAACAAAAAAATAAGAAAAAAAAAATACAGGCATGAGTACACTTTTGGCTACTGGATTGGAAAATAAAAGAAACTCTCCAAGGTTATAATCTGGCTAGCGGCTTCGCTCTTTCTCCGGCTAAATTGGAATTAACTTGGCTGAATAATATGGTATTAATTTACCACTGATGTCTAAGTAGATAACACAGCTTGTTGCTGTGATGCCTCTTCTGTTTGCAAGCTCTTGTAATAGTTGACGAGAACATTCCATCCCGAGGGACACATAAAACCATCAGGAGGGCTTTCGCCGCTCTTTGCATAAGCACGCATCTGAAACAACAGGTGTACCAAATTATACACAGCATACAGAAGAGAGATTATTTTCCTAATTAGTAATCAAATATCTAATTCAACGGTCGTGCACACACAATTCTATAAGGTTTAAGGCAGCAAGCAACATCTGAGAATTTCATCACGGGTAGGCATTCAGCACCCGTTGTAGTTTACGCACTTAGACAAGTGAGGTGCGAAACTATACCAACAGAACAACACTGCCAGTTTGATGGTACACTCTCTAAGATATAGCATTTTTCCTCGAGCCAGAGATACACTATTGAGAACAAACAATATCAAATACTCTTCATACCTTGGTTCCAGAGATGAAGAGGAAATCTTTAGCACGTGAAGGATCAAAAAATGCCATCTTCTTTTCCACACTGTCATAAGCTGCCACCTGCAATTTATAATTAAAGAAGAAGGTTAATCAACACACAAAAGGGGCAAATTATCATCTCTCGTAATCAAGCATAGTATCCAGGAACCAATACCAAGTCATCGTATAAAACTACCATCTCAAGGGCCATACATAACCAAGTAAGAATTCATCGCATCCAAACTATTAGAACTCGGACTTAACACATGCATTAAATTTCCTATAATAAATATCAACCAAGCAAATAAGCACAATAAGGAGTGCACCATATGTCAAGACTAGAAGCAACGTATAGTTTCACCTACCCTGAAAGGCAAAATATTGAGCTTCTCGAGCCCGGGAGCCATGCTTAACACCTTTTTCCCATGATCAGGGTCATATAAATCCCTCTTCTCAGTGGGGTGTCCCATACCAGCAGGATCACGGCCTACAATGTAGAAATTTGCACCTGCATTTATCCGAGCTTTGGCATGCCACTGTACTTCAGTTGGACCTGCGTAGTGCATAGGTGATGGGAATATACCCACAATAGTAGTTTCAGGGTCAAGAACTCCATCTTCTAGGACCTGAACAGAAACAAAACATTTAAAAACTACCCATTTTGGACATCTAAATTTGCAATGCATCTCCGGTACTTCGATGCAGAAGTGAAAAAATCTGTTCAACAAAACGAAAGTAAGGATGTAGATAGAATGCTATGGCAGGTCAAAATATTTTGCTAGTATATTACTATATTCACAGACATACAAAGGGAATGCAGGCCGCTTACCTTGCTATGTTGCTCCATCCGAACATCCAATGGCACATCGTCAGGCTTTGTGAAACCTCCCAAAGGATGAAGCAACAGAATTGGATTCTTGTATCCCATGTCCAAGAGTCGCTTGCGTGTGTCGTTCATCAACAAAGCATGGCCATTATGTACGGGATTTCTCAACTGAAAAGCAAAAACTGCGTCAGCTTGACGCCTGTCAAATTCCTTCCGGAGCTGTTGAGGAGAGAGCCTGTAGTGATCAAGCCCGTCTTTATATTTGACACGGTCTAGTACTTCCAAATCTCCGCCAATAAGCCAGTTTCCAGCCGGAGTGATCACCTCCTCAACGTATGGCAGCCCCGGGGCTGTTGACCCCCAAGTCCTAGCAATCCTTTCTTCTTTGTTATGCTTGTAAATCTCAATGCTGCAACAATAAACAAATATAACAGATTACAATATTATACTAGCGTATCGAGATTTTCGATTAATTACACATGATTTTTGCCACAAGGAGATTCCAAGTGAATTAATAACCAAAAAATCAACATGTTTAGTTCTGTTGCATGTGCGAGTGTACACTTAAAGGAAATTACAATTAAACAAATTGACTTTTTTTAAAAGCAGATTTAAAAGCAGAAACAAGTGCCCATCTTTACACTGTTTGAAGTGGGAACTTGATTTTTGTTTACTTCAGTCACAATAAACAAACAAATAAGAACATTCCTTCCGCATGAAATCAGGCGATTGTAAAAAAGAATATAATAAATTCCCATGTGCAAACAAAATAAATATCAAATTAAAAATGATCAACAATCAAATCTTAATTGCTAAACTGATTAAAATCAAATATTGTGGAAAGGAGTATGCGCCTTTGCCTGACAGCGTGGATTCAAATACCATTAGTGACTAATTTCACATTTAATCTAATAAAATCTAGTGTTTGTTAAAAAAAAAAATAGAAATATCTACAACATCATCAAATATCCAATCTAAGTAATCAGAAATCGAACGCATCAATAACAATGCTCATTTTGGCCAAATTCTCAACTGTAAAATACTGATAAACAAGGATTAACCTGCTTAATACACCAACCAAATCTCCACCCGGGCCGACCAGCCCGACATTATTCGAGGACCCGATTCTCTCCTTAGTCTCGTCGTCAATCGCCAACACTATGGGCAGCGACATGTTAACAAACGACCCGTCTTCGATCCGCAGTGAATTGAAATGCAAGCTCTGCAAGTACTGGTCTTCTCTCATAAATCCCCGCAGCGGGCTCGCCCACCCCTCGCTGATGACATGGACCCACTCGAGATCAATCTTTGTCAGCCGCACCTTGGGCAGCGCCTCCGCCTCCAGAGCCTTAGCAGCTCTCTGGCTCTCCGGCACCACGAGATCGACCAGGGCCCCGCCGTCGGGGTCGATGAGGGAGCTTTTGATGACGGCGGATTGAGGCGGGTGAGCGGAGGAGGCGTGCATTGTGGAGTTGTACACGACGGAGAGTAAGGGGTCGGAGTGGTAGATGGGTTTGGTTCGGAATTTGAGCTTGAGGTTTGGGATTTTGGTTTTGGGTTTGGAGATGCCGAGGTGGTTGTTGTTGAGGAGATTGAGATGGCGGTCGTGGAGTTTAATGGTGAGAGACATGTTGGTGGGGGTGGGGATTTGGGGGGAGAGAGGAGGAGGTGGTGGTGGTGGAGGAGTGGATGAGGAGTTGTAGGGTGGAGATCCGGTTAATGTGGGAAAGTGGAATGCGGTGGCCTCTGAATTTAGAGGCGAACATCTCTGTCGGGCTTTGGTTCGACCAACTGAGACCCACACGTTTGAGGATTGAGTGAGTTTGTGGCTGGCTGCGTCTGGGGCGGTCACAACCCTCAACGCTCGAGTTGTTGGAGGGACTTTCGGGACTAGAATCCAGAAGAAAAATGTAGCCTTTGTCAAATTTTGATATGGCCCTTTGCTTTGAAAGCAATTGGATATGATTGCAACGTTAGAGGTTTAAATGCCCACCGCCCTTCCACTCACTGGTGCGTGAATATGTACTGAATTGAAGTTTTGATTCATCGTTCATATGAATTGAGTATAACACCTTTTACTTGTTAAAAAAAAAAATTATCACTAGATAATAGTATTGTCATATGATTAAACTTTCAAATTAAAATTAGATAATAAAAATATATAGGGCGTCCTATTAGGTTAACTTTGACACAGAGTGAGATCGTGTGGTGGAACAACAAAGACATAAAACATGAGGCTTTTCTGTTCATTTTTTTGTGAAAAAATGTTCTATGAGTGATGTGGGCGGACATCTTTACTTAAGTTTGTCTCCCACACAAAAAACGAAAGTTCTATGTGTAGTATCAAAGAGGTGCACTACTATTGTCAAAAATGCATTAATAACATGTTAATAGATTTTTGTTCGGGGATGTTATATTAATATATTGTCAATGACATATTTAACCATTCCCAAACGAATCTGTATTCCATATGCAATAATGATATTAACCGGTGGCTTTTCATTTAAGTTGAGTTTTGCAATTTTTGTGGTGGGGATGGTGGGAATATAGTAGTAGGGTTTAGAATATACGAATAGTTGGCATCATTTTCGACCATTTATACGAAAGTGTTGACTTTGGATAACATTGGTCGAAGTTGTATCATTGTACATTGCTCGTGATTTTGTTTTTCCCTTCCACATTACTTTTAGCATCTTCACATCAAAGACACAATACGAGAATGCAAACGAATTGAGCCAACATTTTGTGTGCATACATTATAGAAGTGGGTGACATGACATCAATGTTCTACTAGAAATATTTATGGGTTTACGTATGGATACTTAGAAAAAATTGTATGTATTATGTTGTATCCGTCCACAGAATTCTACGGCATTTGAAAATGAGGTTAAGAAGAGTTCCTATATCACGAATAAGGACATGCAGAAAAGATTCAGAGTTAACCTTGTAAATTATTCTCTAGTCGTTTCCCTTTCTCTAATAATAAGGTAACCTATCCTCATCACTACTAAGTACAAACACATATTGTCATCGCCATTCGTGCAAGTCGAGTCTAAGATGTTAATCAATAGAGTAGAGATCAACTGGTTATGTTTCATATCTGATAATCCGAATCCTTGATTGGCTTGATTGAAATAGTTCTCCAAAAATCCTCAACACCCAAAAAACACTGGATAATTGGGCCATAAGCGTCATGGGACTTGGCCTCGTTTGTTAGCAACGGGTTCGCCGAAATGGATCAAAAACCGTAGATTTGTACTATCCTTAACCGAAATACAAAGCTCGGAGAAGACATAATTACCCCTGTTCCTTATCCTGAAAGAGATGCGCTATCCACACTCTTTTTACTTATAATAACACACTTTTTATTGATTTCTGTCACTTTATTTTTTTCAATTTATTCGATTCGACTGTTAAAAATTAAAAAGATGCGTTGGAAGTTAAAAAAAGTGTGTGAATATTACACTTTATTCCGAAACCATTGCCTTACATTTCCAAATTCCAGGGGTACAACCGTCAAATCGTAACTTCCGCACCCTAATTCCACCGCCTCGCCAAACTAACACTGGCGCCCACCTTTCTTCTTTAGTACATTATCATTCTTTCCCCGCTAAAGTTTCAGGCAGCGATTAGGGTTAGGGTTCTGATTTTCCCTCACTTTCTGGATTCGTAATCTGTTAGTTCACCCCCGCGAGCTAACTCCAATTGACAATGGGAGTTCCGGCGTTCTACCGGTGGTTGGCGGAGAAGTACCCGCTCGTGATTGTCGACGTCGTGGAAGAAGAGCCCGTCGTGATAGATGACGTGTCGATTCCGGTCGACACCAGTAAACCAAACCCTAATGGGTTGGAATACGATAATCTGTATCTCGACATGAACGGGATTATTCACCCCTGTTTCCACCCAGAAGATAGGGTGATGATTCGATTTAATTTCTTTACAATGTGATTACGAATTGAAAATTTTGTTATGTGGAAATATTTCCCCCCTTTGATTGTTATAAAAATTTGACCTTGTAGCTGGAAATTTGTTTGCGTTGCTTAATTTTGTTATCTGAATGATGCAGCCTTCTCCCTCGACATTCGACGAGGTATTCCAGTGCATGTTTGATTATATTGACAGACTGTTTGTGATGGTTCGGCCTCGAAAGCTATTGTACATGGCTATTGGTGAGTGTTGGAATTAGAACTGATGTTTATGTTTTATCAAAAAGCATAAGTAAATGCTGAATTTGTGTAATGCTAATTGTTGCCAATTATTGATAGATGGTGTTGCCCCCAGGGCAAAAATGAATCAACAGCGGTCTCGGCGATTTAGAGCTGCGAAAGATGCAGCAGACGCGGTACGTCCTTTTGTGGATGCTAGGTGAGTCCTCCATGTGTTTGCATGTGAAGGGCTTGTCTTTTTTTCTTTGGTTTAGTTCTGATTCTTTTGTTTAATGAAGTTTGTTAATTGCAGAAAACTGGTAGATGAATAGATATGTTTATATATCTGACCTTAACTAAACAAATGAAAGCAGTTTGATTTCCTGGGCACTACAAAATTTTCCTCTGTAGCGGATATCATAGTGGTGTTTATACATAAGAGTTAAACAAGTAATGTCTAAAGATCATTATTTCAAACACGCTTTGATAGTGCTATCATCAATTCTGGTTATATACATAAGTTTTTACTAGTCATGTTTGTTAGGTTATTTTTTGAACCATAACTCAATCTTCAAACTTGTATTATGATAGTCCTGAACCATTTAGTTGGGGCATGTTAAACTCCCTCCCCCCGCTCTATCTGTGTGAACTCATTGTTGAGATTTCCTGAATCCTTGCTTGTTACTACTTTTCCATACGGTTATACAGCCTTGGAATGGTGAGAGTAGATGGGAGAAACGAAGCCAAGCTTTACATTTATTGATTTTTGGTTTCTCCTTTATAGGCAGCTGAAGAAGAAAGGCTGCGTGAGGAGTTTGAAATGGAGGGGAGAAAGCTTCCTCCAAAACAACAGTCGCAAGTTGTTGATTCCAATGTCATCACTCCTGGAACTCAATTTATGGCTGTTTTGTCAGTAGCATTGCAGTATTACATTCATCTCAGATTAAACAACGACCCAGGATGGAAAAATGTTAAGGTATTTTCTATGCTTTGTTCCCTCGGTTTCCTGAAGTTATATTGTGTTTCTTTTGCAATTACTAATTAGGACCTATTTTTATTGTTCTATCAATGCTGATGAATATTCCTGTTTTACCAATTTTTTTTAATATTTTGTCTTGGCAGGTTATTCTTTCTGATGCCAATGTTCCAGGTGAAGGTGAACACAAAATTATGTCTTATATTCGTCTTCAAAGAAATCTTCCTGGTTATGATCCAAATACACGCCATTGTCTCTATGGTTTGGTATGTTTCTTCCTTCATTACATGCATCTTCTTATACCCCTCAGTTATTTATCCATTGCTTTATAAAAACCCTTGAATTATTCTGGTAAGTTTTTCCTTTATTCTATTAATGCGTGGTCAATTACAGGATGCTGATTTGATTATGCTTGCTTTGGCTACCCATGAAGTTCATTTTTCAATTCTTCGAGAGGTATGTATTTATGATTTTGCAATTTTTCATTTTAAAATTCAATTCAACTTTGTTTTTCTGTATGATTGGCATCTTCGTTACTTTCAGTTCTACAGTGTGTTTCGTGATTTCCACCTTCATTCCAATTAGTAATTGTACATTTGGCAATGCAACATTCCAGGTTGTATTCACCCCCGGACAGCAAGACAAATGCTTCATATGTGGTCAGGTGGGTCATTTAGCAGCAAATTGTGAAGGTAAGGCGAAACGGAAGGCTGGAGAGTTTGATGAGAAAGCTGATGCTGAGGCCGTTCCCAAGAAGCCTTACCAGGTTATTTTTTGCAATACATTGATTGAAGAGCTACTGATAAAACTTATAAGGAATGGTTGCGATTTTTGGATTGAAACTATTCATTTTAGAGCCATTGCGAATTGGACATTTCATTGAATAGAACTAGCGGAATAACTTGTATCCTACTTTCAAATTACTATGTGACAATTATATATTGAAGTTTTATCTCTTTGTGCTTTGTTATTGCAGTTTCTTAACATCTGGACTCTTAGAGAATATTTGGAATATGAGATGAGAATTCCCAATACCCAATTCGAGATTGATTTTGAGTGCATTGTGGATGATTTCATATTCATGTGTTTCTTCGTTGGCAACGATTTCTTACCACACATGCCCACGCTGGAAATTCGTGAGGTATGTAATTTTATTAAGCTTGAGAAATAGAACATGAAATGGGAGGTTTAAAAAACTGTTTCACATAAAAATAAAAAATAAAATAGGAGGGCTTCAAAAAGAGTAATAATTTGCTGTTATAATATTCTCATTGGTGATTGTTCAGGGTGCAATCAATTTGCTTTTGGCTGTATACAAGAAAGAATTGAAGTCATTGGGTGGATACCTGACTGATGGAAGCAAGGTATTTAATTGACTATTGTAGGTTATTTAGTTGACTAGGTTCTTTCATAATGTTCTTATTTACCTGCCTTTTTCTTTTCTCAGCCAAATTTGAGTCGGGTAGAGCATTTCATCCAAGCAGTTGGATCTTATGAAGATAAAATATTTCAGAAAAGAGCTCGATTGCATCAGGTTTGTTCTTTAGTAGCCCCTTGAAACAGTGTTACTTATATGGCAGCATGATTGTATAACCGTGTTGATTTGCATGATGGCTAAAGTTTTTTTTTTATTTTTAATTTAATGCATCTGTTTAGGCTGTTTAGTTAGATGGAGCATGGTACTTAGCTAGGGTTTCAGAATGTTTTTGAGAGGGGGTGGGAGAACTTTAGGTTTCAGATAGATTGTTCAAGCTTTCAGAAGTAAAACAGGATTTGGGAGGGAGGATACTTTTCTCAATAAATGTGAGCTGAAGGAGGGCAGATAAAATCAATCTGCTCTCAGAAAAGGTATCTGGGATGTGGCCTTTTGAGCAGACGCCCCTTCCAAATCTGTGGATGTTATTGTTCTTCTGTGAATTGCTTTATGGGTGGATTAATAGATGTTATGTTGGTGATTAGAAAGCTTAATGTTACAACAAAATCTTTCCCCCTCTCCAGCGTCAGGCAGACAGAATAAAGCGTGAAAAAGGGCAATTAAGAAGAGGAGATGATGCAGCGCCTCAAATGCAACCAGATTCATTGGTTCCAGTTTCTCGGTTTCAGGGATCTCGTCTTGCTTCAGGTCATACAGCTTCACCCTATCAACAATCTGGAAAATCTAGTGGTCAAGGAAATCCTCGAAAGGTTGCACGTTTGTCTTCAGAGATGTCAACTGTCGGCGCTGCTATTGTTGAAGCTGAGGACAGTCTTGAACTAGATGTATGTTTTTTTATCTCAGGAGATACCTTAATGTCAAACATTTTTAGTCTGTTCTTTGTATTTACATTTCTACATGCTGATTACTGACACTGACCTAATTTTGAATCTCTATTGTACCATCTTGTAATAATTGCTTTACAAACAGGGTTACGTGATTAATGAGTTCTGCTGGTTATATATTATTAACTATGTGGTCGTTAAGCTGTCACTGGTTTTTTCTTCTAGGAACATGGAAACAAAGAAGACATGAAAGCAAAGCTGAAGGAGATTCTTCGTGAGAAATCTGATGCTTTTAACTCTGAAAATCCCAACGTAGACAAGGTTCAGTTACTAACTGTACATATATTTTGATATCGATGTCTGCAAGGCGTATGTTTGTAAGGCATTTGAAAGCCTTTTTGAAATTTGATAATTTAGATTACCTGCTTATATCTTGGAACCATAGTAACATCAGTATTTGCAATTATCATGCTTTGCCATTTGCCAATGAAAGCGACCTATCACAACATTGTTCTCTTTTGTTTTTTTGCATTTTTGAATACTAAATATAAAACTGTTGTCTAGTTTATGCATATAGTTCTTGCTGCATAGCTCTGTTTACATTATTATATTTGTCATCTCAATACTATAGCTGAGAAGCTCGGAGTTTTGTTTCTGAATTTTGTTGCTGGTTGCATTGGTAATGTGATTCTTTTTGTCTTGTATTATTAGGTTAAATTGGGAGAACCTGGATGGAAAGATAGGTATTATGAAGAGAAGTTTTCTGCAAAAACTCCTGAAGAACGTGATGCAATTCGAAAAGATGTTGTATGTAATAATTGCTGGCGATTTCAAATGTTTATTTGTATAAACCATTGTTAGTTTTTTCATATTTGTGTTTTTGGGTAGGTTTTGCGATACACTGAAGGTCTGTGTTGGGTGATGCACTATTATTATGAAGGTGTTTGCTCGTGGCAGTGGTGAGTAGTTTTGATCCACCTTCCTTCACTACATGAAGGGCCTTCCCTTTCCTTTTGCTTCTGTAGCATTTTGCAATGACTGGAATTATTAATTGTATTTGGATGGGGTTTTTCAGTGTTGTATAAGGAGGTTGGATTATGAATATTTTATTTGAGCATATCATACGAAAACAAAATTGCATATCAGGATAATGCCACATAGATGATATCTTGTTGTAACATTTTCTGAAAAAACTGCATTAATGATCTTAAGTCAAATATGTCAATCATGCCATTGAATGCCTTTTTTTTTTCTTCTTCAGGTTTTACCCCTATCACTATGCACCCTTTGCTTCTGATCTGAAGGACCTTGGTCAGCTAAATATAAGTTTCGATTTGGGCTCTCCTTTTAAACCGTTCAATCAGCTATTGGGAGTTTTTCCTGCTGCAAGGTTTGCTTTTAATTTATTCCTTTTATTAGTAAATTATCCATTAAGTAGGGGACTAATGATAATTTGTTTGCAGCTCCCATGCCCTTCCTGAGCAGTACAGGAAGTTGATGACTGATTCAAATTCACCTCTGATTGATTTTTACCCTATTGGTATGTTTGCTTGACCAATATTGGTGGTTTGAATATTTCCCATTTGTTTACTTGCTCACTAAGATTCTTCTCTGAACCTTTATTTGCTATCAGACTTTGAAGTGGATATGAATGGGAAGCGGTATGCATGGCAGGTAGGTTTCTTTCTAATCCATATTATAACTATATGCTTTTGCACATGGTCATGATGATTACGGTGTATATTGTACACCTATCGAGCAGAGTTTGACATCATTTTGCTTTTCTGAAGGGTATTGCAAAGTTGCCTTTTATTGATGAAGTCCGCCTTCTAGGTGAGGTTGAAAAACTCGAACATACATTGACGGTAGGGTATTTATTTATTTTTATTTACTTTGCACTACTGATTTTGGTATTTCTATTTTGTTTTCTAACTTAATTTTTGTTTTTGGATTGTAGGAGGAGGAGACAAGGAGAAATAGTGTGATGTTTGATATGCTTTTTGTGACATCGTCTCATCCTCTATCTGTAAGCATATATTCTCTGGACAATCGATGTAAGCAGTTGACAGACAAAGAACGAGTTGAAGTTAAGGAGCAGATTGATCCCAAGTACAGGTTTGTTCACGGTGCATTTACTTTATGCTTTAGAGCAGCAACCAGATTTCTAATTTGAATTTTATGTTATACCTTTGCTTTTTTCTATTTGAGCCTGTTTTGGTTGGGAACTATAGATCATGTGGCCAGTGTTCCATTTTGGTGGCACTAGTTTATATATTTTTCTTGAGAATCATGCTCTATTTTGGCATGTTACAAAAATTAATTTTTCCATGGTTTTCTAGAAAGTGTGTCCATTTTTTTGTACTTCTATATGGTATTGTTTGCTGCATGATTATAAAGCCATATTTTTGTTCTGATTTTTTCATATTGACAATGTATTTAAGAATTGCTTGAGACTATTTTCTGATTTTATTTAGGGATGCATGCAGTGAAGGGATGAACGGTTATTTGTCTCCATGTACTGGAGAGCCTTGCCCTCCGGTTTTCCGGTCTCCTGTTGAAAGTATGGAGGATATTGTGGACAACCAAGTAATGTATGTATTTTAACTGAAATTCATTTGCTGTAATATACATTGTGTGTGTGTGTGTGTGTGTGTGTGAGAGAGAGAGAGAGAGAGAGAGAGAGAAGATTTACAATATTTTGTTGATGGGTAATCTGTACGTGTGTGTGTATTAAGTAATTTATTGGATGCAAATAGAAGTGCCCTTAAATAATACAAAATGGCTTCATTAATGGATTTGTTCCATACATAGAAGTGATCATGTATCTCTGAACTGCAATTCCCTCCCTTTGATGTTCAGATGTGCGATATACAGACTACCGGATGTACACAAGCATATAACTCAACCACCGGCAGGTGTTGTATTCCCAGAGAAGGTATATTGTCCATATTGATCTTAAGCTTTTTTTCAATCAGATTTTTGTTGTATGGGTGTTATCCATATGCGTTGCGAGTGTTGCTTGATGTGTTCGCATGAGTTCCTATGAACTTCTTGACTTGGTCATTGCCTCTAATTTTAAGCAATGAAGAAATTATTATACACCTGTTTGATGCTTATCGTTATATTGATGTCAAAAGTTATCTTCAGACTGTTACAGTGGGGGATCTGAAGCCTTTACCTCCTTTATGGCATGAAGACACCGGGCGAAAGCCTTGGCATGAAGATTCTGGGCGGAAGCCATATGAAAATTCGAGGTAGACCTTCTTTTAACAAATCGCTTTTGATAGATATGCAGTGCCCTTTGTCCTTCAGCGTAATAGAATTCCTTCTGATTGTATTTTAACAATATTAGATTTTGCTTTCAGTTCCAGGCAGAACCCAGGAGCTATTTCTGGAAGACAGCTCGGGGAATCGGCACATCGCCTTGTTGTTAATAGCTTACAGGCTAATGGGTATGGCAATCAGATGCATTCCCATCGACCATCTTATGCCGAGCCTCAGTATTATCCAGCACACCCTTCCTATGCAAATAACCGAGGCTATGATCAGGGACACAATATAATGCCACCACCTAGGGCAATCCACCATCCTCAACATCAACACCGAGCTTCGAATATTAGTAGAGTCCCAAGTCACGGTGACCGTGGGTATAATGTACCGCATTCTTCGGCAGCTGGCCATCGCTTTCAGAACAGGTCTCGTACCCAGCACCACGAAAGGAATTCTGGGCATGTATACTACGAATCAGGGAATCACCAGAACAATGGGCCAATCTACCCTGAGAGACCAATTCTACAAACTCCACCGGGGGTCAGTGCTGCTCCTTATCCAGGTGGCTATAACAACTATCAGAGTTACCAACCATCTGGAACGCCTAGCCATCATGGTATTGATGGCCGGGTTCCACCGGTCAGAGGTCATAGCCGCCCTCAACAATCCAGAAACCAATACTCTGGATTGGACAGAGGAGGAAATAGGAGACCACCTCCACCCCAGGCTGGGTATGGCCACAAGTAGGACGAGCTTGTGCTTGTGATGAAATTGTTGTACTATATATTTGGGCGGGCGCCCGCCCCGAACGGCGAAAATGGAAGCAGAAGTTATTTTTCGCTTTGATTGCCGCTGCAGTTGCCATTGTAGAGTCGGCAAGGTAGCGGACTCCAAGTGGACAGCAGTTTGTATAAGTTGGATTCCCAGATAAGAGGAGAGGTTGGAGTTTTTTCCAATTTTTCCCTTTTGTAATTGAGACTTGTTTTCCCATTCATTTTTGGAGTTTAGAATTAGTGACTTGTTTTCTTGGTCAAGAATTTGTCTTTGTCCAATTTTTCCAAAGATGAAATGCTATAAAAATACTAAGATTTGTTTCTGAATTAATAAAAAAATTCTACTTCTACTTAAAAGAGTCGCATTTAGAGAAACCGTTGAAGATTCTCTTATTCTCCCTGTGGCCCATTTAAAAAATGTTATTGGGCTTAATAAAGTAAGGTTGAGTCTGCTTGATTTTTGGGCCGAAGTACAAACAAAATAATAATTGGGCCTCTGAAACTGTTTGGTGAAAAATGGGTCGTGGTGCGTACCACAAAACGGATGGGCCGCGGAAGACAATGTCCTTATATGGTTTTTCCAGAAACGTTTAGACATACACAAAATGATGAAACCAAATCACAACGAGAGACTAAAGTGAAGCTTAAATTGTCTGGTCGAACGGTCATGTGATCTGGATGTCCAATGCTTAATCTCATTACACGTCTTAAAAAGAAATCAAGTCAGCACGAAAAACTCGTACACGTTTTAAGCCATATATGTCCTGCCAAGGTATGAAATAATAAGGTTCATCAGAACCAACCAAGCGCACGAGTGCACCGCAGTCACAGCTTGTAATGGTCGGGTGGTGGGAAAATTGGGGTCCCATTCATCTCTCTCTCTCTCTTTTCTTCGTTCTTACCAGAACTCAAATGTATGCAATCTCTCTCTCTCAATAATTGAAAGGATTGCATACTGCTGACTCTGGTTTGCCTCTTTTGGTTGGAATGTTTGATCCACGTTGAGCTGCATTCACACGGGCGTCGGTTTGTTCTCATTCAAATAATGATATCCGCATGAGTCACTACTTTTAATATATATATTAGGGGTGTCCTTTTTATCAAAATTTACATTCAATTTTTGTTATTTAATGTGTATTTTTATTTAATCTCTCCACTTTAAATTTTAAGTTTATTAATATGCACATATTTAGTTTTTTTTAATTATAAATGAACATAAATGAGAAAATATTAAAACAAATTTGTGATACAAAAATATATAAATACATAAGTGGCAGTGCTGAAATATATAAAATTGACTTTTTGTATAATGAACCTAAATGTATGTACCGAAATGTATTATATTGAATTAATGTACCTAAATGTCAATATCGAAATGTATGTACCCAAATGTACATACCCAAATGTCAATACCGAAATATATGTACCTAAATATTAGTACCAAAATGTATGTACCAAAATATATGTACCTGAATGTTTATACCGAAATATAATATATTGAATTAATGTTCCTAAAAGTCAATACGTGAATGTGTGGAGCAAAATGTACGTAACGAAATGTATTATATTGAATCAATGTACCTATATGTTTGTACCGATAGATATACCGAAATATTCAAATATATTAATGTACTTAAATAAAGAACATACAAAATTGTTATCGGAATATATTATAAAAAGTTAGTTGCCTAAATGTAGACATTAAAATATATTATCATGAATGAAATAAAAAAATTAAATTTAAATGTAATTAATACATTAAAATAAAAATAAAAAGACAAATAAAACATCAAAATATAACTAATAAATGATATGATTAAATGTACTAGGTACTAAAATTAGATTTTAATCTTACACAAAATTATAGTCTCAAACTCATATTTTTTAAGGATTAAAATGAAGTTTTCTTATATATATTATTGAAGCATGTATTGCATGTTAATTAAGAGATCAAAATACTAAAGTTATTATTTTAGTCACATATAAATAGGATTAAGTTGCTAATTTGGAATTACCAGGCAGTAGTTTTTCAGAGATTTTACAAAACGCAGATATCGCGCATAAAAGATTACACTACAAGAAAAATGGGCTAAGAACACAATTGATTTGTGCCCTTCTCATTTTCATTGAGCACAAATACATAATTGTGCTTGATAAGGTCCATTGAACACCCAAATATCTCAATTGTGCCCTCTAACAAAAAAGCACATTAGTTTGTGTTGTGTATTTGTGCCTACTAAGGTTTGAACACAAAATTTTGTGTCCAACTTGCATGTGTCCTTTTAATGTCAGAGATAGATATTATTTTATTAATTTACAAACACACAATAAAAGGGTTTTGTGCCCTCTAATTTAATATATTTAAATAAATATTTTTTTTATCCTTTAGATTTACTTTTACTCTACTTAACACTTCTCTCTCTTTCCACTCTGTAGATATTATTTTATTAATTTATAAACACACAATAAAAGGGTTTTGTGCCCTCTAATTTAATATATTTAAATAAATATTATTTTTTTATCCTTTAGATTTACTTTTACTCTACTTAACGCCTCTCTCTCTTTCCACTCTCTCTCAAACTCTCCTTGTCCTCAGCTACCTTCCTTTCCCCCGCCCGTATCCTCTTTCTCCCCCTTCTTCTGCACGCAACAGCACCGCCGTCCCTCGATCACCAACGACCGTCAAATTATACTTCCATAATCATTTTTCTGTCCTCTTTCGAACCCCCAAGTTAGTTTCTACAAATTCATAGCCGGATTTCCTCAATTTCAGATCTAAGAAACGGTGACCACAGATTTTTTTGGCCAGTTTTTGGCCAAGCCTGGCAGAATTGGACCTCGACCCTAGAGGTAAAGATGATCATCTCTTAGTGGGTTGTCCTCCAGTGTAAGTTCTTTTCTAAAATAAAAACTTTCAGTTTTGGGATCCATTTTAGATTTTGAATTTTAATTCCCTTTTCTGTATGCATGTCAAAGTTTACTCGCTTGGAGACTGCTCGGAATTTCAAAGTTTAGTCGCATGTAATATTTTTGTTTTAAATTGGTCATTTAATTTTTAATGTTTATAGCTTATTGTAGTTTGTTTCATCAACTTTTCTAGCATTTTTTGTTTTTTTTGTTTTGGTTGCCTAGAAGATGAAGGAAAATAATTAAAATAGAATTCCATGTAGTCGCTTTTGTTTCCCCGGGAAAAGAAAGATTGGAAATATTCGACCAATATCAATCAAGCCAAATGTTGAATTTAATTTAATTATTTAAATTCATTTCCGTGTCGTATGATTACAGGATATTTCGTTGACTCAGGTGGTTTTCAACTTTTTCTTTCCCTTAATTTGAAATGGCAGTGAGATTAAGATACGATTACAGGATAATTACAGTGTTTTTCTTTTGTTTTTTTTTTATTTCCAGTTAATGAAAGATGCTAAAAACTTAGTTGGGTTCCCACAATGTAAGGTCACATGGAGTTAATGAGGCAAAGGTTCATATGCAAGCATCCGGCTTGTGATAGACGGTGTAAGAGAAGGACTAAACTGTAATCCGGTGTCACTCCGATGGATTGAGTTTTATGATCTAGCTAAACTACCCATGATCAATCACATGAACAAATCATACAGGTAGTGCAGAAGTTGGTTAGCTTCTTCCATTCATTCCTTCATCTACAAAAGATAAATGTGTGAGTTCACTTTACTGAAATCTTCGACTTAGGTTTACATATTAAGGCAGTCTTATCAGATTTTAGGCAAAAGTGTGAGTCATCATGTGGTAGGTTTAGATAACTATTAGTACTATAATAAAACTCATCATTTAAGCAAGTGTAAAATTGTAAATATCTGATTACTAAAAAAAGGGCATGATGCTAAAGGCCTTAATTAATGAGAAATTTGTAAATGAAATTCATGAAGCGAGAGGAGAGATGTAGAAGATTATAGTAATTAAAAAAAGTCATTGAAATGGTGGGAGACACATTCCATATGCCCCTTGAAAGATGCCTCATTTGCATTATCCTTAAAGCTATTTTTTTCATAAGCTAATTAAAAAAACAGACAACTAATTGACAGGAAAAAATAACTATTACTCCAAAATCAAAGAAATGCCACTTCTTTTGCTAAAAAAATCAGTTGGGTTCCCACATTGTAAGGTCCCGTGGATTCAAGGAGGCAAAGGTTCATATGCATTATTGGCTGATTATGTTGGTTATTGTCGGGATTGATCTTGATTTGAAATTGATAGAACCGTTTCACCACTTTTTGCTGTTGTAGATTAATTTGGTATTTTTGTTATCCATGAGTTACGTTTACATGTTTAAAATATTTGTAGTTCTACATTTACGTGTAGTGTTTGCTGATTAAAGTTGATGAATTAGATCGATCGTTTTAATTTTTGGTACTATTCATGACTTTGGCAGTGAGAGGTCCAAATACCACACATGTCATCCAGATTAGTTCGTTTGTGGAGCAAAGATTGGATAAGATGCAAAACTGGGGAATATAAGCAAGGTTAGATTTCAAAATACTTATTTATTTGACTCTGCTTTGCAGATCCGATAAGGTTTTTAGCATTTGCTATCTTTCTTAGAAATTAATGTCATAACATTGAGATTTATCTCACTACATTTGACCTAAAGCTAAATGATTGTCCAAACTTGTATTGTTTTTTACATCTTGTTTGCTAGTAATGATGGTTAAGCTGCTCATTTAAGTTGCTTGTTGTGTTTGTTGTTATTTAGTATAACAAAGTAGCAATGTGTCAGTGCTTGTGAGTTCTCAATGCCAATTGAAAGTTTTGATCCTTGAACATCACTGGAAATAGGTCCTTAACAATTTATTTTCATTTTCCCTTTGGTTTGGATTTCAGGAAGATGATTGCATTATCCACCAAGTTGGAAAAAAAAGGTGAAATCAGTTTTGCCTGGCTATATGTAGAGATGCATGTATTGCTTAAGTTCTGTTGGATATATTAGTTTTGCCTGGCTAAAGTACACATGTTTTTTTTTATGACGAATACTTGTATACTTTCATTAATGATATTCCACTTTTACTGTTTGGTTCATTCTAACAGCTGAAGCCGTTGGTTTTCATTTTATGAAATTTTTAATCTTTTGTTTTGCTTAAATTTCAGTTTGTAGCCTGTTTTGATTTTTCAATTTTTTTTTTTTAAAATACAGCTTATTAGGCACAATTTCAAAAAAGTGCCCGTCAGGTGGTTGTTAGATCGTCTGACTTACTGTCAGAATGTAGGCACAAAAAGACATCTATTTGTGCTGTACTGTTTGAGCACAAAAAGTCATATTGTGCCCTTACATGAATGGTGACGCCCATAAAGGGCACAGACAATATAATAGTTGCTGCACTGTTGCCATTGGTTTATAGGCACATAAGTTGGTGTCCTTTAGCCTCAAAGGGCACAAATAATTTATGGTGTGCAGTGGCCATTTTTGTTGTAGTGTTAGCAGCAAGACACATGCATGAAGTGAGAGATTATTGGACAACAGGTGTTATTCAGCTGTTCAGCATCAATTACCTAATCCTATAAAATATTTGGTTGACGAGGACTCTGGTTATTTAGAATTAATTAATTCCCATGAATATTGTTATAATCAAGTCCATTAAACAAAGGACATTCGAAGCTGCAAGAAATCATACGCAGGTATGCAGGAATTTGACAACAACTACAACTCCTGCACCGTGATTGATGAGTCATTTATGAAGTCATCTATGACGCAGGCTTGTGAATGCCAAGACCAATGAATATACTAGCGTGCATGGTTCGATTGGACGAAATCGGGTTGTCAATGGTTTTTTTTAAGGAAAACTAATGAAAAGGACTTGAAAACTTTTCTTTTAACGAAAAGTCAGTTTTAAAGGTATAGTGAATAGTGACAGTTAAAGGTAAAAAAGCGGTTTTTCGTTAAAAGTAAACAGTACCGGGGGTGTTTTATTAAACCTCCCTTTTTTTTTATACAAAATTGGGAAAATTATAGAGCCCGGTAAATAATTTTTTATGAATTTTTCAAGTTACAAAAAATAAAACTAAATTAAAAGACACTAGCAAGTAGCAAGGCACAACAATGATTACAAACGTTCAGAATATCTCCTGAACGTTCAATATAAACTGTAAGAAGCTTAGAGTGCGGCAAAAATGCGCGAAATCGGGGTCTCGACGATTTTTATAAAAATAGGAAAAAATGATCAAAATTCGTGACTTAAAACTCACGATATTCGTAAAAAATAAAATTTTAAGTTTCACAAATCTTTTGCATGCGCATTAAGTAAAACTTTATAAGCCTTTTGAAAACGATTTTACGATTTATTGAACCCCTTAAGTATTTTTTATGGAATTTTCAAGATCCAAAAATATAATACTAATTGAAAATACTAGCAAGGCACGACAATGATTACAAACGTTCATAACATCTCCGGAACGTCTAGTACAAAAAACTTAAGTGTGTGCCAAAATTGCACGAGCTCAGGGTTTCAATGATTTTGATTGAAATTGACAAAACTGATCAAATAACCTGACTTACACAACTCACGATTTTCATAAAACCTAAAATTTTTGAGTTTCGCTAGATCTGTTGCGTGCACATTAAGTACAATTTTATAAGCCTTTTGTAACCGGTCTTACGATTAATTGAGACTAAATATTTTTTTTTATGAATTTTTCAATTCACAAAACATATTACTAAATTAAAAATACTAGCAACGTTCGACGCTGATTACCAACGTTTGGAATATCTCTGGTACATCCAATATAACTTAAAAAGTTTAGAGTGCGGTGAAATTGCACGAAATTAGGTTTTCAATGCTTTGTATAGAAATTGGCAAATTGATCAAAAAGCGTGACTTATAACTCATGATTTTTGTAAAAAAATGAAAATTTTGAGTTTCTCAAGATCTTTTGCATGAGCATTACATAAAACTTTATAAACCTTTTGGAAGCGATCTTACGATTTATTGTCCCCCATAAGTTTTTTTTTTTTATGAATTTTCAACTTCCAAAATATAATAGTATTGTAAATCTTTCACAAGGCTCAGGTGTATATCCGAGCACTTTTGAGGCTTACATTGGTAAATTACCTAGCATGTAATTGAGGTAGGTTTCATACTATTTCCCAAAGATATGCCTATATCTATTTTAATCTTTGTGTCGATAGTAAATATATTAAATGTGATTTCTTGATTGTTTATTGGTTATATGCTAAACATGTAATTCTGTTAATATGTATATGTATAAGTGTTATTAATGATTATACTCTTTGGATTGTGATGGATAACCTTTGAGAATGGCAATGTCATACATACATAAGCATTCATGCGTGGAAGGACAGTGTTGTGCGTGCGTGTGTGAGTGTTGAGGGTTGATATATCCAGAGGTTGTGGAAGGACTTGGACACTTAATCTTGAAAAATTGTATATGTCACGCTTTTGAGTATATAATTGGGTATCGAAGGGAGTGTCTATATAATCAGTGGAACACAAGTTTTAATTATATGGACGAGTGCTAATTCATATTCTAAGGTACTCGGGGACAATTGGTATAAGTATAGTATGCGACATGTATGTTTGGATGCCTTAAATTTTTGTTAGCGGGATTAGAAAAGACTGAGTTTGTGATTCATAATGATCCCGAAGGGAGTGAGTTTGTGATTTCATAACATTGCATTATTTACATAATATATGTTTGTTTTTTGTAATAAGACCGGAAATTAACTGGGATAACTGGCATGAGGGATGTTGTATTACCCCACCCTAATACTTGCATTCTCTCGTTATTGTTATTTATTTATTTATTTTATAAAATTATGGTTTCGTACATTATCTGTCACGCCCCAGCAAGCTTCTTAAAGTTCATGTTGAATTTTGGAAATTTTTGGACGTTGTCTTCAATGTATATTTGATTTTCATTGCCACGCAGTCTCGTTCGTTTACGGGTCATACAATTCGGCCATCGACAACTCATTTATTATATTATTTTTATTTATCCTCTACTAAAAAGCCTTTCAAAGAGATCTGACTTGCCAACTAAAACAAGCCACATGAAACAGATTACACTCAAAAAGTTCATACAAATCCAAAAATAGATTCCAACTGCATGAACAAGTCATCCTTTCTTTTATCAATTGAGAGAGAGAGAGAGAGAGAGAGAGAGAGAGAGAGAGAGGAGGTAGGTTGTTTCTAATTCTCACACCGTCCAAGACCAATCCTATTGGAGATGGAATTGGATTCTCTCCAAGGCAAAACCTCGGGATCTTGCTGAGCAAACAACATTGGCCGTTAGATTTTGATCAAACGACTACAAACAGGAAAGTCCCTCTAAAGTTTTAATAATTGTAGCTGTTGAATTAAAATCCAACAGATTATGTTATTTGCTCAGCATAATTCTGAGGCTTTGCCTCGGAGGAATCCAATTCCATTGGAGATGGGTTCTTTTCTAAACCCTTTTAAAAAAAATTAATAACACATCCTACATCATTTTAACTTAGTATTAGTGAGTTTTTCAACCTGTTTGTTAGTCAAGGACAAAACCCTACTTTATGGAAAAGATTTAAAATCAAATCAAATCAAACTTCACTCGTTTACTCTTTAATGAATTAATTAATGATTTTGAGTTAGGTACATATAAACAATGGCTTTTGATGAGTTTAAGCACGGACCCTCTTAGACATTTTAATTGATTAGAAAGGAATTTAGATATGTTTTAATGTCTGCAACAAAACACGAGGCTACGAACCAGATTAGACCGATGTCTTCGTGGGAAACCTCCAATAGTTGGATTACAAGAGACCTTGAGTATTTCTGCGGAAGATATTTTCATATTTGTATGTCTTTCTTTCTTTTTTCTTAATAAAACATAATATTCACATTTCGGAAAGCGAAAGCGTTTTTTTGGTTTTATTTTTCTGTGGTCAAATATAAAATCAAAGGGTTTTTGTGTAGCTATGAAAAGAGTCAGCACTAACAATATCATGATCCACATGGATTATATAAATAGAAGATTAGCGTTTAGGTTGTAATGGCTACAGTGGTATAATGCTTTCTTGCCCTGAGTTGTAATTTGACCTTTGATCTCGAGATTAAAAAGTATTAACTTTCAACTCAAATTATTTTTGGTCAATAACTCAACTCATGCTTTCACGATCTGAGTTGCCAGGATTTACTTTTATATATTCAAATCATGCTTTCACGAGCTATTTGACTTGAGAGTTACTATTTAGGTACGGATTTTTTGCGCTGATTTCATTCATGACGTATTTTTAAGAAGAATTTATCAATTACTATTTAGGTACGGATTTTTTGCGCTGATTTCATTCATGACGTATTTTTAAGAAAAATTTATCAAAATGTTCATCCAGTTTGCTACGCCCTGCATTGCTTTCATTTAAATGATATTCCTACACTTATTCATATAAACTATAGGTAGAGAGATATTTAAACTTGGGTCTAAAGAAGGGAAACTTGTTCTAGCTAACTTCGCTAGCTAAATCCAAATATGCTAATGATTTGTGTTACATCAAATTTGAATTTCAATTAGAACACACACAAATGGTTATTATTATGCTTAATTAAGTTGAATACAGTCTCACTCAGTAATTAATTTGTTGACCATAATGATTAACTAACGAGAAACAAGGTTAAGGAGTAATCTCTAAAGGAAGAAGGAAGGAAAAGGGAATGGAATTTGACAAAAAATATAAAGTACGTAGCCAGTGTCGGTTAATATTAAAAGCGAAGGAACAAAGGAGCCATTCACGGCCCAAAAGTTGAGGACAGTTCCCTCCCTTTTGCTCTAAAGACTTCAACATCCACACCCAAAAAGCAAATAAAAAACAAGAAAGTATAGGTGTATTATGCGTTTGAAACTTGATGAACAAAAACAAAAAGACGAAAGGAAAAGTTACTCTGGAACATTCTAAAAAGAAGAAAAGAAAGAAAAGGAGATGAACGAACGTCATTCTTCAGGGCACCTTTGGACTTTGATTGTAGGGGAATTAGAGAATATTCTCTTATCCAAATCCTTTGAATTAACTGGCCAAATTCCATGGTTCACATTGTTCTTTTGAATATTGCATGGAAAAATTCCAACGAGTTTAGGGTAAGGTCGGCTACTTTCACTATCAGCAATTCTTCAACTACTCCTTTTACGTACGTTTTACTTCAACCAGCTTTCTGTACAACATTTTTTTCCAGGAAAATTGTGTTTCAATAGATATCCGGGACCAGACAGAGAAACCATCAATGGAAGTACAGTATGTCAGAAAATCCTCAATTTACAGATCCGAATTTAGCCCGTGTGCCGATTAGATTATGAAAATATTAACCTTCCTGGAATTAATAATAGGTCGAGCAGAAATCTTTATAATATACTTGTGCAGTTATTTCGACAAAAAAAAAAAAAAAAAAAAAGAAGAAAGACTTCTGCAGTTAAATATTGAAACAGAATACTATATATGTGTGTGTGGTCGTAGGAAAGATCTTCGAAGCTGTACTCAATTTGAATAGGCTATCTTTCATGTAATTGAAGTATAGTTTAATAATATATAGATCTATCTATGAATATGAATTAATATATGTAATTGTAAATTAAAATTGGAAAACTAATAAAAAGAGTTTGAAAACTTTGAGCTTTAACGATAAAAACAAAATGAAGGGTAAAGTGAATAGTAACACGATTGACTTTTTAGTGTAAAAATGTGACTTTTTGTTAAAGTGAACAGTACTGATAGATTTTCGTTAAAGTTCCCAATTAAAATAACAAAGGTTATGCGTATGGCCAGGCTACTAATAATTATACTATTTGTATTAGTTTTAAATTTGATGATAACTAACAAATGGATATATCATATTGCATGCATGTCCTCGTGACTAATAGACTACAAGCTAGTTGATGCATTGCCGATGTGTCCCATTACTAATCTCATGTTTACAGTTCAACTATTGACAAGTGGAATTAATTATTGATTTATTTAAGATTAACCAGCATTATATATAAAACTAATTCGACAAGCATTATTATTTTCAGTTGTAGACGAAGCTTAAATCAAGAAAAGTAAGAAACAATTATCAGTCAATGACGAGTACGTACGTGCCCACCTCATCATCCCAATTAGCTGGGATGAAGCTGTTAAACAATACAATTTATATCAATTAATTATGATAATTAACGTAGTTATATCCAATATCATTATATTAATGTATAAATCAAGTCTGATACACACACACACACGCTAACTGGAGAAGTCAGATACTAACAAAGATGCTTTTGTGGATCCCCACAATTTTTATTTGTTGGTCGCAACTTCATTACTATCCATTCTATTATAGCTTGCCACGTGTATTGTATATATGAATCTTTAGTAATTTTAAAAATGATTTCAAAATGAAATCTAGTGCGTTTAAAAAGAAAAAATAAAAATAAAAGAAACACTCTCTACCATAAGAAAAATCCTAGCCGTCAACCCTATAGCTCCGAGCTCTGGCTATGGCTCGGGGCCAGTGGCAGCCTCTCCACTTTCTCTCCTAGCTCTTCCTCCCTCTATATCCCCCACCACTTCCCCGTCACAGCAATCCTTCACCCCTGCCATACTCGAGTTTCTTCCCACCCACGATCCTTCATTCCTGGCCTCTACCAACCTCCCCTCCCTTCCCTTGCTTCTCTCCCACCATTTTAGGTGTATTCCTCCATGGATCTATGCCCCATACCTTGACCCGGGCCATGCCCTTTCAAGATGTTCTTTGATTTGGCGATTGTATTCTTGGTGTGGGTTTTTAATTTGTGTTGCAGGTGGGTTGGATCCCGTTCGCCAACTCGCTTCCATGGTAATGTCACCTTCCCCGATGGCTTCGATGGATGCACTGACTATGCTTCTGGCAGTTGCTCTTGTGGTCTTTGGTGTGTAGAACCCGGCATTCCCACTGGCCGGATGTGCTGGATTGTGGTTCCCTTCTCGGTTCTTTCCTTTTGTTTGCTTCGGGCAAGTTTTATTTAATTTAGTTTATTTTAGTTTTCTTAGTTTAGTCTTGGTCTTCTAGGAAAATTGCTCTCCAGGGTTCCTAGTTCTTCTTCGGTTTCTCTAGGAGAGCGTTTGCACGATGTTCGTATACGGCGATTGGCGTCGAGTTACCTTGATCTTGTGTTCGTAGTTCTACGGGCATAGGTAAGTAGATGTTTGGTCCAACTAATCCACTTTGTTAGAGACATTTTTAGCTGATGGTTTAGGCTGGTTTCGCAGCGTGTGGAAGCCATGGTCGCATGCTTTGCCGCACGGTTGACGCTCACTGCACATCAATGGTTGAATGCTAACAAGTTTGTGGGCAGAATATCCTATTGATCTGCTTAGGGATATTTTGTAATTTGCTTATGTATTGACATTTGAGGATAGATCATTTGGTCATGCGGGACACTCTTTTTTCCTTCGATTGAGTTGAAAGCTTCAGTAAGGTTTTGTTGAGGCCCACTCTACTATCCTTAGTTTGTTCTTAGATTGTACTTGTTCTATGTTGTTTGAAATGAATGTCGAATATCGTCTTTCGTTCAAATATATATATATATATATATATATATATATCATTTCAAATTTTAGTTGAATATCTCTAGATTTTATAGTTTCATATTGAATATATATAGATTTTTATTAACTTTTATAATTTTAAAAGCTTAATTGAATATTTCCAGTTAAATCTTTACAATTTCATTTAAAATCTTGATTGAATAACTCTTAATTTTTTAATTTTTTTTAAAGTTCAAATCTCAATTGAATACACTCCATTAAACTCATTTCTGATTTGGTTTGCAATTTCCTTATATAGTACTGATTTCCTAATTCCTTTCAACAAATTAGCTACTAAAACTAAAATTTGAACAAAAATGTTACTCGTACAACATTTCTCGTATCACATTTGTATTATTTTTCTAATAGAAATGAGACCCACATGTGTTTATGGGCTCTACTTTTATTAGAAAGATGATATAAAAAATAATGTGGTGAGTGTATCATTACTCAAATTTGAAAAAAAAACAACATATCAAGTTGGTGGAATTAGGATTCTCTCCCTTTTCATATTTCTTTACTTTCTCTCACACTTTCCTCTCTGTCTTTCTCTCTCTATGAAGTCACCACAAAATATGTCGTTGCTTAATAGTAATCGTTTAAATTGAAGAGAAAAATGAGAAAGAAATTTAGAAAGAAAAGAATCTTACTATGCTTTGTGACCCTCCACAATTATTCAGTCCATTGCACCGTCATTCTCTTCCAAAAATTTAGGAGCAATCAATAACCCTAAACGTCAATTTCAACGTAAAATTCATTATCGAAACAATATCACGAAACGAGAAAATGAGATGGTGGTGAGCGGGGCATTCCTTTAAATTATTAATATTTTGCCTGTATAAATTAAAGAACCAATACCATTAATTTCACTCCCTCAACTTTTGTCAATGGCTTTCATAGCGATTGCTTGACTGTTGAACACAACAAACACCTTCACGTTAATCTCTTTTCTCTCTCCAGTTCGTTCATTCTCTCTCTCTCCCCCTCATTCTCGACATTTCTCGATCGAAGCAAAAAACCCAGTTGGATTCAGGGCTTTCTGCAATGGAAAATCAGCAGCAGATTGCAATGAAATCGAGATTCAGCCGTATCTGCGTTTTCTGTGGCAGCAGTGCTGGCAAGAACCCGAGCTACCAGCTCGCTGCCATTAAACTCGGCAAAGAATTGGTAAACCTCATTTCTCACTGCTCTCATCACTCTTTGTAAAGTTCATACCTTTTTTTTAACCCTTTCATGTTATGAAAATCGAAATTTATGTGTCATTCTTCGAAATTAATCGAAGATTGAGGTACCCATTTGCTTGTTACTTTGAGAATTTAACTATTTAGAGAGGACCCAAAAGCATTTTTCACTTGCGTCTGATATTGATGCAGCATATGATGAGACACACTAGAGCCATTGGTCTTTGAATTTCAATCTTTCTAATACCAATTCATAAAAAGATGGTAACTTTTGAATCATGGATATTTTAGATTTGGACCCATTTCTTGCATGGGTTTCCTAAGCTAACTAATTCTTGTTATTCATTTTAATTGTATGACAATGCGCGTTTGGTTTGAAATAGTAACATAATTAGAGTTAAAATAAGAGTGATGTGTGAACTATGAATAATTGAGAAAAAGATGATTAATTAAGGATACAAAAGTGTAATGATAGGGTTTAATTTAATTTAATATAGCATAAATGATGGATGTTTGACCATAAATTATAGGAATATATTATTTATATATTTCTTTTTACTTTTTACACACTCTTTGTTAATTTTTATCCGTTGATTTTTTTTATTTCATTTAATTTGACGATCGAAAATTAAAAAAATATGCAAGAAGTAAAAAAAAGTGTGTTAATATTACATTCCAAAATTATATTAATTAGAAGAGATGTTTGAAGGGGGTACGTCTGTTGTTAATATTAAAATAGGATATCTTTTTGCAGGTTGAAAGAAGCATCGACTTGGTTTATGGAGGAGGAAGCATAGGGTTGATGGGTCAGGTCTCCCAAGTTGTCTATGATGGTGGCCGCCACGTGTTGGGGTAAAATTCTTATCCCCATCTCTCTCTATCTGCCCTGCCTTTTCTGAATTTTTTATTCATCTCCGATCTTGATCTGTATTTTGTTTTCATTAATTTGCAGAGTAATTCCCACAACTCTCATGCCAAGAGAGGTATTTTAATTTCTTAATTATTATGTATTTGTTTATCCTTTTATTCGTGTTAAGTGAAGATACTAAAATAAATAATTATTTTATAATCTCAGATCACAGGAGAGCCAGTGGGAGAAGTAAAAGCTGTATCAGACATGCACCAACGCAAAGCAGAAATGGCTCGCCAAGCTGATGCCTTTATTGCTTTGCCAGGTACCGTAGCAGCGTTTCAAACTAATCATGCTCTGTAACAAGATTGAAAGAAATTTATTTATACCTAGAATGTCAATGTCACTTTATCTCAAACTAATCGCGCACTATCATGTGTTTAAATTTTCTTTATGACAATGCGTTATTAATTTGAAAAAACACTTCCCAAATGAATCATTCATATGTTTGATTGCAGGTGGCTATGGTACCTTGGAAGAACTGTTGGAAGTGATCACTTGGGCACAGTTGGGAATCCATGACAAACCGGTAATTAGTAATAAGCATACTAGAAATTCACCTTTGGTCCTTGTAAATTAAGTAGGTTTAGTTACAATTAGATGTTAATTAATTAAGAAGTTAATATTTTGGATGATGCAGGTGGGGTTGTTAAATGTGGATGGATACTACAACTCACTACTATCCTTCATAGACAAGGCTGTGGATGAAGGTTTCATTGACCCTGCAGCTCGTCACATTATTGTCTCTGCCGAAACTCCCCACGAACTCATGTGCAAATTAGAGGTACATTTTTGTAGTTGCCAAAGCCAAAAGATCCATTTTTCTTAATACTTACGAGCATTCAACATCGACACATATTTCCAACAGTCAAATCGGTTAGTTACCACTAAGTACCTGTAGGTACAGGTACTTGAGAAAAAGTGCTAAATGATATGACTCATGAGATCTGAGCCGTCCATTTGGATGGCATGATGCAGCTGGGGTTTTTTGATGTTGATTGAACAAACCTGCAGGAATATGCTCCAAAGCATTGTGGACTGAGTTGGGAGATGGAGCAGCAACTGGAATACACGGCAAAGTCAGACATTGCACGTTGACCAGTCTATCACGTCGTCGTGGAGGATTTGTGGCCGTTAGATTAATTCAGCAGATTGGTTTTCTTAAAGTACACACAATTAAGCAAGAGCAGTCAACCATTTGTAGATGTGAGCTCCGTTAGAAAAGTGCCAACAACACAGTTGTTTTATTTAGCTGTGGATCACGCTTTTGTATTTTTTTTTTATTGTGATTTTTTATTTTATTTTTGCTAATTAGAATCTGACCTGGATCACAATACCTGTGATTTGATTACTAGTTTTTCACGTCGGCGATTCATGATGTTTGTATACTTTATTGATTCCATTCATAATATAGTTTCAAAAATTGATTGGCTGTTGCAAGTTGTTTTCATGAAAGAAACGACTGATAGTGATGCGGAGAGGAACGTTATGTAGACTATCAACAAAGAAAAGAAATAGAGGATGGGGGCCTAGTTGCAGTGGCACTAGAGCCAAGAAAACTCCCACCTCACCCAAATTCGATTCATTCCACCCTCAAATTTAACTAATGACAAAAAGAAAAAAACCAAAGAAAAGAAATAAAATAACGAGTTACGTTGTGTTACAAATTCATTTAGTGTAATATATATGAATATGATACGATTGACATGTAATAGATTTAACGTATTGTATTAGTAAATAGAAGAAAGAAGATTACGAAAGAACTAGAAACGCGAGTGAACCAAGAAAAACATCAAGACTCAAGACGAAAATCAGTTTAAATGTTCCAACGTAACTGGATTAGTAGTACCAACTACCAAGTAGTGATACTTCTCGAACCAAATGGGAGGAAATATATTCTTTGATCACTAATTCAGCATGTGCTCAAGCTCCTGTTAAATAGGTAATTCACTTTTTAATTACACGAGACAAATATTGATCGGCCGAATAACGTTGTAAGAGAGAATTTTGAAAGAGAAGTGTTTTTTAGCATTGGATATTGAATGTCTATCCAAATTCACTCTTTCGTTCTCAATACATTGAATTGAACTAATTCTGTTGATATTGTCCCTACTTTTTATCCATCTTTGAGTGAGTGGTTTGAAGAGTGTTTGGACCTGGACTCTGGAGATTATTTTTGGGTGGTGGCTTGGTTGGTATCTAGGCTAAGGTCGTTCATCATGCAAAGTAGTGGACATGACACATGTCATAGACCGTACCATTCACAAACTGCCTAGTGTACAAAAGGAAAGCGAAAAGCTACGGTGGAAAAGCAAGTGGCCTCTCCTTTTCTTGGTGCTAATGGCCACGAGGCCATGGATGTCGTAGATGAGATGAGATGAGAGCCTAAGGACAATGCACTCGTGAAAACCCATGTGGGTATTGCATATTGACAAAGGATAACACTACTTATAAAGTGAGAAGAACTTTCATCCAACCGTGATTATGCTACTTGTGAGATAATTCACGTGGACATGACATTTCAAACGAGTCAAACATTGTTAACTAAAAAGAATAAAGTGTACAATATTATGAAAGCAGCGTCACGATGACGTAGCGTAGAAGGTAAAAAAGTAGTTGATCGAGACCTAAAAGAAAAATGGAGTAGGGAACTTCCTATGAGTTTCCATGGTTCTATATATGGATAAACAACAAGTGGTGGTGTCATATGACTTTGCAAATCATATAGTTGTCACTCCCAATTTTAACCTTTTCCTTTGGGAGAAAACTAGAAATTGAAGTCAAGTCTTCCTTAATCCTAATATTAACCCCATTATCATAAACATGAAGAACCATATATGTTCGAGCGAAGATTTCAAATATTAACCCAAATAATATGCACTAATGTTGAACGATACCCACGTGATTTTAATTCAAAACCTTTTGGAATCCACATTACATAAATGATGTATAATTCCAATTCAAGATGATTGTTTAATTTGCTTGTTTGACCTTTTTCAAGTAGTAATTTTTACATTTCCGTTTTCTTCTTTACCCTCATGTTTCTGTTTCTAATCTTTTTTATTCCTTCAATCCCAAAAGTCCAACCACAAAAGCTGTAAACTCGCAACATTAGATTAATTGGCTAGAGCAGTATGCCACACAAATTCAAATCCCCGTCCTCCTAAATTAGGGTAGATCAAAATATCACTTTACCAAAACAAAGAAAGATCGGGAAGGAATAGCTCAAATCATTGGAAAGTAAACTACGTACTACTACACTAGATCAGTAAAATGTGTATAGAAACAGGGCATGCATACAAACAGGTACAGAGCAATATAACATATATGATACAAACAATTGTAATTAGTTCTCTGGACTCTCTTGTTTTTTTTTGGTCGATATCTAGGACTCTCTAGGTGAAGGATTTAACAGCCGAAGAGGTGGTCACCAGACTTGACAGAAGGCCAACAACGACGGCACTGTTGTATGTGCTCGGCTCCCCTTGCCTCGAGTTGTTCCGGGCATCAATGTAAGTTTCGTTTAGGAATGGCCCGCCGACAAGTGCTCCAACGGCTACATTAGGGTTGGGTTTGGTTGAGTCAAGGTACTTGAATCCCTCTTTGCAGCTAGTCTTCTTATTAGCCGGGATCGAAGCTCCTCTATGGTGTACGTATTCGGGATATTTATCCCCGTACCCGACAAGATAGCTCATTTTCATAGGATTGTCGCCCAAGACATAATTCGCCTATAAAATTTGGAACACTTCAGGAAGGAATAGACGTTTATGAAGGTTACGGCTGTTTGTTGCTAACATCTGCGCATATATGCAAAATGTACTTGAGACAAATCAGAAGGCACACCTGAGATCTAACAAATTTCCGAATATCCGATGGCTTATAGGTTTCTCCATCGCATTCTAGTTTTGTGGAGCCAGATGTAAGCATGTAGTCACTGTAAAGAGCAGCTAGGAAAGCAGCAGCAACCGGCTGCTGCAGAGCATTCCATTCACTGACCCAGATCAGACCATCTGCAATGTGGACACCATGATGGTAAGCGAAGGAGAATGAGAGACACGGCAAAAAGAACTGAATTACGAGCATATGCAAACCAGCATAGAAGATTTGGGTGTGGTGCATAAAGCTAAAAGGATACAAAAGAGAATAACATTTCCAACTGTGGACACATACTTGATAGCTTGAAAATTTCTGAAATCGTTTGCATCTTTGCTGTTTAGAGATTCATGTTTGCCTAGTACAAATATCATTTTCTTTTGCATAATAGGAAGCAATTGTGTTTATCCTCCCTAATTGTTTTGAAGTGCACACCAGTTACTACGAACGGTTGAGGATTTTATCTACAACGGAGGATGTTAGATTGGTGAGTGTTTATAAAGTTATCGGTAACATCTTAGATTAATTGGTGCATTACAATGTAGAAGAGGCGTTGATATAGTTCTGGAGACCTAATCTCGATGCAGGGTAGCAAGAGCAATGCTTTTGCTTTAACATGTAATATGACTATAGAGAAGAAGATTACTGTCTGTTCTGCTGGTCGTGGCCGTTGGCGAGTTTGGCAGGCAGCCACATATAACAGCTTCAGCTGTTTTCCTGTACTTTTGAAGGCCAGAATTGTCTGAGGTGTCCTTCCCACCAAAGAAGGTCAACCTGGAGAGCAAAACCTGCAGTAAAAATGCAGAGTTGTTCACAAGATTGAAAGTCCTTCAAATATAGCTACCATAGTAATCCAGGAAGAGCAACACATTGTCAAATAATAGTTTCTCGGGCGAGTTGCATTTTATTGTGGCATTTGACAGATTAAAACACAGCAAAAAAACAAAGGGTGGTTCTCAACATACCTGGGTTCCTGCAAGCTTGTTATCCCAACTGAACCACGTCGGTTTACCAAATTGAGCAAATTCCTCTCCATTCTCCCCTGTGACGTAATCAAGGTATTCCTTATCCCCAGTCGCATGGTAAAGCCAAGCTGCTGCCCACAAAAGCTCATCTCCATATCCCGTTGAATTGTAAAATTTCTGGACCTCGGGGATGCTTTGACTGTAAGAGCCTCTATTTTTGTCAGCAAAAGTAAACAACTTTTTGGCATGCGAAAGAAGCGTGTCTGAATATTTGGCATCACTTTTCTTAAAGACCAGAGATGCTGAAGCCATAGCTGCTGCAGTTTCAGCTGCAACCTCCGTTCCTGGAGCGGATGTGTTGACCTGTGTTGCCGGCCTCTTCTCGGTCACGTCTTCCGGCCTATACCAACATTCATGGTCCTTTTTAGGGTCACCCACCTGCCCCAGAATATGAATTGGCAAGTAAGAAACGCTTCATAAGCATTGCGATTTGCACGTAATGAAAATGGTTCAACGTTATACGAACCTGAATGTAGAGCACATTGTCCTTAGGATGAGCATTGACAAGGAAGTCAGTGATCCACTTGAGAGAGGCTTGAGAAGTTTTTAACTGATTCACCGCATCCATCTGATCACCATACTCAAGAATCGCCCACGACAAGACCGTGGCGGTATACGCCATTGGAAAACCGAACTTCATGTGATCCCCAGCGTCATACATTCCCTTGGACAAATCCAACTTCGCATCGCTTCCATCTTTCAGACCCGAATCCCCTCTCCACGATATCTTGTTATCCTCCAGCTTACCGGCTACATATGACAACCACCCACAAAATCAAAAACAAATTACAGGTCAAGCACTATACCAACATTTAGCAAACTCGGTTTTGCGTAATACTAATAATGTGCATCAACTCAACAGTGCACTCAGGAAATTAATAAATCGAAAACTCGCAATGCAAAAGACGAAAAAGAACAAAACAAAGATCAAACATTTGTATCAATTGGGGCATTGGGTGATACTAACAATGTGAATTAACTGAATATTTAGTAAAAAAATAAACACGTTGCAAATGTAGAGAGAGAGAGAGAGAGAGAGAGAGAGGTACATTTCTGGACGTCGAAGAATTGGACGGCCACTTTGAGAGCGTCGGAGTATTTCTGGGTAATGGCGCCGGGAGGCCCGGGAACCGCACCGTCGTCATCGCCGGAGTTTTTCTTTATTTTCTTGACCACCGCGAAAATGACGCCGCCGGCGACGAGAGCGAGGATCACGAGCACGAGCACCCACACCCACCACCCCTTGCACCTCGGTTTAGCTCCCATTTTTCAGGACCAACTAAAACCACAAGAGGTAGGCAAATATTAAGAGATCTGTCTTAACACATTGTGACAAGACAAACAGACATTAATCGAGGTTTCGGTAGAGATTAACGTCTGATGAAGTGATGATTGGCGTTCCCTCTCGGATTGGAATTCAGATTTTGTTTGTTGTCGGGCACGGTTGACAACCGCGACGAGGTTAATTTCGCGGTCATTTTCTGTTTTTTATTTTTGGAGTTTGGTGCTTTGTTTGGATGGTTTGGCGGGATAATCGTTGTCAAATGACGGAAATAGCCCTCGCACAGGCTGGGAAAACGAACGGACAGATCTGCGGTGAGACTAAGTCAGAGATGACGACGACCTGTGTTTGCCGTCGGATATTATCCCTTGTACTACAAAACCAAATATGTATAGGGAGCTTTAATAAAACACCCCTCACACTGTTTACTTTTAACGAAAAACCACTTTTTTACCTTTAACTGTCACTATTCATTATACCTTCAAAAATGACTTTTCATTAAAACTGTCACTATTCAGGGACTTTTCGTTAGTTTTCCAATATGTATATGGTTACGTATTCTCGCGAATTGTAATTTTGTTTTATACGTTGTTACCATGTTTTTCACTAACATGCAGTTCACTACATGTAAACTGCAAAAAGTAATTCAAAAATTTTGAACGCGACTTCAATTCTCCTCCATGTTTGATAGAATACAATCATGCGGCTTCGTAAAACATTGATTGTATTCCGTCAAACGGGGAGGAGAATTGAAAGGCACCAAAATCATGTTTTGAAGAGAGATCGTTTCACCAAAGGCACCACCTCTAATATCTGGTTAGAGAATAGGATGAACTCATGGCACATGTTCATAATATGGCTTTTCTTTTAGCAAAGTCTCAATCTTATTCATCTCTGAATAAGCATACACACAATGAGGAATGATCACGACAAATATATTTCGCTCAAAATTGAAGAGAAGTGAAATTAATAAGGCACATAATGTACTACAGCAACTCGACTAAACTCGATTCACAAATCGGATTGCGCAGCACGACAGCACTTTGGCGTCATACAACAACCTATCTTCCGATCTCTCTTGAAAGCCAAGTAACCGTAGCCTCCTATTCTGTCTCTGCTGCATTTAGTACAACAGTTCACTATGGCAAAGTAGATGAGGCAAATGCCGTCCTATCAGCGTTATAATCATACAGTGCCACGATTATTCTCTTTCGAATGTCTGTAAAAATCCAGCATTTCTTCTTCCACTGGATGAGTTTTGCCTACTATAACAAGGCAATGGAGAGGTGCTCCAAAATCAACCGACTGCAGTTGCCTAATCGTACCAGAAACGATCTTCTGATCCTCACTTCCCAGCCGAGCAAGCCCAACACACATCGTGTCTTCATTATATGCTGCAAGGTAATGCAAGAATAAAAAATGTAGCAACGGTTGTATTGTAAAGAGGCCAGACAATACGTAACAATCACGTTTGAAGATCTGAAAAAATGACATGGTTACCAGATTCTCCTCGATTGTGCTCAACCTCCAGAAGCTGCTCAATTGCAGTGTTTATCGACATATATCTAGGCGGTTCATACTGCTTCTTTCCTCTGAAAGGGAGGCAAGTAACAAAAATAAGCCTATGCAATTGTGGAAGAACAAAAACACACAAAACCTAAATCACGCAGTAAATATTTCGAAGCTGAATCTAAAGAAAAGGCAGTCGATTATTTTACTAGAGACCTGCACAACGATTCCAGAGTCGGTTCCTTCACGCGTATATCTACAGCGAAAATAATTTGTGATGAATGTATAGCAAGATAAGCATCAAGTGGTGTCAGTTTTTTAAGTATCTAGAACCGAACCTAACAAGCATAGAGTATGCAGTCCAAGCGCACGATTTTTCTGAATCTTCTCGTAAAAGCTATCAGGCCTCCATGTCTCGGTGAAGAATGGTATTGAAACTGTCTCTCCGTAGTGGTAGAGTTGTAATCCACAGGCTCCAACTGCATTCATCACCGACGCATTGTGCACCACCTTGACATCGATCCCCAACTTCTTGGCTCGAACAACAAGATCAGTGTGTGTCGTAGCGCTGCGTTTTACATCAAATTACGCAAGAAAGAATGCAGCAATTAGCGTACGAAGACATTCCTCACAGCTTTTGGATCCATTACACACAATTATATAATTCCAAAATGCTCAATTGATCATCATAAGCCACCATTATTTCGATCATAATTCCGACATTCTTGGAAACTAAATTTTAATTACTTCCCCAATTCCTAGTAAAATAAATAAATTCCACACACACAAGATTTTTCTAGTTCTGCAGAGAGATTGGTCATACCCAAAAGGATCGCCAACAACAAGGAAGGCGACGTCGGAAGCAGCAGCTGCAGTTAGAATCTGATCGGCCCTCTCCTCCACCGTTTCTCTATCCGCAAGTGTCACTGGTTTTCCGTACAACTTTTCCTGCAATCAAACTTCCATTTCAATTTTTTTTTAACAAGTTCTGTAAACAAATAGAGATGTAGAGAGAGAGAGAGAGAGAGAGAGAGAGTACGAGGGTGGAGAGGCCGTCGGAGGAGATGCCAAATGAGAGGAGGGAAGTGTAGGCTTCGATGAAAATTTTGTCGCATTTCTTCACAGCCTCTAATCCTCTCAGAGTTATGTCTTTCTCGTCCCCCAATCCCAGTCCTACTATGTAAAGCATCTCTCTCTCTCTCTCTCTGGTTTGAAGGTTTGGAACTCTGCAAAACCCTAGTTGGAATTCAGGCGCCGCCAACTCAATCCGACGTCGTTCCAAACTCTCTCTCCCTCCCTCAGTGGCGGCCAGAGTTAAGACTAAGAGGAAGACGGGGTTCAACTATACGCGCGGGCCGGGCTCTATTCAAGTTCGGGCCTCACCGACAAGATTTTGACAAAAGCCCAACAATTCCTAACTCGGAAAAACACTTTGTGTAGTAGTGCTCGGACCATGTCACTTATGTGGGGCACCTCTCCTAAAACCATGACTCTACTGTATGAGTACTGCTATTCATACCATGTTTTTGTACCACATTTTCATACTATTTTAGGTGGCATTTGATTTGGACAGCCACATCATTTGAATTAATCTGATTTTTAAATTTAATTCATTATGTAATAAACTAATACTTAAGAAAAAATAGTTAATTAAATGATGATTGTGGTATACGATGAGTCTTTCTCATTTCTTTTCTTGGGTTTTGCAAATTTTTGAAATGATATGACTGTTCACATCAGATGCCACCTAAGGTAATATAAAAAAATGGTATGAGTATCATGGTAGTATAAAAAAAATGGTATGAGTATCATTACTCTTACTGTATTTTTTCTTTCTTTGTTTCAAAGACTTTACTGTATTTCGGTCTCACTAGATCTCATATGATTTTAACTATGTGTGAAAGCCACTCTAGTCATGCAGCTTATGCAAATATCTTTCTTCCGAAATCGTGTAGTGTAATTCATTACGTAGAAGTGTAACAAAGTACAATACATGAATGGTTTTGCTACTAATAACATTGATGTCTTTTGCAATTAAACTCCACACCGGTATTGTAAGCTTGCTTCTAGCAAGTGTTTAAATATAAACTGATGATAATATCGGTGCTGTGTAATAGTGGATCGATGAGTTTTGCACAATGAAATTTATATTATTTTTGGTAGAAGATTTAAACCCTTAAGCCAATATTTCCCATTGAGTACATTGATTCAAGAGAAAAATAAAAGATGGAACACAAGAAGCACAAGAGAAGAAGAGGAGGGCAAGTTAGAAAGCTGCCAATTCATATCTGAACACATGAAAGCAATTTGGACTGATTAAGTGTAAAAAACAAGAACAAAAAAAGTGAAGATTTCTTCTCGACAATCATTTACTCTTCTTAGCAATATATAGCAGACCACGATCAGTCATCGTCTTTGAATTCTCTGTAGGACAGCAAAATGTACACAAATGAGTTAGTTTCATGCATACTGATAGACCGAACACGATCCAAATACATGAATCATCGCACCTGCGATCAAGGTACCGCGGTTGAATCCCAGAACCCTGACATGTCGAGCACGTAAACGAACCGACCCCTTCGCAGTTGATGCAGTTGGACACCTCTTTCTCATCCCCGCCAAGCTCTACTGTCACCGTCCCGCTTCCCGTGCAAAATCTGCATTTTTCTGCGACACACAATTTTCATCACCACACCAAAACGTAAGCAGCATGGCACTTGAATTTGAGGTTATAACAAGAAAAATGTAATAAATTCGAAACCACAAAAATTACAAGATGTTTAGTATTTGATAAAAACACAGCTACCAAGTTGTTAACGTTAATTACTGCCGGCGCTCACACTAATGTAATAACGATACACATTTGTAGTGAGTTCGCTACCAAGGTGTAGAAGTATTTCTGTATCGTTTGACGAAAAATACTATACTTACGTGCGCCGGTTCCATTGCAAGGGAAGCATGGCTGAGTGTTGTCTCGCTTTGCCTGCAATTAACATTATTAATATATCCACATTTAATTAATACAACTTATTTAATCAAAATTAGATACAGGGAAGTTGAAAGAACTCACAGCACTGTCGATCTGTGTTTCGTAGAAAACCGGAATGCCAATCCCGACGGCAACACTCACAAGCCCAACTGAGATTGCAACTACCTGAAAATCCATGCATATTTCAGATTCTGCACAAAATTATTGAAAAAAGGTTCAAAATTAACAGAAAAGTTGACAATTAGAGAAAAGAGAACCGTGTTTTGATCGAGATCAATGGCTCTGATGCATGGATACGACTTCGGTGACCGTTGATTTGCTGAAAACTTGTGGGACGCGCAGAAGGAAGAGGGGGAGGTGGAAAGCTTGAGGGGGCAAGAAAGGAAGGGAGAGCGAAGATGGGGAAGTGACGGTGCTTGTGACATTTCCACGTCTATTTACTGAAACTGAAGTTTGAAGAAGACGGAAAGAGAAGAAGAAATTGCAAAGCGATGGTGGAGTTTGGATATGTGGGGTTGGCAGTTACCTCGAATTTCAGCCACCGGACTCTCAAGAGCTTTTTCTATCACAAACTCAACTCAACGTTCCTCCCTCCCACGTGGCTCCCTTCCTTGCTACTGAAAAAGAAAAATGAAGTCTTTTGAATTTCGCTTTATCGAAGCCCAATATCTCGTTCAGATGGGTCTAGCCCATCTTAATTTTAGGAGAAAAGTTTCGGTAGAGCAGAGTTACTATGTGGCTGGTCAAATCACTTTTCACATGAAGTGAAAATGAGGTGGTGGGACAGGAGAAAAGGCAATATTAGGAGGTAGATTGTCTGCCCTCTTATTTTGGTGCCCTCTCCATGTCCTTCTATTTTGTGCGGTCACGGTTAAGTTACGTCAACATTTAATATTGATTTTTTTATAGAGATAATAAGACAAAAAACAATAAGAATATAAAATGTTAACGTGACTTAATCGTGACCGCACAAATAGAAGGACGTGAAGAGGGCACCATACCAGGATGCCTCCACAATATAGAGCAGTCGAAATTCTCTCCGGATCCCTTTCTTCTGAATCCTTCAATTCTCTGCGTTCTCCGATTGGTGTTGGCTCCAACTGCCGACGGACCACTCCCCACACTGTCGTCTTCCAGAATTCGGTTGCCCAAAACTGGATCCAAGGCCTCCCAGATTGAGAAAGAAGAGAGTCAGAGAGAGTGAGAAGGGGTACAAGTTGAATAGGAAAAGGCAAAAAAAAGTTTAGTTAATTCCTTGCCATTCAATGTTGGGTTGAACAGATAGGATTGAAGGATCCGGAGGATGCAGATGGAAGGGATATGAAAAGAATCTTAATCCAATATAAGGGGCTCTCGTGTGTGTGTGGTTGGTCAGTCATATTATTAGACGGATAGACCTTAGAATTTACCCTCGAAAAAAAATAAGCCCTATATTCACGTATCATCTTACCCCATCCATGTAGGTACAATGTCAATGCACTTAGTCAGGTTGCCTTACTAAAGTTTTTCCAACACATCTTGACCTGATGTGAAGTGAGGTTCAAAAGTTCAAACTTGGGTACATCATGATCCCATTGTACCAGTATTCCAAGCAAACCACAAATGATATCCCGTCCACAACCAAGTCATCGATGAAATTGGATATTTTAATGGCTTTTAACCAACAAATAAAGATTTGGTGCTTTCAAATCGTATTTATTTCAAATTACTCTCATAACCCAAATTTATATACATCTACACCTGATTCAACTCCCATTCCAATATCACGTTCGTTATGTTCTGGTAATTGTTCAACCTGCTGAATTGCGTTCAAAGATGAAAAAACGAATGAAATAGAAACTAGAGGACGCCAAATTTACATCACGGTTTACAGCAACAATTCAAATAACCGTCATTTGTCCACCTACGCAAATCTAAAAACGTGAAATTTCAACGACTTCCTGAAGAACGAGTTTTCCTCAACCTTGTACGTGTGTCCCGAATAGTTTCCTCCATAACTGTCTCTTTCGGGGGAGGATTTGTCTCTTCAGACGCTGAAGAGGATGGCACTGCGTCAATCTGCATTGGTACAACCTCTTCAGTTGGGGTAGCTTGGCTCGATGATTCAGATGCAGCTGCTGTTGCTGTTGCTGTTGCTTTTAGAGTAACCGAACCTGCTGCTTGCAGAACAGGTTTAGGGTTTGGTGAAGGTGCTAAGGCTTCGGCTATCTCCTTTGGGTCCTTGCTTGAAGACGTACTGGAAGTGGGAGACGGCGGTTCTTCAGGTTGTGCTTGCGTTGTTGCAGCTGGTTGGCGATATGGAGCTGGAGCGGCAGTGGATTGGCGCCTAACACCTTGTTGTGGCTGCAATTTCAAGAGTAACACACATGCATACCGGAATGCAGAGTATTAAAGAGGTGAGATACAATCAATAACTCGTGAATCAACACAGCATTTCATCTGAGGTAGGATGACTTCCAATCCAGTACCAACCTCACCAAGGCATGAACGATCAACTATAACTAAATGGAAGAAATACACACACACACACAATATCCCCAAGTTCAAACAAAATAACCTTGAAAAAAGTACTTGAAAGGTTGAAAAGACTAACTTAAAGAAAAGACGGTGAAAAGGCAAAGCATGGTAAAACACCAACATAACAATTCAACACGCACAAAAAATAAATATCTGGATGATAGAAAGACAATAGCGTTTTGATAACTTGCTCCAACTGACTGGATGCCCAGACTGGCGATGTTGCAATCAATAGTGATGGGACCTAATGGTAAAACTGAAAACACCAAGTCCGAATCATATCATAATACCTGCGCAGGGCGAGGCCTTGGTGTCGATTGTGCGGCAACATACTGCAAAATGTCAAATATTCTCGTCTGACTATAGCTTGCAGCTCTTTGCCAATACAAAATTGCCATGTCACCAGCTCTAGTTCTTAGTTCCAACAAGTTCCTATCAATTTCATTTTCATGCTTCGCAAGATATGGTTTAAAGAAGGAATCATACACATAGGTCGTACCCTGCAACACAGAGATAGTTGTGAGCATGAGGAAAGGTATACTAGTAATAAAAGGGCAAACAAACAATGAAATAAGCTGATAATCGGAGTCCAACAACACTTACGGAATCCTATACCTTTGTTTTAGGAAACCACAGATATATAATGAAAAGCAACTTAGCTTCGCTATACATTGGAACCCTTCAAGAGAAAAAAAAACAGAATGAGAGAAAGAAGTGGCACACAAAAGCATATTTAAATTCTCTCAGCATTCCAATCCAAATCCCCACCATGAAACAAAAGCGTCACCAACTCTCTCACAAACAGTCAAAACAGCCACCAAAATCCTGAAATTCAAGGATGAAAAGCGGGTCATCACTAAGAATCATACGGACAAATAGAAGACTATCTAAGACACAAGACGCAGTTTATACCAATATTGGCACCAAAAGCGAAGCTGTTCAATCTCTGGCTTGTTCTTTTCAACAGTTTTGTAGCACTCATAAGCTGGATAAGCATATCCAAGAGCCATCCTGTCAAATGCCAAGACATAAAACCCGGGAATTAGATTTAAAAAAAATCCTTGAAACGCAACATAAAGCGAAGGCCAATCGATGACATACACAAGTGTTCTGGTAAGAAAGGATCCTATCATCTTTTGTATACCTGCCCATACAAAAGAAAATAAGCGCTTGGTCAAACAAATCGTCTGGAGAAACAAAGGAAACATAAAATAGCTCACTTCAATACCAAGCAACTGCCGAATTTTCGACAAGCAACATATCAAATATACTTCTTGAACTTTAGTAGCAGTGCAAATTGAATTTGTTTTAGATACACAAAATCATTAAACAAATTCAGAGCAGAACAAAATCACAAGTTCACAACAGGTAAAGCTGATACAATATTCAGATTCTTAACAAAATTAATGGCCCCATGCTTTCATAAATCATAAAATGTTGATCCTCAGATAAGAAAATTTCGTTTCGGTTTCCAGGAATTTATAAGTATTTGAACAGAATCTGTTCCAAATTCAACTGAGGTCACTGCACAACCAGATTTGTAAGAACAGACACTGAAGCATACGATTATACCGCACAGAAATTAAAATTTCTAAAATTTTGCAGACAAAATAGAAATTACAGGAACTAAAAGCAAAAAAAATATGAAAATAATAGGCAAAAAATCATTTAAATTTCTAAAAGGAAAATTAAGAGTCCAATAATCTGATGCTGAAAAGAGTCGATATATTATCCAATCTCATTTTTCATGAAATAAAATCGGTTTTCAAGAAAATATTCAAAAAATAAACAGTAGCAATTGGAGTTTTAGAGAGAGAGAGAGAGAGAGAGAGAGAGAGAGAGTACCTCTCGAAGACTAATTTGAAATTTGAACGGAATCAACGGATTGAAAAGAAAAACACTGAAAGTGAAAGTTACTAGAGAACTCGAACAGTTCAGAGATCGCCGCCGTAGGAAAATGGCGCCGCCGAAAGGCAAGAACCGTTACGTTGTCAGCGGCGTGTGAGAGAGAGAGAGAGAGAGAGAGAGGTGTTTGTGCCGTTTAAATTGCCATTTGTTTGTGGGTTTTGCTTTTGCTCCTCAGGCTTCGGATTTGATATGATGCGGTGAGTCTTTGCTTTTGGGTTCCGTCACCATGGAGAGCGGGTTCGCTGTGTGCGTGTGCATATGTAGATCAAGGCCACGCGATACGCATTACGCACTAGGGCTTGAATCGCGGCTTACGTTTTTCCTTTCCCCTAACTAGATACCTCAACTCCTTAAAAACGATTTATATGACACAGAAACACTGTTATCAAAATAACTCGTGTCAGTAATATAGCATAGATATCTTTTTGAATTATATTGCGTATTTAGCAAGTAAAGACACAATAGCAATATATTCATACCATGCTCTTCATCTCTCAGCTCACATTAATTATATCACATGACAGTGTAACTTTTTTCGTTAAAAAACCTATCGGTGTCACGTGCCCAACAACTTTCCATTTAAGGCATGGTTCGGTTTGTGCCCTTTTGCCATATCAAGATTCACAATAGGTTTGGAAAACCATTATTTTTGGTCTAGTGGAATTTTGGTAAACTAATGGAGCGGGGTTAAGACATTGTAATTGAGTATCTGATGGAATGGGTATAGATGGGATGGACAGAGGTATACAGTGGGGTGGGGTCTACGGAAATAACGTTAACCTTCCTAAGGCTTTTTCGAATATGACATTTGGCCGCTCTCAATTGATGATTAGGATTGTCCGATACCGTTATTATAGAGGTGTGTTATCCACATCATTTTTACTTTATACACATTATTTTAATTTTTACTTCATACACATTTTTTTAATTTGTGGCCCTCAATTCGACTGAATTAAAGAATATCAAATGACATGAATTTCAACAAAAAAATTGATATAAATTAACAAAAAGTGTATGAGAAGTAAAAAAGAGTGTGTAGATTCACACTCCTATTAATAAACCATGCTTAACAAAAGCATGAGGTTCTATATGATTTGATCCCACCGGTCAAAATTTATTAGATACCATGAGGTTAGGACTTTTTATTTTGCCTGAGCGATTTTCTAATTTGATTTAAATAAAGAAAAGTAAAATTCAAACTTAGTTGTAAACGAGGGAACACAATGCTAATAAACTTGAATAAATAAAGCATGTGCTTCGAGGTTAAGTAAGTATTAATTTGTTATTTATGTAAGTTGAAACGTGTCATTACAAATGAAGACGATTATCAATATACCGTAATTGTAATGACATACGAGATCGAGACGGTGAGGTTTTGGACCAGGTAAAGTGGGCTCAGTATTAGGCTAGAGTTCGTAGCTAGAGGCCAGCTTGGTAGGGCTGGTTGATGGAGGGAAATGTGGTGCTTCCTTAGGTCATCTCCAACTGAGGGTTGATTAGAGGGCTCGTTTTAGATTATATGGGGTCCACGGGCCCTCTAGCCTAGCCCTTAGTTGGAAACGATTTTTGGGCTATTTCGGCCCTCTAGGCCTCTGGACTCTTCAGTTGGAGATGGCCTTAGCCCTTTTTGTCTATTCCCACAAAGAAGAAGCAGAGAGAGAGAGCATTTATTTATTTTTTATATTTTTTTAGAACTGCAAATATAACATAATCAAGGCGAAGCCAAAGATACAAGAAGCCCACAAAGAGGAGAGCAACACAGAAAGCAACAAACACAAAACAGAGGAGGAGGGTACAGCTGATAATTGGACAAGTAATTCAAAGTTAAAAAGTACAAATGAAAAATTAGATTCTCCCAAACTCTACAGCTGCCATCGAGTGTCCATTTTCACGCCGATTCCATCATTCATTTTACAAGGAACAAAAAAAAAAAAAAAAAAAAAAAATACTTGATGGTTTCTTGCATGCCGAGTGAGCAGCATAAAAGCCCATTCATATATGAAAAGGACTTCATCCACCGTAACATCCCGTGCTAAAAAAATATACTATATATTGCTTTTTCTTCACATAACATTATGTTATTGATATGAGACGAATGTTAACAATGTAACCGTGTCACGAAAATTATACATATTTTCATATGAAATTATAGGCATAAAAGGGGAGGCATATGGAAGGTGGGGTGGGGGGTCCGAAGGCTTGGATTCTACGTCTCTCTCAAATGAAATTATAGACAGAAGTAGCAGTTGGCTCGAGTAGTGGTCCAAATAATCCAGTATCATTCCATTCCAGGGGACAAGCGTCCCTTCCCTTCTCTTTCCCCTCATGTGCTTGTTATTATTTTTGTTTGTTGGCCTGTGTTTCTCAAACCTTTTACCCTTACCCCCACACCCATTTTTATTCTTTTTCCTACTTTTTTTTGTTTATTTTCTCGTCCTTTTCATAAACCTTCAAATCCTCTCTTTATAAAATTAAATTTAAAAAATCAATGCACAATCTCAATAGTGTTATTGGTTTATCGAATGGTTGCCATGTATTTAAAAATTGGGGTGTGAGAAGTAATAGGGGTGTGTGACTGAAATTTCGGCCATCGGATCGGATTAATTGAAGAAGATCTAACGGACAGAAATTAACAGGGGTGTGTAAGAAGTAAAAAGTGGTGTGTGGATAGCACACCCCTAAAAATTACCCCAATCATTCAATCAACGTTTGGCATGTGACGTCCTTAGTTACATAAAAGTAACTCTCTAGTTCACGACATATAAAAATGAACGAAGAGTTAAATGTACAATCAATAATTCAACAACTAAAAAAGTTAACAACAAATAATCCCGGTATGTATTCAATATAAAATAAAGGCTTTTTAGCCAAAGTAGTCCCTAAAATTTACATAATTCATCACTTTAATCTCTGATATTTGAAATCAATAAAAGTGGTTTCTGAGTTTGTCCGCCATCAATCTTTTTTATCATTCCATAAAAAATGATATTAAAAGGACCAAAATGACAATATCCTCAATTTAATAAACAATGGGCCAAATGATTTGACAAAAATTGAGTGCATTTTTGTCATTTTAGCCTTATTTAATAGAGATTTTTCATTGTAAGACTAAAATAATTGATGGTGGACAAACTCATAGATTAGTTCTATTGATAAGAAGTAATTTCAAAAACTATTTTGACAAAAAAAAAATACCAGTATGTACTATAAATCATATTAAAAAATTCCATATAACGAACTCTGTGTGTTGGTCTTTCAATATATAATTTGACTTGTGAATCATGAAAGAGAATTATCACCATCGAGCTCTAAACACTTGTAACCTAAGTTCCACCTAATCTTTAAATTGTGATTTGTGAGTACGTAGGCCATTGAAATCCCACTTTGATTGATAGTTATTAGTATTAAAATCCGCCGTAGACAAGAAGGTTAGGTGAAATTATGGTGGCTCTTCGAAGCTCATCAAATAGAAATAGAATTATTATTAGCACTGCTTTTGTCATTTGCGTTTAAATATACATAGGAGCTGCAGTGACAGCAAATTATCCAACTCTAGCTACTGCCTACTAGTGCTGCTATGTCACCAACTACTAATTTCTAAAACGTAACCGTAATTGGTAGCAGATTTAAAATTCGAATATTAGAGGTTCTCACTGGCTAAAGATAAGTTTTTAATAGTAATAGATAGGAATATAAGACGAAACACGCAAAAAAAATTATTTTATTCACTAAGGCATTTAGTCAAACACTTGACGGACTCCATATTGCACATTTCAACAGATATCGACATATGCCTAAACAATTTGATGAGTGCTATTGAGACAATTGCAACTTGTTAAGTGTTGTCGAAATATTTCTCATACTCTTGGTTGTCATTGGACCACCTTAGTCTCAATGTACATCCACAACTGCGTTAGAAACTATACGTCATGCTACACAATATGAACGCGTTAGAAACTAATTTTTGGGTTTACTAGCTTGCAGAATATGAGCTTCTGCCAAATATGGGCCTTCGAATCCTACATCTTCCACATTGGGGCCCAGATACACATAAGCCACGACCCATAGATTGCAAATCCTGCAAGAAAAAAATTTGCAGTGTTTGCAGGTTTACAGATAAACAAAAGACGAATAGCTACATTTTGCACGCAGTGGTTTTGCCTACTACGAACATCCATATAACAAGTAGTCGCAACTCAGCGGAGTGATTTTGTTCTCTCATATCAGTTTGGTGAAATTTTGGTCCCGCTGAGAATGTACCCGCCGAATCCATTCGTCTGCATGCATGGATGAGTTCTTGATGGAAGTACCTGAAAAGAAATTATTTACAATCAGTCTCGTTTCAGCGCAGGAATCATCCTTGAAACACTAAAGAACGCATCAAACAACGGCGTATAAAGCTACAGAAACCTTAAACCAGGAATTAACAATGGACTTGACACAACGGCAGAAAAAGACTTAGCATCTCAGTGTGGCCGGTGATGGTCCTCACAAAATCAACGGAATGGTACAAATAGATTACGACAGAAGTTGAGCTAGGAAACTTTCTCAACATTTCCATCGTACATCTTAAGCAAAAAGTGGAGTTCTGATAGCAAATGACGTTAAAATCTATAGATTTAGAACTCGCAGACCAGAACAGTTACATAAAGAATATACCGAACAAACCTGATATTCACGTAACCAAGGTTCTGAAATTTGCATGCCAATCGCTATTTTCTCCTGCTGTAAATTGTGCATGCACGTTGCAAGAGGCTGCATATTAAAGAGTATAACAGTTTTAGTTTAATTGCCTACAAACAATGGGTGAAGAATCGGTATAGGCAAATTATTAATTTGGTATTATCAAGTATTTGAGGCTAACAACCTGAAGATACTGATGAAAAGTAACAAAAGGAGCAGAATTTGACACAAGTGGCAAGATCTCTTTAACTAAGCTCCATGCATCCAGCTCTGGTGCTGCTATTATTAAACTGCAAAAAGAATGCAGAACTATCAACTAGATGCTACTTTCAACTAGTAAACTAAACACGTGACAACAATGTTTACCTAGAGAAACCATTATCTTTCCACGAGCTAATGATTTCCTGTGGTGCTTTTTCTCCCAATTTTGCGGGTTTGGATATTTTGACTACTGGAGAACTGGTAGACTCGGGAACAGGTTCTGATATCACATTTTCAGATGTAAGAGATACTTCTTCTGTACTGACTGCTGAAGAAATTTGGCTCTGACAAAAAATATAAGAGTAAGAAACTGCAAGGGAAAAAATTGTGCAGATTAAAATGAAGTGTCGCTTACATTTGGCTGAAATTCCATGTTACAAGAGTCTGTGTCCTGACTGACTGGTTTGGGCAGTCCGTTTTTGAAAGATAAGAGGTCAGTGAGAGGAGACCTCACAACCCTGGGACAAAAACAAACACAGAAAGATATATCAAAAGTTGGTTACCTAAAGAGTGTACCCTTCCTATTTTATGCAACTCAAAGGCAGATGTACCTCTTGCAAATTTCATCTCCAAAGTTGAATATCCTCGCTATATCCATAGAATAAGGCGAGACACCAAGATATCTATTGCAGACATAGCCCATACCTGTCAAACATAGCATTCAACATCCGAGGTGTCATAAGAAAATTGTTGCAATCACACAAAGTAGCCATAACAAACAGATTTCCTTTTCCATTGGATATAATTTACTTCAGTTTCACTACTTCACATCCATAATATGTGTAAATTGAAAAAACATTCAAAAGTGCAAATGGTAAAGGGCAATTGGGGTAAAACAAAAATATAGCAGACCTCCTAAACGCTCCGCCACAGCACCAGTTAGAAGTCCTCCAACCATATCCACTACGAGGACATCAGAATTTGCAGAAACATTAGCCATGGAAAGCAGAAGAGACAATGTATCCAGCCGCAAGAATCTGAACCAAAGGCAAACATATGATACATAAATTCTCAGCAAATAATATGGGAAAGTAGTTTACCAAAAGTAGAGGAAAACTCATAAGGGGCCCTAACCCAATTTTATTCGGATACTTCTTTAAGTACGCCTCACATATACTGAGAGGAACAGCAAACAACGAAAAGTAAGTAAAATGAATCCGAGATTCTAAATATAGATGCAGATTCAGAACGGCAGCCAAAATAATGCCAAGTGCCAGAGATAGTTCTCGCTGATAGAATGGCAATTTGACTTCAAAATAAAGATCGTGCTTCAGAAATAAGAGGCAAACTTCTAGTGAACGGGCGCCTCATAAGTACAATGGGAGCATACTTCTTTTGCTTCTTAAGCCTATATTTCTCCTGTAGACAACAGACAGACAAGAAATCGGATCAGCTTACCTCAAATGAATACAATATGGTACTCAAATGATGTCAATTACCTGTGAGAAAACAGTTTTCTTCTCAAACGTCGCACTGTTTGCAATGAGAGCTTCAACTATTTCATCGCCCGTTGCACCCTGTCTGCAATTATCCTTGTATAAGTCCACCAAAATGTACAAAAGAAGCCAAAATACAAATTAAAATTTGTTCTCACTGCCGCATTGCGTTAATGTCTTCACCGGTTAGACTCTGCGCTTTATTGTTATCGACTAATGCTCGATTATCTCTAAACTCATCTACTGATTGGATTTCAACTTTTTCTGGAACACTATTACCTATACACATAAATTCAAGAAAAGAGCCAAATATCAAGCAAAATACAAAGTCATTTATCCCAAGTTTTACCATAACACAATCAAATAAATAATTTAAACAAATTAAAATTACAAACCAAACCTTCCGTGGACGGAGTGTAGCGGGCCAAATAAGGGCCTTCAGCTCCGCTTTCGACCCGAAAGAATGAGCCAAAGGGGCAGCCAATCAAGGGCTGCAGAGGGCAATTCTTATTCCCAATTTTCACTTTCATGCACATCCATTCCGCATTCAGCCGTAAGAATTCTCAACAACTCGAAAAACATAAACAGAACAAAAATGATAGCAGAAGACTACTTACGCGCCGGCGGAGAGGCGGGCGAAAACCAGACGGTCGCCGTCGTTGATGTCGAGCAAGACGGAGAAACCGTCCCAGGTGGCTCTAGGGTTTTCAGATAATTCGATTTGGGGCTTACTTTCAGAAATCTCCATTCTTTTTTATCTTTTACTGAATTTTGAACTGAAGCAGCAAGTACAACTACAAGCTAAAACCCCAACAGTCCCTAACTTTTAGCTTATCTAGGGTTTTAGTTCAGAGTTCGGCGATCACGACGACGTTTCTCCTTTTTTTTAAACTTATGCCGTTATGCGAGGGCCGCGAGAATAAGAGATTCGAACTATTCGCGGGTGTAGCGTTGGGTAGTTTGGGCCCCCTATTAATCTGGAACGTGGAGGAATAGTATTACTGGGCCTAGAGTCCATCCCGATATTGGTTGGACTCTCTCTCTCTTCTTAATCCAATTGTTGCAAAATGAGGTATGAAAAAAGGGATAAATTATAGGTGAATTTACATTCTCGACGAACTTGTACTTGTTTACTTAAAATTAAAGGATACTATGAATGAGAAATGTTAAGGGAACTTTTTTAAAAATTGAATTGTTTATAGACTCTCTGTCATCACATATTTTTTGTATAATATTTTATAATAATGGTATTGAAATTAACGTTGAACTGTGAGGTGACCAGAGAATTATAGAGTCTTACACTTTTCTTTTCGTCTTCCTTTTTCTATAAAGAAGTCAACACAACATTTAACGCGACTTAATCGTAACTATTCAAATAGATGGAGAAGGAAGTTTGAAGGAAAGAGAATCTTGTTCCGACTTTTTGCCATACAATTGGAGATATAGGTAGACAACTAATATATGTAATATTAATATACAACTGAAAATATGAGAGAGGCACATGGCTTTACAAGACAGCCATATCGAAGTAGTTGACATGTAGCATTGATCAAGAATATATATATATATATATATATATATATATATATATATATATATATATATATATTGTGTGTGTGTGTGTGTATAGAGTGGAGAACTATATATCTATATATAAGGCACAATAAGAAAATACGAGGCACATGCATGCATGCCTTCACTCGTGAAGATATTGCTGGCAATTAAACTGTGATGAACTTCTGTTTATATTTAGGGTAAATTGCCGTTTGATCTTCTGAATTATTGTTTCAATTGAAATTGATTCCTTGAACTATTTTTTTGGTAAATTAACCTTCTGAATTATTTAAAATAAGTCAATTAACCACTTATTATTATATTCCGTCAAATTCAAGGGCAAATGATTCTTTTTATCATCAATTCTTACATGGCACTTATAACCACCAATACAATTACGACATGTGGACACATAATAATGTTTAATGACAACGTGAAATGGTCCGTTATGTAAACGTTTGGTTTCTGTATGTTTCTTATTATGCTATAAGTTTTTGAATTATTTAGTGTCCACATGTCATTATTTTATTGGTGGTTATTATGATGAAAAAACTAATTTGCCCTTGAATTTGACAGAATAGTGGACGGAATCTAACGAACTAGGGGTTAATTGATTGGTTTTAAATAGTTCATCAGGAGGTTAATTTATCCAAAAAAATAGTTTAGGGGGTTCAATTTCAACAGAGGTAATAATTTAGGGGGTCAAATCTCATTTTACCCTTATATTTAACATTATCATTGAGGAGCGACGTTGACAACGCATGCAATTTGTGAAGATAATATAAATATTAAGCAAACATATTTGATAATAAAATGAAGAATGCATAATTATTTAGGTTCAAAATTAAGAACAATGTGCGTAATAGCTAGCTAGCTAACTTCAGCTTTAGTACTTTGAATCTGATGAATTATATTCTTAATTAATCCTCTTAATTATATGTATAGGGGAGAAAATTGTTTAATGTTTGTCGAGTACGGATGAGATGCAGAAAGGTTTGGTTCCCTGAGTGGGCTGACCAACATATGGACAACCACTTTTAAACACTGCTTATCTTAGGGTAGTGGTTGGCCAAAACCAATCTCATTTCTAACTGCTCCCAAAATAATACCCCATTTTTATGCTTTTTTTTTTCTTTCTAATTAATTATTATAGTATAAGTATATGCAAAGATCTCGAGCCTCTGTATTGACTTGTTGTGCATTCACTCGTCTTTCACTTTATCTTGACCATTATATGTTTTAAGTTATGAAATTATTATAATGGTCAAGATATAGCAAAATGCGAATAATGCACAACAACTGAACAAACAAATATAGAGATACATAATCCATGTATTAATTACCTACCACAAGCGTTGGAGCTAGGGCAGCTAACTTCACTGGACTCTCAGTCTGCTCTATGCATATGGTTGTCCTTCAGTCTTTCCTAAACAATGTACAAATTTAATAAGTTCCCTTAATATATATCAGGTTATTTGTTTAGGGTTTCTCTTTTGCGATCTGCTTGATTTCTCCTCTTCATGTGTCGCCTTGTTTAAATGCCGTCGTGTATGACGGATGTTACATACAGAATGGATACGATTTTCATACATAATTGAGTATTTTAGTGTATCCGTCCCTGGCTAGGAATCTTAAAATAAGTAACGTAGAGGACGAGCTGCATGCGACATATTGATCTCGTATCGATATGCAGTGGATCAGTAAATTTAGTGGGTGGTTCTTCCTCCTTCGATCTGACAGCATGTGAAAGCAGAGAGTTTGAAGGTTTATTAGGACGTGGTAGGTTCTGCAGATGAGTGTGCTGAAATAGATGGCTTGTTAATTGCAGGAAGAGGGTCCCTGAAATGGATGAATCATATGTGAGAGTGGGAGACATCGGAAGGCGGAATAGAATTATATACAGAATCTGAGTGAATCTGGTACAGTCCAAGTAGTAGTTGTTTCCTGTTCTTTCTCCGTGTTTTATATGATGGAGGATGTCTCTTTGGCTTTCTGCACTTTACCTTTTTCTTCCTTTTCGATTCTGGACCCCCATTTTATCATGATATGCACACAAATTAACGGAAATATCAGCAGCTTTAGGGACAGTGTCTCCACAGGCCCTCATCCAGAAAATGATAATACACGTATTTAAAACTGGCTCTAAAATATTGTTAGCTCATCTTCAGTCATGGAAAGCTAAACGTAGCTCTTGGCTATGTTTTAGTTCTCTAAAAATTAATATTTTAAAGACTACTTTTAGATCTAAATTTTTCCATCTCCAACCATGCAGCACTATATTTTACGGGTCCTGAGTCTTTACATTTAGGCTTTACGTATATATTTCGCTACACAGAAAAACATAACGGCAAAACTTGTTAACACAGTTTGGAAATTATTTTTCTTTAAAGAAAAAGTAAACTTAATTGCAGACTATGTGTCATACTTTGAATCTTTAGATTATTATAATACACAAAGCTTAAATGTAGAGACTCGTGATTCATATTTTATTACTTTTTTAGGCCAAACTTAGTTTGCCCCGGGCTACATATTGCATGTCCTAGGGTTGAATTTAACCTGATTCTTTTAGCCTGATTCCCTTTAGACCTTTGATTGGAGACTAATTTTGTTACATTTAGAGCTAAATATGGTTTATAGGCTTATAGCCCTTGGCTGGAGATGGCCATAGTGAGTTAATGAAGGGCAAATTATCAGTAAAATAGCCATCACATCCTCACTTGTAAATGAATTCATCTTCATTCGTAAGACTTGTTGATATTGTACAAATGAATTGTACATGTTTCATGCTTCACAAATCTTGTATCAATAAAAATTTTGTCAAGTTTTTTCGTTCACAGTTTTCTGTTGTTGATTCCTCGTCGAGTGAGAAGAAAAACTTCGGCCACAATAAATTAAAGTTTTGTAAGAAACTACATACCTCTATTTTGCTCAGTTACAATGAGGTCCATGAGTGCATGCATGCTTCTACATTCTGTGTAGATTAGATTAAATAAACATAAGGTATCGTCAGTAGGAGAGATTTTTTCATACAATCAGAACTATATTTATCTTCTGTATCTCATATTCATCTCTTATAAATGAGATAAGCTCCATACACAAGTTTCTCTCATCGTTTGATAGTTTCAACTTTTTCAATCCCAAAACTGGCCCATCCAAATAAAATTTCAACCTTGAGTGCAAAAACAAGTTGAAGAACGTGAGTTGAAGAGAATAAACAAAAGGACCAAGAAAGCACAAGAGAAAGGCTCCAATAAGACAGCATACAACGCACATCTGATCTCCGAATCCACGACAAGCCGTCTACCTACGTCGCACCTTAACGTGTTATTTTATCCTTCCCTTGCATCTTCTGGCCCATCGCACTCAAGTAGCCCTCAATCAGCCGTTGTTGAACCGACTCAATGACAAGGTCCACCTTCTTCTTATATGCTTCAATGGTTCTACTTCTTTATTTGTACATAAGACAAATATAGTAGGTAATTCAGAACCGGATGCAAACGTTATGATCAATTTTGATAAATCATGAGTTCTTTTACATAAATCGTGGTGTTACTATTTCATTCAAATTATCATGTAATATTATTATTTCATCCAAATTATCATGTGATAATGTTATTTCACTCAAACTATAATATATGTAAATATTTTTAATTAACATTTATCTTAAAAGTAAGATATTTTATTTTATCATCTACTCATGTTATAGCACAAAAACTAATAACACTATGTGACAACGTTATTGCACATATATAAAGAGTAATGAACTAATGATATGGAGACTAAATTTGTAAACTAAATAATGTGTCATCAATATCAATGTTTCATTCATCAACTTTCATGTCATTAATTTATAAAATTTTATCTACAAATTTAGTCTCACTAACATTACCCATATATAGGAGAAAATTTTTAGTTGTGACAGAAACACGTGGGAAATTTTATTTTTTAAGTTATTAACTTTTTAACCCACATATCTTATCATTTATATAGCAACATGTGATGTATCGCCTTGTGTGACGGTTACACTGAAAAATCTCTCCACGTGCGCTTTTGCCTTAGTTATTTACCCATCTCGGATCCATCTTCCACCACACAAATCTCCTTTCCCCACTCTCTCTTTGTTGTCCAATTCTATAATATCACTTCTTTATTTTCTCAGTGATCTGCATTTTTTTTCTATGGCTCTCTTCACTTTTGCACCAGAGGCCACAGACCCCAAGAAGAAGGCAACGCCACCATCAAGCCGCAGACAAAAGCAGTCGTCTTCCAACAACCAAAAGCAACAAAAAGCACCCTCCTCCTCCTCCTCATGGGACCACATCAAGAACCTCCTGACCTGCAAACAGATCGAAGGGTCGAGAGTACACGACCCATCAAAAAATAATATTGTCGGTGGCGCTGCAGCCGGCCAAAGTGGAGGCTACTCGAAGCTGGGGTCGTCGTGCAGCTCCATATGCAGCTTCAGAGATGTCGTTCACGGCAACACTAGGGTCGTTCACAGAGCTGACAACTCGTCGCCCGAGAGTAGCACGCTGGGTCAGGAAACCGGGTTGCTGTCTCGGAAACCTGCGACTCGGTCAGCTAGATCCAACGATTCTGGTTCCTCTGCTGCTTATCATAGGCCATCATCTTCAATGCAATTCCGGAAGCTCTCTGGGTGTTACGAGTGCCACATGATCGTTGACCCTAGCAGGTAGATATAAATACATTGTTTTTGTTTATAAATATAGTTTAAAATACCACTTAGAGAAAAAAGAACAGAAAAAAAGAAGATATAATCTTATATTTTTACAGGTGCCCAGTTCCTAGGTCTACTATTTGTGCTTGCTCTCAGTGTGGAGAGATCTTCCCAAAGATGGAGAGCTTGGAGCATCACCAAGCAATTCGCCACGCTGGTACTACATAATCTATTTTTCACGAAATTAATCATTTTCATGCTGAGTTTCCTTTAATTATTTCATCCTTTATTTATTTTATAGGCAAATTTTTTTTTCTCTATGATTTATCCTTTCGATTATCCATCATATGCTAACAATATATATATATTTTTTGGAAACTATATGCTAACAATTTTCTTATGTAGAAATAGTGAGTTTATATTACCTTATATATGTGATAAAGTGCACGCAACTTTGTCTCTATATATAGTTTTTAATATTTTATTGATTGCCCCCTTTTTTTGGCTAAAACTTTGTTTATATATCTTCCAAGCTAATTTTGAACCTTGCGTCTTGAGTCAGTCAAAATAACCTTAATTTAGAATTTCATTTTTGGTAAATTTGAGCGATTTAGAATATAATCTTGTTGATAAAAGTTGAGAAAAAAAATCAAAAGATAATATTTTTTTTAATGCATGAGTAAAAAACAGTGCACAGTACTTAATTTACCGCAACTGTTGCATCTAGCTTGTAACTAATTATAAAGGCAGTCAACTTCCAAGAGTACAAACCTACAGCTGTCCATGTACGACCAAATAAATGATCCTGATTTGTATGGTGGCCTGGCCTGTCTTAAATAATAGGGACATTATCTGATTTGTTTCCCCGCTACTGTAGTTTCTCTCTTGACAATACAGTGTAAAACAGTATATAAGGTTATATTATTAGATTGAACGCTATATGAATAATAATTCGTTCCTTACATGTTGCTTTTCATAACATTATATTATATATATTCCCCACTTGCCATGTCAAAATTCAACCATCACGAGTTCAAGATCCCACTTATAAGATAGATTTGTTAGTATGTCGAGAACAATTTAACATCTACCAATTTTACTGTTTAATTAAACGTGGCATAAACTTGGCTCATGTTTTAAGCAGTAATTGACCGTCAATTTTAATGTTTAGTACTTTTAGTTTTTTATTTTTTTTTATTAAATTGATAATTAATGTGTGCTAAAAAATGTGACCCCAGTATATGCACATCATCATTTCATGTCTAATTACACAATGAAATTGACCAAGAAGTTAAATTAGTACAATTAAAATATCATGTAGTGTAAAATGCAAACATTAAAGCTTTATGGCTCATTTTATAAATAACTCTCAATCTTAAGGGTGTAAAATGTAGTTAACCGTTTTACTATATTTGAAAAGGATTCCATATTATAAATACGGGATGCAAAAATAATAATAATTTAAATTTTTAATGGTGTAGTATCGGAGCTGGGGGTCGAAGATTCCGGCCGAAACATCGTGGAAATAATCTTCAAATCCAGCTGGCTCAAGAAAGACATCCCCTTCTGCAAGATCGAACGGATACTAAAGGTTCAAAACACGCAGCGCACGATCCAACGGTTCGAAGACTGCAGAGACGCAGTGAAGAACCGTGCGCTGAGCAGCACGCGAAAGAACCCCAGGTGCGCGGCAGACGGGAACGAGCTGCTGCGGTTCCACTGCGCCAGCATCTCGTGCACGCTCGGCGCACGTGGCTCGTCCAGCCTTTGTGGCTCCGTACCGGGCTGTGGAGTGTGCACGGTCATCCGTCACGGTTTTCAAGGCAAAGCCGTGGCGGGAGGTGATCAGGGTGGGAGCAAGGGAGTGCGGACCACTGCCAGCAGCGGTAGGGCCCATGATTCGTTGAATTGTACGGACGGGCGCAGGGCAATGCTGGTGTGCCGTGTCATTGCTGGCAGGGTGCGGCGCATTGCGGACGGTGTGCCGCCGGAGGAGGATGGTTTGTCCCAACTGTCGGCAGCTGCTATCTCCTACGATTCTGTAGCCGGATTCGCTGGAATCTATTCCAATCTCGAGGACCTTGTTGTTTATAATCCGAGGGCCATCCTCCCATGTTTCGTAGTCATTTACAAGGCTATGGAGTCGTGATTAACGTCGTCGTTTAAGTTTTCTCATGAGTTAGTTATCTTCATTACATTGTGAGTATATGTAAAAAAAATTAAGGTCCTTTAAATATTAACCCTTAAAACTCTTATTTCCTATATGAAAACCCACCTAGTTATAAACATCCAAATAAAATCCAAATTTAAAAATGGCTGCCAAGTATATAAGTAATTGACATATTATTACAAAATATTTACAATTTGTACCACAATATTCAAAATAAAATCAATAAATGTTATTACTCACCTTAATTACAACGAAAATATAATTATTGACATATTATTACTCCTAACACACACATATATACGTTCAAATGTATATATTACTACCATAAGCTCAATATATATATATAACACACATATATAGTTTACCTATATATATATAGGGATGTGATTTTCACACACCCCTTTTTACTTCTCTCACACCTTTTTGGATTTCGGCCGTTGGATCGGATGAATTGAAGAAGATCTAATGGTCAAAAAGTAATAGGGGTGTGTGAGAAGTAAAAAGGGGTGTGTGGATAGCACACCCCTATATATAATACTACTATACGTTCATATATATATATATATATAATACTACTATACGTTCATATATAGGGGTGTTTTGGGCATCAAATTTTTTTAAATGTGTAAAGTTAAATATAATTAATGAATTTGCTGATGTGGAATCTACTCAATGGGTTTTATTTGAGCAAAAACTTATGTCAGGTTTTATGTGGAGAAAATTAAGTTTTAGGGGCTAAAGCCATATTTTCAAAAAAAATTACATGCGTTGGGATGTTATTGACGCGGTATACTAAGTCAATCATTTAAAATATTAAATTCGAACGCTTTTCATGATAATGAGTGATTGACTTAAAATACTTTTACAGCATCCCATTGAAAGAAGTTCTTTTTGAGCATGCTGTATCGCCTAATTAGGTCAACTTTGCTAACTTCTACTTCTCTCCATTTTTTTCTTCCAATTTTTTGTGCGTTCCATGTATATACATATTTTTCAGCACCATTTTCACATGGTGGTGCTAGTGAGGTGAGGCCAACTTATATTTTTGTTTTTGTTTAGATTATAGATTTGCTTAATGGGTTTAGCAGCTTTAGTTCAACTGCTCAACTGCAAGTGTATTTGTTAAACTGTTTTATCAAATAGGCAAGCTAGACAATTTAAAACTAGTGTATCCAGAAACTTATGTAGAAACAAATTCATTGTTATTATACCGTTTCAGTCGAATTATACAATATTATGCGGAGAAATATATATATATATATATATGACATTATATTATTGTATTGAAATGTAGTAATAATAGACTTGTTTGATGAGTGAAGCATATAGTTGACAGATGATAATTGCATACACATGCGTCATGCGTGAGGTGTGCACAATCACTATTAACTCTCATTGTTTGGAGTGTTTAAACTGAACTGTGCAAAAGCCGATTAATTTATGGCATCAACGCAGTGATCGCCCGTTGCAAGGTTAAAATAAGATAAGGTATGTAGAGCATTTCGTTCGTCATAGTTTTGAAAATTTTCGGCCATTGTATCTTTTTTTTTTTCAGGGACTAATATAAAGGATTAAAAAAATCATAGGCTAAAAGCGTACGAGAAATTCAACGTATAGAAAAAATCGGAAAGGAATTGCAAAAATCATTTTTGAGAAGTAAATCCAGGTCTCAATGAAAGCATTAATTTATAGTAGCAAAAGTTCATCGTGTGTTGTCATTCAGTTGGCCAAGATGTGTCATCCATCGCATCGAGGAGGAAAGAATTATTTCGAATATGTTATTAGTTAAATAATATATTGGGATTATCTTGTAGTGTCCATCATTAGATAAGATTCTGATTCATTGCTTGGTCGAGTTAGTCTTCAATTAGAAAAGTTTAAAGATAAGTTTTAGTGATGAATTATATCTTTAATACCATTGAATTCCTCCTTGTCATGGGCATAAGTGCTCGATGAGGTTATGGTCAGCAACTTAAGTCTTCAAGAGTGTTGAATTATGCGGGGATTAAATGTGGGTTTCGCTAATTAATTAGGGCATTCTTGTTATTCACTGGTAGAAGTTCACATATCAACTCCAGAATATTTCCACAATACTGATCCTTGCCCTTTTCAATTTTATTTATTTTCTACATTTTTTTTTAATTTTTTCCCCTTACCATAACACCAAACTATCGTCTACATGTTCTACAAACTATATTTTCAGCTTATTATCCACATTTAAACACTTGAAAACAATATAAATCTAAAGATATTTAAATCTAACAGTGCTTACTCTACTAAAGTAAAGTAGGAAAAAAATTTCTTTTATTTCCCTTACAACAACAAAAATTTCTTCAACGATATAAAACCTAGTACGAAGATATTTAAATTTATAAAGTAACATATAAAAAAAACAAAAAGTAAATAAATAAATTGGAATAGGAAAAAATCAATACCACGTTACCGATACTCGCCCAGTCGTGCCGCTAGCTTCACAGTGTTATTCTCCTCAAATATTCAGCAAATTCATACGGATCCTTACCCTTTCATTTTATTTATTTATTATTTTTCTGTTTTTGTTTTCTTGCACGTAAAAACATGTTTATCTTAGGTCAGTGGCTGTCCATGCTGAAACTGTAAACTTCCTCCTACAGCAGGGCCAGCAGATGTTTGATTAGTATTTGTAACCTGAATACTTATTAGGCCTTTCACAGTGAATCAGTTCTCATATTTCAGGAATATATGAATCGTTTGGAAGCACTTTTAAAATTATTATAAATATTTTTGAAGAAAATATTTATTAAAAGCACATAAATTGTTTCTTACAAAAAAACATCAGTTATACGCTTATTCTGACTTGGATTTTCATTGAGGTTAAATCTCACCGCATTGCCTGAGGCCGAAACCAGTCAAGTGCGTTAGACATCCAATATGTATTCATGGCCAGCTATCAGGCTAAAAATACGTTTCATCCCGAGCCCATAAACACACACACACACACACACACACATATATATATATATATATATATAATATGGGTTTCAGTTGATAACGGACTCCTAGAGCCCAAACAAACATATCTTTGTCATAAAAAATAGCAGAAGAAAGTACCAATTAGACACAATTATGATGTTGTATTTGGAACTAATTTTTTGCTTAATATGGAATGACTTCACTTAGTCTGGTTGCTAAGTTCATTGGACAGGTGCTTAGTTCATGATTAATACATTTTCTTTACTTTAAGAAAGAAGTACCAATTAGACACAATCATGCCGTATAAAAATCATTACAACAAACCCTGGCCCTCCACTTTTCATAACATTCTCTGAATCTCTCTTTTCACAAGCTCATCATCTTTTCCGAATAATGTACTCCATTTTTTGTTTAACCATAAACAATTATTGATTATCTTCGTTTCTTTCATTTCTGCAGGACCATTTGGTGTTAATTTTCACTATCGAGTATATATGCGATGGTAGAAACTGATAGGGACTGGAGTCTGGACCACCTGGATATGAACTTGAGCTAGAAACTGATTCGCATCTTTTGATTTAATTTGTGTTGAATTGACTAATCGAAAGGCAATGATTAGGGTTAGCTTTCCTCAGGCGAGCAGGTACCAAATATATATAGCTAGAAAACGATCAATGGTAAATTTTTGGCATCTCTCTCTCTCTCTCTCTCTCTCACTAATGAACATATGAGTCAAATAATCATTTAGCTGTTTCTCATTAATTTGAGGATTATTTAGGCTTTGGATAAGTGCAATCAAGCATCTACTTAGTACTAAGAATATTTCAATTTTACTAGTTTACTACTTTCAGAGTTTGTATGGGACTGCTTTGAGACAACTAAAATCGTTTTTTGACTGCATTTAGCATAAAATCTCAAAAGTGATTTTCAGGTCATAAAAGCGTTTTATGAAAAAGGACCAACGAGTTTCAAACGGATGCACACCTCCTAAAACTATCTATGTATTAAACCAATTATTCACTTTGAAAAGAATGAGCAAGAAGTGGACAATTAGGTTGAACAACGTTTTAGTTAAGTTGAAGGTTAATCGTATATAATTAAGGGCTTTTGTTTTGATTAATAAATCAAGGTTATCTCATCTCACAAGGACAAGTGAAGCCCATGCAAATGATTTGAGCACATGAGAACGCCATTACATACTCCGAATGTGCATGCTCATGCTCATCATCATCATCTTTGAGACTTAAGAGAGTTTAAATTTCCCAAATATATAGAATAACACCAACCCCCATGGAAATTCACACCTTCATCTCTCTCTCCCCCCTTTTTTATATTTATAAGACAGAGCCCCTCCCATGATAGCATTTCATTTCCCGGAGGATAAAAACACAGAGAATACAATGCGGCATAATATTCAAAGAAACCACAGCTTCATTATACAAGTAGGTCAAGAAACCCTCCATAGCCAAAACTTAGACCCACATCATCAACCTCCCAAGCTGAACTTGTCTGCGATGAAAATCTTCAATCGCTTCAGGAAGATAATAATGAAACTTATTTTTACTATCCCGTCACGATCGGCCCGAGGCACATCTCCGTCGGGAGCTACGAGCACTCCCAGGCAAAGGAACAGCAGCTATGACGGATTTGAGCCTCCGAAGACTTCATGCAGTTCGTACTACTCGTCGCACTTGCATTATAACGAGGCCATCGCCGACTGCATCGAGTTCTTTAATAAGTCTTCTTCTGGCCAAGAGGGCAGTTTGGATGATGGAGAATTCAACGTTATGGTTTGATAGATATTATTTCGCATGCATCGATCACAATATCACATTGTTTCTACTTGTGTTTAATATTTGCATCATTTTTTTCGTATAATTAATTTGTGATCTTTGTTTTCGTCCCAAGCCCATTGAAATAACAAGTAATGAAACTTTGGTGAAAGGGTAAATTTTCTTATCCAGTTGCATGTTAAAGTACTTGATTTGTTTGCTATTCATATCTTTTACATTGTGGGAATTGAACCTATAACGTATCAGTCTGCTTGCACTATATATCCTCCAATACATTCATGAAACTTAAAACAATCTTTACTAAACATATCCATATTTTCTTAATGCATGCATTGGTTTTGTTTAAATTATTTCTCATTGTATTATTTTCCCTGTAGCTGGGTTTAATTTCGAACAAAATTTCCTAAAAAGTAAGATGACTGTTGTTTCTAGCCAATTTGAGAACTACACTAATTAAACGGATTGAGATCCCCTCTTAAGCATTAAAAACTGAGCTTGCTGAGCAAACGATCGTGGCCGTTGAAATTTGATCCAACGGCTACAATTATTATAACTTTTAGAAGATCTCCCTGTTTGTAACCGTTGAATTAAATTTCAACGGTCACGATCGCCTGCTCAGCAGTCTCAATTTTTAATGCTCAAGAGGGCTTCCTGATCCAAATCCTAATTAAACAACCTTATCGAAATTATCATGTGCATTTTTGTCGTCGGTTGTCGAAGACTCGAAGAAATATATTGTGCCGGGCTGTCCATCTATATCGAGGTTGGTACTAGTCCAGCAGCTCCAGCCCTATATTTATATGGCCCATTATTGCTTTCAGCCCATTTCATTAGGGCACCTATTCAATTGCCTAAATGATACATTACCCTCAAATTAATAAAAAATAAAAAGTTAAAAAGGGTTCTAAGTGAAGAATGATAAAGAAAAGGAATAACACCTTGAGGGTATCAAGCACACTAATATAATAGGTACTCCATTGAAGGACGCTGATTTATTAAGTACTTTTTATTGAGAAATTATTGTACGGTATTGAAACACTGTCACATGGTATAATCAATTCACATACAACGATACCGTTTTATCTTATCTCAAGCCAAATATACATAATAGATTAAAAGAACTGAAACATACAAAATACAATTGTACAAAAACGGGTTGAAAAGAGTTGGAATACAATCCTCTTGGAGCCAAGAAGTATATGTGTGCATGTATGTTGCATCAAGCATAAGCAACCTGTGAGCTTCCTTTCTTCTTAGAAAAGATACCTGCGATCAGAGGAATCATGGGCTTCTTATTCTTCTTCTTTTTCTTGAGGGAATGGTGTCTTTCCAATGTTTGATCAACACCACCTTGAGCAATCATCACTTGAGACAGGGAAGGCGGATTTCCAAATGTCACATATCTTTTCTTTTGGAACTCAAAACTTTCATCTTCCACACTAGAAGCTTGTGGTTTGGTTGTAAACTTGGTCGAGTCTGCGTCGACAATCCTGACGTCTTCAATCTCCGTTTCGATGTAGTGATTTTCGTATTCCCGTTCCTTCAGTTGCTGGAGCTCTCGCTTTGTGCGTTCGAGCTCCTGTTTTAGAGAAGAGAGGCAGTTTTCCATGAGCTCACTTTCTTGTCTGGCTTTTTGGAGGCTTTGTTTTGTGTCCTCAAGTTCTGCTCTCACGGTTCCAATTCTGGATAATGCAGGGCCGTGCCCATTTTCATTTGTTTCGTTCTGCATCTATATGGATCACGTATAAAAAGAACCCATTCCATTAGCATAGAAATCAAATGGTTCCCTTAGTTGAGAATTTTTTATAAATCAAACATATGTAAAACAGTTTGGGGATAAATTTTCAGGGTAAAGACTTTGACGTCATCTCACTTATACGTTAACTACACACAAGGCGATCATCCTGCTAGGTCCATCAAACTGGACTCATGTGAAACCAAATATGCAAAGATTATCTTTATAAGTGTTTTGTGTGTACGAGTGACGCGACACGAAAGTTCGAACTCAAGAATATCTCTAATTTAAGAGAGTCGGATTGACATTTTTATAATGCAAGAAATAGTAAAGGGACCATGGATGCTTGCTTTGCTTGCTTGTGAGCCCTCCTAAAGTCTAAATAAACATTAGTTAATTTTTATTTAAAATAATAGAAGGGATTGTGCAAGTGCATAGCATATAACTTGGCATCTCTTGATATGAAAGCCAAAGAAAAAAAAAGCTAAAGAAGATAAGACTCCTTAATAAAATAAGGAATTAGGCCCTAGTGATGGTTTAGTGTTCTTCACTTAAAATATAAAATATATCAAACTATACATTTTCTAGGATCGATGGTGCTAGAATTATTTGTTTATTTAACTTTATATATTCCACCAGACATGATAATTAAGGACAAGTTGTACTCAGCCACAAGCAAAGCATCTATGAATGACTAGTTTCTAGCAGGACCAACAAAGATATTACAAAATCATATTGTAGAGAAAACAGTAATCGGTTGAAATTTCTAATACACGAAGTCAGATATAGATTATAATATGATATGAAAATATTAAATAAATATAATTTCTTTAATTAAAATGTGTACAAGTTACGAAAAATTTAACAAACGAACTTACATGACAACTAAGCTAGTTAGTACAAGTATTAACATTTAACCTAGCTAACAACCCTAATGCAGTTATCAAAGTGGTACGTAAATTAAGGGGAACATGTGTTATATAACGGATGGATGAAGGATGCACCTGTTTGAGCTGGGTGGCATAGAGCTCTCCGGCAAGAACTTTTTCTCCGAACAACGCAACTGCCTCTTTGACGGAGCGGAACGGTTGCCTCGTATCGATCTCCGCCCTCCTTGTCCTCGTCACTTGCATTCCTCCTCCTCCTCCTCCTACTTCCTTCTCCATGTTCACTTTGGAAAATGTTACACTCGCAGGACTGGATGAATGAAAGATGGCAACAAGAATGTGCTTTTTATTTGGACGACTGCTAGTTAGAGAGAGAAAGAGACTGACAAGACAGCTTACAAGTGATTGAGGGAGAGAGAGAGAGAGAGGGATATAGGAGGGGGAGGTTGAATTCGTTTCTTGGCGTCCACTTCACTAGATTTCTGTTAGTATCAGTGAATGCGAAAGGCGGTGGATGGATGGGTGGCTACTTTGGCAATAGAGAGGGACTCCTCGCCAAATCCCCCCGACAGATGCACCAACAAGACAAACTCCGCCAATTCCAAAGTTACCCTTTTCACACTCGTGAACGAGGCCCAGCCAAGTCCGACCCAACCCTACTAGTATTGGGCTTTCGCCCAGGATCCACAATCCACAAGTAGTAGTGCGGCTTACATATCTCAGTGTTTTACAGTAACATTCCAAACTAATAACGTCACGTAAAAATAAAATAAAAAGCTAAATGATATCGCATTAATTGTTTGGACGACGACGTGTAAAATCCCTTCCCCTTGTAGCACCTAACGAAGAGATGAGATGGCGCACATGAACACTAATTTGTCACAATCATGTTCCAAAGTATCAATACTGGAGGTTGATAAAAATTTCGTACTATGAAAAGGAGAATCATTAAAGGGATTGGGGTAAAAATCATCAATCAATCTCAACTTATCAATAACAACAAATTAATAAGATGTTAATCTCGGCCAGCTTCCTCTTCCTTTGCCTTGTGTTCTACAAAAATTAATATTTGATGGAACGGGAGAGCATATAAAAATGAAATGCTGCCGATCCACATTCTTTTTTCCGTCCATCTAAATTATTCTAATTAATGAGAGGAGGATTATATTAATTTGAAGTTTAAAGGGGTATCACTGATCATGCTATTTGATTAACGGGTCTAATTTGAGTTTAAAAGGTAGCGGATTGTTTGGGTGATTAAAATCTTTCTTTGAAACACAGTACTTTTTTAGACCTTCTTCAATGTAGCTTAAACGGTATATCCCGTTAACTTTTTAATGTAGTTTAGAGTAGTATTATCGCGTTTCACGACTTAGACCAGTTGTTGTTGGAGGCAAATTGTCTACCCTCCTTTTACCATACTCTTTCTATCCCTTCCTATTTGTGCGATCACGGTTAAATAACGTCAACATTTTATATTCTTATTACTTTTTATCTTATTATCTCTAAAAAAATATTAATATAAAATATTGACGTGACTTAACCGTGACAGTATAAATAAGAAAATATAAGAAGGATATGGTATTATGAAAGCAGACAATCTGCCTCGGTTGTTGTTAGGTTAGTTAACTGCTGAGGACTATTTGCCAGTTGCCATCCACAGATATAAAGACCAATTTATACAACACCAGTACAACGCTATATTCCCACTTCTTTCCTTTTCATAGATCCCACCGCACTACACAATGTCAGCTGCTGCCACGTCCCCAGCCGTAGGATCTTTCTACCTCCGGCGCCGATCACCTACGGTAGCCATGCCTCGCTTCAGGATGGCCGTCCGATCCGCTGCCGTTTCCCTCTCTCCGCTGTTGACCAAGCTACACAACGACAGCGCCACTCCCCTGCCCCTCCTGCGCCGCGTGGCGGACTCCATGGCCTCCGACATGCGTGCCGGACTCGCCGTGGACGGCGGCAGTGACCTCAAGATGATACTCAGCTACGTTGATTCCCTCCCAAGCGGGTACTTTTCAAGTCCCACTTCTACTAGTGAAATAAAAATAGTTGCATACTTCCCAACGATATTAACAGCTTCCATAAAATTTCATTTGTCTGCTTGTAAGAAATTGTTCCGGTATATGTGTCAAACTGTGATTTGCAGAAGAAAAGCGGAGGAGGGGTTGCAATACATAGAAATCTTATGCTAATTTTCCTATGTTTTTGGAAGGAACGAGGAGGGGTTGTTTTATGCACTGGATCTTGGAGGCACGAACTTCAGGGTGCTGAGAGTACAATTAGGCGGCAAAGATGAGCGCGTGATTGCAACCGAATTCGACCAAGTTTCCATCCCCCGGGAGCTCATGTGTGGCACCTCAGAGGTAATTTTACCGAAAATTAAATGTTAGTCACATTTTTTTACATACATTAGTTAAAGCAATCTCGGTTGTTCCCACTGCAGGAACTGTTTGATTTTATTGCTTCTGGTTTGGCAAAGTTTGCACAAAAGGAGGGTAATAAATTCCACCTTCCAACTGGTGCGAAAAGAGAAATTGGATTCACATTTTCGTTCCCTGTGAAGCAGACCTCCATTGATTCCGGCATACTAATTAAGTGGACAAAAGGCTTTTCTGTCTCTGGAACGGTTAGTACTTTCATTTCGACGCATTTATACTTTTTCGTTTCATTGTTTCTTTGCTTCATTTTCCTAGAGCTCTTCATTGGATAATCGTGTAAAAACATGAACATTGTATTCTCGTTCAGTGAATTTGGTAGCGTACTTTAGTCGCGTATTTATACAAGAGATTTAGGTCTAAATAAAGTACATAATAATCAAGAGATTTAGTGAATCTCGTAAGAAACTTGTTAACTTCCTGTGATCATAGTTAAAATCTTGTGAAAATATTTACAGGCAGGAAGAGATGTGGTTGCTTGTTTGAATGAGGCTATGGAAAGGAAAGGACTCGATATGCGCGTGTCTGCTCTGGTATGCTCATTTTATGCTAGCATCCTCGTGCAAAACGTTTGATGAACAACTGCCAATCTGATATAGTTCAATGCGTATTAGGTTAACGATGCTGTAGGAACTTTAGCCGGAGCAAGATATTGGGACGATGATGTCATGGTTGCGGTCATTTTGGGTACTGGTACCAACGCTTGCTATGTTGAACGTGTAGATGCTATTCCCAAGCTACAGGGTCAGGTTTCTTCTTCCGGCAGAACGGTGTGTAAGACTCCAAAGCGGTCTCCTGTCATTTCTTTATGGTCTTAGCTTAAATTTATTTCTCAATCTTCCCAAAATTTGAATCAGATTATCAACACTGAGTGGGGAGCATTCTCAAATGGTCTTCCTTTGACGGAATTCGATAGAGATATGGATGCTGCTAGCATCAATCCCGGTGAGCAGGTAAGCTTTACGTTTTTATTGGTTGTATTTTTAGTTTTCTTATTCTTGCTAGTAACCTTATACTTGTTGTTTGTATTTCATATGAAGATCTTTGAGAAAACAATCGCTGGAATGTACCTCGGGGAAATTGTAAGAAGAGTACTAGTAAAGATGGCTGAAGCAGATGCTTTGTTTGGTGAATCTGTCCTAGAAAAACTATCAACACCTTTTCTACTCAGGTAACATATAAAAGCTTCCTCAAATAAGCTTGACATCGAGTTCCTTATTTCTTCGTATGCTGAAGTAAGTTATGAACTGAGTTTTATAGGACTCAGGATCTTTGCGCTATGCAGCAAGATGCATCTGATGACCTTCAAGCCGTTGGATCAATCCTATACAATGTAGCAGGGGTAAACTTCTAATGTTATATTGTATGGTCCAAAGCTAGTTTCATTTTTTCGATATCTTTCCCTCATTAATAAATCCTTCTTACTCTAATTCGTTAGGTTGAGTCCAGTTTAAGTGCAAGAAAGATTGTGGTGGATGTATGTGACACCATAGTGAAACGAGGCGGGCGCTTAGCGGGTGCAGGAATAGTAGGGATACTGCAAAAGATGGAGGAGGATTCAAAAGGTCTCATATTTGGCAAGAGGACTGTTGTGGCCATGGATGGAGGGTTGTACGAAAACTATCCACAATACCGGAGGTATTTACAAGAGGCGGTGACAGAGCTTCTAGGGACAGAGATTTCGAAGAACGTAGTGATCGAGCATTCGAAAGACGGGTCTGGTATAGGGGCTGCTCTCTTGGCTGCTGCAAATTCCAGTTACATATGATATGAGTGAGATTTGTAATAGTAGAATGTAATTAGCCTCTGATGAGAAGGGGTTGTAAGTAATTTGAGTAATTTGGTTGGACTTGGTATTGTTTTGGAGAATAAGATAGGGAGTGAATGAGAGATTGAGAATATAGGATTCACCTCATAGTTGTAACTTGAGCAGTAGCTTGTAATTTGTGTGGTTCAATTTTGTCGTTCACTTTTTTTTATGAGAAAATAAAACAAAAGGATTGCAAGGTAATCCTAATTCCTATCAAAATCTAGACTCACACAATCAAATTTTATAGGGGTGTATTCAATTGGGATTTTGAGAGATTTTAATTCTTTTAATGAATCTAGGGGTATTCAATCAGGAATTCAAGTGATTCTCTGAAATTCAATGTGTATTCAATCAAGATTTTGAGAGAGTTTATTAAAATCCTCAGAAATCCAGGTGTATTCAATTAGGATTTTAAAGAAGTTTATAACATTCCAGGTGTATTCAATTAGAATTTGATTTTAAAGAATTTGAAAAAGTTGAGGAATTTGAGGGAATTTGAGAGATTTTGTAGTGTATTTTAAGCATCCACAAATCTCTTCTCTCCCCAAGAGATTTTGAGGGAATTGAATCAAAATTTTACATGGAATCTCTACAAATCAATTAGACTCCATAAAAATTCATAGATTTATAAATCCATCAAAATCTCTCAAATTCTCAATTGAATACACCCCCCTTAGTAATAACATTTGTTACGAAATTCGCTTTTTTGGATATCCGAAAAACCTAGTGAAATAACTAGCAATAATTTTTGTCTAAAGTTTCATTCATTTTGTGATTTGTTAATCAATTATTATTCAATTTTAAAATAGAACGGCAACAAAACTCAAGAGTTCTATGAATAAATCAGTTAAATTATGTGACGGTATTTCAAATGGAGGCAAACTATTTGCCTTCCTAATACAATATTTTTTCATTCCTTCCTATTTATGCAGTCATGGTTAAGTCGCGTCAACATTTTATATTAATTTTTAATAGAGATAATAAGACAAAAAACAATAAAAATATAAAACGTTGACGTAGCTTAACCGTAACCGTACAAATATGAAAAGATGAGAATGATAATCTGCCTCCATTTCAATATTACACAAGAGTTCAAATTAACCGTTAGATACTAATGTTGATCAAGACCATCAACGGAGACAAGTATCCTCTACCCCAAGTTAAGCACACCGTTTTATATCTTCCTCTTTCTCTTACACGCCCCGCGACCCACTTAGAACTCCGAGACGACATTGCACAACGAAACCAAAAAAAAAAAAAAAGAGGAAGTTGGTGGCTTTCGTCCCGAAGTTTTGGGGTTCCGCTGCTGTTAATTTATCCAGTTTTGCTTCGACAATGGTACCCCTCTCTAACCATTTCGGTATTATTTGATTCGATTTCAAAATCTGACCCGATCCAATTCGTATGGCAGATCCGATTCATACTGTTACAGAACCGGCAGGGAAAGACCCGGTTAGCCAAGTACTACGTTCCTCTCGAGGATTCCGAGAAGCACAAGGTCGAATACGAGGTATGATCCTCATATTTCAATTAAGTTTTACTTTTTATTTGTAATTTGTGCGACAAGTTTTGACATTTCTAGGGTTTTTGAATTCGATGGTAATAATAGGTTCATCGTTTGGTGGTCAACAGAGATCCCAAGTTCACAAATTTCGTCGAGGTTTGTAATTTAATTTGTTTTTGTTTTTGGAATTTTTTTCTTAAATAATTTGGTTAAACCAAAGATTTAATTTTCTGAATTAATTTGCAGTTCCGTACACACAAGGTTATATACAGGAGATATGCAGGATTGTTCTTCTCACTGTGTGTTGATATAACTGACAATGAGCTGGCATACTTGGAATGCATTCATCTGTTCGTCGAAATTTTGGATCATTTTTTCAGCAATGTTTGTGAGCTCGATTTGGTCTTTAACTTTCATAAGGTCCGATATTGCGTGTTCTCGCTTTCGCTTGATGTGATTATTTGCTTTTGTGTTTAGTGAATGAGTCATTATTAGTCACCCCACGCTAATTGTATTCGAAACTTACCTTGGATAGCGGTAAGAGTAGTCTATCTATATGAAGAATGAATAAGCCATACTACTAGCCATTGTTTTCTCCTTCAACATTACTGTCGATTAATGTTAGGTTTTAAGCAAGCCAGGATGCATGGTAGACGCCAGTACCTAGAGTTGTTAAAACCTTGTGTTACATTCGTATTAGTTTCTTCTCCGATTGTGACTCTATACGGGTGTGGTTGTTTGTTAACTTACTGATTAATGTTTTTCATTTTCGTTTATCAAAGGTCTATCTGATACTGGATGAGTTCATTCTTGCTGGAGAGCTCCAAGAAACAAGCAAGAAGGTAAGACCATGAGAATGTCTATGAATTATTTTCTTGTGTAATTTTGTCCTGTTTCTGCTGCGTTTTGTGTTTGTATGCCGTTAGAATGGGGACAGGTAACAGAAACCTTGGTTTTTCGTTATCCATTTTGGTCCGGGGACCCTTTGATCTGATTCATCTTTAATCATCATGTATCTGGATATTTAAAAGAATGTCTGTGTGCCTTTCATTGCCCCTCATGGATCTTCTTGTTCTTTCCCCACTTGCTCGTCTTGTTTTGTATAGGACACCAAGAAACCAAATTACCTTGCTTTTGTGCCTCCTCGTGTTTATTCTGATGTTATGTAGTCATTGGTGGTCTGAATTTGGTAAATGTTATCTGCATTGCAAATATAAGACGTCGAAGCTATCTGGTTTCTTGAATCTTGTGTTGTGCTTGCAGGCAATAATAGAGAGAATGGGGGAACTCGAAAAACTAGAGTGAAGATTATCATGTGGGTGACAAGTTTTTAGGATTGCAGTATTGGTTCTTTGTTTCTGCGGATCGTTTCAGTCATTTCTTGTATCGCCATTCCTTGTGTGAATTCCTCTCGTGTAATAAACCTTAATTGAACTAGAAGGTTTCCCTTTTTCATATATCCTTCGTACCGGGCTTTTCCCCCATTTTGGCATTTGTGTTTGAAATGCATGTTCATATGATTGAAAGGCATATACACGACCACCGTGTCTGTTTTTCAATACTTGCGTTTCCAGATGGGCACTTTTGTAGTTTACATGGAGCAATGGGTAAAGTTAGCAGACAAATCATAGTGTTCTTTGACATTGCTTGGAACAGGGGTCATGTAATGTAGGCTTTGCTTGCTAAAGTGAGAGCTCCTATCCTGTCCTGTTGCGCGAACCAACGGTAATGTAACAAAGCGATGCTTAAGCCCGTGGAAGTATAAGCTGGACGTATTCGGGTGAAATCCATTTGAAAATTTTAAGGCATACTTCCTAGCAGCTCAAAAATAGAGAAAGTGTAAAGTTGAGTGATCAACAATGCGTTACTGATTTGAGATATCCGCATGTTGATACTGCGGATCGACAACGAAATATGCTTTGGATAGCTCTGAAATCAAATCAAGTCCTTGTCATGCAACCCAACATTGTACAAACCAGGTGCCGCCCCCCGCGGGGGCAAAGAGACCAAATAACACTAAAAATACCAAAACCGAGTGCCCTAGAAACCAGTGCTCTGCGCAAAGAGCCCAAACTTGCCTGGGGGGCGTACCTCCAAATCATTCAAATTGTTGGTTCTGTTACGATTTGGTACAGCAGAAGCCATTTTCCGAACGCGAGCCAAATTTGAGCCCCAAAGGGAGTGAGTTTCGCAAGGGCATACAGAGTGAGTAATCTTTAGAGCAGAAACATTACTAATTAACTGTTATCTTCTTTGTAAAAAGATGAACAATGTGCCTCGAATATGTTCGTGAAAATATTACTACAAAACCTTTGCAGCCTAATAGTCTAGGGCATTTTTCCTACCAACCGAATCCCTCAGCTTATCAAGACATGGCCGAAATGCCGGGCGATCATTTATACATTATGTTCATCTCTTATTGAGTCGCGAAAAAGTTAAGCAGCAAGTCCCCCACTTCTGAACAGAAGAAAGAATGAAATAATTTACGAACCAGCTACTTCTCGATAGAAATTATTAGAGGCGCTCGCTGCAGAGCAACTGCAGTGGCAATGCACTTCCAGAACGAAATCCACCTCCAGATTCCTCGTACACAGAAGGTAGATGGTGTTCTTGTCGTTTTACCCTGCCAGGAGGAAAAGACGAAGTAACAGCCATTAGCTGCTGGTGTTGTTGAGACAGTGGTGCGTATTTGGGACCAACAAGTTCAAGCGTTGACGGGGATGGAGACATAAGGCCTTGGCTGCATGGAATCAACATCGAATCCTGCCTTCCATTTTGCCAACTGGGAAAATGAACTGTGGGCGCCGAAGTTCCCACTGGCCTGTACTGAGCAGCCCAAAGCCTCTGCTGATGCTGTTGGAGCTGTAGATGTTGCTGTTGAGGTTGCTGCTTCGTCGATGCTGTGGGACTTGTTTGAGGACCAAATGGGCTGCCATGATATGGAGGTAGCTGCATCTGGGCCTACAGTTAAGTATTAGTTCCTAATTTTAGTACTTTGCATTCAGTGTTTATATTCAGCTTATTACTATAGGTCTATAATAGTAAAAGGAAAGGTCTGCTTGTTTACTAATTGGAGTCAAAGTTGATCAGGTCCCTCTCAACTTTCCGTTACGGATATTAGGCCAAATCCTGGTTCTATTAAATGAATCTAAGCTTCACAGAAGAAATGGAATAAAACGAAAACAATTAAAGGAGATCGGAAAAACCTGCTGAGACACTGAAGGACTGTTAGGGTGAGCAGAAGAGCTGTACTGAGACTGGGGCAAAGAGAAAGGAATGAGTGTGTGACATTGCATGAGAGGATGAATATACGGGGCTTGGGATTGTGATGATGGCTCCATCCCCTTTCTAGCTCTGCTAAAACTATTATTAGTTTCTGAGCCACCACCTCCAGCTGACAATGACAGGAAATCAAAACTCTGCAAGAAACGAAGCCGGTGAGAATATCATCAAAACTCTGCGATGAACCAATAGCAATTACAACACTAAGCTTTACCTGCTTTGGTGAAGCGTATGCTTGGGATCCCATAGCGAACTGTGGCTGATCTTGATGGAGCTTCGTCTGCTGCAGTGTACCGTTCTTAGCTTCGGCTGAATTTTTTTCAGAACTAGAAATACCGATGCTACTAGTAGCAACAATCCCATTTGAAGCATTGTTTGGGTTAGCATAGACATTAACTCCCAGAAGAGCCACTTGTTTTAATCCTTCATGTGGTCTCATTTGATTAGGCTCTAGCTGCAACTTATTCTTACACTCAGAGTTTTGTAAAACCTGAATCAAGTGACTTACGTAAACATGAGCTGCGCACTTCTTACACGACCTTCTACCATCAAGAACAGTAGTAACCTGTATAGTTGACAGTCCACCATACCCTCAATCAGAAGCTTCACATGGTATAGAAATTTGAGAAGAAAAGAGTGGCGCACATTAAGATGTTAAAATAGCTGATAATCATACTATGGCATCATTTGAAAACCGAAAGCCCTCTCTTCACCTTTCCAAAAGACGAACTATTTTGGACAGAAGCTCTCGAGGTAGACAAGGCAGCATCCAGCCAGTGCGAAATTTTAGCAGCAGGAGACCTTGAATAATAGCTAAAAAGCATGATGAACGTGAAAAATACAGAGAAATAAAACTTATCTAGAAAATTTAACAAGGAATGAAGATAATTACTGTGACAATGATGATGGACTATCATTGCTAGCACCAAGAGAGACACTTGAAGACAAGCCAGGCCACAATCCTGGACCTTAGAAAAAAAGAAAAAAAAACTAAAATTATGCAATCTTTAAGAAATTCATATGCAATGCTATATTAAAACACGCTTTTCACAAGTGAAAGTGAAATCACAGCCAATAGTGAAGAAGACTTTTCAGTAAACAAGAACTACCATTTTTCTTGGCTTCCTGATCCGTATCGTGCAGTTCAACTTGACCTCTAATAGTTGTGCCCTGAATCCAAATCAGAAAATCAGATTGATCTCACCAAATGGATATTTGGCTTAGATTTGATGAGTTAATGCTTACCAATTCCAGTGCAGTTACTGGTTTTCTCTCAGGAACCGAGGACAACTCTTGCACAGGCTGCTTTAACCTGCTGGGAGATTAGAAAGATGATAATGTTTAAAAACAAAACAGATACGCGGACACACACACACACACACACACACACACACAATGAAATAGAATAGAAAGGGACGGAAACCAGAATTAAGTTGAAGAACTACCCACCGACTATCCAGGCTTATATCAGATTTGCAAAAGTTGTCAGCATTGCCTGTAGCAGGTTTTTCATTGCACCCCTCAACTTTCACTGACAATGACGAAACATTCAGATTTTGAGGAACGGAATTATCTGAACTTATACATGATTTCCTGCTGTTAGGCAATTCAGGCTCATGTTGACTACTGGGTTCGTTCAAACAATCAACTTGATCAGTTTCTTTTCCTAATCTTTCTACATTTGATGGACTGGCAGCCTTGGTAGCTCTCAAGGGGCAACATGAACCCGATTTCTCTTTTCCATCTGCAGAAACCAATACTACAACATAAATTAACAGTAGGGCACGATGGTATATATTTAAGAAAAAAGAAGATTTATGAGAAGCGAATAACGAATCAAACCTTCAAATGCAGATGCCAAACTCTCCTTTGACCCTGGCAAACCAGAAGGATTTGCATCTAATGATCCAATGTCTACTTTACTATTATCATTTACGTCGTTCCTGGGGAACAGTCCAGCCAAAGCATACAAGGTCTCCACAACTTCTTCCTCATCTTTTGTGATTTCTGAGTCCCCGTCTTTCTTCATAAGTAATTCGATCCCACTCATTGTATGGTTCACCTTCTTTGCATCTGGTAAAGACGGGGACGGAGATGCCGATTCACGGTTGCGCTTCTTCATTGCTGCAAGTGTGTAAACAATTTTAAAAAAACAGTAGACATCCATACTTCATCAACAGAATATGACAGGAACTGTTTCATTTATTTATTTATTTATTTATTTTAAATTCCCTAAATCCGAAAGGGACCCGAATCATTGAAAGCCATTAAAGTATCTCTTTTGGAAAAGTAGAACTACAGAAGCAAAAGGAGGGCTGAATCTCAGACCCAAATATAATAAATAATTTAATAAAAGTGGAAGCATCATATTAAATTGAATTAAAGTTGGGGAAACAACTGACGAAACCTTGCTTCCCGAAAAAGGAAGAAAAAAGCCAAAAGCTTTGGTTTTGCTTCACTTCTTCTAAACCAGAATTAAATCTAAACCAAAGAAAAACAAACTCGAAAAACTCCCCAGAAGACCCACCAAACAAATCAAATCCCAAATAATTAAATAAAAATATAGTTAACTCGAAAAGGAAATTTGGCATTGAAATTAAAAACAAAGATAAACGAGCAAAATTTCGCATTGTTAATTCAAACCCACATACCTGATCGCAGCTTCCGTGGAACAGAGGCATGATCAACGCCATTGCAATCATAAAAAAACTGGGGAAAAAAAAAAAAGAAGAATTAAAAACAGAAGAATAAAACACGAATCAAAGATTTGGGTAATCGACAGAAGTAAGCAAACCTTTCTGGGAAGCTTAAATCTCTTACTGGGGAGCTCATCGTCTCTGTCAGACACATTGCAACCCATTTCGCAGTCTCGAAAGCTCGTCGTTTTTGCAGTACCAAGAGCACTTAATTTTCTGAGCCTCTCTTTCTTCGTTGATTTTCCAGAGAGCACAAAGTCCCCACCACCATCCAAACCTTCAAAATTTCAGAAGAACAAAATCAACGAACCAACTACCCAGAGAAAAATAGTGGTGATAAATATAAAGGAAGGAGGCACTCATTATCTGCAAGGCTTTTGTCAAAAAGCCACACAGATAACGACAAGTACCCATGAAGAGTTTTTGGAAGTTTCTCGGCCGTTTTTTGGAATTTTCTCAGCTGAGAAAATTCCAAAATTCGAAAACGAAATATTTTTTGGGATTTTAAAATTTTACAAGGGATGAGCTTGGTGTCGTTGTTGGGTCCAGAAGATTGCTTGAAGCGAGTGGCTCCTCCTCCACGTCTCGCGTCTCGATGCTTGGTGGCAGGTGGTACTAACATCTGGAATTTTGAAGGATTCTGGACCGTCTGATCGAGCTCGAGAAACAGATCCTTCGTCTCTCTGAAAATTTTGAGCTCAGCTCTCTGAAATCTTCAAACTTGGATCGCAGATACGATGAAATGGAAGAAACACAGATGAGGAAAACGAAAAGACAACAGAACCCAGATGCTTGATCGGGGTAATGAGGAGGAGGCAAAGGTGCTGAAGAAGAAAGTGAGCGAGAACAACGTGTAGAGAGAGAGAGAGCGAGAGGATAGAGAGAGCTTTGTGTAGTTATTTATTTGTTTATTTTTGTGAGTATAGATGATAGCTATTTAGCGAAACGAAAAGGTCGCCGGAAAGAGAACCGAAAAAGTGGGGTTTGGGTTTTTTTTTTCAATGAAAGAGAAAATCGTCGATTTATTAGTTGCTTCGATCGTTTGGCAGGTATCTCTCTCCGTTTTTTCTGAGGGAGTGAAAAGAAGCAGAAACAGAGGAGATTCAGAGAGGAGGAGGAGGAGGAGGAGAAGAAGAAGAAGATAAGACAAAAAGCAAAAGCGATCAAGGGCAAAGCGATTTGTAAAAAAGCCACTGAAATGTAAAGCACTTCGCTCCCCCACTCGTGCCCAGAGAATCAGGTTCTTCTTCGTGAGAGAGAGAGAGAGAGAGAGAGAGAGAGAGAGAGACGTAAGTGTGAAGGGAAAAGGAAGAAAAAGGGTCTTCTCTGCGACTGAGAGACCCGTGAAAATAATGTGGATTGGGGAGAAAGGAGAGTTAGATCGCATTAATTTATTGCAAATTGAATGGGAAAACAATTAATGCTATCGATTCGATTGGAAACCCAATTTTCTTCCACCCAACCCACCAAATTAAATCCAACAATTTCTCCCTTTATTTATGATCCGAATCCATTCATTGAATTCATCAGCTTCCCAAAAGCACTTATGGGAAAAGTTGACACTGAAGGAGCCCAGCCAGCTTTAAAAATTGAAGCTTGAATTTTGAAAAACCAGAGAGAGTGCAGAGAGAAGAAAAGCAGAAAGCCAAACGCAGAAGCCAGAAAGCACAAAAATCCTTCCGAAAAGATGGAATGACAGAAGCTCTTTTCCTTCTTCTCCCTCCCACCTCACGTCATTCCACCATCCACGGCTAAAACACTCTCTCTATCAGTCTGTGGTCCCCTCGCAACCGATAGATCACACACCATCTTCTGATGGATCGGACAACTTTATATCCCGCGTGGCATCCTACATCAGACAAACCTCCCACCTCCGCCACCTGCCCTACCACTTCACCTCCGCCGCGCTCGCCTTCTCCTGCCGTCAGTGCGGAACCCAAATTTCTTCAATACGACGGTTGTTACTCTTTCTCGTGGCAGCATCAGAAAGTTCTCCGTACGAGACGATTGTGCTTCTCTTTCTTTGTTTGCAGCACATCCATTGTATCTCCCTCTTTCCACACTCACCAATTCTCTTTTCTCACCCAACGTATGTATATGTATTTTCTATGGTACTCTCTACAAATACGTACGCGTATAGTGTGCGTGTAAAACGCAATGCAATGAAGGGACGGAAGTCAGGAAGGAAGAGTGGAATAGTAGATTGCAGAATGCAGGGCAACTTGTGTGCACGCTCCTGATGGGCGCGTGGGTGAAGGTTGTGAATTTAAGTACCAAACGTGTGCAGATCTATCTGTGAACGTCTGACTGAGTGACACTAAGATTTGTGGATGAGATTAGAATTATTTCTCCTTCTCTTTTCATCTCATTTCGTCACTTTTTCTCACATTTTTTATTTTATCTTTCTCTTTTTATAAAAAAATTAATATAAGATATTAACGTAACTTAATCGTGACCATTCAAATAAAAGGAAAGAAAAAGGGAGTGAAAAAAGGAGAGAAAATCCTACTCCCTACAGATGTGCATGCAGGGGATGATGTAGGGTTGGTTTGGTATTGTTGTGCTTTGAAAAAAAAACTGCTTCTGCTGTAGTATGAGAATAAGAAGCTGTGAAATAAAGCAGTAAAGTGTTTGGTAAACTTTTTTGTAAAAGTGCTTTTAAAAAGAAAAAAAAGCAGTACTATAGTGTTTGATAAACTTTTATGTAAAACAGATGTGAAAAAAAACTGGTTTTTCAAAGCTGAGTTTTGCTGCTTTCTGTTTTTGGCTTTTTTTTACCCAAAACTGTGAAAAAAAAAGCTAAAACTGAATGTTTACAAACACAAAAAAGCTGCTACCTTTTTTTTATAGCAACTTTTTTTAGAATCACTTCAGTACTAAACTATATCCAATTATAGAGAGAGGAGATAAGTTGTTTTGGGAGTCACAATGAAGGGGATGGAGAGACAGGAGTTGGAAACTCGGCGATTAATTGGTTGGTTCCCTGCGATTTTTTATTTGTTGGGAGTGGGGAATTTGGGGTTTATACAGTAATTTTCATTCTCTAGAACTTGAAGCGGCAGAAGGAGAGAGTCACGTTTGTTGCGTGACTCGTTCTTTACCGGGAAATTACTAAAGAAGGCCCTTCGCTAATAGTGTCGGAGATGCTCTTAGCGAAATTAAATCTAACAATTTCTCTCTTTATTTATGATACGAACCCATTCATTGAATTCATCAGCTTCCCAAAAGCACTTATGGGAAAAGTTGACACTGAAGGAGCCCAGCCAGCTTTAAAAATTGAAGCTTGAATTTTGGAAAACCAGAGAGAGTGCAGAGAGAAGAAAAGCTGAAAGCCAAACGCAGAAGCCAGAAAGCACAAAAATCCTTCCGAAAAGACGGAATGACAGAAGCTCTTTTCCTTCTTCTCCCTCCCACCTCACGTCATTCCACCATCCACGGCTAAAACACTCTCTTTATCAGTCTGTGGTCCCCTCGCAAACGATAGATCACACACCATCTTCTGATGGATCGGGCAACTTTATATCCCGCGTGGCATCCTACATCAGATAAACCTCCCACCTCCGCCACCTGCCCTACCACTTCACCTCCGCCGCGCTCGTCAGTGCGGAACCCAAATTTCTTCAATCCGACGGTTGCTACTCTTCCTCGTGGTAGCATCAGAAAGTTCTCTGTACGAAACGATTGTGCTTCGCTTTCTTTGTTTGCAGCACTCCCTCTTTCCACACCCACCAATTCTCTTTTCTCCACCAATGTATGTATACGTATTTTCTATGGTACTCTCTACAAATACGTATGTAGCATGTAAGCAATGCAATGAAGATAATTTTTTATTGTGACCATCACACAAGGTGACATATCATGTGTCTCGATATAAAATGGTGAGATATGTGTGTTAAAAAGTTATAACTTAAAATTTTAAATTTTTTACCACATACAAAAAAAAACCTCGTTGTGTACTCTCCGTATTTCCGTCACAACTAAAAAATGGGGATAGAAGTCAAGTCAAGAAGGAAAAGTGGAATAGTAGATTGCAGAATGCAGGGCGACTTGTGTGCACGCTCCTGATGGGCGCGTGGGCGAAGGGTGAGACTTTTAGTACAAAACGTGTGCAGATCTGTCTGTGAGCGTCTAACTGAGTGACACTAAGGGCTGGTTTGGTATTGCTGTGTTTTGAAAAAAAGTTGCTTGTACTATGCTGTGAGAATAGTAGTTGTGAAATAAAGCAGCTGAGTGTTTGGTAAACTTTTTTGTAAAAGTGCTTTTGAAAAGAAAAAAAAACAATTTTATAGTGTTTGGTAAACTTTTATGTAAAACAGATATGAAAAAAAAAATCGGTTTTTCAAAGCTCGATTTTGCAGCTTCCTGTTTTTGGCTTTTTTCACAAAAAATTGTGAAAAAAAAACTGAAGCTGAATGTTTGCCAAACACAAAAAAGCTGCCAGTTTTTTTTTTTTTTAAGAATCACCTCAGTACCAAACTAGGGCTAAGATCTTCGGATGCGCATGCAAGGGATGATGTAATATGTCCAATTCTAGAGGGATTAGAATTCTTTACTCTCCTACTCTCTCTACCCTTCCATGCCCTCCTATTTGAGCGGTCACAATTAAACCACGTCAACTTCTTATATTCATTTTTTATAGAGATAATAAGACAAAAAGTAATGTGTGATATGATGACATAAAATGAGATAGGAATAGAAGGGTAGAAAATTCTACTCCATTCTAGAGAGAGAAGAAGTTGTTTTGGGAGTCACAAGGAAGGGGAGGGGGAGACAGGAGTTGGAAACTCGGCGATTAATTGGTTGGTTCCCGGCAATTTTTTATTTGTTGGGGAGTGCGGGGTTTGGGGTTTATACAGTAGTTTTCATTCTTTGGAACTTGAAGCGGCATAGGGAGAGAGTGAATTTTGTTGCGTGACTCGTTCTTTACCTGGAAATTACTAAAGAAGACCCTTCACTAATAGTGTCGGAAATGCCCTTAGCTAAAAAATTTTACATAATAAAGAGACTCCACTTTAGTATTCCCGACGAATCAGATTATCAATTTTTCACTTAACATTACATGATTGGTCTAAATTATCGTCACTTTAACTTCTCTATTTGAAATAATTTGAGGCAAATGTAATTGGTGCAATGCAATCCAGGATTCCATAGGATTCCTTCCAGATTGTTAAGAAACCGGGAAAAGTGGTGTTTATTCGATATCGGGTAACGTGAACAGCGTCAAAACCCAGAGACATGTTGGATCTCACCATTCATGCTTAAAATATGGTGTTTGTTATTTCCCATATATTGGGCGTCCAAATTTACCGAAGTCGAACAAACATCTGCACGTGTTGTTTGGACCTGATTATCATTGGTCCCCAAAATTGGAGAGAAATGTGTGCTTGTTATGGCCCATTGGGCCTTCAAATCTCAATAAACATCTGGTCCAATAGTTTCAACTGATTGGGCTTATGCGCCTAACAATAAAACGCCGACTAGTCTGTAGCATTCCACTTAATGGACTTTAGTATTTTCAATGAGCCACTTTATGAAAATAAATAAATAAAAATATTTACGTGGCAATATTTTATTAAACTTGGAAGACAGAAATATCTGTCACGTCAGCAAATGTATGAAGATTTTGACATAGTTATAACAAAAGAAAGACATTTATATGTAACAGTTATTTATAGAACTATATTGATCAATTTTAAATTTCAAAAAACATCTTGATAAAAAACTTTTTTGTGATTTAATGTTGCGTGATCAGTTTATTATTTCTGTAAGCTCAAATTTAAAAAAGAAATTAAAGCTTTGGCATAGATTAGTCAAAAGCTTTGAACATACTACTACTACTAAAACAAAAAAAAGAAAAAAAAAGAGAGAGAAAGGATTAAGTGGTTTAATTACATATCTTTTCATTAGAATTAGCGGAGAGCTGGAGAACGAGAAGAAAAACGAGAACGTGAGTGATTAGAATATTCAACATCATTTTGGCCATGGGGTATTTGTATATATTCAATCTCTCGGAGGCATTGTACGGTTAGAACTGAGAACTGATAAGGTTTGAAAAGTGAAAAGCTGGTGTGGTTTTTATAGAAAAGTTTCATGAGGTTCATGAGACATGGAGGTCATTTAATTCAGTGATACATCGATGACAAAAAGTCCTCCGCTGTGTAAATAAAGTTTAGAAAGTTACATGCTTTTGGTGAAAATTACAATTTTTTTTTATAAATTTGAGTAATCGCTTCTAATTTCTATGTAATTAACTTTAATTAGTGAATGGATATATCTTTAATGTTTTTGGCATCTACTGCAAGCGAAATTGACCATATGTGTTCAATTTTCAGACCTATAAACCCCCCCTATAATTGTGAAAAATGCAACGGTCGGATTTAATGAGTTCAATGTACATGTAGATAAATTGTCATGCATGAGTAAACGTAAGTGTATAAAAGGAGCACTGTTCTAAAAATCACCCTAGGCGTCGGGCGGTGGAGCCCTGCCCCGATTTTGGGCAAGGCGTTTAGAAAAATTGGCTGGAAGCTAGGTGAATGCCTAGGCTGGCTAGGCTGGTTAGGTGGTTATATATATATATATATATATATATATATATATATATATATATATTATTTATTATTTATTAATTGTGTGCTTTTTTCTTTATTGGTTTCATGGTGATATACTTATAGAAATAGTGTACCTAATTTGCATTTTATTATTATTTTATTATTCATACAAGTATAGGTTTTTTTTATAAGTGTAAATAAACACTTATTTACAAGATATATATTAAATTTACATAAATCTGCTTAAGCGCGAAGCCCCTGCTCGCCGCTCTACTAGCGCATAGCGATTTTTAAAACCTTGAAAAAGAGACCGTATATGAGTTGGTAGACTGCGTAGTTAACTTAAACCAGGACATAATTTGGTAAAATCCAAATTAACAAAGCACTGTATCTGTATGACTAAGAATTACGTGCGTTGCATCATAATCCAGACGTTTGTCGTTAGGGTTCGGCACTTACAACTTTCAGTTTCAGCTTGTAAATTTTGCAAAATGGGCTGGATTGGGCTCTGGGTCATTACAAATAAGACCCATAAAGTGGGCACGTCAATTTCAACTTCAATTGCATTGACTCGTGAGAGATTATGGTCCGAGTTTTTCCTTATGGACAACTCAATCCTCACGAACAATTGGCACTAAGTATTCCCTCAGGCTCATGGAGGAGAAATACGTAATCACGGGGATAGTCAGTCAGTCAGTCAGATCACTCTCCCAAAGATGATTGCATGTACGTTGAAACTTGTACGTACTTATGTGAAGTCAGATGACACATAAAGCAAGGCTTGTTTATTTGTGAAAAGTGCATGGAAAAGATCCCTTCCGGATCCATTACGTGAAGATTAAAGAGATTTTCACATTTCAATCGTTCGTTTATTGTATATTGTGCGCAGTGGCGGAGCCATAAATTCATGTCAGATGGGGCCTTTAAACTAATGAAAGAAATTAGAAAAAAATTTAGTAATATCATGGAAATTTTGAATCAAACAAGAGTGATGGAGCTTTAAAATTTGTATGAAAAAATTAGTATTGAGAGATGTCATAGTAAATAGAACCTGTGTTGACATCTAACGAAAAATTGATAATAACGTTATAATTAACTCAAACTATTATTACGATATTTTTCTTTTAATATTATTGAATCTTCCTTTCGAATATATATATACTTTATTTTATATGAACTAACAAAACAATAAGCTATTATTACGATGTTTTTTAATATTATTGAATTTTTCTCTCGAATATATATACATTGCCTTATATGAACTAACAAAAAAATAATTGATTTAAAAGAAATCAGAATGTTGGCAGAAGAGTAGTTATTGGTATAAAAATACCAAAAAATAGCTTTTCATGAATAGGTGTTGAACCCAAGACCTAATGGAACCTCTAAAACCTCATATACCAACACACCACATGCACATTATAGCAAAAATCACTACACGATTGAAATATATTTAATTCCAGGATAGGCCATGGACTACCCTAGTCTCCATGTGGCTCCGTCCCTGATTGTGCGGTCAATTTTTATCAAGTACTATTTGTATTTAATTTAAAATATTAAAAATTAAATAATTTCTGATTGCACGATACACAATAAACGATTGAGATGTGAATATATTTTTCCAAAGTGCATGATCATCTAGTTCGTGAATACAGAGATTTTATTGAACACGCAAAGAAAAATATGGATTACAGGTAAAACAGGAAGAACAAAAAAGTCGCTATTCCATCACTAGCTCAATGTCCCAGGACTCCCAACACTCCAAAACAGCTCAACGTCCCAGGACTCCCAACGCTCCAAAATAATAACATTACTACAAGCAATGTCTGTAGCTTTAATTACACAAAGGGACATTTTTATTTATTTTAAAACAGATTATTTATATATCTGAAGGCAGGAGCACCTTCAATTCCCACAACACCTGCAAGCCCAGCAAGTTTGTTTGAGTTTTCAAGACAGAGGATTGATTCAAGGGCACTTGCGTCTGCCGCCGTGGGTAGTGAGGCTGGCGTAACACGGGCAGGCCTCTTGATTGCCGGCGGTACCCGGAGGAACACAGCTGCAACGCTGGCAGCAAGTCCCGCATGCCCTCTTGCATAGGTGAGGCCTAGATGATAAACGACAGCGAGCACTGCATGCCCCGCCACAGTCTACATATATATTTACATTTAATCAAACACTATAGTACTATATTTATACCAAATCATATTAAAATTAAACAATAATATATATATATATATATGTACGTAATTAATTACCTATTTTCTTGAGGAGAGAACTCTGTTCTGGTTTTGTGTTTACCTGCAAAATCAAAGCATAAAACATGCATATATCACCTTGAAGCTTAGCAAATAATTATAAGCGAGAACTTAATAAATAAATACCTTCTCATCAGCTTCAACGAGATTGAAAACAAGAAGGGAAACGAAAAGCAGTGAAACAATCACAGCCCTGGATGATTTTGAGATGGCAGCCATGGCTGATTAACGAGATCTAATTATTTCCTTAATTATATTCGTCTCAAACCTAATTGAAACTAAGCTTAATGATAGAAGTACCTCTTTGTGGTTTGCATTTGCATGGTTTCCCTTTTATAGGGCAGGATTTGCCAGCTGGTGGGTACGTGTGGCATATGATTATTGGCGACGACGAGTAAAGCTAGCATTTTTGCTTGTTTTGTATTGCTTTTGTGGGGATGAACTTCCAAGTGGCCTTAGGCTTTAGTAGCTCATGGTTTTCATGCACGTCGAAAAGCGACGAGTTTTTGTTGTACTTTTTTCTTCTGTCTTTGTCGCGTATGTAGGTGGAACGAAAGCGCCTAATTAGATAGATAAATAGACACACACCACACGTAGTCTCGAGGACTGAAGATAAAAGATTAAGTTGCACTTATTGGACTCTCTTATGCATATAAAGCAGCTAGTGAATCTAGCTAGCTAGCTATTAAGCATGGAGCCTTGGTAGACATGGCAATCAATCAATTTCAATACAAATCTCTTGAAGTAACTCATAATAGAAATCACTCGAGTTAACTCAAAAATAAAAATCAATTTGGTTTAGAATTCGAAACTCTCGTATATAACTTTGCAATACAAAGCTAGTAAGGATCGTCTTATTAATTTCATGCATGCACCAAAAAGAAAACACAAAATTATTGGGTTGATAACTACATGCACTGCTCCAAAATCAAGTGCCTGAGATTAATAGTTGTAAATTAAGGTAATAAAATAAAGAAAAACCCCATAAATAGAAATGGATTTATATTTATTTATGCCATGCATGGAACTTTTTTGTTTATGTTGGCTGGCCAGAAAGGTCTTCTAAAATCAAAGACCAGAAAATGTTAATTAATTAAGCTTCAATCACATCCGGCGTTGAGGTATATATGGGGTCGAATGCAGCTTTTTTTTGTCATAAACTAATCTGTTTGGTAGCTTGATAGTATAGTATAATATGATGGGATGTATAGCGGAGTCTTCAGGCAGAGATGGATTGTCTGCACTCTCCTTCTTATATACTCTTTGTGTCCTCCTGTTTTGTGCGGTCACGGTTAAGTCATGTTAGTATTTTATATTAATTTTTTAATATAGATAATAAGACAAAAAGTAATAGGAATATAAAATATTGACGTGTTTTAACCGTGATCGCACAAACATGAGAGTATGAGAAGGGGATGGCAGACAATCCATCAACTTATATATATACACATCATTATATTATATAAGTAGGTGTGTATGAAGTGGAATCGAATACCAAACCAAATGCCACTAATGAAGTGGTTAGCAGTGGATTATTGATAATTTTGGACCCGATCATCGTCATCCTATGTCTAATCATTTTATTTCTAGGGTTAACCCTAGCTACCTTATTAATCCACTAATTAGTGTTTGCCAAGCAAACCAACAATTAACAAAAGGTTATGATCTGGAGATATTTTTTGTTTTTTACAACGTTTTGTGGGGCTTATTGTAATGTATTTCAATGGTCTAATCATCTATATTTTATGTATTCTTTCATATATCTTTTTAAAAAATCATTTAAATCTGCAAACATATGAACCTTGGATTAAAATTAGTATTTGTTTGAAGAACCGGATTCGTCTTATTTTTTCGTTACGAATGGATGTCATGATAGTTTTTAATTTGCCTATTATTTTTTATTTTTTTGCAACAATGATGTTTGAATGATGAATTATATATTTAGACTTTTCGAATCCTTAAAAAAAGTTACGAAATTGTAACTACAAAAACATGTGCCAAAGTGTGTCTTGGAATCCTAACGCATTAACCAAATATCAACTACAATTAAAGTTAGTTTACGTATTGCAAGCGGTGAATTGCCTTACCAGTTATGACTTTTTACGTTGATTAGGGTCTTTCTATTTAACCCACTGCTATATGAATTCAAACCTCTCTCCTTCTCTAGTATAGAATATTGATTATACTAAAAAAAAAAATTAACGTAATCAATGTAAGAGCAATGCATCTATAAAACTTGAAATTGTGTTGTGTTACTTGTGTACAAATTATGTTTGTAAGGTATGGAACTTTGATTGTAATCGTCGTCGTTCTAATATCGCTGTTTCACTCACCACTTAACGTATAGCTTACGCACGTGCACTTATAGAAAGGTATAGTTGTCACTTGGTGCAAACTTTAAGCCTATGCCTTATCTCAAATGAATGAGACCACACAGCTGTAGCCCGGAGGACTGACAAATAAGTCGCGCAACAGCTGTAGTCTGCTCACTTTACAATCTCGGCAAAAGACAATTTGATTGGCGCCATCGTTCTTGAACTTGATTTGATTAGCTAATTACAATTGTTCTGTTTAAGAGATTTTTTAATATAACCGTCACACGAAGTGTGACACCACATGTTCTTATATAAATAGTGAGTGATGTGTGTTAAAAGGTTAATAACTTAAAAATTAAATTTTTTTACCATTTATATAAAAATACACGGTGCACCATTGGTGTTTTTATCACAATTAAAAATTTGTCGTTCAGTTCCTGTAGTTTTCAATTGCATGAGCAACCTGTGGGTTCTGATATTTCACGACCTAAAAACTGAAGCTGGGTGGTAGAATCTCACACACGAAACTACCTATTATTGGCGACGGGTCGCCAGCGCACGACAAAAGCACTTTTTACCATTGGTCGTGACAATAATAAAAGCACTTTTTATGTTGCAAAATATTGGGCCTTTTGGGTACAAGGTAGAAAGGAAAAACGACTGGTGGTTCGTAATCATTAGGCCTTCTCAAGTTGGCAGTCCAACAAGCCCATGGACTTTTCTGATTGGTCCGAAAGTATATCGTATAAACATGACACGCATGCCGTAGCCATGTGAGAGCTCAGTTAAGCTTTTAAATTTGAACCCCAATCTCATTGGGCTAAGTTGTGTCCAGAGTATGCAAATAAGGGGGGCTTTTGAAAAGAGTGACCATCGTTGGGACTAGGCTTTCATCACAAAAGTCCTGAATTGTATGGATATCACTTGCAGGATATGACTAGATTGGATGAGCCCATTATTTTGTACTCACTAAGCCAATAGAACTGTACTGGCTCCCGCGCAGTTGTGAGATCCACCACCAAAGCCCGATAACATCGATAATCCCGATCTGGGAAGAGAGAGAGATGGTGTGGACCAAGGAGATATCATCAATGGAGAAGAAAATGCAGCGCGAGCGTTGAACCGAGAGAAACAACGCCTAGCGTAGCGTAGTGGCCTCGCACAAACAGACTTGTTACCGTGCGTGAGGGTGGGTTATGGACTCAGAACTTATCTTGTGTTGTCCGATTCAAAAGAAATAGATTTTTTCTGAATCTAAGTCGTTTATTGTATATCGTGAGATCATAAATTATTTGACTTTTATTATTTTAAATTAAACACAAATACCTGACGAAAACTAACCGATACACGATAAACAGCTGAGGGATTCCCACATAATAGATCTAGAAGTGATTTTTTTTCCAATTCAAATTACATTTAGACATAACAAACATTAACTGGGTTACAAGTCTAATTTAATTAGACATAACTCATCTCATCCGCCCACTAAACAAGGCCTTAGAGTTTAGACATAACATCTCATTGCAAGTTTCTTCCCAAAAAAAAAAAAAAATCTCATTGCAAGTCTCTCTCTTACTTTTCTTCTTGCAAAACTTCATTCGCTTGTTCGGAAATAGTAGAAAAAAAAAGTTTTTGGTGATGATCCATGACGGAGAGAAACACAAGTTTTTATATATATTTAAACAGTACTTTACGTGTCATAATTTAAGTAGAATAAATGATATATTTTTTCGAATTTCACTACTTTTTTTTCTTTTTTTTTATATCTCTCCACTAAGCCATTTTTGTCCTTCTAGGTTAGAAATTTGAACAAAAAGCAAAGGAAAACATGAAGGCAGATGCTTACCTTCGACCAAAAAAGTTTAGAAATTTGAACTTGTGATTTTATGGGGTTTTATATATAAGTTGCCAATCATTTATAGGTTATGCTATCAAATGAAAAAATATAAAAGTTAAGAAACCGTTTGATAACCGACTGTATTCAGTTTTTTATTTTTTCAAAAAAGAGTATAAACTATAAAAGGTGTTTAAACACTAGATGCTTAAAGTTCCAGTTTCTCACCCAAATTAACATGGCCAAAAGTGCCTGCATACAATATTGTAACACGCATTTGCATACATTTAGCAAGAAAAATGATAGAAATTAGGAGGTCCAGGAAGCAGATCTTTTAATAAGGGGTTTCATTTGTTCGTCCTCCTCCAATGCTATCATGCCCAAATGAGACGGGTCTTCCAGCATCACCTTCGCCACCAAGTACCCCGCTATCGACCATGTCTGGTACTTCCGTGCCTGCTTCCCCATGTACCTCCCTAGCTTCCCATCATAGTACTCCGGCCACCCATCTTTCGACAACCGGCTCTCCGCCAGCTCGATCGCACGCCTTGCAATCTGTGGCCGGCCGGTCTTTATGCATGCCGCAGTTAACAACCACAGCAGTACTGTGACCATCACAAATTCATTAATTAACATAACATATACCGACGCAAATTTCAACAATTTACGTCTTTCTAATAAAAAAAAATTGAACAAAACGCTTATGAGCTAGTACTTTCTACAAAAGCTTTCAAATGAGTGAAACCTGGCCAAGAGCCTCCATTGTGGTAACTCCATCTAGTATTCTTTGGATCACAGCCAGTAACAATCCTCCACTCATGACTTTCAAATGCCGGATAGCAAATCTTCAACGGCATTTCCCCGACCAACTCTTCCCACCGTGACTCAATAAGATCCATGATCGCCGACGCCTGCTCCGGCGTCGCCAACGACGATAAAATCGCCACGCAATTGCCCAAACAGAACCACCGGAAATCCATCTTGGCCGGGCTCACGTTGCCGATGAAGTAACCGCCGCGACTCGGCATGAAATCGAACACCCAATCGGGCAGCGAATCCGGCATGACGTTGAACTTGTTTACCGCCGTGTGTGAGTACTCCTCCGTCTTGTAGCGGTAGATGTCGTTGAGCTGCTTCAGGTCCAGCCAGAAGTAGCTGCGCATGTGGTAGCTCAGGGCGTGGAGGCGGTCGGTTATGCGCTTCACGAATTCTTTGCCGCAGTTGTCTTGCTTGAGCAGAACCAGAGCGCATCGTAATGCCATGAAGAACAGTGCTTGAATTTCGATTGGATATCCATACACACCCTGCAAATTGTATATTTATCGTATTTGACGTGTTATCGACAATGATATGGAAGAAATTAGTCCACTGAAGGTGTTCGATAAAATGCGCAAATAAACTAACCATTCTGCGATCAATCATACAGCATCCATCAGCACAGAGCAGAGTAGGGAAAGTATCAAATCCTTCCGAGAGGCAGAGATCCAGGATGAGGCGAATGCCGTTTTGGCATTCGGGCATCTCGGAGACCGAAGTGTCCCCCGTAGACTTTGTGTAAGCGCGAAGCAATATTATCCACCAAAATCCAGAATCAACCGGAGCTACTCTTCCAATTGCGCTCTCCCCGAAATCTGCTGTGAGGGTTTCGAAGTTTCTTACGGGGTCATGGAGCACTTTGAAGCTCGCCGGCATGACACCTTCTCCTAGCTTGAACTGGTCCACAATTTTCTCCAATGATTGGAGGCGAAGTGTTTTCAAAAGAAAGTTCTTCACTATCTCCTCCTCTCCATTCATCAAAAATGCCAATGCACTTGGCACAAAATCTCTAACAAACACCTTTACATGAAATAAATTTGTAACATTAATTCGAGGAAAGTATGCACAAAAAGAACTGGCTACAAAATACGGATATATGGCTTCAAGTCGGTTTAGTGTTCTTCAATTCTATTTTTTATTAAAAGTTTACCTGATCATAGTTAAGTTCTTCGACAGAATGGTCGACAGCGGCAAGGGTTCCAACAGGCTGGCCTCGGAAGTGCACGACAGAGCGCCGCAGGGTTTCCCAGGCATCGGAAACCACGGGATGCGACTCATAGTTCAGTCTAGGACTCCCCAGAAAACTGGATCTTCTACGAGGAGACCCTATATTGGACAACTCGCTGAACGACCTTTCGTCGAAGGATCTTTTCTTCTCCACGCTTACTGGTCTAGGCCTGTCCAGTAACCTCGGAAAATCGGAGTCTTCTCCAATTTCAAAAACGACTGTCTCGTGAGTTCTTGTATTCACATTTTGTGAAGCATGATCGGCATGAACTGGAGACATATCTTTGGATTCTCTATCCTTGAATATTGATCGAAAACAGCGATTTTGTATCAAAGTTAGGGTTTAAGAATCTGCATATGTTGGCCAACACGAGTTCATCGCAAAAAATATCATGTTATACACATTTCACACCGTTTGCACTACCAAAAAAGTAAGGTAGATTAAACACATGAAGTCGTAGGATATTGAAAGCAGTTAATTCTTTTATTTTATTTTTTGTAAAAGTCGTTGAGTATAACTTTTGCATACCCAAAAACGTAGCAAAAAAATCTAACGAAAGGAAGAACATGGCTGGTTGCCCTGGTGGTGATGCGAGCAATGTGGCACTTATATGGTGGAGGAAATCGGGAGGATAAAAAAGTTGGCAACAAGGAAGCAAATGGTCTTGTAGTCTTTTACAAGACAAGAATTATAACATAACTCTAAAAAGTAAACAGCGTTGTTCTTGTAGTTAAATATTAACGAAAGTTTGTGATCTTAGCGGCAGGGGACGTTCCTTTGATTTTTGTCTTTATATTTTGCCTAATTCGAATGAATTTATGGATGTCTACTTTCTGAAGTCCAAAGCTGACGGACCAAATTAGCATTTATAAATTCTTCATTATTTCCAAAGGTTTTCACTTATTCTTATTTATTTTTTCCAAAGGTTAAGGCTTACGAAATCATATGTTCTTTTGGGAAAAAAAGTTGCAAAATTGTAGATCTCTGTGAGGTTGTATGTTTTGTATTTCTTAACATAAGAAGTTTAACTTCGCATAAAAGAGATGTTTTTGAACCCCTTCGGGATAATTTGTAATTCTCAATAGATACATACCAAAATATGTATCTCATATGAGTATTATTCTCATTTTTTATATATTGTGCGTTTACTAATATATAATAATAAAAAAAAAGCAGATGACTTTTTGTGTTAAAATTATCTACACCATACATTTTTTAAACTTACTGTTATTGTCAAGAGAGATTGCTTATATGATACGTGAACAACTAAATATTTTATATATTTTAACTCATCGCATGCAGCGCGAAAAATATAATATCATATTAGAAAACATATCAGTTTGGCATTAATAACGGACATCATTCATTACATAATTCATTTTGTAAACTTCTTTCACGTTAATTTTATTATATTTTGTAATTAAAACAGTCAGCAACATGTGTGAGATAAGTTTGCCGCATTCGAAAGCATAATCAACAGCAAATGCGTTTATAATATAGTAAACAAATTATTGACAACATGACAAACCGGTGGTTCAAAAAGTTGGAGAATTTGTCCAAACTCATTCGTCCAAGAGAGATTTTTCAATGTGACCGGCACACATGGTGGTACATTACATGTTATTATATAAATGGTAAGATTCATATATTAAAAAATAAAAAATTTCACCACTTATATAAAAATACATGGTGTATCACCCGTCTTTTTATAAAAATTTATCGTCCACAAAATTTATAAACAAATCCTACACAGAAGTGATTAATTTTAGATAATTTCTTTAATTGATAACTTTGAATAGTCAAGCGCAAGTTCCACGACGTATTTATTTAATTCTTTTAGCCGTCCGGCAATTTTCACCGGGTTCCACTTCAATATTTTTTCATATTTAGAGGAAAATAAAAGGTAAATTTTAAGGAAAACTAATGAAAAGGGTTTGAAAACTTTGAGTTTTAACGATAAGGACAAAATAAAGGGTAAAGTGAATAGTATCAGGATTGACTTTTTAGTGTAAAAATGTGGTTTTTCGTTAAAGTGAACAGTACCGGGAGCTTTTCGTTAAAGTTCCCTAAATTTTATTGGAATCCAATGTTTGTATCTTTACACCTAATTTATTTTCTACACTCACATTCTATTTTATTTAGTTATAATTATCACTTTAGACCCAACATTAGTTCCTAATCTATCATAATAAAAAAAACTAATGAAAAAGGTTTGAAAACTTTAAGTTTTAACGATAAAGACAAAATAAAGGATAAAGTGAATAGTACTATGATTGATTTTTTAGTGTTAAAATGTGGTTTTTCGTTAAAGTAAACAGTACCGGAAGCTTTTCGTTAAAGTTCTCATAAAAAAAAACCTAACCAATTATCTAAACTTCTCTTTATACTCAACTGTTATCAATTAATTGTGTTCCACTTCAATGTTATATAAAATAAAAGCTAAATTGTAGCAAATGTCCTTTAACTATACCACAAGTTTAGTTTTTGTCTCTAAGCTCTACTAATAGTTTCTTTCGTCTCTGAATTATATCATTTGTTGCACTTGTGGTCTTTTTCTTTTACTCCATCAACTTTTCTGTTAAGTTGAGGGGTAAAATAAAAATTCATCTCAAATGACTTATGGTGGACAAATTTAGAGACTACTTTTATCATTGTCATGGACTAGAGTTATGTTAATCTCATAAACTATTTTGACTAAAAAAACCCAAATATAAATGAAGATAACGCCTTTGAAAAAGTTTGGCAAAAGACCATCGCAAAGTGTAGCTTCCAAATTGCAACATAGCATGAAATTTGAATGGTTAATTATACGTAATATGTATTTGTGATAGTTGCACATGGATTATAGGCACTCCAAAAAAGAAATTATTAACCACTCCTCATAAGCATAATTAATAAAATACAGAACGAGTATATTATGTGAAAAATAGTAGTGTATTATGCAGCAAAATTGCTATTTTTTTTTAATTTGTCCAATTTTTATTTTATTTCATATATTTATTATATTATTTATTTGATAATATGCTAAAAATACGTATAGTAAATGTGAATTTTTATAACTTGTACTGAAATATATATTAACATAACGTGTATTCAAAGTAAAAAAAGTGCGTATGTGCATAATAATATTTTAGAGTTATAAAAACGTACAATTTAATGAATTATAAAAACATGTACGGAAAACAAAAGCATTTTTACAAAATATGTTCGTGATAGTATTATACTTCAGTATATTAACTATGCTCATAAGTTTATTTTTATTATGAAAAAAAAATAAAGGGTGAATAATGACTTTTCAGAGTGCCCAAAACAGCACCGAATAAAATAAAAACAAATTTATTTTTTGAGCAAACAATATTATACACTAAGGGTGTGTTTGTTTGACCGGATTAGGGGGGACTAGACTAGACTAGACTGTAGTCCCTTGTTTGGTCTGGACAAGGATTAGGTTTAATGGGACTAAGGGGGACTCGCCCCGACTGAATGCTTCACTAAATGTTCTTTGCGAGGCCCCTCAATTTCAAGCGGACTGCTAGTCCCGTTCTCTCCCCTGCCGCTGATACCTCGACGTCTCCCTTCTCCTTTGCTGCTTCGCCCTCTCCCTTCTCCTTCGCACCTTCGTCCACTCCCTTGGGCCTTTACTATCCCACCTAAAAGCCTAAACCCAGATCGACCTCAAACAAAAACTGAAAAACAATCCATTGATTCCCTTCCTTTCTTCTTCGTACAATCACTCTCTCTTTCTCTCTCAGCAAAATCGCCATAGTTGCAACCACCAGACGACCATCACCAGAAGATCGCCATCGATCTCCACGTTCACGCGCGACCCAGAAGCAAGTCGGGACCGAAAGCGTTCCAAATGCTTAAGCACCTGCGAATCCCCACACAAATTCAAAACAAAAAGGCAAAATCACTAAAGAAACCTGAGATTTTCCTAGAAATTCAGAGGAGGCGTTGGGTGGAGAGCTCCGATGAATCCTCTGCGTGAATTTTCTGCATAAGGAAATGAGGGAGTGGTTAGGGATAAGTGGACGGAGGAAAAAAGGGAGAGGGGAGGGATAGAGTAGCTGGAAGAAAATAGGGAGAAGTATGCAGAGAGAGGAATTTTGGGAAAATGGTGAAATAGGATAAAAAGAGGGGAGATGAGAGGGAGAATGGCGGAGGAAAAGATGAATAGGCTAGAGAGAGATAATTTTAGGAAAAAATAAATAAAAAGATTTTGGCCTTTACAGAAGGATATATGATTCTAGAAACAAATAAAATGATAAATTAATAATTAAATATTAATAAATATAGATAAAATAATATAATATTTGAGTTAGATAATTATCCAGCTTCTTAGTCCGACACTGCACCAAACGCTTTACTAAGTTAGTCCAGTTTAATCTAGTCTAAGCCAGTCCATCTTAATCCCTGAAGCTAGTCCAGTCCGAGACAGTCCGAGACAGTCCGGTGCAACAAACGCACCCTAACGGGGTGAGAGAGTAGCCTAAATCTTAGAGTGAGCTAGCAATACTATGTTTTAAATTCGTCTTTGATAAGAATCGAACCTCATATCTATTATTTATAAGAAAAGAGGAATGTCACTACACCGTAGTACTAAGTGGCAAAAATTGATGGTGAGCCCACTACCGCCTGACTCTTAACACTCTATGAAGGCCCAAGTTCTCTAAATACAACCCAACTCAGCCCAATCCAACTCACTCTCTCATCTCATCTGATATACGGCTACGCTTTCAAACAGGAGACCTTTTGTGATTTTTTTCGACCGTTGAAACTCTTTTGACAACTCGCAAGTCGCAACTCTTTACTCTTACTGCTGCTTTCTCTCCAACGGTCTTTTTCTTCTTCTCCAAAACTCCACTCTCCAAAGATCCGATCTTTTTTTTTCTTCTTCTACGATTTCTCTCCCCAAATGGGCACCAAAGAACGGCCGGACTCCGCCTCTCAGCGCCAGAACTGGCAGAACATATTCAACGCTCTGGTGCAGTTGCTGCGGTCCCAGCAATCGAAGCTCGAGACGATGACTGCCGACAGAAAAGTCTTCGAAAATCGCGTCAGAGTGCAAGAAGATAAGTGGGTCTCCGCGTTTCATCTCTTGGGAGATCAAATCCGCCAGGTAATTTCCCCATTTTTTCCAATTTCATAAAATTAGGGTTTCGTGTATTGGCATCCGATATTCGGGGGGTTTCTGAAATTTTGTGTGGGTTTCTTGTAATGTGTAGATGAAGGTGGATTTGGAATTGAAAGAGATGGAAGGCTCCGTTGAGGCGGCCAAGTTAGGGTTGGCGCTTTGCATGAAGCAACAAGAGGCTTACACCACCAAACTCAAGTTAGGTGAGTGTTGATCTTTTCGTATATGCTAAAAAGGTTCTTGCTTTATCAGCTGTATTTTCTGAAGATTATGTTGGATTTCGATAGAATTCCGTTTTTCGAAGAACAAGAAAACTTGGGTTTGGTGTTTATAGCGTTCCATGTCAGATTTCAGTAGCAATATGAGTTAATCTGCCTTTTTTCTGGTCAATGTATTGGGTTTGTATTGTCTATATAAGCACCTCGAATTTGTTTGATTTCGATGATATTTGCGTCAAAATATCACATGTTATCAAATTAGTACGGGCCTCTTATTTTTGAGCCATAGATGGTAAACTTTAGTCAGGTTCTGAGGTACTAGTTGTATGTGGGTGCATATTCGGACCTTTTTTGTGATGTTATTCTTGATGTATTTGTACTTGCAGATTACTCGGACAGTGAGTTAGAAGATTTCAAAGCATGGTTTGATCTGCACTCCAACAATTACACCACCTTAAAGCAGCAATGTGATAAGCTTGCTTCCGAAAAGAGCTTCGCGTGGCATCAGTACGACCTTATGGAAAATGATTACAAAACCAAACTGAAGAGCAAGAATTCTGAACTTGAACATGCGAATGCAAAGATACAAACTCTTCTTGCTAGTATGGAGCATTTACAGTCCTCAAATAATGAAAAGGATGACAAGATTGGAATATTAGTAAGCAAAGTTGCTAAGATGGAGACTGATTCAAACAAGTTGAAGGAAGAAATTTCGAAACTTTCAAAGGATTTGGATTTGTTAAGAAATGCAGCAAGTACTTCGTCTACTCCTGTTTTGAACCGTTGTACAACAAGAGCTAGAGGTAAGAGTAGTGCTAAGGATAAAATTAATGTAACTGTGAAGAAAGATTTGTCGGCTGCTCAACTTACTCAATCTACAAAGGAGACCCAAAAGGTACTTCCAATATTATTTCTCTCTTCTGCTATTTAGTAGTGTCCGTCGATGCTAAACTGTGGAGTAGAGGACCTTATCTTTTACTAAAATTACAACTTTGATGTTTTGTTTCTGGTTGATCAGGGGAACGGCAGTTCGAAGAGAAAAGCAGATGATGTTGTAACCAATTCTGGGACTCCGAAGTTGTTCTCATCTAGATTTAAAGTACCCAAACTGAAGAACGGATCATGATGATAGATTGTCACACTCTAGTTTCATGGTGGAGTTTTTTAGTTTTAGGATTCATAGGTTTTGTGTAAATTATGTGTCTATTCTTTAGGTGAAACAATCGTATTTCAGAAAGGGATTTGTTTACAAGATGAAACCGGCTAGCTCTCTTGCTGCACAATGCTTTGTTGCCCTTGCCTTGCGGTCGATGGAGAATCATGGAGGTTTCTAGATGTATCATGAGGGGTTTGATCAATTGCGAGGGTTTTTACCATCTGCTGGGCTGTGCTTAGTATATGTGTCGTGTTAGACATTTATTCTGTAAATTTTCACATCATGATCATGAACTATATATAATTCTAATAAAAAACAGCACCTTGAACATTATTAATTGTTACACGATGATGCGTGGAGTCTCAAAACCTACATAATCTTAACTAATGACAAGAACTCCAGTGAGGCCGTCACTTGGACTGCATATAAGACTGACAAGACACCAAGACCAGCAACAGCCCCAGAAACAAAGCCACGCCCCAGGGGGATGTTCCTCCACCTTCAGCTGCCTTGTCAGCCACCTCTTCCTTCGTCCTCGCCGGAAAGTTCCCGTATCTGAGCAAATAGTTAGCAACAACGATCAACAACAGAGGCAGAAACAAGAGAAATATATTGAAGCCGAATTTAGTTCTCTCCATCTGCCACTTGTAGCTGGTGTAAGATGAAAATATTAATAAAGCAACTACGATGCCGACTACAGTCACTAAAAACGACGGCGGCGCAGAGAAGGAGGCTAGGCACTCCTCCATCCACCCCCTCTTTCCTTTTCTCTCACTCAGTAACCAGCCCATCTCTCTCTCCAGCAAAGGTTTTCCTTCCTCCCTTCTGTGATTGAGCTGAAGGACGAGGATGTTATTATATAAACCAAGTCCCTGTAAGATGTTTCCAACTAATAATATAATAATATTACGTGTATTACCTCTTCTACGTGACATTGTATCACTGGTACGGGATGCAACGTGGCATTGCAGGGTTGACAGCAAGAGGATGTAAGAGTAGCATGGGAAATGGAGCTTAACTTTTCCCCAAGCAAGCTAGTTTTTGATGATTTGATATATCTAGGGTTTTGGGGTGGGGTCTCACTTAGGAGGTTTGCAGTGCAGTCGTGAGTTGTGTTGGCTTTGTGCCTTGGCCATAAATTATCGGTTGCAGAATCTAATCCCCAACCGAGTGTCACCGACCTTTGTTCGTCCCTATCTTTTTTGGACACCTTGACATCCCACCGAGTCGTGGGGGTGGGGGGATATTGACGCTAAATTGTTTAGAGCATGTTTGGTACTCTACTTGAATCCAACTTTTTAAATTCAAAAACAATTTTTAAGTTTTAGGCTTTAAAAACTTGTTTGGTAAGACTATTTTCAAAAGCTGAATTTAAGATCAACTCAAAAATATTGTCTATTCTCTAGAAACACAAAAGGTCAGTTTTTAGAGTTTTTAAATTTAAACTCACTTTTTTTTTTCTCTTCCTTCTCCACTCTCACTCCAAATCTATCTCTCTTTTCTTCTTTCTCACTCCCCCTTCTCTTTTTTTTTTACTATTTTCGTCTCTCCTTCAATCCGCTATTTTCATTTTCTTGGTTCTTTCTCTCACTCATCCTCCTCTCACTTCTTTCTCTTTCCTCCAATCATTTCTTACTTTCTTTTTCCTCTCTCCTCTTTCTCTCTCCCCCTTTTTTTGGATCTCTTTGTCCAGTTTAAGTTGTAAGATTTAAAATTTTTAAATCGCATACCAAACAAGTTTTTTAGTCTTAAAGAAAATTGTTTTCAAGAAATTTTTTTTAAGAAATGTTTTGAGAAATTATAAAAATTTTCAAATAGGATACTAAACAAACCCTTAATTTTCTAAAATATTAGTTATGCATACATAAAACAGGGGGAAAAGAAAGAATATATGCTTCTTGGTTGATTGCAAATCTTCACGGTCAGGGAAGGTTTGGACATGATGTAATGTAACTGCTACGATATATTGGAATACTTCAAAGTTCATGTGACTTTTGAGGTTTTGTTTTTAGAAGATTTAAATGTTGAAAATATTGATGGATTAATGAATGCTCACACAGTAATGTAGATTTGAGAAATGAATGAAGATTGTATTTTTTAAAAGTATGTGTTGTATTTAATATGTAATTAATACGTTTGTTTAGAGTTGCTTTATATATAGAGGGCTCAATGTGCTATCAAAATATACAGAGAGGAATAAAAGATCAATAACATCAGTATCATACCGTCTATCTTTTATTTGTCATCCCGTTGTGTTATAATTACAGTATGATATTTTACACATGTTTCGCTCCTATCACTAGTAAATGTTATTTCTGCGATGAAGCGATCGTAATAGTGCCGGGCTATCTTGACACATTTTTTACTTGGAAAAAAAATAAATAGAGTTACTCTTTTAATTTTCAATCTTTGAAATTAGAGTATTTTCGAAGTTGACATTCTGGCGCCATTGTTTATAAGTGACTTTAGCAGCTTAGCTGGTAAAATTGTTTTTTTGGTATAAATACAGGCATAATGTCTTTGGGAAGCACTTTCAAGAAGCACTTGAGATTTTAATAAAATTTCTTGTTTATATAAAATAGTTGAATATCACACATCTTGTTAGCCTATTAGTCTATCACATAATTTTTTTTAAATTTTATATTTTTGATCATCAAATTAAATAAGTAAGATTAACAGATATACGTATGAGATACTTGTGCTCATAAACACACTGAAACACACACTAATTCCACCTAACAAAAACCGACTATGCCTAAAGTTGGGCCTATTGCAAGTGGCCCTCTACCACAATGGTAAAGAGGAGTGTTACCCTTGTACCATGGCGTGGGTTTGAATCTCGTCGGCTCTCTAATCTAATGTCTAATCTAACAAAATCTTTCGTTTGACCCAAAAAAAATAAAATTTGGGCCTATTGGGTCTTGTTGGACTTAAGTTATTGGGCTTAATTTGGGCCAGGTTTAGTTGGGCTAAATGAATACTTGGGCTTAATTTGGGCCAGGTTTAGTTGGGCTAAATGAATACTACGGCCCGTTATCTTAAGAAGCCGGTTTTCCTCTTTCAGTAAAATGTTTCCCGAAACGTTTCAAACCGCGAAAAACCCTTTTTGAATATCGAAATTCATAGCCTCGCTTTTCACTCCCTCCGATTCTTTTCCTGCGATTTTTCCACCAAAACCCTTTGTTTCTCACTCCAAAAATTTTGAGAGATGCCGCCAAAGGACGCGAAGCCGCGGAGGGAGGTGAAAGAGGAAGAAGACGACGACGATGGGAAGTGCTTGGGTTCGATTGCGTTGGAGCGCAAGAAGAAGCAACCAACAAAAAGCAGTGGCGATGCGAATGGAATGGCAAGATCTGAGGTCAGAGAAGCCGCTAAGGTGAAGAAGGAGGAGAAGATGGACCACGATTCCGATAAGCCCACGAAGGCGAAGCCCAAAAAAGAACCCAGAGTGAAGGAGGAGAACGGCGGCGAGAGCGACGAGGAATTGGGTTTGAAGCCGAAAAGGAGTTCGAATTCGAGGCCCGAAAAGGTTCTTGATTTTTTTTTTTCTTTTCAAATTTGGGTTTTGTTTGAGAGAAATACTGAATTTTACTGTTTTACTGACGAACGCGGGTTATTTGGATGAAGGAAATCAAGAACAACAAGGTGAAACAAATGGAGGAGGGGGAGGGGGAGAAGGGGAGGAAGCGGAAGGCTCCGGAGGCTGCGACTGAGGAGAAGAAGAAGAGGGAGAAGAAGGTGTATGATTTGCCTGGTCAGAAGAAGGACCCTCCCGAGAAGGTACACTAACAACTACCTTTTTTTTCCCTCTTATTTCTTTAATTTGGATTTAGAAATGTTGCTTTGAAATTCTTTGGGTGATTGTTTTGTTGTATTTTGAAGTTCAGAAGGACCCACTTAGGCAATTTTATGAGTCGCTTCACCGGCAAATTCTCAGTAGCGAAATGGCGCAGTTCTGGTGAGTCTTTGCTCCCCCATGTCTTTAATTGTAGCACTCTTTTTGCTCGCTGAGTTGGGTTCCGTTAATTGGATTTGCTTGAACAATTATTGTTGGGTTTTGTTTTGGAGTGTAAGTGTAAGTGTGGTAGCTAGTTATCTAGTCTCTGTTGTGCTGCTTGCCTGGCCTTTGCAGCATGCACTGAAGTTCTCACTTTGAAGCATCGGAAAGCATGTCTGATCAAGTGCCGAATCCGGTGAACTTGGAATACAAAGTAATGAAACATATCATTGCCTTCTGCACCTAGATCACGTATGGCATTCAACCAAGTCCTTGTTGTTTAGCATATATGGGAATCAGGAAATGTTTATTTTGGTGGACGCTGCATTAGGGCTCTTTAGGTTTTGTTATAGCTTGCAGTTGACAGTTTGAAACCTGCCTTTCGGTTGATGTCCGAGAGGTGGTCGTACTTGTAAAATACATATTACAGATTCATTGTTTTCGTACCAGTTTCACTTGTTTGCAACCTATAGGTTGCGGATGACTTAGATTGGTTCTTTGTAAATGTGAAGAGCAGCTTCTACCCAAACTGGGGGTAAGAGCAAGAATGTTTCAATCCTCCTAGATCCTGCAATGGTGGGAGTCTTGTCCACTCGCCCTTTTGATTATTCACGGTGCTACAACTCCAGCAGTAGAAACTAGAAACCGACCAAGTATAATTAAACCTAGATTGCTTCCATAAAAGCATGGATTTCAAATTGTCAATGTGAATTCAGGATGATGGAGCATGGTTTGCTACCCAAACAAGAGGCAGAGAAAATGTTTGAGAAGAAGCAGCAGAAGAGTCAGCTGCAACAGCTCACTTGTCCAATGAAATCTTGTGTAAAGACGAGCACAAAGTCAGTTACTGTTAAGAAGAACATACCATCGCCCGCAGCACCTTCAAATAAGAAGCCGCCAGCACCGGTCTCCAAGGACGCATCAAAGCAGTCCAAGAAGCGGAAGACTGAAGATAGCAGCTCGAATGACGACTCTGATGACGACTTTATGGTTGCCAGTAGAAATAGAATAGCAAAGAGGAAGAAACAAGCAGCTTAGTTAAACCAATCACAGCCTTGGGCATTTGTTCTGATAGCCTATTATTCGGCATTCGGATGTAATCAACTTTTCATTGTGGTGAGTCTTAAGGACGCATTGCATGAAGGAAGGTGAACAAAATTGGTTTCGAGTTTATCTTTTCGTCCACAATTAGAAAAGAACCTTTTCTATTGCCAATCTATTGTAGCAAATTCAAAGACGGTTTATAATGCTTAAAACAGATGACTAAAACCAGTTGTGGCTTTACCGCATCAATCCATCTATCCAGCGGATATGAAGACTTATATAGGCATTTCAGTTTCCTCCTTATCACCATCGTTTGATTCACAAATGCCACGCCACTCACATGTATTTCAACCTCCCTCGGTCACTATCGTATAATTCACATGCGTTAGGAATCGAACTCAGGATGTACTGTGTAGAATACAAGCCTGAAATTGTCTCCAACCATCGGGCCAATCTGTGGTGGTTGATCTTAGTTTTAATTAATTTTTGCCTAGTTGATTATATAAACAAATTTAATTTTAAGTACGAAATTCTATGAATTGAAAACGAACAATTTTAAATAAAAACTCGTACTCATTATTTGAATAGCCTAATGGTATTTCATGCAAAAGTAGTCCAACCGTGGATTACAAGACATTCTACCCTCAATTGACTAGGAATTTTTTGGCAAAATAACTAACGCGGAAAACAGAAAGTAAGAAAAACCAGAATTTTTAAGGAAAACTCTCTCTCTCTCTCTCTCTCTCTCTCTCTCTCTCTCTCTCTCTCTCTCTCTCTCTCTCCTCAGTCCCCACTTCAGTACTTCACACGTTCTGATTAAAAAATAATAATAAATTATAAAGACCATAAACCCTAGGGGCTCGGCCTCAATCTCCTTCTACTCAACACGTGTCGCTCTCTCCTACCTCCTCAAGGATTATTTTCTCTCGCGTTCTATAAAAAACAGAGAAAAAATCCCCGTCCTCCAAGCAACTCACTCTCTGATTTCTCTCTCAACTCTCTCATCCAATTCTCTCGCTTCCTTCAACGCCTCCCCACCCCCGCCGTCGTCCACCCTGCTTCCTGCGCATATATATACGTGCTTTTGGCCAGAAAGCCTGCAGTATTGCTGCAAAATCTTCAATTGTAGAGAGAGAAAGTGAAGGGCAATGGAACAAAGGCTCCTCCTCTTCCCCTGTTTTCCGAACGCCAGCGACGGCGAGATAGAGGTGGCGAATATCCTGATTCATCTTCCTCACATGATCTCCGAATTGGAGACTCCGCTTCCAATTCCACTCGAGCTCGTCTGGGGACGCAAGGGAAAGAGATCTGTACTCGCCCTGAAGAACGACGGCGGCGCTTCCACTCTGCGTCGTCTGATTGGACCTGATTTTTTGTGTTCACTGCAACTCTGGGCTTCTCTGGCTCGCCGGCCTTTGGCGGCCAAGGCTCCGCCGCCGCCCCCCGTCCCTAATGCAGTCAAGGAGGAGACTTCCAGCCCTGATACGCCGCTGTGCTTCGAGCCCCATGAATCTGACGAGAAGCAGCCTGACCACTTGAGTAGTAAACTCTTTAGTCAAAAAAGGGTATTATTTTTTTTCTCTGATATGGGTTTTGATTATCTGGCAATTCTGACAACTGGGTTCTATCTCCTTTTTTATTTCAATTTACGGATTAAATATTTTAATTTATTTACTGTTTTCTGATATATTTTGGTTCTGCAGAAGAGAGAGGACTGGATTACAATTGTGGACGAATTGACTTCGAAGAAAAAATGGCGATATCAAGTGAGTGTTTTCTTATTTTTTTTGTTTAGTGTTCTTTTGCAGCAATTTCTGTCTTTTTTCTTAAATTTAGCCAGATTATCCTTTTTCTTTTTCAATTTATTTATGCAATTTCGCTTTTTGATAATTTGAACAGGAGCTTGAGAACGTGAAGCGTTTCTTTGAGAAGATGAATGGTCTTAATTTGGAGTTTAAATCAAAGAAAGAGGAGGTATATTTTTGTTTCTTTTTGCTAATTTATCCTCCATTCTTTATGTTTCCCTTTAAAAAAAAAAATTCTTTTTTTTTAATTTTCTGACCCTTTTTTATTTTTTAAACAGGTAACGAAACTTAGCCATAAACAGGAACAGGAGCCCCATGTGGATACGGACCCAAGATCGGAATCAGCGGCGCAATTTAACCAACTGACCCAACTCACGTATGTTACTTCGGCGGCCCCAAAACAAGAGCCTTACCAACATCCTCATCAAATGCAAATGCCAATGCAAATTCATCGTCCCAGTGTGATTCTTTATCAACATCAACTGCAGCAGCTGATCATGGATCAGACGGCCAAGACTCAAAGAAGAGAGATCGATGCGGGCCCACAAGGCGGTCACATTAACCTTTGTTTTAAGGATGCAAACGTGTTGAACTCCTTCCAGCCGTTTGATCTTAGCTTGGTTAACAAGAATATGATTAGAAAAAGGGCAGCTGAGGCAAGGCAGAAGAGACTCGAAATCTGCAGGGTCAAGAAACCTCGCTTCCACTCCAGATGACGTGGCTTTGGCTCATGTTATTTTTCATTTTTTACCCCCAATAATTTTATTACTTTATTTGGGGTGTAATTTTTATCCAAACCAAAGGTTTGGTGAGGTTTTAGCAAATTATTAAGGTAACAGTTTTTAGTCACGGTTTTAGCATATATAATAGTATATTGTATCTATTTGGTTACCTACAATTCCATATTATAAAACAAGAGAAGCTCGTAATGAAATTTTGGTCTTTAGGATTTACATTCGTGTTATTTGAATGATGTATTGTTCAATTTACGATCCGTTGGATAACTATTTTTGTTTGTAGCAAAAGATGCATTAGCCACTATGTTTTGATTAAGAGAAGTTCGTTTAGCAGAACACGAAACACGATGCATGTAATTTTGAGCCTTTTTTTATTTCTTGTGTTTGTGTATAATAAGCATTTTATTGCGTTAGTGTTGCATACTTTTAAAATTTTAATCACTTGAGTTATAAATTTCTTTATCAATTATGTAGCGTCAAAGTTTACAAAGCCGATGGTAATCTTAACAAACAAATAAAATGAGATGACTTGCATTTTAATTGGTTAAAAAGTAAGGAAAACTAATGAAAAGGGCTTGAAAACTTTGAGTTTTAACGATAAGGACAAAATAAAGAGTAAAGTGAATAGTACCAGGTTTGACTTTTTAGTGTAAAAATGTGGTTTTTCGTTAAAGTGAACAGTACCGCGGGCTTTTCGTTAAAACTCCCAAAAAAGTATGTATGCATCATGTGTACTACATACTGAAAATTTGCAGTCATTGAGTTCTTAGCTGCACAAGTAATGCTTCATTCATCTAATACACATCGTACACGGAGCATAATAGAGCTTTTAATTGATTAAAAAGTAGGGAACTTTAACGAAAAGCTCCTGGTACTGTTCACTTTAACGAAAAACCACATTTTTACACTAAAAAGTCAATCATGCTACTATTCACTTTACCCTTTATTTTGTCCTTATCATTAAAACTCAAAGTTTTCAAGCCCTTTTCATTAGTTTTCCTTAAAAAGTATGCATCGATGGTACTGCATAGTACATTATCCAGATCACGTGGTACGTTCAAGAATAATAGGGTGCGTTTGTTGCACCGGACTGTCTCGGACTGGACTAGCTTCAGGGACTAAGCTGTACTGGCTTAGACTAGACTAAGATGGACTAGTTTAGTGAAGCGTTTGGTGTAGTGTCGGACTAACAAGCAGGATAATTAACAAACTATAATATTATATTATTTAATCCATAAATATTAATATTTTATTTTTATTCTATTTTTTTATCCCTTTAATCCTTCCTTACCGCCCCATTCTCTCCCTCTTTTTCTCCATCTTTTTCTCCCTTGTCCGTTCCAATCTTTTCTTCAATTTGGTATTTTATATGAAAATTGGTTGTGAAAAAGCATCTAGTCCAATGGCTTTTGAATGTGAGTGGTCGAGGAGCAAGGCGAGGAGGAGAAAGGAGGAGAAAGGGGACAGTCTTAGCTAGTCCCATGGTTTTGGAGGGGTTTCACTAAGACCAGCCAGTCCCTGATTTAGTCTAGGCTAGTGAGACTTAGTCTCATTAAACCTAGTCCCTGTCAGGAACAAACATGGGACTGGACTAACCCTTAGTCCAGTCCAGTCCAGTCCAGTACCCTTTAGTGAGGGCAAACAAACGCCCCCATAGAGTTATCGCATACGGTAACAAGATGGAGCAGGCCTTAAGTCTAGGCCGTTACACAGAAAAATGGCCCAAAAAGAAGATGGCCCAATGGGAATTCTAAGTTGGCAAGAGAATCTCGGCCGTAGATGACGAAGAGTACACTCGTACCCGAATGAAACCCTAATTGTGTTCCTATATAAGTAGAGTAATAGTTATTTTCCGAGATAAGAAGGCCTCATCTGCCTCCTCCTCCTCCTCCTCCTCCTCTTCTTCTGCTGGGAAATATCTCTCTCTCTCTGATATATAATTTTGTGTATAATTTTGCAAATCAAGAGAGAATTAAATATTGATGCAAGTGACGAGAATTATTAATTGGTACGAGAAGCTTGCAATTTTATTTGTGCAGGCGATGTTGCACCTCATACTTCCATGACTCTGATGCATCTAAATCATCTCTGTTTTCCTTGCTTTCTCTCCTCTTTTTTTCTTTTTCTTTGGTTTTTTTAATTGTTTTCTTTTACAATACCAATTAGAGTTTCGTGAATTTTGTTTTTATTATCTTGAAATTCCACCGGCATAATCTGAAATTCGTTCTGGTTGGGAAAAAATCTGAAATTCCATTGGTTAATTATGCCCGTTTCTATCTTAAAGAAAATAATTATGCCCATTTCTATCTATCTATCTATCAATCTCTGTATTCCGTCAAAGTGGAGCGAATTTTGAGTTTGAATCCCAACCTTAATGCAATTTGGAAAAAATAATCAACGACTGGCGGCTGATGCAAAAATGACAATCTTATTCCGTACTTGGAAATGAACAATCACACAATATCGCCTTACAAGGTGATTTACTAACAGTAACTTAATCCAGCAAGGTGATAATCTTGCGTGATTAGCCGAGACAACAATCCACAAGCAAAGACAAAAAAATGATAAACCAAAAACACAGATTTTACCGTATAAGTACACAAGCAAGTAAAAGGGACGCCCCTTCCACGTCAAACATCTCTTTCTTCCGGTCCTGATTTGTGATTGCCGGCATGTTCTAGTCCTCGTAATTCTCTTCGGCACCTTCCTCCTCGTACTCGCCCTCATCCTCCACGGTTGCATCTTGGTATTGCTGGTACTCCGCAACCAAATCATTCATGTTGCTCTCTGCTTCGGTGAACTCCATCTCGTCCATGCCTTCACCGGTGTACCAATGCAAAAAGGCCTTGCGCCGGAACATGGCCGTGAACTGCTCGCTCACTCTCCTGAACATCTCCTGGATTGATGTAGAGTTACCAACAAAGGTAGATGCCATTTTCAAACCCCTGGGAGGAATATCGCACACGCTTGACTTCACGTTGTGAGGGATCCACTCAACGAAGTAGGACGAGTTCTTGTTCTGCACATTGATCATCTGTTCGTCCACCTCTTTGGTGCTCATCTTCCCCCTGAACATAGCTGAGGCTGTCAGGTAACGTCCGTGACGAGGGTCAGCAGCGCACATCATGTTCTTGGCATCCCACATTTGCTGAGTCAGCTCCGGCACAGTGAGGGAGATGTACTGTTGGGATCCACGAGAGGTGAGAGGGGCAAAGCCAACCATGAAGAAGTGAAGACGTGGAAATGGAATGAGATTCACGGCCAGCTTCCGGAGGTCTGAGTTCAACTGTCCAGGGAACCTTAGGCAGCATGTTACACCGCTCATGGTTGCGGATATCAAATGGTTCAGGTCACCAACTGCAAACCAGAGATAAAATTAACTACAGTTAGAACCGGTGCTATAATAATTGAGATATTTACAACATAATTACAAAGAATTAGATTGTCACTCACAACTTGGGGTGCTGAGCTTTAGGGTCCTGAAGCAAATGTCATAAAGCGCTTCGTTATCAAGAACCATGCATTCATCTGCGTTCTCAACCAGCTGGTGCACCGAAAGAGTGGCATTGTATGGTTCCACAACGGTGTCTGAGACCTTTGGTGAAGGGAAAACGGAGAAGGTGAGCATCATCCTGTCAGGGTATTCCTCTCTAATCTTTGATATCAGAAGGGTGCCCATTCCGGAACCAGTTCCTCCTCCAAGAGAGTGGCACACCTGAAAACCTGGCCCGTACAAAAAAAAGACGATGTCAATCAGCATATCGATAACAAAAATGGAAATGGGTAAGTGAGATTTTCAAGTTTTCACACATCCTCACACTAACAAATCAATCATACAATCAATCATACAAGGCCCGCTAAGCCAAACGAAAAATGGTTGAAAAAAGTTCTTACTGCCATCTTAGAATATAAGCTAAATGTTCCACTTTATAACACAAATCAGTAATCCTCAAACAATTAAGCATGTTACAGAAAAGGGTTGAGAAAGTTTCTTGCTGCCATCTCAGATATACTGCAACAGTTTTTTTGTTTAAAGAGCCGACACAATGTCGGTGTGGTAATATATTGAAGGTTGGGAAATCACAATCATAATCAAATCCAAAGAAAGTAATCAGATTTGCTAATTTACATGTAAATTAGCAAAAAGACAGATCCAACATCAAAGACTACTTTCTTGATCTGTTTATCCACTGAAGACCAAAAAACTGGGGGGACCACAAGCAACTCAGCCTTACGAAGACAAACTATAATAAAACTTTTTTTTAAGTACATCAATATTTTTAGTGTCATATCTTACGATCCACCCCTTTAGGAGCCCGACGTCATCGTCGGCACACTTTTGGCTGGAAAGTGGTTCTGATACCAAATTGTCACATTTGAGTCCACATAGTAAGATATTGTTCGCTCTGTGCCATGCTCTCACGGATTTGTTCTTGGGCTTCCACCCAAGACGCGTCTTAATAAAGGAGGTGGACATGTACATATAAAGCACATCATCTCCTCTATGTGGAATCTTACATTTACACTAGAGAGAGTTCAATGAACAGCCTAATCTGATGTTGAATTATAAAAATTTAGTATAAAGAATATCGCTTTTATAAAAAATATATATGTGCGAGACGCAGTACAGTTGCCCACATGGCAATGCCGGGAAAGCTGACGATGAATATATCAGATCAACAATGAAACCAAAAGTACAGGACAAAATTACAAATTAGAATCGTTTAATCTTAGATCCTCTGACAAGGATAAGCAATACGGAATAAAAAATGCATTGACTGCCACGGTCAAGTGGTTGAAATTGCAATCCTAGCTCTGCAATTAGGTTATTGTTAAATATGTAATTAATAACTAATTCAAATAGCTAATGAAAACTGTAACCAACTGAATTTCCAAGCATCAATGTTTATAATCTCGCAGAAAATAAATTCCGATTCAGAAGCATTTTGAAGACAGATTATCAATCTTTAACGACGAACTCATAGAGCTATAGAAAACAGTAATCAACTGAATAATCAATCGAGCATCAACATATTCAATACAGCAGAAGTTCAAACCCAATTCAGGAGCATTTCATTTTATAATTCATATCGAAATTAAAAGAAAAACTACCTTGAAGGCAATCACAATTCTCGGCCTCCTTGCGAACAACATCGAGAACGGAATCGATCAACTCAGCACCTTCGGTGTAGTGTCCTTTCGCCCAATTGTTGCCGGCGCCGGACTGGCCGAAGACGAAGTTGTCAGGGCGGAAGATCTGGCCGAAGGGGCCGGATCGGATGCTGTCCATGGTACCGGGCTCAAGATCCATGAGGACGGCGCGGGGGACGTACCTACCGCCGGAGGCCTCATTGTAGTAGACGTTGATCCTCTCGAGCTGGAGATCGGAGCCGGCGTCTCCACGGTACCTTCCGGTGGGGTCAACGCCGTGCTCGTCGCAGATGACTTCCCAGAACTTGGAGCCGATCTGGTTGCCGCATTGGCCTCCCTGGATGTGCAGGATCTCTCTCATTGTCGCGACGGAGGTGCCGGAAATGAAGCGAGATCTCTGCGCTTTTAGGGTTTTGGGAGGATTGACGAGAGGAGGGAGAGAGGCAGATTATGAAGGAGGAGGGGAGGAGAGAGAGGGAGGGAGGTTAGGAAGGTAATAATAGCCGGTGGGATATTTTTTAGGCAATTGGCCCGTTGGTTGCCGTGTGTGTGACAGCCAGACAGAGAGAGTACGGACAAACAAACTACCATCTCTCTCTTCTTTCTCTCTCCTCTTTCTCTGCGTTGCTCTGGCCGGCATGGGTGCGCACATTAATTCGAGGATCCCACCAGCCCGCCAAAAAGTTTCCCGCGAGAACAGTGTTAGAATTTAACCGTTGATCATAAGATTGATTTAGTCCGTTGATTTCCTTTTTATTGTCATTGACTCTGTTTGGCTGGACCAGAAAATTCCCGAAAATTGTGTGATGCCTCGATGTATTGCATACATTGTGATGTTAAATCGTATATTTCTCCAAATAAAAAAAAATCGAATAATCCGTCAAGTAGTCTAAACGTCCACTTAAGTGATGTATGGAATGCAATGGTGCATCGAAAAGAAACTTGAAAAGAGTGTTGAGTTCAAGCAACTTGTTTTGATTCCATTCCGATGCTAGATCTAATCTTTTTTAATTACCGTTGATTTCTTTAATTCATCCGATTCGACAATAAAAAATTAAAAGTTATATATGAAGAGTAAAAGAAAAGTGCGGATATCGACACCCTTAGAGAAACTGCTCAAATGGCTGAATTATTGTCCACAGGCATTGACAATCGGACAAATACTAATAATGTTTTTAATTAAATAAAATAATTGTGAGCCTGAAAATCCATGTGCTGGGATCCAAATCCAATTTCAATTGATACCCGATTCAGATCCTGATAAAAACACTTTGGCAATTTGAAGCATTTGGAGTCTGACTAGATCTTGATCTGTGATGGCAAAGATGTCTAGATCAGAATAATCATCGCTCCATTTCTCAGTTACTAACACAAGTGACTTTTTCCATCCACGCTCATACCCATGAATCAAAAGAGTTCAAAGAGATTACAAAAATTTACACAATTCGATTGGGAACGGTGACAAGGATACCGAGCATTAACCGCGGCAATCTGTGACACCCTAGTGCTGCGGTGGAGGGTCGTTGCAGTGCCTCTTGAAGTTCACGGCCTCGTCCGTCAAATAGTCGCTGAAAAGTGATCCCCGTCAGTGACATTGTTCAAACGCAAAATTGGTGAATGAGCGTGATGACAATTTACAAAGGAACTCACCAAATTCGCTCGGCCATATAAGGTACTTCCCATCTAGGGCTCCAAGGAAATTCAGTTAGAGGAAGCGACTTGATTGGCACACCTTGGAGGTTGAAATGCTACATCATTACACAAATATATCCCCGTCAATGAGTTTTGACTAGAAAACATATATACCAAGAACAATAATTGAACAAATTGCACATGCACAGCAGCTGATATACGTGATTAACTAGCTATATATACGGTTTAGTATTGCTGTAATCATTAATTCATAAATTTGTATAATTCTCCTTGCCTGTGAACTTTGAAGCATCAAAGCGGGCTTTTGCTTTGGAAACTGAGTTGAAATCGAAACATGAACCTATACAAAACAAGACAATCAGAAGCTTGGTCACTTGAAAAAGGGAAGATTAACTAGAGTGCAGTACCAACTGTAGAGATAAAACAAAAGTACCACCAGATAACGCGCAATAACAAAGTAGATTGGAAAAACTCTTGCTATTTACAACATTAAACGACACCGAATCCATGTGAATTACTGCTAGATAAGTCAAATGCTTATAAGAAAGGTAGAAACAAAATAGTATAGATTAAGCGAGTTCTGAATCAATGGTCGAGCACATGCTTTAGCTTAAGGTAATATTCCATACAAAGATGATACAGTGATGATCATATATACCAGAAAAGTGAAAACTCCAGAAGCGGTAAGGAATGTTGCCTTTCTGCATAAGACCTGCCCAATTAGATATGAACAATCAGTCTTAAAGTTTCAAGAACTTTGCAGAGAGAATAACATGCCTAGGATGCCTACCGAATCAGCTTCCACTGGTCTTCCAAACTGCAGAGCTAATGCCTCGATAAAGCGCCTTCTAACATCAACCAAGGAGATTGCCTCCAAAACCTTAATAACAAGGCAAAATATACTTACAAATATGAAATATTTTGTACTTAAAAGTGCCAAAATAAAAACTCAAATGCAGCTGACCTGCTTCTCAAGAGATTCTTCAAGATGCGGAAGATATTCAGCCATGCACCTTTCGAGAGCAAGAAAACGAAATGAAAATGAAACCCATAACAAACCAATACTAGTAAAGTATAGATGACTAAGTATGTCTAATTTATAGGACATAACATATAACTGACATACATCCCATTCAACCATGGACGAAGTTTGACTTCATCAATGGAAAATAGAGTCTTCAACTCTGAGGTAGACACTAGTTTCAATCGAGGAGCTGAAGGAGTGGAAACAAATTTTTTCTCAACAGGATAAATAACCTGCACTACCCAGAATTCACATCATTGAATACGATGTCCGGGAAGAAAAGTAGAAATTGGGGAAAAATGGGTTCAAACTTGGGGGTGGGGGAAGACAGAGAAAAAGAGATTCTCAACCTGCAAGTATATCTTTTGTTGATGTCTCCAGGGGTATGCAGGCACCATCTTATTTATGTTCATGTCTAATAGAGGAACTGCAAATTTGACCTCCTCTGGCTACGCTAAAATTCAGAGGCATAAGGACCACATTTATAATCAGAAGCTACACAGGCAAGTTCTAGTCAACACTGATCATTCCATAGAATCAATAACAACAGTCGAACATGTTTTTTTACTCAATCGTTAATACCTTGTCAACTCCAGAAATCATCTGCATCTCAATGCCCTGAAGCAAAGCAAAATGAGTCAAGAAGTTTTTTTTTTTTTTTTTTTAAATTTCTTAATGTCATAATTAAACTAGATACTAATGAAAATGTTCCTCCTAGTTCATCCCTCACACGCAAACAGACGTCGAGTAATATACGTAGTGTTTTTTAATTCAAATTTTTCATGGTTGTTTGAAGCATACCTCACGAGCAACAATTGTGCTAATTTCAAATTTCAACCTGTCATCATCAACTTCTGCAACGCGCTTCTTCTGGTAGGACATATACTGATCCCTTTAAAATGGAACACACGTAATTCATTGACAACCAAGAGAGTAGTTAGCTACATTATTCCTAAAAGAAACACAAAATTATAAACAAAATGTATTATCGAAAAATCCATCACCTTAGTTCTTGAATGAGAAGCATTAGCTGTGTAGGGTCTCTGCTGTTCCAATCACTCAAACACTTCATGTGAAACTTTGAGTCCCCCGCTACCTCATCGGGCGATACAAGAAACTGCTGAAATTTCTCATCATCAGGTCCAAATATAATATCCGGTGCAGAGAACGGAGACTCCGAATCAAATATAAGATCCCCTACAACAAATCAAAACCCATACTCTTAGCAATTGAAAAGAATCAGTACTACATGAAACTGCTTATTACAACAATCCACTCACATTTGATAACGTCTAGACAGTAGGAAATGACTAGGGTGAACCGGTCGAGAAATCCGGGGGAGTACTTACTGCCAGACCACTTGTTCTCAACCTGCAATGCGAAATCGATCATGTAAAATATCCTAAAAAAATCTTTTTACAAAACCCTAGATTGTACGACAGCTCAGAAAATTCGGCATATTATACAGCAAATGAAAATCCAAGAACCCTTGATTGTTTGGATTCCGAGAAAATGCCTCAGCGAACTATTGCCGTCGGGACGAACGAAATGAAATTTTGGAGTTTTAATTTTCTCCGGAATTCGTTTTCTTCGCAAAATTGGAAACGAAGCGAAGACGTTGGGTTTGCGAGGGCATTACCTTGACGACGAGAGGGAAGTGATTGAGGACGTAGTTGAGCTGGGCGGCGACGAGCGGCGGAACACTCTCCGACGACATGGTGGTCGCAGAGCGAAGAAACTGAGAAACTGATCTGGTGGAAGTGAAATTCGTCACCTCAACTGAATCCGGAAGTAGGGAGAGACCTAAAACGGCAGCGTCCAGCATTAACCCGTGCCTTCGGCCCAAGAAATTGTCATGTAAGTGGGCTTGGTCCAGTAGTTGGTTTTTAGGAGGCCCATTGTTTCAAGCCCAGCCCTATCAAGGACAGAATTGGGAGTCCAGATCCAAATAAAAGGGCAAAACCGGCAAGACGAAAGTATGAAAACCCTAATAAAGTCCCGGTCTGCGTTCTTCTAATCATAACGCCACGGCCTCCGCTTCTCCATCCGAAAACTCCACAGCCGCTCTCGCCTTCTCCCCTATTCTGCTATTCTTTCTTTTTATTTCATAAGTAGTTCAGTTGTGCAAAATTTGTACGAAATCAGATGATGAATTTGGATTAATCATCTCACGACGGTCGTCTGAGACTCCGTGTCGAAGCTGAAACGATCCTTTGCTTCTGATGGTTTCCTAATTTTTGTTTTTTAATTTTCTTCTTATTTTTTGTTTTGGTTTTTTACTTGGATTTGATTGATTTGGGTATTTGTCCGATTAATTTTCGTGATCGGAATTACACAACAACCTACTCATTCCGAATGCCAGTGCTTTTGTTTGTGAAGTTAATATTTAGATTTATTTTATGTTAATTATTTTCTTAATTAAAGAGGCACAATGAGGAGAAATTATAGTAGTGGTATTTATGAGATTCATAAATCAATGACTAAAAATTTTAGTCCTTTTCATTCTGAGTGCCTTGATTATTTTGTGTGTTATTTATTTTAAAATTTTTAATAGTGAACTTTAACGAAAAGTCTTAGTATTCTTTATTTTAACGAAAAATTACATTTTTAGAATTTTAACGAAAAATTACATTTTTATACTAAAAAGTCAATTTTAATACTATTTACTTTTATCTTTTATTTTTGTAAAAATCAAAGTTTTCAAATCATTTTCATTAGTTTATCTTTTTTAATAAACAAATTTTAGTTTTGATTTATTTGAAAGGGTCCTATTTTATGACACTTTTTAAATTTTTGACAGTCGGATTGAATTGAAAAAGATCAACAGACAAAAATTATCAACACAAAAATTATCGACGGTTATGTGAGAAGTAAAATGAGATGTGTGAATAGCACAACCTCATTTTAATAAGCGACGGCCTGCCGGCCTATTATTGGAAATCAGAAATTGAGAATAATGTATACGAAGTATCCGCAAACTAAAAATGAGTACGCGAATGGACTGAGAAATTCTGTTTCTGAGAAAATATAGAATTAGGTTTTGGACTTAACAAAACATCGGTGTTGCCGTTAAATTCTGTAAGAAAATATGTTAATTCCAACCACAACACATCCCATCTCCCTCCTCCCGCCGCACAATCAAAATATTGGAAAATGCCACTTTGATAAAAGATAAAAGATACAAAAAAAAAGGAAATAATATAAATTTATTGATGGTACTCGTTTTTCCTATGTGTATAGCCTGATTTTATATTGAACCATGATGTAGCTTGTTCAGCAAGGAACACACGGAAGATGATTCATCTCCAGTTCCAGTTTCAGATCAATGAGCCTAGAGTCGAATTTACATGTATAATTATGCTCATCTTGCTAGTCTAGTGCCCAAACCTGCAAAATTACAAGCAAAAACACTGGAATAAGATGAAACTCAGCGTTTTTGTTTATCTGAAAGCGCTCGGGTACATCATAGTTTCGATCTCTAACCTGAATTCTGCCATCTGATGAACCCGCGTACAGCATTCCTCCATCCATATCTGCTGCCAAGGATGTAATCTTGGCGTGTCCTCCGTTAACCATTCTGAACGAAGCAATTCGTGTGAACCTTTCCTTCAACCAAACCTCAATCATCCCGCACTTGCTGGCCGTGAATATCAAGTCGTTGTTGATGGTTATTCGTTGGATGTCAAGCCCGGTTGTGAACGATCCCACTACTGCCTTGTTGGGAAGCGAGAATATCTTTCCGGCTGAGGCATCTACTGATGAACCGCCAGCATATAGAATGCCGTCATGTATATGGAGGGAGTAGATGACCTGTTTCCCAAGCAGCTTTCTTGTGCCAGAGTAGAATGTGCTTGATGTGTATTTGCCCAAATCAACCTCCTGCCATATTTGATCAAATTTATTGAAATGGTTGATTATTTAGAACGCGGATGGAATCATGGAACGTCCTTCACAGAGCGAATTGCATGTTTTGATTTACCTGGATGCTGTAGCCAGAGCAGCCACAGTACAAAGTAGTCCCTGCAATGGCAAGGCTCTTTACGTATTTGTTGAAGTTTATGTGCTTTTGAACTCCAGACCACTCATACACCTGCACAAATATAACCATTAAAGATGCAAAACCTTTTCTTCTGGACTCTGTCACAGTTGCTAAAGACTGCACTTACCTTAACTCCGGTGCCCTGAGAAACGAAGCACGCCATTTTACCATTGGCTACCAACTCATGAACTGCGTCCTTCACATCATGAACTTGGAGACAGTGAATTTCTTCGGCTTTAATTGCCCATATCTGTAGACGAGAACATGTTTATATATAATCCAGTCCTGAACCTTAAACTGTAAAGAACTGATGTTACGGGTTATAGGTGGCTTACTCGAATTGTTTTGTCTAAAGAACCGCTGTATAATTTGTCACCTGTAGGTGAAATATAGAGGCATGTAACAGCCTTTGCGTGCTCACGAACTTCTTGAATCAATCGTGGCACCTTCTTCCCTGCATCCCATACCTAAAAGGAAGACAATATTAGTCTCAGCTGCTGTTAAGCAAATCTTTCTGTATTCAACTCCTCTTAATACAATTTGTGTATAGAGCCTCGATTTTAGGCTTAAGTATCAAATGCATGAATTCTGGTTTGGCCTACACCTTTATAGTCCCATCCGAATGGCTGCTTAAAATGCGACCTTTCAGATGAAGCAAAGACAGAACCTCCCCGTTCGTGGATGATTCCAATTCAAGCACTTCAGAACAACTCCACAGCTCTGTCTGCATTGCAAAATATCAAGAGTAAGTCAGCAATCTTTGAATAACTTCAAGTTGATATTATGCTCCCCAACCCACTTACTATATCGATGGATGACAAGTTCATCAACGCTTTCATTATGTCGTTTGCCACGAATGCATACTTCTTGAGCTTTCTCAAGGTTTTGTACATGGGTTTAGCATACACTCTTAGTGCTTCAAGTGCAGCTGCAATTAGGAAGTTTGAAAAGGTTAACTTCTATTCATTTGCGTACCATAACAAAACGTATTCAGCACCAAATTTACCTGGATCGTTAACAAAAGATTTCAAGGCAAGAGTTGCCAAAATCTTCTCCTCCATATTATTTGACGATTGGAGAACATTCATGAATTCGTCAAGCAAGGCCTTGCAAGCGCCACTTTTCACGCCAGTATCAGGAAGTATAGAGAGCATGTGTGTTAGCCATGTAGCAATGACAAGACATGACTTTGCCATCTCTAATGAATTACTCTTGAGACATTCTTCCAAAGCTTTAAAAATGGACCCCTTTTCGTGGTTGCAAAGTACGAAAGCGACCCTTTTCTGCCAAGAGGTTACAGCTTTCTCTTCTTCGTCCTGTTTAGGAGCATTAAAAAGATCAGGGATTCAGGATTCACAGCATATTATGTGGCATAAACTGTGAAAAGAACGAAAACACCGAAAAAAGGCACACCATTGTTTCCGTGAAATCATTGTCGTGTTTCCTCAGCCGCTCTGCCTTCATCAAAGTATTGTAAGGTTGATCAAACCCTGCAGTCTTGAGTAACCAGGCTTCAGTATAAGAATCCCCTGAGGACGTCACTCGTCCTGTAAGAGATAACAAGGCATCCAGAGCCATCATTTGAGAATTAGAGAAGTCTTTCCGCCTCATCGCTTCAATTAGTGCCTCAATTGCATCTTCCCTGTAAATGCTCATCTTCCACGGCTCAACCTGGAAAATCGAACCATAAACTATGTTTAGGTCGCCTAGTGAGTGTATACCAGAAAGCTTGACTTGCAAGTTAACGAATAAAATTGAAGTCAAGAACAAAGGAAACCAGAAGATCAAGCTGAAGAAGAAGAGAAGCGATTGTAGGTTGCTGCTCCATCGGCGCCATTTGGAGATACACAAGAAAAGTGTGCATCATACTGAACGCTCCTTCGTCTTTAATCATGTGCAGGATCTGATTGCTCAATGTTCTCCTGCCCATAAGAAGAATGTAAATGTTATTGTCAACCCTAGAAAGATAGTACCGTCAAAATTGTATTTAATTTGGTCAGGTTTCCGATGTGATTCTTTTACATTCTTCAACAAGTACAGTACAACTCTCTGTGTTGCAAAAGAGAAGTGAAGAAAAACTGTACCTGTTCAACTGAACCAGCTCCGAAAGAAATTCTACACATATGCCTCGCACGCAATCATTTCCAGCATGAAACAATTCGAGAACAGGAGACAGATCGATTCTATTTGCTATCAAGTTTCTGCAACTTTTTTCAGCTTGCATACAACATAATAATATTGAAACAATCGACCTTGTCCCTTCTGCTCTATCCAAACACCTTACTAGTCCAGGAATCCCGTTTGCAGATATAACACTCAACGCGTTAATAGATCTGCTGTTTTCGTCTCCCCCCATCAAGATTTGCTCAATAATTGCCAATGCAGCATCTTTAGGCTCCATCACCAACTGAAGATCATCCAATTCCTCAGTTTTATTTAGAATTATCTGGACAAGGGAGGGTATGAGATCATGTACCGAAAGCTGAGCAAATGCTGGCCTCAACTGGTAAATAAGAACAGCAGCCTCAGCTAGTCCATTCTTTAGCAGAGTAGCGAGGCAATCGAGGTCAGAATCTACACTCGTAAGAGTTTCGCCAACACTTTCTTCTGAAAATATTAGCTCTGAGAGGATGTAAATTGATGATCTGAGGACTTCTCGGCTCAGGGAAGCTGAAAGTAGTTCGATGAATCCGTTGACGGTTGTCAGTTCGGATAAGTAAGAATGCACTGCGGGATCAGCCTTTGAGTCCTTCCATAGTCTGGCTATTGACAACACGGCTGCCTCACATTCTTGTAAGTTTTCGGAAGTGCATAGACATGAAACGTGAGGTTTCAAACTGCTGATAATTGTCTCGACTGCAGCTTGAGATATCACACTTGTTGGTGATGTACCAACCGTTACTCGCATGAATCTTTTGTTCCGTTGGATGATATTGATATAATCATCGGCATTCCTGTGACCTAGGAAACTAGATGTTATGTGTGAAGTGGCTGTTGCTGAATGAGTTTCTTTCGCGGAGGAGGGGTCGAATGATATTTTTGGTGATTCGGAGTAAGGGGACTCTTGAGCAAGTTCAGGATGCTCTTCTTTCCAAGATGTTATTAGTCTTTTCAGAACATAGTTCGTTTTTGGCAGTGTAGAAGTCGCAATGGGTTGCCTTGTAATGGGGCATGTCGTGTTTCCTCGTTTGAGCCATTCTTGGATTGCTTTTCTTTCGTATGTCTGGCCTGTTTCGAGGGTAACTGGATCACCGAAAATCTGGCCAGTGATAGGGCAAACGAAATCCTTAGGCGGTCTTGATTTAATTGTCAGTCTATCGGAATATGGGATTGAACTGCAACTGTGGCTTCCTTCATCATTTTCGTTATGTGGACTGCACAATTAGAAGAAAGTTAAATATAAAAATTTTAAAAAAAAACCGAAATAGGTGATGTTTTTAGTAGATCCAAACATTAAAACCTTACCTATCTTTCGACTTTTGGCCACTCACATGATCCGAAATATCACTTCCTGTCCGGCTGTAAGTTTTCCTGCAACTTTTCGGAGTCTTCTAACCAAACACAACGCACAGTTTCAGTTAAAATCCAGCAATTCAACTTTGCATAGTAAATAGAACATAACATCTTGGACTTGGATTAATTACTAGGTGTAGGGTTTGTGTCATTACTATCACTTCGCAATCGGAGTCTGCTGAGCTGATGCTGAACTCATTACTAATGACTGGAGATACCGGCAAAGAGGTTGCAATAGCTGAATCCGTCATGCGAGTGGACAATAAGCGCAATACAGAAGTGGCTTCGTTTTTAGACTGCACGCTGTCTGGCTTTGGAGATAAAATCTTTGGAGAAGTTTTAGGCGATTGAAAAGGAGAAAAGATTGAAGGAGTGTGTATTCGACTCTTTCTTACAGATGGCTGTACATTTTCCACACTTTCCTTTTCATCCAAAGCCACATTAGCATCGTTAGCCTCGTAATCTGATTCGTCTTCATTTTCCTCGGGGATGCCTTCCTGGAATAATGCACCAGATAAATTCATACATTTCAGAAAGCATAACATTTAAAAACCAAAGCTGCTTCCTAATATTGCAAATGAATTTTCGGGTTTACCTGAGGATCCCATCTGGTAGACTCCAATTTCAGTAAGGATGCAGAAATTAAATTCATTCTGTTTTGACGAAACATCAAAATGGGACACACTTATTAGAGTTCTAAACAAATCAAGTGTTCGAATTCTAAATTCTCGTTGTTTTTATTCATCACAGACTAATAACTATTTCCTCACCTGCTTGTTTCTCTTGTGCTATCTTTAGACTTGAGGACGGGAGAAAAACCGGCACTTTTGGGCAAGATAGGACCAAACTTTACGAAATCAGGAATTGAGTGGCTGACCTCATGCAACGGAGTCATTGGTGCCTCTACGATTGGCAGCATTGGAACCACCTTTTTACTTGAGGTTGTTGAATCAGTGTTCATGCAATCCTTAAAGTACTTTGCGTAAAGGCGCGTGTTCTCATCCAATGATTCTCCATAAAGCTGCTCCAGCTTTTGCAACTTCTCACCCTGATCAGGCCTCATCGAATAGACCACCGACTCGTTAAAAAGATGATCAAGATCAGCTGTAAAAGACAGATCAGCAGAATCAGGGATTACTTCCATCACAAGTCTGTGCCTCTGCTCCGAATACCACCCTATAATCGAGCTCATGTGTGGAAGAAACAGACTTTTCCATAGGTCTGGAGCAAAATCTATCCTCGAGAAGAAAGGGTCAACTATAAACATCTCAATCACATGGAGAACCGCGAGTTGGATATTGTTGCGCAATTTCGAAAGGTATGCTAGGTTGAGGTGTGCCCAAGCAGATAAATAATAATTGGGGACTCCAGCAGTTCTCTGGTCACAATTCAACATTGCACAAACTTGCAACATTTTTTCAGCATGATCTAGTCTTGCAAGCTTAGTCTCCATGTTTGAAGTTCCGATAGCTTCTTCCAGGGATTCAATACCCCAGTCCAGATTTGCCAGCACTGCTTGATCAGAGTATCGAACCTCAGTATCTCTGCCACAACTTCCATCTTGTGCTGCCAATCTCTCAGCACATTGTTCCCTGTGTTGGCCTCTTTGGTCTTTGTTGATCAGCTGATCCCGGATAAATCCATCAACTGTGGTCGTTAAGATCCTAACAATGTCCTGTTGGTCCATTGCAAATCCACAGTTTCTCGCCATATTTGGATCTTGGAGATGATACTATCTCATCAAATTATTTACCTCATCATCTCATTGCAATTCGGGATTCCGTTTGTCTGCTGAGAAAAAAAAAAACATGAATCTTACTAACAAAATCAAAACTCAAATCAAACACAAGTCCACTAGTAATCTAGTAGAGCTGATCAACCATTTCTGACTCTGAAACAAAACCCAAAGTTTGACCTCACCCGCTTTTAACAAGCTCATGCAATAATTAGAATCGAAATGATTTATGCACTTCCGTTTTCTCCTTCTGCACCCTCCCTTTGTTTATGTCCCTTGATTACAGCTAGAAAAAAAGAGACGAGTGTAGGAGAAGAAAACGGAGTGCAGAAATCGTTTTTCTAATCAGAAAAGAAAGCATCAACCCGAAGAAATCATGTAAAACCATCCAACATATATGTTCATAATCATGTTCTTGTATTTGATCATAAAATCATCAAATGTATGACCAGATCATAACTCAGACATCTATAACAACTCCATGCACGTCACATACATATATACATACATGCATTCATATACCCTATATATATATATATATATATATATATATATATATATATATATCATTAGAGAAACTCAGTCTTCTTCTTGCTAAAAGGAGAAGGAAAAAAAATTCAGTCGTTTCTCTTAAAAAATGTAAGAACCAATGAAAAGAAAAGAAGATTGGATCTGGAAAAATGTTTACCTTATTGAAGAAGTTAGGTAGCCTCAGAAGTGGAGTTGGTGATTATTTTGTGATTATTTTCCAGAAAATCCTCATTAGAAAAATGAGCACTTTTTCTTCAAGCAAACTCAGACGGAGAGAGAGGGGGAGGGGGAGAGGGAGAGGGAGAGAGAGCCGGCTGGTGGTGGTTCTTATGCTGGAAGGCTGGTAGGCTGGTAGTAGCTGTGCCGGCAGATGGAGGCTGGTGCTCAAGTGATGATCAAAGCAAACCGTGGACTGAGCATTAAACTAGTATTAATTATGCTAATCAGTGTTTCTGTCGTAATTAATAATTGATTAAGATTTTGAGTAGTCGTACGCAATGACACCATTGACAAGAGAGCATTCCGCCCTTTTGGCTTAATCATTGATGTCACTGACCAAATCCAAGCCTTCAAACTGTTACTGCTAATTAACAAACATTTTTAATTTTTTTAACTGGGGTAGGGAAATTCGTAAACTAATAACATTTGGCCTGTTTGAGATTTTTTTTATGTTGAAAGGTACTGGAAATTTCTTTTATATAAAGAATTTTTAACCTAGAAGCATTGTTAAGTTTTACCAAATCCAACTTAATCACAAATATAACTTGACCGATTATATTTACACATTTGGTATTGCTTTGGAAAAAGCACTTGAATGTAATTCCGAAAAAATACTTATCAAAAAGTGCTTGTTAACTCGTAAATATTTTTTGTGATTTTTGCAAAACGTAGTTAGAAATGCGTTTTGTTTACTCCTTCTAAAAGCAATCTCAAACAAACTCCATTCCTTAAATAAAAATAAAAAATAAAACATGAAAAAATAGCAAAGATGACTAAAATAAACCGGCACTAGTCTACGAGGCAGTTGTTGGGCTTGGAGTCTTGGACTTATGTGGTTGACGTTAGGCTTATAGGGTCCAATATTAAAGCGTCCTTTTCACTTCGCTTCCCGCGCTCCGTTCCAACCCAATTTTGCCTAGAACAACTGGATTATTCGTACCTTCTAACTTGTTTGCCGTTTGGCGAAAATGACCACAACGCGTGTCAGATCTCAACGGTCTTGATCTAACGATATTAGAATGATTGATTGTGTGAGGGCGATAGACAAACTCAAAGACCACGTCTATCGAGTTTTAACTCTTAGAGACCAAAGTAAGGAGTTATGTAAATCTCTATTACCGTTTTGGTATATATACATTTATTTGTCAATTCTCGAGTCTAGTTGTATGCGCTTGTAACTAAACATACTTATTAAAGTGATTGATTGTGTGAGGAGGTTGAGCTTAGCTTGAGACCAACGGGGCATCCCACTCAGCATTAATAGGTAGCAAAGAAACATTTCTGAGCTGATTTACTACTAACAAGCTTTCAAGTCGCATAAACTATAAAGTACGTTGCAAGAATAGTATGACCCACAAACATACCCTCAGAGAACCTGTACCACGTCAGCAACAAATAGTCATACCACCAGGGACATCGAGGTTGACCTGATGCCCGAAGATTGCGTCAATAATCCACAACCATAAACCTTTGTATCGCACTTCAGGTCGGCTTGGATCTTCCTCACCTCTTGACCACCAAACATTAATTCATGTTTGGAGATACTGTTAGAAGCACTTACCTCCCAAATCTCACGATTTCATATTCATATTAGATATCACAAATACTTGTCACAATACCACAGGCCTCGTTTACTAAGGTGCATTTAATTGAGAATTTGAGAGATTTTAATAGATTTATAAATTTAAGGATTTTTATGAATTTTAATTGATTTTTACAGATTTTGTATAAAATTTTGATTCAATTCCCACAAAATCTCATTGGGAGATATGAGATTTGTAGATGCTTAAAATACATTATGGAATCTCTCCAATTCCATCTAATTCCTCAACTTTTTCAAATTATTTTAAATCAATTTCTAATTGAATATACCTGTAATATTATAAACTTTTTTTTAAATCCTAATTGAATACACATAGATTTCTAAAGATTTTAATAAACTATTTTAAAATCTTAATTGAATACAAGTTGAATTTCAGATAATCACTTAAAATCTTAAATAAATACCTCTAAATTCACTAAAAGAATTAAAATCTCTTAAAATACTAATTGAATACACTCCCTTTAGACTGATAATATATAACTGCACAAATGTGCAATAATTTGCCTCCCCAAATTGTGTGGAGAAATATTCTTTGGTGGTCCATGAAATTTGGAAATTCTCCACTCCTCCATAAATAACAACTTCCCTTCGAAGTAGGACATTTTCTAAGTTTCTCCTTACCCTGCCTATACTCTACCAAAATCCCTCCACTATACTTACTTTACAATCGAAATATTCAAGTCAAATTATTGGACTCTTAATTCCAACTAACACATCTTGTAATCAATAAATTTGTTGAAACTACATGTAGGAACTTAAATATAAGGGAATCTACTCTAAATGTTCGGAGAGCTGTTCAGGGTTGGATGATGAGTTTGGCGAGGCAATGTTCGGTGATGGGCGTGAATTTGTGCACATCGAGATGCATTGTTATGGCGGAGGCAATAGTAGCGGATTTTTCGATTTTGTGTTTTTCTGTCTTTGGGCCTTAGCTATTTGGTTAGACTCTTGTTGGTTTGTTTAGTTGGCTCTTTTTTTTTTATTGTTTATGTTTCTCGTTTTTTAGCATTTTGTTTGTAAATCTTTTTCTTTGTAGCTAATAATAATTGTCTTGAAAAAAAAAAGGTTAATTATTTGGTCTCAGTATTGAACACTCAAAATTACCAATTATTATTTACAAAAAAAAAAAAAAAAAAAAACTACCAATTACCAATAAAAAGAATGGAGTTTTAACGAAACACTCTCGGTACTGTTCACTTTTAACGAAAAGAACATTTTTACTCTAAAAAGCCACTCCTGATACTATTCACTTACAAACACATTTTTGTTATTTTGATTAAAACTCAAAGTTTTCAAGTTATTTTCATTAGTTTTTCTTAAAAGAATGAAAAATGTACTCCGCTAAGCACCAATCAAATTGCGACAAATGTCAATAGCCAAGTTGTTTAAATTTAAAGTATGGTAATATATTATGGAAACGTAAACGCAAGGCAAGTGTGCAGCCATAAACAACAAGCCGAAACATGTCCAAATCTCGATTCAAACTTCAAACTTCAAAGCCAGCTTCTTGTAGTCTAACATTGCAATTTGCATCTTTTAAAAAGGGGACATCTTTTCCGTCTGTCTTCGTGTTTTTGGCACTTTTTATAATTAAATCCTTCTTAATCATCAAATCGTTGACAAATCAAACTTTGCTTTAAAATAATTTAATGTGGATTGATATTTAAGTCACCATCATGTTTCAAGTTCAAGAAATTGTCAAATTTGTTTTCACAACCCAACATTTTTAATGAAAACGTCTACAAAACAGTAAAAACTTTTACAACACATAATTTCAAAAGTCTTAATGTGTGATTTTTTTAAACCATCTTGATACTGATTCAGAGTGATACATTGGGAAAAATAGTCGGTAGTGTTGCCTGATTATGTCTTTTTTTTCAACAAATAAAATCGCATAGAGCCACGTAGATTCAAAATAGAGGAAGTTACTGTTTTTGTGAGAAATGTCTTATGGTGATGTGCTCTTCGACCTCCACAAACGATTTCTGTTATTCTTGAGCTTAATTTTCTTCGATTGTGACATGTTTACTTGACATGATTGATGGAAGTACGGAATAGGAGAACATTTTGCATGATTCCGTCAATTCCGTCAATAAACTTGTTAAAAGGTCACCTACGTGGCTTGAGCGGAGCCCACTAACTTGATGACATGTTTGCCACAAGTCTACCCAAATGCCACCTCATCTCCCTCCCCCAAAAGAGCCCTGCCACTTTCACCGTTGCCAGCGCCGGCGACGGTGTCGATGCCTTGCTCTCCTCCTCACGCAAGAGGCAAAACCCAGACACCTGTCTCGTAAAACCTCTGTCAATTACTAAAGCCGTAAATAAATGCAGTCGCAGAGTAAAAGAGGTAAATCGAGAAAGATGGCAATGACACGTCAGCCGAGACGGAGGAAAAAGACCCGGACAGACATAGTAGGCGGAGACTTTGACATTTCCCTCCAGGCGATCACGCATCCATTCATTCATTCATTCCTGATATCAAATTCGGTGTTTAACATTTCATATCCATATTCTTTCCATAAATTCAAATCCAATTTTCGCAGTTTCATACCAGTCAATATAATCCCATTTCCCACGAGATTTCCGGTTCCTTCTAATCACGCGTTAACATTCCCTTTTCTGTCCTCCTCACCAACCCAAAAAAATCAATCAGCCCCGCAGAAAATTCTCACCATTTTTTTTTTCAGTCAAACATATTAGCTCTAAAATTTCTACTCTCTTTTCCCTTCAGCTCTCTGCATTTGTTTTCTTTAATTGATAACGTTGTTTGGTTGCTGAGAAAATTACTGGGTTCTCAAGAATCATCTCTGCAAATAGGTATGTTGGTTGGTTGGTTTATGTTTAAAAAAAAAAATTAATATGGTGTTTGGTTGCTGAGAAAATTATGGAGGAAAATCAGAGCTTGTGAACTGAGTTTTGTTTGCTTATTCAGGTGCAATTGGAAAGCTCTTGTGGGTTTTTTGAATAGGGGCAAACGATGGGTGGGATGTGCTCGGGCGGGGTGTCTGCTAAGGAAAATCCCGATATTTACGGAGGGAAAAGTTCGGGATTTTCCGGGAAACTCAAGTCGATGAAGAGCATCGGCAAGAACAAGGAGGTTTCTAATTCCTCGTTTTCCGAAGGAATTGCTCCTCGGAAAACACCAAATAGGTTCGATTCCGGCGAGCTGCGGTCTTCAATTTCCCGCGAATTGAAGCCCTCAACTCCGGCTAGGAATGCTACTAGCAAGGTATCGATTGCTTTAATTATTTACTAGAATGTTTTCGGGGAATATTGATCGATGTATTTTTTGTTTGGAAATTGGAAAATGTTGGAAGCACTTCTGCTAGAAGTGATTTTGCTATAAGCATGTCGAAGTTTTTATTAAAAACCCAAGTACTTCCTGAAAAAGCACTTGGAAGTATTTTCTCAATGCTTCTCTGTAAAGCGCTTATACGACCCATAGACGTTTTTAAGTTTTTATGTCAAATGTAGTCAAGTGCATTCCGTTGTCAGAAAACACTTTTAGCCATCGAAGAAGCATTGTGGCATCATTGCTTTAATTTTGTGTTTTCTATGGTAGGTCACCCCGAAGAACTCCTTCATAGGAAGGGCTGGCATTGTTGGCCTGGAGAGGGCCGTAGAGGTTTTGGATACGCTCGGCAGTGGCATGTCAAATTTGAATGTCAATAGCGGATTTCTTACTGGCGGGGCGTCTAAAGGCAATAGGATCTCTATATTGTCGTTTGAAGTAGCTAATACAGTCACAAAAGGTGCAAACTTGTTGCAATCTCTATCGGACAAAAACATCCAGTTCCTAAAGAAAGATGTTCTACCTTCGGAAGCTGTACAAAACTTAGTTTCTAAAGATATGAAGGAGTTGCTACGCATTGCCGCTTCTGACAAAAGGTTGTTGTTTGTTGTAGAGAATAGGTTGAATTTAGTTGAAGCTATTCGTTGCCTTTTGTTATCATAACCTTTTTTTTTTTTTGCATGCGCACCTGCAGGGCAGAGCTTGAAGTTTTCTCACGTGAAGTAACAAGGTTTGGAGACTTGTGTAAAGACCCACAGTGGCATAGCCTGGGTCGATACTTCTCAAGGTGCGTAGATTCATGAGAATTATGCTGCAATCATATTTATGATTTTTTGCCATTTTTAATATATTCGGTGAAATTGATTTTCAGACTAGATTCAGATGATGATTTAGGTTACAAACAGCTAAGAACAGAGGCGGAAATGACAATGCAGGAATTGACCTCTCTTGCTCAGCATACTTCTGTAAGTTGCAGATTCATAGTAACCGACACTTTTTATATATTTGAGTCCAACTTGCAGAAACTAATTTTTTCCAACATTTGTAGGAATTATATCATGAATTAAATTCACTGGACAGATTTGAACAAGATTACCGGAGAAAGCTAGAGGAAGCAAAAGCCTTGAATCTCCCTCAAAAAGGTTGGGCATGGAATTTGATTTTTGTTGTTAGTTTTCTTTCTGTTCTTGATTTTCAGTGAGTGTCATCCTTTGAGTATTTGAATTGTCTAGTTTATAACATCGTAAGACATTTCTGGATGCTTTCGCTTTTTAATTTCAGGAGAGACTCTGATGATGTTGCTAAGTGATGTAAAGCAACAAAGAAAGCTTGTAAGTGGCTTGAAAAAGAAATCTCTTTGGGCTAAAAATTTGAATGAGGTACTGTCGTGAACCGCTTTTCAAATTGCATAATCCTTAGCTACCATTTGCTAAAATTATTCAGAGCAATGCAGGAAATGGAAAGATGTTGCTGTGATAGTTCATTATTTGCCTTCGACAGGGCACAACGGGATTTCATTAGAATTCATTTTCTCTTTGCAGATTGTCGAGAAACTTGTTGATATTGTTACTTATACACATCAAGCTATCTTGGAAGCATTTGAACATAATGGTAGGAGCAGCATCTCACGCCGAGATCAAATATTGATAACTGTATACATATGCTTTAGTGGATATAGAAGAGTTGGTCATAATAACTTTCTTCATCCTGCCTCAAGGAACTTAATGAACAACTTGAGTTTGCATTATCACTCCGTAGATCACTTGCTCACTTATGATATAGCTGGCAGTTTCATTTCGTGCACTCTCTAAAATGCGCTATTTTGATCTTGTACATTATGATTGCTATTTCCAGGTGTGACTTTGGTTAGAGCGGAGAAGAGCACAGGTCCCCAAAGACTAGGAGTAGCTGGTCTTGCGCTACACTACGCTAACATGATCAACCAAATTGATAACATTGTAAGCTTAATTCTCTATTCCATTATATTTTGTGTCTAATATACTTGGTATATATTTGCAAAATAAAATGTACTCGCGAATGATTAATCTTAACAGGTGTCCCGACCAACCTCCCTCCCTCCAAACACAAGGGACACATTATATCAAGGGTTGCCAAATAGTGTTAAACAAGCTTTACGATCCCGATTGCAGACTCTTGATCCCAAGGAAGAGGTATCACAATGCATGTTACACATACGTTTGTCATTATTTTTTATTGTAGACTCCTCATTATGATTTCGGTTTTCTGTCTTGGAGCTTCAGCATGCCAATCATCTTATCCTTTTTCATGTTGCGTTTCTGCAGCTCTGTGTTCCTCAGGTCAAGGAAGAAATGGAAAAGACTCTCCAGTGGCTTGTTCCAGTTTCCACAAATACAAACAAGTATGTTCTGTAGCATGCTGATCGGAAATTATTGGCAAAGCTTTGCCTTCATTTGTTTTCATTCCTTTAAATCAGACTCTGCCAACAATTTTGTTGTGCAATGTCGTTACCGTCTTACATTCACTAATCTCTGTTTTTCTGATGTTGGAATTTGTGGCAGAGCACATCAAGGTTTCGGGTGGGTTGGAGAATGGGCAAATTCTGGGTCAGTCCTCTCTCTCTCTCTCTCTCTCTCTCTCTCTCTCTCTCTCTCTCTATATATATATATATATAATACAATTGAAGGGATAGAGTCCAATTCTAACGTTTGTTTTTCTGTTTTCAGTCCTGAGTTTGGTATGAATGAATCCTCACAAATTAACCTGATCCGCCTCCAGACGCTATATCACGCAGATAAGCAGAAGACTGATCTCTACATCCTTGAACTAGTGACATGGCTTCACCATCTTATCAACCTTGTAAGACAAGGAGATCACGGTTTAAAGCCCTCGCATACACGGTCTCCAACTCGTAAAGGGTTGGAAATTCACTCCAAGATGCAGCAGTTTTTAACCAAGACATACTGCACCAAGCCCCAAAGAATTCAACTTTCGGAAGAAGACCGGAACTTATTAAACGAGGTCATGGGGAGGATGAGAAGGGTTCCTGGAATTAGCAAAAGTCAAGAATTTTCGATTACCAAGAGGCGAAGAAGAGGAGTTTGGGCTTTGAGCAAGAGCACAGGGAGTTCCCCTACGAGGGAACTGGGTTCAAAAGGTAAAAACTTGGATCAGGATCAGCCAAAGATTAATACCTTGGATGTCATGGACGGCTTAGATTCAATATAGTCAGTCTTTACTTTCGAGTTTTCAATCATATTCTTTTACAAATATTATATTTCTGTGTATAGTTTCGAGAAGAATAGGCTTATTGGGACTTGGATCCTCTCCGGATCCCTCCATGGGGATCTTAGGGATCAAGCCACATAGGTCGTTCATAAAAAATCGTACGGTTACAATTAAATGCTTTTACGCAAAATGAAACTGCTTTATTTTTAAAAATATAAAAATTATTTAATTTTAGCCGCACGATTTTTTATGAACGGCCATTGTAGCTTGATCCCTAAGATCCTCGGGGATCCGGAGAGGATCCAAGTCCGGCTTATTGTATATGCAATTTTTTTCACTCCTAAAGTGAGGGTGACGCTTAAACCCAATAATTGTTATTAGATTATTTTAAATCTCGAGATTCGTGTTTTAAATCAGTTAAATTCAAGGTCTAAAATATCGATGATATCGGAAATATCGGTAGTCCAAAAACACGGAAATTTCTATGGAAATATCGGGATATTATCGATATCGATAAAAATTGAATAAAAATCACGAAAATTGTAAGAAAAACTTGGAAATTTTTATTGAAACTTTGCAGGATGTTTATTTAGTCAATTATCTATTAGTTTATCACAAAAAATTGGAAGGAAATGTATTGCAGGATGGATTTAACTGATTTAAGTTGATTATATAGCGAGCTGACAAACATTGTGAGTGTAGAAAATATATAAATATTTTAGCATATTTTTCACAAAAACATAAGTGATATGGTGGTCAAGGTGTTGAAGGAGTAAAATGGGAGAGGTTCGAATCCCTTTGGTGCTTTTGTAAATATAGAAATTTAAAAAACACGGAAATTTCGATAGAAATATCTGGATATTATGGATATTTTAGACCTTAGTTAAATCAAACTAGCCTCCCAACAACTAATAGGGGGTGAGCAAAGTTACACTGTATTATACATGTGTACCGTGGTACCGTTATTATTATGATTGTTTTTATCAACGTGGATGTTGCTACTTGTAGAGAAATGGGAGTTCTTTTATGTAGCTCATGAGAGTGATTTATATAGGGAAAAATTGACGTGATACTAAAACACGATCACGTGTGTCAGCCAATATTGTGTTATTCATATATGGTTTGTACTCGTCGACTCCCAAGTGTCGGTTGATCAGATAAGATTCAAAGAGATTAAATATCTTTGGGCTTATTTTACATATTTTTCACATGTTCATATTAAAGCATGAAGACACTTATAAAAAATGAAACAACTTTTTGATATCCACTAAGAAAACGACTTTGTACCGGAAAAGTTTTGATAAACAATTCATTTTCAATTTGTGTGATCTGTTTTACAGGAAAACAAAAATCTTTATAAATAAAAAAGTTCATCAGGTCACTAATATCTCGAGAGTTTGCTCTCCGATGAAACCCCTTCCAATTGCTAAAAGCTCAAGAAAGACGCCTTTCCAACTCAACCCACTCAAGCTCAAGCATTTACTTTAAGAGACCAACGACTTGGGAGTGAGATCCGCTCAAGGGCCTATTTGATTATATTTTTCAAAATAGTATTTTGCTTTTAACAATTCTTCAACTAAAATCTAGAAATTAATAAATATAAAAGAGCAGTTCATTAATCGAGTGCATTAGAACTGACAAATGAAAATACTGAAAATTAAATTTGAGAAGAGTTTTGAAAACCGAATTTTGATGTTCATAAAACACAGTATATAAGAAAGTAAAATGGGGATCAGATGGTATAAGAGGAGAGTGCCCAATTGTCGTAACAGGCTTTGGGGCGGACACCCATCTCTCGCATTTTAATTTGCGAATTATGACCACTCATCACATCCCGTTTCTGCCTGAAGGATCATGCCTTTCTACTAATCTGTCCCGTCTTGTTATACACGCCGCTTCAACTAATCTTGTGCTCCCTCGTCGATGTGGGATGCGTCCGTGCGTTCTCTCATAGGTTAAACTCTCTAGATCCATCTTCCAATACATTGGAGCGTTGTTAAAGTTTGTGAATACATTGGAGCTTTGTTTCGTGAGTTTTCAAATGTGGGACATACTAACGTGGGACCATACAAAGACATTTATTCATGGTACAGTGTTTTGAATAAGATATGATCTCATTACGATAGTAAAAATTATTCGTGACTCAGGTCACATGCCGGATAATTAACTTCATAAAGTTAATTTCTAATGTCAGACATACTTCAACATGGTCCAAACTCTGTGGTATTGGTGCAGGCTGTTCGACCAACACACAATAGATGGGACCAAGAGCGAATGGTGGGGCTTGAATGCGAGGAGTTTTGGCTTTAGTGTATTTCTTGCTTGTGCATCTTAGGAGAAGTAAATATGTCCGCCCAAACGATAATGACTTATATGGAATGCAATCGCTGATCATGGCGTAGCATTTCAATAAAATAATAACATTATTATTTTAGTGGATTGGAAACTCACGTGACAGTGACCCACCCATACGTAGGTGATAGAGTGATCACAGGTGGGAGGTTTTGTGAGTATGGCATGGGTTTGTTGGTCCTTTCTAGGTTGACCCATTCTCCTTCCTCATCACAGGAACTGATGTTGTACAGAAGGTTAAAATCCAGAACTTCCTTCAGGGTATGTGTAGACAAGGGTTTTACAAGATTCGAGAGATTGATATCAAAGCTATGAAGAAATAGACCATGAAATGCTTGGGGTTTTGCAAATATTTTCCCCATACTTTTGTGATGTCTATTTTTCTCATAAGTTCGACATTAATCCTTTAAATTTTGTAATTCCTCATCCAAACATACTCGGAAGGTTTTCCAGTTGCCACCTCCACTTCCTTGGACTTGTGTTGACGTGTTCGTGGGCCAACCCTGTAGGCCCAAACAGAAATCCTCTTAAGTTGGACTCACAAATATGATGTTTTACTCCGTACAAGTAGCCAATCATCGTATGTTGCCAGTGAAAAACACAAGATCTTGATGGTGCCTTTTATTTTTATAGCAAAAAAGGAGGGATTGCAAACACAAAAAAAGGAGGTGGACAATGACCAGCGTATCCAAATGATTGATTCTAAGTGTTTCAAAATATTATTTGTCACCACACAGTTTAACGTTAATTTTCGCACTAACACTAAAATATTATGTTCAAAACATGAGGTGACAGATAATTTATAAAGAGTCTCATTAACATTTCTCTTAATTCAAATTCTCATCTATGTCAGTGTATTCGATCGAGCATTTTCATGTTAGCATACAGAGGGGTCATGAAGTCAAGAGAGATAAAAATGAAGTACTTATGTATTTCACTTGGGACTTGAATGCTTCACTTCGCTAATTCGCTGCCATCATTTTCGACTTAAACTAACAGTGATCATTCGAAACTGTCAAAAGAGGTGGCAGTGATTCAATACCATGACGTCTCAATTCAGCTAGATTTCTAACATGTAACGCGGCGCCGCCCAAATTAAATTTGGGTCGCAAATACAGGGCACATCGTCCCCACTTAACTCTCTGCTCGTCCCTGCTTAATGCCAAAGAGAGAACAATTAAGATTAAAGAAAGAGAATTGAAGAAGTGCACCCGTACTCAAAAGCCCAAAGGAGCAAGATTCGGAGAGTGTTAAAAAAGCTTTACGTAATTTACAGAGTAATGTTAGGAAGATCAAATTTAAAAACTTAATTTTCAAACTAAATGATATATTACCAATAAGAATAAGCGCGTTATCAACATGTAAGTAATAAAACTAATCATCAACTTCCAAAGTTTTTTTAGTTTTCAAAATTTTGTTTATAAATTTAATCTTCTTAGCATTATTCTAGTTTATATGGTTTTGTGTAGTAATAAATCGAGAAAGTGCTGTGGAGGTGGGAAAGGGAACTAGGGTTATTTTGGGCTTGGAGATCACAAATGCATGCAGTAGTCTTTGGCTGTCGGCAATTCCACGTTCCCTGTTTAATGCATCAATCTAATTTCATCAAAACATATAAATTGATTTTGGCTGCACATGCATGCATGCATTCTTGTTTATGTTGACATTTGATGGGTACCTTATTTGTATACATTGAATCTTTATCATTCTATGCAACAATAAATACCAGAACATTATACCTAATACAATGAACAGTACATACTAAATTAGACATTGAAGGGAGTGATTAGCAAGGCCGGTCTTGAGTTTTTTGGTGATAGGACGAATGCACAAAATGCACCTTTTCAATACATGGATATAAATAAACATATAAAGACAGTTGGAACCTAATTGAAGTTGGGTAGCTAGGCCCTCATGCCCATATTAATATTGAATCTAAAATTAATTAGTTGCACGATGACAATATAATATATACAGTATATTTAAATTATACCTCTTTGGTATAATTTTGCAAAATCATATTTTAATTGTGTTGTTATTTAAACTTAACATGTTAACGACGGGTAAATATTAGATGATGGACAGCGTGTATAACTTGTTATGATACCTTATTAATTAGAATATTAACATTCCACATAAAATTAATTGGCCATTGAACAAACATGCTCAATACTGGTAAAACTGTTAAGCAATGTTTCACTTTTCCCACATAAAATTCACACTCTCCGCACAAATCAAATTTACCACTTTTGTAAATTTTGTATACATACAATTAGCAAAGATTGTAAAGTCTTTATCAAAACAGCCAGCTGGGCAGAAGTTATAAAATAATGCTAGAAATATCCAGTCACTTTCAGCATTTTCTGACGTGGCGTTTTTGTCTTATCATACTTAGGAACATTGGCACAAACTTTATCTTATCCTTTCGGTATACCTATATATGGATGAACCCAAATAATATCAGTCACATTTGCTCATGGGGTCACAGAGTTCCTCAAGCCGACGTGGCCAGTTGACATTGGTGGTGCTCACATGATGAATAACTAATATGTAAAAATCCTAAAATCTCTTCCATTTAAATCCGGATGAGATTCAAATCTCTGCCGTTCCTTCCGCACGTCGGTTACCCACATGCCAAGTCGGTCGCCGGTTGTTTACACCGCTTACGTGTCCAGCGAACTAAGGAGTCGTGTTTCCGCCGCGGTGGGCCATCCCAGCTGTGCTTCCCTGTCCGGCGGTTGGCTTCAAAAAACCGCGTCAATACTTAATATTAAAAACTGGATATTTCCCTATACTTTCTGTTTCGCCTGACAATTTATTGACTTTTTTTTTTGCTATTGCTTACTTTTATTTTATTAAGGTTTCTTAAGTCCCTATTCTTGTCTCGCATCGGTTTTCTTCCTTTGATTTCTATTTGCCTAAAATCCAACTATTTTGGAGAAATCAAAACTATTAATTAAACTCTTGTAGTAAACAAATTTTACTTTTCATTGAGTTTAATTTTAGTATACAAAGTTGAGAACAATGCATATTTCAATTCTCTTAAAGTTGTCTCGTTGAAAGATGTGATAGCGAGCGTCATTGTTAGAGAAAATCAGGTACAAGAGTCAAAATTAGAACTTAACATACAAATTCCTCAACGAACAAATCAGTTAAGAATAAAGGTAGATTGACAATTCCAAAACACAAGAAACATCAAAGAATGAGAGCTAAAAGCCAGAAGGCTACACTTTCTTCTTTATAAACACGCCCTTAAATTAGAGATTTAACTTTGATACGAACAAAAGATTGTGTTGTTACAATCACATGTAACAAACTAATGAGTTTGCTTAGCATAATTCGGAACATAATATGCAGTAGTAATCAGTGGCGAATTTGGGGTTTTTTTTAGAGAAAATTTATAGAGTGATGTCGTCATAATCTGTCAAGATGTTCCTTAGTATGCATTACAACAAACATTTAGCAGTCACAAAATAGACATGTACCAAACAATCAAAGAATCCTCAGAAGACCTCTTCATGTAGATTTTCAAACTTCAAAGATTTTAGGATCATTTTGATCCCTACTTTCATCCGCCCTTAGTAATTCTAGTGATTGAATCGCTAATTAATTCGCATGCAACATTCTATCAGATGGCAAATTCTCGAATTTCGGCAAATTAATGATGGACAAAGTGTCATTGCCAATGAACCACTGGTTAACCTATCAACGTCCACGTAGTTCCAACGCATTGCGTGTTGCCATTTGTCAACCTCATACCAACAAAATCTAGTACAAAACCAAGTGATAAACTGTATCTGTAACGGCATATGCCCATGTGCTGTGCCAGATTTTTGGACACCGACGTCCACACTGAGTCAGGCATTTTCCCAAATGGATAAGCCTCATTGTTTCGCATCTTATCCCCAACAGCCTATAAAATCCTCATACTCCCACCCCATTAGCCACAATTCCAACTCACTACCAATCAAATTTCAAAGCAAACAACAATCTCAAAAATGGCTTCCATATCCTCCTCATCCTTCACTTGCTCCTCTTCCCCTTTTTTCTCCGTCGCCAACGACGGCCCACGCGCCCCTCCCTCCTCCGTCAGCTACCGCGTCTCCGCCTCGTGCGCATCGACGGTCGACAAGCCGGGCTCCCGCATTGGATCAAACTCTTCACTCTACGAGGTTCTCGGGATTCACGCCGGCGCCACGTGTCTGGAGATAAAGTCGGCGTACCGTAAACTAGCGAGAGTTGTGCACCCGGACGTTGCGAAATCTTCGGCCGACGAGTTCATGAAAGTTCACGAAGCTTACTCGACTCTCTCCGACGCCCAAAAACGCGCCGATTACGACCGCAAGATGTTGATCGGACGGCCGCGGACGGGCGTGGCTTCATCATACGCTTACGCTACCACAATGTCGACTGGCCGGAGATGGGAAACCGACCAGTGCTGGTAGATTTACAGACATTTCACTCGGGACATATTCGGATCATTTCTGTAATTAAACGACCTAATTGAGCTAATTGAATGGTTAATTAGTGTAATTAGGAAAACCTGCTGCCCTGCCACACGCCTGTCTCGAATTGGACGAAGTGCTATCTACTAGCTAGTGTGTTCGCGTGTACATATATAGATACAGTGATTTTTACAGCCTGAAAAGTTATGGGAAATTATATCCCTCCAATTTCATGTCAGCTTGTAACGAATTGTAAGATCTAATTGTTGAGGAAGAATATTGTATTGGATATAAGGTAAATATTTATCTTTTCTAAGTAGCATTTCACAATCCAAGTTTGAAACTCCATAAACTTTTTAGAGACCCATAAATGCCCACAAATTATTCAAATGCTCGTCATAAACTGTTAAATAAAAGTTTAGACATGACATAATTCGTTAAGATAATAAATATGACACAAAAATAATACAAACACTACAAACATAACCTGTTTGTTAGGTCAACTCCTAAACAAGCACTTAATTTTAATTTTACTCGAGTGGGCAAGTGAAACAAACTAGCCCAAATAATTTGGGCCGAGTCTGAGGGCCTGGGCCTTGTCTTCTTGATGTTTTTCAAATTAAAAAAGGAAGATAAAATGTATTTCAGTGTGGTATGGAATAACCTGCGAGAGGGGAAAGAGAGGCGATGGCTGCTCACGCGGGACGGCTTCTGAGGCAATGGCCGATGTGGCAGCAGCATTGCTGCTCAAACGCCGCCTTCCACCATCTTCTCTACTCCCCCCTACTTCCAGTCACCATCAGAACCAACTCCCGTTGTCCCTCTTTGACCACCATCCACCTGTCCACTCGCGGCGTCCATAAACTATTACGCGGGCTCAGACGGTCCGACTACCAAGACGCCAACAGCACCGCCAGTTCGGGTTCGGATTCGGATGCAGTCACGTACAAGAGCCGAAACGAGTTGAAGCGCCACGCCAGACGCGCCGTCCTTTGGGCTATGGACCTTGCCTCCTTCTCCACCCCTCAAATCAAACGCATTGTCAGGTTTATCCCCTAAAACTTCAAATTTCGTAAAAAAGGTCCCGTAAGTTCAGTAATTTAGAGTTATGGGTTTTAATTTGACGGGGATGCAGAGTGGCTTCTCTGGACCAGGATGTGTTGGATGCTGTGATTCTAGTGAAGGTGCTTGATTAGTTTATTCTTTTCTGTTCAAACAAGTGTTAGCTACTGATGTCTGCTGTTGCAGCTAAGGTGTTTGTGTTAATGCCGCAGAAACTAGGACCGGATGTTCGAGAAGGGAAGCGAAGGCAGTTCAATTATATTGGTATGTGATGCAACAACTTTGTGCCCTGGTTGGAATCTGTTTAATTCCATCATTGCTTACATTTTGCTTACAAGGATGTGTTCTATTCTTGTTAAGGGAAACTGCTGCGGGATGTGGAGGCCGACTTGATGGATGCTTTGATTCAGGCTACGAAAGACAGTGACGAAAGTAAGCTGCAAGCTTTGTCAGGTCCGGAGACATTGGGAGTTGATGATGTTGCCGATGAAGAAGAAGCGGAAGAAACTGATTATGAGGAGGAAGAAGAGGTACGTTACAATTACTTTGCTTGAAACTGTGCAAGAAAGATTGCTGAAGGTTTGGTAAGCTATTTATGGACATATTTCATCTGATTACTTGAGCATCGAATGCAGGGTTCTCACATTGATGAAGCAACCAGATGGTTTGATGGTCTGATGAGTAAGGACATTAAGATCACCAATGAAGTTTATTCAATTTTGAGTGTTGAGTTTGACCGTCAGGTAAGTTGAATGCCATCTCTACATCAGTGTTTTCAATGTCAAAAAATGTGTTTAAACAATCATAACAAGCTTCCTAAGTGTAAAAGGTTGTTAGTTTCATCGCTGCCTAGGTCACTTGCACTTTTGGTTGTCCACCACATGCTTAATGGAGTGGGATGGCCTGGTTAAGTGACAGTGTTGATTTCCCGATAAAAAGTCCCTTGTGAGGGCTGGTTATGGAGCTAAATTCACTTTAACCACCAGATTATATTCTTAGAAGCCCAGCCAGTTCATATCACCAGAGTCGGTCGATTAGTTCTCATGTCGATTGTTCCCTTATCCTAACGGAGTATAGTGTTCTGTTTCTTGCTCTGTGTTGCTAATGCTAGCTTCACTTGACAGGAACTAAGGAAACTTGTCCGAAGTGTGCATTCTAGATTAGAACAGAAGGTTGATTTGGAGGAAAATACGGTAAAGATTGATGCTGCGAGAGTGAGGGCTGAAAAGGCACTCACCAGTTTCCTTCGATCCCTTGCTAAACGTAGCCTAGAGATTGATATATGATATTTTAGTTTCTGTCATTATTTATGCGTCATTACGTAATATTTCTGAAAGAGTATAGTTTTTTTTTTTTTTTGTATGGTGCAAATTAATTTTTCTTGCATAGACACGTTGTCTGGTGTCGATAACAACGTAGTTTTTTTTTAAGTAGTCCAAGTTGGTTGGTAATTTGTTACACACCAAGTATTTCTAGATCGTAGTTAGCCACCATGGGCAAAGAAGTTGAAATTCATATGTTATACGGGTTTTGGTGCAAACTCTTTACAAAACAAAATAGTCACATAAAACTAATGTAAAATTCAAAATATAAAACTTATTTTGATGCTTTTATTCTTCCATGGCGCGAATCCCATACGTTAAGCTAGCGTCCCATGCAAAAATGGTGTTTTTATTTTAATTATTTTAAAATGCAAAACTGGCATAAAATTAGAGTCAACGCGAGGAAACGCTCAAGGAAATAGGACAAAAATTGTTCAAGAATCAAAGTAGGGGATGCTTAAAAGCCGAAGTATGCCGTTGTCTTGCCGTCTCCGGCGTTGAATAATGGGTGCCTTGCCGTTGAGTGAGGTTGACACGATGGCCAATAGGCGGAAGGATTGTAAAACCTAACCTACCAACCGATCACGAGGCCTCTTACGACTGAAATCTTCGACTGTTTTCTGGGGAATGGTATCCAATTTTTTTGTGGTAGTTCAAACATTTTATATTTATGCATATCCGTTGTTTAAGGAAGAGTCATAGGGAAGTTGAAGCTAACCTTTCAATGTCTCTTTCTTGCACTTCGACGTTGTTGGGTTTAGTCAGACAGAAGAGGAAGTTTGGTGAGACAATGTTGACCTTAATTATCCTCATCAATGAACCACTAGAAACGTGCCTCAGGTAAAGAAAAATGTAGCCAGAAAGGACCGTCTCCAGTAATTCTCCGACTGCCGACTGCCAAGGTCTTATATATTTGACACAGTGTGCATCGTATCAAATGGAATTGGATCCCCTTCTCAACAAATGGTGGGGATCCTCATGACCCACTAACATGGGCCGTTAGATTTTGATCTAACGGCTACAATTATTATAACTTTTAAATGGACCATCTGTCTATAGCCGCTGGATCAAAATCCAACGGCTTGTGTTAGTGGGTCATGAAGATTCTTACTATTTGCTCAGGAGTGGATCCAATTCCCTATCAAATTATGAATGAGTGAGGTTGCTACTTGTACTTGTGGCAGTCGCTCTATCTTGACAAAGTCAAGATGAACCCGCAGACAAGTTAAAGAGGGAAGATGAACCCGCAGTCAAGTTAAGAGGGAAGATGAACCCGCAGCATCTTATGTTATTAATCATGAGATTCTACAAGGTAAATTGGGGGAATATAAAATACTGTTGGGATCTACCTAGGTCTAACTATTGATTAATATTTCATATTCCAATTATACTTATCTATATACGTCATCTTATCGATCTCGAGCGTAACTCATGAGATGTAAAACATAAAGTAGAATAGAAAATCAGGTGATAATAATTGAGTACAAGCAATAATTTTGTACTTGATTATCTCTCACGTCATGTTATACTCGTGATGTGAGATATCGATAAAAAGTGATAGTTAATCAGTTTTATAAAAAAAAAAATTGCCCTTAATTTGGAGCGCATGAACATTTTATTATGAATTTATTTTTAATACTTTATAGCCATTGCGTCAGCCATGTGACAGTCTCGTAAGTTCGTTACCTACCAGTTGTCTTAATCGTACTTTTTAGATTCTCTTTTGCATGTTGCATAAGTTTTATCGATATAGGAAACTAAGAAATTCTACAACAAGAGTAATAGAGTATGATAGAACAACCTTTGAAATTAATAGCAATAAAATTGACATATCAATAGAGTTCATCACACACGCCAATCATCTAAAATTCACTTTCATTGATCCATATTATCTTGTGCACTATTTTTAAGATATAAACCATAAGCTCTAAGTTCTCCAATGCTAACATACACATGTTTTAGTTGTTGTCTAGTTGTTACTCGTAAAATAAGGATAGTGGTTTTTGCATTATCGTTTTCTCTTCATGCACTTTTTTTTCTTTCTATTATTTCCATTGAATAAATAAATTAAAAAAATTAATAGGCATAAATTAATGGAGAAGTGTAGAATGCCAAAATGAGTAAACAAGAATATAAAAGATCATTGTTTTTTAATACAATGATGCATTTACACTAAGATCTCTCACTTGTAAATGAAGAAAAGTGTAAAAATCACTTTCTTGACAAAAAAAAAAAAAGGAAACAAATTAGATGTAAGTTTTAAGTAGAGAGAATGTATCATTTCAGAAAAGTGTGGCAAATTTAAGCATCAAATCTTTTGGACTAGTTACCCCCTTTTTGACATGAGAGAAAAAACTTACCCTTTTCAATGTCTGTCTTAATAAATTCATTTTCTTAATTAAACATTCCTAGCTGACAAAAAAAAAAAAAAATTAAACATTACCAATTTAAATTGATTTTCCAACTGATTCTTGGAAGAAAAAAAAAAAACAAAACAGAGCTTTTCCTACTCCAATATGGAATGGCAAGACGCAAAGTAAAAAGCTCTTCCCTTTTCTTCTATAAATACTCTTCCCTCCCACCTTTTGAGGAAATCTCACACACCCTCTCTTCTCTGCTCTCTGTCCTTTCTCTCCCCTCTCTCTCTGCAAATCCCAGCTTCCATACGAAAACATTCACCTCTGAGTCCATGGCTCGATTACCATCATTGTTAGTTTCTCTACTAACCATCATCGGGCTACTAACATCAGGTAATAATCTCTAATCCCACTTAAATTCCCAACATTCCTTACGATTCTGGGTCCAGTTTTGTTTATCTTGTGTAGATTAGTGTACTAATTTTGCTCTGTTTAATTAACGTGCAGGAGTTGTTTCAAGGACATTCACAATGCAAAACAAGTGCGACTACACAGTGTGGCCGGGCATTCTCTCCAACGCCGGCGTCTCACCTCTTCCGACCACCGGCTTCGCCCTCGCAAAGGGCGAAACGAAAATTATCTCCGCCCCCGCATCCTGGGGTGGCCGCTTCTGGGGCCGAACCCTCTGCTCCCACGACTCCGCCGGAAAATTCTCTTGCCTCACCGGCGATTGTGGCTCTGGAAAACTAGAATGCTCCGGCAACGGTGCTGTCCCGCCAGCCACTCTCGCTGAGTTCACACTCGACGGCGCCGGCGGCCTTGATTTTTTCGACGTTAGCCTCGTGGACGGGTACAACCTCCCTATGCTGGTGGTCCCCAATGGCGGCACTGGGACCAACTGTACGAACACCGGCTGCGTTGTCGACCTCAACACCCGCTGTCCTTCCGAGCTCAAGGTCACCAGCGCCGGCGGAGCTGAAGGAGTCGCGTGCAAGAGCGCGTGCGAGGCGTTCGGCCAGCCGCAGTACTGTTGCAGCGGCGAGTACGGTTCACCTGACACTTGCAAGCCATCCCAATACTCTAAGATTTTCAAGAGCGCGTGCCCGCACGCATACAGTTACGCGTACGACGACAAGACCAGCACCTTCACATGTGCCGGTGGCGACTACACCATCACCTTCTGCGCATCGCCCAGCACCAGGTAAATTTACGGAATTATCCGTTACGTCCTGCTTCCCTCCCTTTTCGACCGTTATAAGGGTAGTTTCGTCCTCACAATTTGGTTCGTAAGATAAAAAGCCTGTCAATTGGAACGTTGAGGGTGAATTTTTTTTTACATATTTTACCTTCTAGTGCCGGTTTTTGTCCGTTACACCGGGCCAAAACTCAACGGAATATCCGAAATGTCGTTTGTCATTGTCAATGATGGGCGCTAACAAACAGACGACTCTCACGCTGGCACTTTACTAATAACACACTACCATGCATTTTACTTAACGTAATTATTTTCATGAAAGCCTTTCTCCGCATAAATCTTAATAATCAGCGGCCAAACTACGTTAAACAGCCGAAGGGCAAAACGGTCTTTTCCAAATAAAGTGGTGGAGTGGTGCACTTCGAATTCAAGGCTGGTCCATTTAGAATTAGAATTCCACATGCGGTCTCCAATGCCGAAGCAAAGCGCAGATCCCGATGCTCTACGGAATCTAGAGATCCGATTCCCCTTCTTAAATAACACACACACACTCCAAAGCTTGTCACATTCTTTTTTGCAACGGTCAATAATTTTCTTTTTGTAACGGTAAATGTACTGACTCTGAACATAATTGTGCATTTTTATTTTACAGCCAGAAAGCAACACAGGACAACACGCAGCCGCAGCCTACAACCACACCGTCAGCTACGCCGACAACCACCTCAACCTCGCCGCAGGAGATGAACAACACGATGGTGTACGAGGGCTCATACTTCGACCCATCGTCGGCCGCGTCCCTTCGCGCATTCGAAACACGTGTGACGAGTGCGGTCGGCTTCGTCGCAGTCATTGGGTTGCTACGGCAGCTCTTGCTCTAACTGACTGTTTGTCGGGGGTGGGCCCATGTGAGTCCAACAATACGGGCCCAATACAGGGGTTATGGACTTTTTCTTTCCTGTTTGGGCCATGTGAATTTTGGAAGGTGGACCCCATTGATGGCCTTGGTTACGTGGATTAGAGTCATGTGATGGGAAAAGCCCACCCACCCATCAGCAAAGTGGCAAGTTGTACGGAGGTTACATTAGATTGTTAGATTATTAGGTTATTAGTTTAGAAACTAGAGAATATATATAGAAAAATTATTGTTAGATTATTTTTCGTCATCCAATTCTTTATATTAACTGCCTAATTTGGTAGGAAGATAATGAAGTTTTTGTTTTTGCTATTATTTCCATTTGATGTCACTTTGTCATGGACCATTTTTAATATATTTTTGTGTTAATTAAATTTGACATTATATGAGGCAATAATGGGATGGGGATAATGTAAATAAAGCTTTTTAATTTCACGAAGCATAGAGAAGGTCTCTGCAACTAACCCTTTCGTCACTTTCTCTATATTTTTAGCGTCTCAGAAGTCATTTTCACACTTTTTTTTTCTCTGAATCATCGTTGTTTTAATATTTTGATGTTATCATAATCCTTAGAAGCAAAGGTTTGATGACTGGGATACTGATTGTGACCCAACTTTCTCATCATAATCAAAATATACCACAGAACTTATTAGTTAATAATATGAATGACTAAACTAAATTAAGATTGTTAAATGTCAATAACAAATCTAGTTGTCTAACAGCACTAATGCATTAGTGCATCCAATACACAAGCGTATAGTAGAACTCTCGACCATTTATTACTTGTTTATATAACAACCTCAAACTGACCTCACATAACCGATCTTTTATGTGTCTTAGAAGATTTTTTGAAATAAAATTCGTGGATGGAATTGTAACAAGTGTCACAAATTCACTTTTTTAAAGTGTGGCTCATTTGATCGCTGAGTGTAAGTGTCAAGTGTGTAAGCAGATAATAATAAGGTTAAGAATGTATATATGGTGGGTGGTGAGGTGGTGGCTGTTAGAGGTTTCGAAGAGGCCAAGGGAGGTCGGTGTCAGGTATCAAGCAGCGCACATACGTCCATCATTTGGTGGTGGTGGTGCTTCTACTGCAAGGCATGGCAGCTTCTGTCATACACACGATGGCTCATTGGCTTGGCTGCCTTATCCACGCTACCACCACACCACACAATAATATTTCATTTCATTCTGGTGTGCGTGGTCCAACTTAGCTTATGTATACCTGTATATATCTTCGTGCAGGACCAGTTTCATAACAAGTATTTGGAGCGGATATGATAGTGATCTCATATTTACCGTTTTGTGACCATGTAATTAATAAAAAAAGTTAAAATATTTTTGTATTTTTTGGCTCCAAAACAATCAATATATACGAAGACACTATATATCTATCTCGCTTTATAAACAGTAAAGCCGGTACCCTTTAAATGGGTCATATATATGGTAATTATGTCTAACTAAACTCTACTACTTGGTGCTGGGCCAAACACGCAACTCACAAACTTCCAGGAAATGCTCTTAACTCAAATCAACTTTCCAGGAAATGCACTTAACTCAAATCAACTTCAAAACCTAATCTCATACTTTTGAAACTCCGAATTGGTATTTATATATAAATTTAAGAGAAAAATGGAATCTTACTTACGGTCCAGTGGTATTTAATAATCTTCTTCATTTGTACATAGTGTAGACTTCCGGTTTGACTTTCATAAATGACGAATTCGATACCTAACGAGCAGCTTGTTTGACTATTGATATAAAGGTTAGATGCCCTTTATTACAAATCGATCTTTCCCTTTTATAATTAGGGTCCATATAATTCAGCCATTTGTGCACAATTAAAGTAAAGAGAAGAGAGAAAAAGTACTGTACCAAAAAAAGATACACTATCTGCTAGATTTATATCCTCCGCAATAGCATACAATGACCGATCAGCAATCTAAAAGTCAGAAACAAGGAGGAAGTAAAGAAATATGTTTCCGTATCATGGTTTCGATCGATCAGTCTCGCAACGGATCGGCTCCTTAATTGGACCAGCGTTGCAAAGTGCCAAGTTACTTGAACAGTAGAAACTAAATAGTCATCGTCTAGCTAACAGTTAGTACCCCTTGCACTGCTGCACATATTTCATGCTCATCCCAAAACAAAAGGGTTCTAATTAAGGTAAGGGAAGAACTTTCTGATGAGGTTAATTTTTGCACATGCATGTGGCAATATTCCACATGGGATGTTTCAGGGTTCGCCAGCACCTTTTGAACATGCAGCGTCGACATTCCCTCCGCAGGAGGATTCTCTCCCTTCCTTCCTAATCTCTATCTCCTTCCCTCCCCTTCTATTTAAACGGTTACAGTTTAGTCACGTCAACATTTTATATTGATTTTTTTATAAAGACAGTAAGACAAAAAATAATATGTGAAAAGATGAGAAGAAAGGAAATAAAATGAAAATAAGAAAGGAGAGAATCCTACTTCGTTCCCTCCACCACCAACTTGATAACCTAGCTAAGCTATTGGACGTTCTGCACTTTTGCATGGTCAAAAGTCTCAAAACCTGAAATTTATTTATTCCTCTTTCTTTTCTTTTTTTAAGAACAAAAGCAGAAAGTTTGGTGTGCTAGGGTTTTGATTATCATCAGCCTTGAGTAACACAATCCCATCTCTTACTTATCATATATGATACATGCAACATGTTTTAAATAACTCTCTCCTCTTAATTAAGCTATTTGTAATGCTAAGATCCCAGTTGTAAGTGTGATGTAGATATTCAATATATTAACAGGATGAGAGGGACTTTTATGGAACGCTTGTCACTAACTATGCATCCCGAAACACTAATACAAGATTATAGCTAGCAAGAGAGTTTTACACATGAGTTTGTGTTAGTGACCCGAAACACCAAGGTAAAGCTAAACCGATTAATTCCACAGAAATTCAACAGAGAAAAAGTACTCTTTGAGCTATATATATTCTACAAATCAAAGCTCCCACATCAATCCTTGCAGGCAATTGAACAAAAAGCAGTATAGGCACGTCATCGCACCAAAAGCACCAAGTTCTTTCCACATGCATGCAGTGTAGCTAGGCTCTAGGCCATACATTTTACATGGAGAAACATGCGCTTTGCTTTGTTGACGTTCCAGATACCCAATTAAATTACCAAACTCACAAGCTTTCGTGTAATTCTTTTGAATTATGTCTGCGAGGCCCCCAAATTTTGAAAGGCACTGGTGAAGCAAAAAATTAGGGTAAATTACACCATAGCCCCTCAGGTTTGAGGTCTATTACAACTCCATACAACATCTTTAAAACATTTCACTTTCATACCTCAAGTACTATTTTATTTCAATTTCATACAGCCGTTACATTTTCCATCCATTGAACCGTTAAGTGCTGACGTGGCCGCCACATATATGCCACGTGGCTGCCAAATGTCTGCCACGTGGCAAATAAAAATAATTTTTTATTTTTTTTTAAATTTAAAAAACCTAAATTTTCTCAACAAAAAAAGGGTAAATTACACCATAACCCCTCAAGTTTGAGGTCTATTACAACTCCATACAACATCTTTAAAACATTTCACTTTCATACATCCAGTACCATTTTGTAGTAGATCCATCTAATTTCGGGTGGAATTTTTGGGGGTGGGTGATGGGGGATGGGAGAAAAGGGTGGCTCGAGTGGGATTTGGGGGGGGGGGGGGTGATGATGGATGGAAGAAGGGGGTGAGTCGGGGAAGATGATTTCAGGGTTTTTTTTTTTTTTTTTTTGAGAAGATTCAGGTTTTTTAAAATATTAATTAAAAAAATTGCCACGTGGCAGCCACATCAGCACAAATGTGGCAGCCACGTCAACATTTAACAGACCAATGGATGGAAAATCTAACGGAGATGTTATTTTGAAATAAAATGGTACTGGATGTATGAAAGTGAAATGTTTTAAAGATGTTGTATGAAGTTGTAATAGACTTCAAACCTGAGGGAGTATGGTGTAATTTACCCAAATTTTTTTTTTGGTTGGAAATTTTAGGTTTTTTAAATAAAAAATTATTTTTATTTGCCACGTGGCAGACATTTGGCAGCCACGTGGCATATATGTGGCAGCCACGTCAGCACTTAACAGTTCAATGGATGGAAAATGTAACGGCTGTATGAAATTGAAATAAAATAGTACTTGAGGTATGAAAGTGAAATGTTTTAAAGATGTTGTATGGGGTTGTAATAGACCTCAAACCTGAGGGGCTATGGTGTAATTTACCCAAAAAATTAAGGAAAACTAATGAAAAGGGCTTAAAAACTTTGAGTTTTAATGATAAGGACAAAATAAAGGGTAAAGTGAATAGTGCCAGGATTGACTTTTTAGTGTAAAAATGTGGTTTTTCGTTAAAGTGAACAGTACCGGGAGCTTTTCGTTAAAGTTCCCAAAAAATTATTGAAAGAAAATAAAAATAAATGATTTGTCAGAAGTGGGATTTGAACCCACGCCCTCTCTCGAAGACCAGAACTTGAGTCTGGCGCCTTAGACCACTCGGCCATCCTGACTTGCGGTGATCTTGTCCGCATTTTTATGAATTTATATATTGTTTACAAAGACGCGGCTCCGACTTTAAATAAACTGTTATTTAAAACAGGAGTCCCACGGCGGAAGTGCAGTCCACCTAACTATGCATGCTGTGACGTGGAACCGTATCAGCAATGTCGACGACTCCAAAGCTTTTGCCTTACTAGGTCCCACATTATTATGTTGATCATTCATTGCTAACGACCTCAATAACTTAATATGAAAACTAATAAAAATAGTTTGAAATTTTTTAGTTTTAACAATAATAACAAAATAAAGAGTAAAGGGAATAGTATTATAATTGATTTTTTTAGTGTAAAAATGTGATTTTTCGTTAAATTGAACAGTACTTGAAGCTTTTCATTAAGTTCTCTAAATTAATTTGGATGCTATAACTTACGAGCAATTATATTTCTTTGTTTTAAACAAGAAGCAAGAAGCAAGACAAATAATGGGTCCGGGATGACAACAACTACAAGCACAGTAAATAATGTGTGGTGTTCGGGAGGTGGGAGTGGGACGACGGCCGGGGAGACAATATCCGCCACGGATACCAAACATTTGGTTGGCGAGGCAGCTCCGCAACTGCTAAAGAAAGCAAACTTGGCCGGAATTGTTAGCTTTTGCAATGTAATTTGATCGGCGTAATTATTATTTATCGTGAATAGCTTTGTCGCCTGTTTCTGTCCCTTGAGTCATCAGTATAGCCCCCATTTGTTCCTCTTAAGAATCATGAGATTCGAAAATGAGCTAACCGCACGTTGCCGTTTTAATACAAGCGATGGACGATTTAGTTAATCTAGACACCACAGAGGGTGACTCGAATTTGGATGTAGAAACAGCCAACTGCTCTAACCGACATGACCTGACCCTATCTAGGTTACGTTACTTAACATACAAACAAAGATGATCGAACATTGCATTTGCGAAGAAAATGCATCATTGCATTAATTAGTCTCTGAAACTAATAACTAGATGCTGGGGACAAAATTCTGGTTTATATGACTGCAGTAAATCTATTCGACCTAATGTCTTAACCAAACACGGAATCACATAAGTTCGCATACCCTATAGGCAGGCTCTGGGGAAACCTACAACTCGTCCTTAAGTGAATCAGCATCAGCATCAGTCTCAGCCTCGGGGGTAGCTGCAGCCTCGGTTGCAGCAGTTTCTGTCTCAACTTCTTCAGCATCATCTTCCTCCTCAATTGCAACATCAGGGTTGATGTTTAGGCTAGACTTCACCGAACTGTAGATGCGGGAAGCAAAGTCCTTGGGGTCTGGAAGATTGAAGCCACTCTCCATGAGTGCAGTCTGGTAAATAAGCTGTGCTGTCTTTATCACGCTCTCATCCTGAAGAGCAAACGAATATTGTGCAAGTCAAAACCACATTCGTCAACAATTCTATAGATGATTATTTTAAGACACTACCTAATATACGGATGGTACTTTTCAAGAAGTGAGCATAAAAGATGTTTAGGACATACCTCGGCGTTCTTTACTACTCTCTCGCGGAGCTCCTTGATGATTGGATGCCTTGGGTTAATCTCAAGTATCCTCTTGCCACGCATGTATCCTTGCTTGTTAGCATCTGATAACGTCTGAGACTGCATGATCCTCTCCATGTTTGCACTCCAACCATACTTCGATGTCACAACCACACAAGGGGTGTCAGCCAAACGGTTGGACAGCTTTACATCATCCACATTATCGCTGGCAAGAGCGCTCTTCCACCATTTAGTGAGCTCCTTGTACGATTCCTTGAGTTCCTTGTCCTTTGAGTCTTTGCCAAGTTTCAAACCCTCCTTCGACACGTTCTGGAATTTCTTGTCTTCGTAGTCCATCAAGTACTGCATCAGATATTCATCAACCGGATCTGTGAAGAAAATAACCTGCAACAATACGTGTGAAAAGGTAAATAGACAGACAAGAACAGGCCTTCCTTGTGACTCAAAATAACCAAAAGAAAAAAAGCGGGAAAAGAACAAAAAGAACTGGAGATTTTGTATTTACCTCAAAGTTTTTCTTCTTAAGCCTCTCAAGGAATGGTGATTTTTCCAATTGTTCCTTGCTGGCTCCAGTAATGTAGAATATGTCCTTCTGCCCAGATTTCATCCTTGAAATGTACTGATCCAGCGAAGTCAATTTGCCATCTGACTTGGTGCTGTCAGAGAATTCAAAGTAGTTATTCAACCACATGAAGACGACTCTAAGGATGTACCATGGTGTCAATCAAACTAAACGCAAATAGTAACAAAATTATTAATACCTTTCAAATCTTAGGAGTTTTGCCAAACGATTCCTGTTAGCCGCATCTTCGATGATACCAAGTTTAATGGACTTGCCGAATTCATTCCAGAATCTTGTATATTGGCCTCTCTTCTCCTCATCCTCACTTTTTTCAACCTCTGCTTTCACATCAAAATTTAAGAAGCAAAAGTGAACAATTAATGAAAAACAACAAAAACATTTCAAGTTTTCAGTTTTGAAGGGATGGTATTAAGGCAGGTGAGTCCAGACTGCAGTCTATCATGACACCAATGCACTAAATAACAATTACTAAGTTCAGATTGAATACTTCCAAAACTGTAAAGAAAACTGCATGCAAATATTAAGCACCGTACCTTTGTTGTCTTTGTCACTGGACTCATCAGGATCTTCCTCAGCAAGCTTACGGATCATATCAAGAGCTTTGCGTATAAGTTTCTTCTTGATTGTCTTCAAACTGCTGTGTTGTTGAAGCATTTCTCGTGATACATTGAGTGGCAAGGTGTCAGAATCAACAAGACCCTGTTTGTAAAACCATCAATTTAAAATCCAGTTTTAGATAAGCATGTAAAAACCAATCCCATAAACCTTATTGCGAGAACTTAAAAAATATCCTGCATTACCATCAAAAAGTTTAGATACTTTGGCAAGAGCTCATCAAATTCATCTGATATGAAAACCCTTCGAACATACAACTTCAAGTTGGACTTATTGGCATTGTAATAGCTCTCGTATAAATCATGAGGAGCCTTAGGAGGCACAAATAGGACAGCCTTGAATTCTACATCACCTTCAGCAGTAAAGTGGCTCCACGATAAAGGCTTCTCATCACCAAAATCCTGTTGAGCAGTATAAATATACAGTATAAAAGGTGGCTTAGATTCCAAAAATTGGCTTAGATTCCAAAAATAACATTCTATATAGTCACACAACCATCATATGATTCATATATGAAACTTACCTTGGCGAGAGAGTGATAGAATTTGGTGTACTCTTCATCGGTCACTTCCTTGGGGCTACGCAACCATATAGCTTTAACATCATTGAGAAGCTCCCATTCATAAGTAGTTTCTTTTTTTGTCTTTGTCTTCGGTTTCTTCTCAGCATCTTCATCTTCATCTTCGCTTTTATCAGTTTCCTCTTCGCTTTTCTCACTTTCAGCTGTTCACGATTGTTTAGTGCAGGGAGGCAACAATACGTGAGAATATGTATCAAAATATATGGAACTTTAATGCAAATATTGAGAATTAACTACTTGTTTAAGTACTAAGCTTTAAAATAAATTACAACAAGTAGTTTGAATAATGGTTGCATACATGATTCATCTTCATCACTGGATTCATCCTCATCAGCAGGAACCTCCACATCAACCTCTTTGCTTGCCCACAAATGGATGGGGAAGTTGATAAATTCAGAATATTTCTTCACCAACTCCTGAAAAACAAAACAATAATTTATCATGAACCATCATTTTACATCACTTGTGCTGCATTATAATTAATGTATAGAACTATCATTATTTTCTTTATGTGGCAGATTGTTGCGCCGTGAAGCAAAAACAAAAACAACACATCCAAGTTATGGAAATGAGAACGTTACTGATTCTAATAGAATAGAATAAGAATGGGATAAATTAATTGTACTCAAAACCCGAAAAATGGGGGAACCAACGTAAGTAAATATTGAAATAAAACTAGGTAATCACTGGTTAAAAAGTCCCAAATGGGGAAACCACTCACCTTTAGTTTGCTCTCTTCCAAATACTCTCCTGCTTCCTCTCTGAGGTGCAATCTAATTTCAGTGCCACGTCCTAGTGGCTCATTTTCTGTATCCTCGGCAACTACGAATGACCCATCAGCCTTTGACTCCCAAATATGCCTGAAGCACGAGAAATTTACATTGTCATCATTAAACAGTTCCTTAAAAAACCTGTTAGCATAAAAATGAGTGAAAGAGTAACTCATTATAAACCCTTACTGTTTGTCGTCATTGTGTTTGCTGATGACTTCCACATTATCGGCAACCAAGTACACAGAGTAGAACCCAACTCCAAACTGCCCAATAAGATTGAGATCGCCACTAGTCTGCATCTTCTCCACAAAGGCTGCAAAGCAAAACCAAATTAAATTAATATAAACTAACACTTAGTTCCACTCAAAATTCTGATCTCCAAACAAAAACCAATATATACCTGAAGTTCCAGATTTAGCTATGGTTCCCAAGTTCTTGATTAAGTCCTCCTTTGTCATACCGATACCCCTATCACGAATGGAGAGGATTCTCTTCTCCTTGTCTAATTTAATCTATACATTTTTCAAACCAATGCAAAAAATTTAATAACATATCATCTAGTTTTATGCTTCAAAAGTTAAAAGTAATGCAAGGATACTACTAACCTGAATTTCGAGTTTAGTGTTATCGCCTTCTCCCAAAACATCTTTGTCCGTGAGGGCAAGGAATCTAATCTTGTCAAGCGCCTGAAATCGGGATAAAAGTTTCCAACGATTAGCAATCGAAATCATGTCAGGTAAAGGATAAAACACTGATGATAGCTTAAAGTCAATGACTTACATCGGAGGCATTGGAGATCAACTCCCTTAGGAAAATGTCCTTGTTACTGTACAGTGAGTGGATGATAATGTCCATGAGCCGAGACACCTCAGCCTGGAACTCGAAATGCTGCGCGTTGCTGCGCTGCGATCTCTTCGAGATTGATTCTGCCTCCCTAAAAATTGACAGCAAGAAATACATCTATTCAGAAACTAACTCACACTTCTTCGAATAATTGGCACGGATATAGAAAATGATAAAGCGCTTACCTCTTGGCGACGTCGGAGTCGGTGGTTAAACCATTGGGAACGGCGCCGATCTTCTCCTCAACCTTCGGCGGATCTACGAGCTCGTCGGAATTAGCATCTGCATTGGCCTGTAATTTCCGACCTGAAAAAAACAGATCGCCAGAAAATCCCAATCAATATCAAATCTCCGATACAAACTTCGAATTCAGAAACATTTACTCATAACAATGCATCGTTCACCATTCAACTAATCGAGATCTGCAGAAACCCTAGGCGTACCTTGATCGGGGAGGAGAGAGAGAAGGCAGAGCAGAAGCAGAATGGAAGGGATCGTCCACTTCCTCATCGTTGCAACTCGAAAACACTTCGAAGAAGAAGTTCTAGTAACTTCGCTCACTGAGATTTATCGGTTTCAGTGTGTTGCTGCTTTCCCAACGTGTCTCACGGCTTCGGATTTTATATGGAGCTCCTGCCGTTTAGACTGGGCAAGCGTCGTTTTAACGGCGATTGGCTTGGTTTTGCCAGCGTGGACGAACCAACGCTCTCCGATTTGTTTGGGAATACGTGGATGGATTTTATTGGGCCTGCTCTAGTTCCTTGACGTGGAGACACAAGGCGTTGTGGACGGGCCCACCGACGACTTGAGAATTCCAGTCTTGGTTGACGGGTCAGATCAGAGCTTGCCAGCGTGGATGATCGTAGGGCTGGTATTTGCTGCTTATACGTGGCAAACTGGTATTGGAGATTGTTTCGTCCTTGACGTGGAGAAATAAAAAAAGGGAGGTTTAATAAAACACCCCCGGTACTGTTTACTTTTAACGAAAAGTCCTTTTTTACCTTTAACTGTCACTATTCATTATACCTTCAAAAAGGGCTTTTCATTAAAACTGTCACTATTCAAGCCCTTTTCGTTAGTTTTCCAATAAAAAAATGGTTCAACTTATGTTACAATCGGGTCTATCTGACCCAGTAGAAAAGATAGAATCCGACGGGGGTTTAGGCGTAGGCTAGGGAAAGGAAGGCCTGGTGTTAAATCAAGAATATTGGGCCTCTCCAATCTACGCAACTAATAGGTGAAGAAAAAATAAGAAGTGAAAACTGCTTAAATTTTGGAATGATTAAATTTGTCGCAATTTTTTATAACATTCTAAATAAATACTTGACATTTGTTAGGTCATTAGCATTAAGTGAGGCGTAAAAAAAAATATTGAAATGGGCTTTCACTGTCGCATTATCTATGAAGACAGTGATTTGGGCATTTAAAGTTCCATAAATGGCGAATTAGTATATTTGTCCACATCATGAGTTAATCTTAGTGACATTATCACTAGTGACCTAACAAACATTAGATAGTTACTTAGAATGTTTTAAAAAGTTAAGACCTATTACAAGTGGCCCTTTATCACAGTGATGGAAATAAGCTGAGCTCTAGCATGACGAGCTGAGTTCGAATCTCTCGGTGGCTAATCTAACAAAATCTATAATTTGACAACAAACAAAAAATAAATAAATAAAATGTTGAGACCTATTTGAAACCAACCTTCAAATCTTGGCTACCGCCAAAGCAATTTGTTGTGGTCTCCCGTTTGCGATGGTTTTTGTGAGGGTTCAATGCTAGGCTTATCGTGTCTATCATTTTTTGTGACAAGTTTGCTCCGAGACACTTCGTTTTAATGGTCTCTTCTGTAGCCGTATAGAGATTTAAAATTATTAGCGTTTTGTGTGAATCATATCCGGATCATAAAATTAATCACTGGAGAACATGTACTTATCTGACACCTCTTGTACTTGTTGTTCTTGATAATAAAACATTGTCTCTCTTCAATTAACAGAAAACAATGTACATGGGCATCGATCTAATTGAAATCTAATTTTCGTCAATGCTCATCTACTTACCGGAGAAGAAAAATCTCTAAATGCGCCATTGCTTTTTGAGTATGAAGAAAGACAAGTACTAAGATTGTCTTTCACTATCTCACATTCTCACTTACTGTAAACCAACTTAATAATTAAAATGGTGAGAAGGTAAAACTTCAAGCAATCGCAAGTAGTCAATGTAGATAACCACGAGCTATTGGCTCAATGGTAAATGGCAGATTACGATACTTCTTTAAAACAAAAAATTGGAGGTCTCGGGTTAGAAACTCGATGCTGGTGTGGAAGCCAGACTTGTGGCCAAGGGGAGACTGAACTGTTTTTGTGAGTCTTTCTGATCCGCATAAGAGGTGAATAACCGTAGCTTGCCACTAGTTGTTCCTAAAATATTACCAACAATACACTCATCGTCTCATTGTTTTCAAGCCTGCATGTTATATAGAGAAAATTAATTATCAAAAGAACAATACTTGTGTTTTTTTATGAGGAATACACATATTATGCATTTTCCAAATAACGTATCTATATCATATAAACTTTATAATCGAAATTGTTCAGTTTCTTAAACTCTATTTGAAGATCATCCTTATGAAAAAAATTATGTGAATAAAAAATCGTTTAGTTATCCAAATGTATCAAATAAGTAGACGGTTGATCATGAATATGTTACTTGATACTCACACTGTCAATTTGTTTCATACATTTAGATGATTAAACGATATTCAGTTCGAATAATTTTGTATAGGATGATCTTCAAATAAGAATAAACGATTATAAAATTTATATACCGAATATTCATTATTCAAAAGAAGTGAGATATGTGCATTTCGTTATTGGAAAATGCAAATATTATCCTAGGGAAATTTTATGGTGCTATAAAACTTTACAAATATGGCTGTATCCTAATTCTTTTTTCTTTATTTTGATAAAAGCCTAATTCTAAACTTATCATGCGAACCCACCAGGACGCGCGAGATCGTATTTTCGCCTGATCAGTTAGGCTAACGTCATTGTACCTGAAAGACAAGAAAAGCCGCAAAGAGTGCAGCCAACGACGTCGTTAGGCACTGTGCTTGGCAAGTCCGGTCCATGTAGTAGCAGGAAATACCCATGGGTAATGGTATAGATAACTACGGTTACTCACCTATCACGATTACAGTTAAATGGTTATGGGTAGAACCGTTTATTCGTGAAATTTAAATGAGCGGCTATACATATTACCCGCAGTTATAAACGGGTATCCATTTAACCGTTTATTTTAATATATGTAAAATAAAATTAAAAAAAAAAACTGAAACCTTAAATTAATAAAGGTCGGAAAGATCTTACTAATTATGAGTTCGAGTTTACTTATCATGCATTGCATGTTAAACATATGTTGGCTGGAAGGGATGCAGGGCCTCTTGGTCTATTAATTTCAGAGTGACAGTACGTATAGTGATGTCTGATTAGTGTTTTCTTTGTTTTGTTAATTGCAGTTATAAATCAATGTTTCATGATCATGTGTGTAGATGGTGCTGTTATTTAATTTTTAAATTTTAATTGTGGTTATAAATTAATGTTTGATGTTCAGACATTTGGCTATTAAGAAAGATCTCATCGATTCGTTGTCAAATATGAAGCTGTCATATGTTTGACAAATTTCTTTTTAATTTTCAAGTTGCTAAAAAAATATGTAGACAGTAAAGAAAGGGTAAATGGATGAAAAACGGGTAAACGAGTATATGCGATTACAGTTAAATGGGTATACGTTTATAGGTATGATTAACCCATTGAAAATTAGGTCTCTAAATTATTATTTTTTAGAAAAAATAGTCCTTAAATTATAATAATATACCAATTACATCCCTAATGACACACCCCGACCTGAAAGTGGGGCGTGTTGGCCGTCACGTGAGCGTGACGTAACCATGTGCACAGTGCGGAAGCAAGATTCATAAGAATGATACGAACGAATCTAAACCAGGCTACTAGCACCTAAGAAGATAGTGTGCTAAAGTGCGGAGTTATAGTGCTTATACAAATTCAGAGCATACTAAGACAATGCAGTCAAGCATGAATTAATAAATTCGAATAACACCAAAGGGTGTCCTACATAATGAGAAGTCTGTCAGAACTGCCAAACGATCCTCGTTAGCCACCAACGATACTCTAGCTACCTAGAACCTGGAGGGGCGAAAAACAAAGTTAAGTGGGTCAGCAAAACAAGTCTTTTCAAAATCATTCTTTTCTCAAAAGTATAACCCCTCTCCGTAAAACCTGTATAGTTTCCCAGAATCAAAGTATATACTCGTATATAAGTAAATCTCGAAATCATGCTGGAAATATGTATGTATGCCATGCCAAAGTATCACAACTAAGATCTAAATCATAACTCTGTGGATGTGATTAAATGTCCGGTAATCATCTCGGCCTTCGGCCGTATATATATCTCATAATCAACCTCAATAATCAACTCAGTCATCGGCTGTATAATAGCTCATAATCAACTAATCATATCATGTATATCAATCCTGCACACAAATCAATACCACCTCCTGGCTACGATCGTCCTCAGGATATGTCTCACCTATATGAGAATTTACTGAAATAACGTTATTTAAGCACATATACGGAACTACGGAATTAACTTCTCATACATAGCTTAATTTTGGTATTTGAATATACCAACGTGACCTACTCGACGTCACGAATGTTGTTAGAAACTTTTTTCTAGGGCCCACGCGCCCCCACGCGCGTCATCTTCTACCTCCAGACGCCGGAAAAGTTTGCCAGTGCCAGAAAATTGGGTAAACTGTAATTGCTGTTTTCTCACTCATTTTTGCACCATTTTCCATGAAATTTATACCAAAATGAATCTCAGAGCAAGGAGACACAAGCCTATACCTCTTATAGGCCTTAAAACCCACGAAATCTCGCCGGGAAATTTCGAGAAAACCGGCCACCTTCAAACTGAGGTTTCCCGACGTCCAAACTTGTCAAACAAACTTCTCCGAGCTTCGTGGGAACCTCCTAGAGCTCGCTGTGAGCTTGGATTGTCCTAAAACACAACCTATACAAAGTTCGTGAACAGTGCTCAATTCAGAGCTTGAGATTTCGACATGAAATCGAAAGGTTTCTTACCTGAAAATGATACCTCTGGATAGGGATGGCAATTTAATTCGTCAAATCCGATACCCGCAGTTAACCGACCCGAACAGTTCGGTTTCGGGTAGAAAATTTCGGTTTTTTATGGGTTCGGGTAACCGTTGGGTAAATTGTTCGATTTCGAGTTTGGTTATGGTTATAGGGGTATCCAATCTGAACCCGTAGCTGAACCCGCCCCGTTTTTATTCTTTAATAAAAAATATAAATATTTATTATATATATGTCTCTCCACATTCCTCCCATTTATGTGCTCTGTGCCTCTCCCTTCCCCGAGCATCACACACATGTGTACACATATTTCCAAAAAAGAAAACAAGGACCACACCACCATCTTCTGTCCCTCATCCAGTCATCCCTCACCTTTATCTTATTCTTGTGCTCTCTCCCTCACCTCACTTCTCTGTAACTCTTTCTCCCCCTCTCCTCATTACACTCTCCTCAGTCCTCACCTCTCCCGAGCTACGCACACATGGCACCACCACCCACACCACCCCACCGTCTCTACTCTCTGGCGACCGTCAAACAGTCAAACCACACCCTCCAGACCCCATAGCCCACACCATCTCTGCAACCTCTCACTCTCTCTCTTCGTCCCTCTCGCACCATCACCCCACCTGAACTGATTTGGGGATCTTACTCGTTGCCTCTATTGCTTCACTTTTTTTTTTTTTTTTGAAAGTTTTTTACTTGGTTTTTTACTTGATTCCTCACATTAAAGTTGAATTGTAGTTGAAATTTTTTCATGGTGTTGCATTGCTGTCGGAGATTCAGAAATAAAAAGTGAGGGAGGAACTGGAATGGGAAAACAAACGGGGAAAACAGTTACCCGATGGGTAATCCATTACCTGACGGGTTCGGTTACGGGGAATACCCGTTTGGGTTTTTTTCGGTTTCGGGTACAGGGAAAACAAGCGGATTCAAGTATGGGGATGGCACATCCGAACCCAATCCGACCCATTGCCATCCCTACCTCTGGACTCGCCACACCACGAGGAATGCAATGGTGTCTTCAACACCTTCGATCCGTGAAGATTTAAGGGTCTTTGGGTGTGGTCCGTACGTGAGGGAATAGAGAGTGAGATTTCGAGAAAGAAGAGAGATAGTGAGTATGAGATCAGAGAGAGAGACACAAGATGGAGAGAGAAAGAGTGTATGTGGTCTAACATCAACCACCAATCACAACTAAAGAAATTTTAGTTCCCATTGGTCCCAAAACTTTGGGAAATTATGTAATTGGACCGTGATTTTAACTCAAAATGCAATGCTCCCCCAACGCTCAAGGGTAAAATTGTCAATTCACATTTACGTTATAAAATGTGTCGGGACGGGTTGTCACACCTAATATTATATTCGAAGTTACTATATTCAATTTTCCGTCAATTTAAGTCACGTTACTTGTATGTGATACACATTGGAGGGTAGATTAGTAATTTTCATGAAGAAATAGTGTATGAAGTTAACTTTAAAGGGATAAATTGGTAATTTTACATAAGAAATAGCGTAAGTTAACTTTGAAGGTTTAATTAGATGTTAGATTCGCAACCTATATGAAATGTAAAGGGTTTATAGGATAGTACATTCTAAAGTGTGTTAAGTGACTTAAGTTGAAGAAAAATTAGATAAAATAGCTTTGAATATAATAGTAGGATGAAATTAACAACTTTTTAATGAATTTAGAAATTTATTTTACTCAAAAAATAATTCAGGGACTAAATCGGCATTTCATCTCATGAAAAATAAAATCGGCGGGTGTGGGACAACAAAATTGGCGGGTATTATCTCCATTCTCCTTGCAAGAAACGCCCGAAACTGAAGATAATCTCAATATTGAGCCTTTCCCACCATGGCAACAAGATCAGATGGCAGCTGAGAAACATCAAGACGATGGTTTAAATTGTTCAAATTAACGGAATAAATGATTAAATTCAAATGTTAGAAGGCAGCGTAATATCTTAATTAATTAATATGACATATATTTAATAACAACCGATTCTTAATTCTTAACAAGAGTAATGAGGTTTAGAAGGCGATGCAATGTCCTATTCAATTAACTTGACATACAATTATACGTGATTGATTACTATTTCTCGACAAATAATAATCAAATTTGAGCGTTAAAACAGCTAACAATTTATTGCAGAAGAAAAGACTTACTGAGTCGAGATCACTAACTAATACTAAAGTGTAATGTTTTGATCAATTGGCCTGCACACGCGATAATGATATTTAGCAAATTTCTTTCCAACTTGTCCAGATTTGCGGTTAATAAAAGCAACCTTTTGAGGTGGCAAATTGTCTACCTCCTAATACTATATTTTTTCTATTATTTTTTATTTGTGCGGTTACGGTTATGTCACGTCAATATTTTATATTAATTTTTTTTATAAAAATAATAAGATAAAAAGTAATAAAAATATAAAATATTGATGTAACTTAATTGTGACCGCACAAATAAAAAAAATACGATAATAAAAGGAGGGTAGAAAATCAGCCTCCACCTTTTGATTTAATCACATAATTGTGGGCCCTTTAATTTTCTTTTAAATAGCCGGCACGCCACCATAGACTTGTCAAAGAGAGGTTAAGGAGCTAAGTTGATCAGTGTCTCTCAAATTTTCAAAGCCCCACCCGGACCCAGCAGATGGCGGTTTCTGACGCGGTGGTTAGGAACTTGACGATGATTTACGTGGCAGTCATTGTCGCGATCAAGGGGTACGGGGTGGCGATTGGGCAGAGCTTCGGTGGTGCCTTTGTGTTAATCCTCTCCACCGCCGTGGTGTGCCTTATCCTGTTCCTG